>CM038597.1:5734946-5749860 GCA_021533255.1 Ceriops tagal | reverse complement strand
GAAAGGGTTGAATGGTGAGAGGTACTTCATCTTGTTTGTTGATGATTATTCCAGAAGGACCTGCATCATGCACCTCAGACACAAGTCAGAAGTTCTGAATTGCTTCAAGAGATACAGAAGATTGGCTGAAAATGAGAGTGGAAGGAAGATCAAAGTATTGAGGTCAGATCAAGGCACTGGATTCACAAATGAAGCTTTTGAAGATTACCTTGAGAAGCATGGAATTCACCATCAGATGGCAGCAGTAAGAACACCTCAACAGAATGGGGTGGTAGAAAGGAAAAATAGAGCTGTGGTTGAAATGGCAAGAACTCTACTGCTGGAATCCAAGCTTCACACAAGATTTTGGACAGAAGCAACATTTATAGCCGTGCAACTACTGAACAGAGTTTTACTAAGGCCCAATACTGATAAGACTCCATATGAGCTATGGATTGGGAAGAAGACAATAGCCAAGTATCTCAGAGTCTTTGGCAGCCCATGTTTTGTGAAGAACAAGGCGTAAACTTGGAAAAATTCAACGTTAGGTCTGATGAAGGCATCTTTTGTGGGATACTTAGCAAAGACAAAAGGTTATAGAGTTTTCCTACATAAGCTGGGAAAAGTGATCACTTCCAGTGATGTGAGAATAGATGAGAACTGGAAAACAATGCAGAATGGAGAAGCTGAGGACAATAAAGAAGATGACTTCAATGTAGATGAAGAATCAGACCAACCTGAAGAAAAGGAACAAAAAGTAAGTTCAGACTCGGAGAAGAGTGAGCCTGAAGATGAAGAAAGAGATCCTTTTGCAACTAAGACAGTGCAAGGAAGACGGATAAAGAAAACATGGACCAGTGCTCATCAAGGAGATCAGATCATAGGTGACCCATCAACAGGAGTTACAACAAGAAGAAAAATTGTGGGAGCTATTGCTTTACTCTCACAAGTTGAACCTAAATCTGTTAAAGAGGCTATTCAAGACATAGTCTGGGTCAAAGCTAGCAATGAGGAGCTAGATCAAATTAAGAAGAATGATACATGGGAGCTGGTTCCAAGACCCACTAATAAGAATGTCATAGGAACAAAATGGGTGTTTAGGAATAAACACAATGAAGATGGCAAGGTGGTGAGGAACAAGGCCAGGCTGGTTTGCAAAGGCTACACTCAGATAGAAGCGGTAGATGTTAATGAAACTTTTGAACTAGTAGCAAGGTTAGAAACTATCAGAATGTTCTTAGCTTTAGCAGCACACAAGAGGTATAAAGTCTATTAGATGGATGTGAAATCCGCCTTTCTGAATGGGCTTCTGAAAGAAGAAGTGTATATTGAACAACCCGATGGAGTACAAATCAGTGAGGATGAGACACGTGTGTGTAAGTCGAAGAAAGCCTTGTATGGTCTTAAGTAAGCTCCAAGAGCATGGTACAGTAAGCTGGATGCGTACTTGAGAAGGTTGAACTTTAGAAGAGGAACAGTTGATAATAACCTGTATGTGTTCAACTTAGAGAAAGGCCAGTTGATAACCATAGTATATGTAGATGACATCATCTTTGGAGGGGATCACTCTGAGCTATGCCAAGATTTTGCATAGAAGATGAGTGAGGAATTTGAGATGTCATTGATTGGAGAAATGATGTACTTTCTTGGATTATAGATGAAGCAGTGTGAAGAAGGTATCTTTATTTCTTAGATGAAATATGCCAAAGAGATGTTGAAAAGGTTTGGCATAGAGGATAGCAGACCTATCAGTACCCCTATGACAGTGACCTGCAAGTTAACAAAAGATTAGGAGGGAAGGAGTACAAGCCCTACAGAGTACAGGAAGATGATAGAGAGCCTTCTGTACCTTATAGCATCAAGGCCTGATCTTATGCAAGCTGTGTGCACTGCCAGCAGATTCCAAGCTGATCCTAAGGAGTCTCATGTGTTGGCAGTGAAAAGAATCCTAAGGTACCTCAAAGGAACACTAGAAATGGGTTTGTCGTATCCACCTATGGACTCTGTTAAACTACAAGCATACATTGATGCAGACTGGGCAGGAAGTATAGATAATAGAAAATCAACCAGCGGCTGTAGCTTCTACTTGGGTTCAAAGTGTGTTGCCTGGTTAAGTAGAAAGCAAAACAGTATTACTTTGAGTATAGCTGAGGTTAAGTATATGGCTGCTTGTGCAGCATATACATAGGTGATATGGATGCTAAGACAATTGGTAGACTTGGGTGTTGAAGTGAAGTTATCAGTGAGTGTACTTTGTGATAATCAAAGTGCTATTGATCTCAGCAAGAATCCGGTTCAACATTCGAGGAGCAAGCATATTGAGATCCGGTAACACTTCATCAAAGATCAAGTGGAACAGGGTACAATTCAGTTGGAGTATATTGGCACTAAAGATCAAATTTCAGATATTCTAACTAAACCTCTGTCCACAGAACTGTTTGAAAAGCACAGATTGAGTTTATCTGTGCAAATGCCTCCTTAAGCCTGAAGTTTAGGTGAATCCTCCATCTCTACTTTGCAAGTTTTTCAGATTTATAATTGGTTGGCAAAGGAGGAGAGAAGTAATAGTGCAGGGGGAGCTGTTAAGAAAGGGAGAGTGCATATTTTAGGGGAGTTGAAACTACTACATAGTGGCTTTTATTTTGTTATGTGTGTTGCCAACAATTACAAAGGGGGAAATTGTTGTTCCCATAGCCTTGTATGGGTTGTAATTGTTGTCAACTAGGTTTAAGTGTGCAAGAAAGTAAAGCCACATGGAAGGGCAAGAAGGTTAAAGCCACATGAAGGGGCAAGAACGTAAAAGCCACATGGAAGGGCAAGACAGTAAATTCGCTGCAAGTAAGCCCTAAATTAGAAGATAATTGTGGTGGAAAAAAAATACACACCGACGGCAACAAAGAAATCACCGTCGAGAGAGAGAGAAAGAGAAGACGGTCGAAAGGGGGCTGAACGAAGAACAGAGGTCGAAAAATTGAGCAAATCAGAGCAGACCGATGGAAGGAGAGAGAAACCTAATAGCTAAAACAAATGGTCAACAAAAATAGAGAAGCAGTTGAAAGGGGTTGGATGATTGGACGGCAGATCGGAAGAGCGAAACGGCAAAATCCTATTCGGCCAACCAAGACCACCGTCGGCAGAACAGGGGAAAAAGAGAGAAAATACGAGATGGCTGAAGGGGGCTAGACAGAAGACCGGAAGAGCAAAACAACAAAGCCATTGGAAAAGAGAGAAAAATCATATACGGCAAAATCAGAGTGGATGGCGAAGGAGAGGAAAAACCCAACGGCCAAACAGGAAAAGTAGATACGGCCAAAAGGGATACCACCGGCAAAATCGAGAGAGAGAGACGGACGAAGAGAGAGACACCACTGAAAGAGTAGACAGCAGATCTACGACGGCGTGAAACAAACTAGTAGATCTTGGGGAGAAGTCGGGAACTTCAGCCCATCATATGTGTGAATTCTTTGTCTAATAAAAAGGCATATAAGGCATTTCTAGCCTTTCCATTATACTCTAAATTCTTCTTATTAGTAGGCATCATAGTAGCACTTTTAGTAGTAGGAGTGAAGCCTTTAACAATAGATTCAAACACATTCAGACCAAGTGAAAGCAAATATAGGAGCATTCTATTCTTCCATAATTGATAATTTTGTCCATCAAAATTAGGAATGCCCTTGTGATAAAGACCTTTTTAGGTCTTAAATTGAGAGGGGGAGGGGGTGAATTAGTTTAAGATGTTTATTTTTTATAAATTTATCAAGATTAAACCTCTGTGACCTATTAAAATTGATGATCCAATTTTATCTTGCTCCTTTATATAAGAATGGTTGTATGGATATCAAGCCTACACAAGCACCCGAGAATATACAAAATTTTTACGTGGTTCATCCACAATATGTGAGTTATATCCATGATGTGATAAGATCACTCTTAGATCATATGATCCACTCTTGTTATCAAGGGATACAGCTGATCTTGTGGAAGGATCTCTCCTTCCTTTGTAGGGTTTCTCTCCTGCCTTTTTTTCCCTTCCTTTTTTTCTTCTTCGGCCAAACATAGAAGCATATGTAGGTGTTCTCCTTTGCATTCTTTGATTAGGCAACAACGTCAAGCATTCTTTAGTAATATGTCTAGCCTTTTCATATCTTCCACAAATTTCTTCCAATATATCAAATCTATTTTTTAGTGGAATTTGACTTCTTTTTATTTGAGGCTGTCTCCTTTTTTGATAAAGTCTCCCTTTTGACTTTTGCCTCACATTCCTTTTTATTATAGGCCCATTATTCCAGCACACATTAGCCTTGTGCCCATATTTACTACAGCATCAGCAAAATCCTTCAAATATGAATTTTCTTCTTTCACCAAGTTCATATCTCCTAAGTTTAGCTCTTGTTATGTCAACATTCTTTTCGTCTTTGATAACTTGTCTCCTTTGGATAGGAGTTTCGATCACATCTTTCCTAACCTATTTTAGCTTGGGTTGGTTTCTCTTCTCCATAACTTCATTGTGTTTGCTTTCAGGCACAAACACAATTTTCTTTTTCTCTTCTAGCTTTTCATTTAACTTTTCAATATAGTTAAGTCCTTTCTTCCCCATAGAATGAGGTCTTTGTTTGCTTAGACACTCATTTAACTTTTTGGTTACATCCTCTTTGATAGCATTTGCTAGAAAGGACTCTTCTCTTACTTCCACGACTTACATAAAGCTTTCTTCATACTTCTTCAATTCATATTAAGCCTTATAGAGCTTGGCTTGTAAATTCAGCACTTTTTACTCTTGTGCAATTACCTTAATGCTAAGATCTTCGTGTTTCTTGCTTTGCTCTGCCTTAAGTACGTTTAGCTCCTCAATTCTTTTCAAGTACTTCTTTTTCGCTTCAAACTCCTTTTCTTTCACTTGGAGATCAAATTTATCAACAACAGAATTTTTATTTAACCTTTTGAGATTCATTACCTCCTTTTCCAACATGTTGTTTTTACGCAAACAAGCTCTCAATTTATTCTCAAGTTGCTACACCACCTCTTTCTCTTCCTTTTCAGCTGATTCCTCATCACTTAAGGATTCTTTTCCATCATTTACCTTTGCAACCAACACATTTTCTGCAACATCATCATCGGAATCATCATCAGCTTCTCCTTTAGAATCTTCTTCATCCAGCTTGCTCAAGAAATTTCTTTTTTTGGATCTGAAGAGTTTCTTTTTCCCTTTAGCACATGAATTCCTAACTTTAGAATACCTAGATATCTTTGTTCACCTTTTTGGAGCCAGCTCATCATCATCATCATCACTATCTACATTTTTTCTCTTTGGGTAGTCTACAATAAAGTGCCCAATGCCTCCACAACTAAAGCACTTTAAGGGTAATTTTTCCTTGTACTTCCCTTTTTTTTCCTTATATTTTTGGTGATATATGTCATGACTTTATCAAGTTTAGTATCACCATCTTCAACTTCAAAGTTGCTGTTAGATTCTTCTTCTTATTTTTTAATCTTTAATTTCTTCATTGCCTTGAAGGCCAACTCCTTCTCTACCTTAGGCTTTTTTTCTTTCTTTATTGGGGCTATTCTAATTTCATAAGCCACCAATATATTGTGTAAATCATCCAGGGCTAGCTTATTTAAATCTTTATCTTCTATGGAGGAGACTTTCGCATTGAAAGCTTTCGATAAGGTTCTAAGTATCTTCCTTACCACAGTAGCATCGTTTAGAGCATACAATTTCATTTACTCTTGTAAAGAAGGCATCGACAAATTCATCATTCAGCATCTTTATGTCTTCAAATATGCTCCTTTAGATTTGTAACTTAGCTTCCTTCATAACCTTGTCTCCTTCATAAATATTCTTCAATTTGTCCTAAATTTGTTTAGCTATATTGCACCCTATCACTTTGGTAAATTCTTTGTCTAATAAAGAGGCATATAAGGCATTTCTAGTCTTTCCATCACACTCTAAATTCTTCTTATTAGTAGGCATCATAATAACACCTTTAGCAATAGGGGCGAAGCCATTGACAGTAGATTCAAATACATCTATACCAAGTGACATCAGATATAGAAGCATTATATTCTTCTATAACTGATAATTTTGTTTATAAAAAATGGGAATGCTTTTGCTGTTTATACTATTCATACTTTCTATGATATTAACTAATAATAGATGTAAACATTCACAATAGTAGCAAAACTTTCAGATCAAAGCAGAATGGATCAACAGAGGAAATTATTCTCTGTTACTAATTAATGAAGACCGTTTTAGGTCTTACATTGAGAGGGAGAGGAGGTGAATCAGTGTGAGATACTTACTTTTTACAAATTTGTCTAGATTAAACCTTTATGACCTATTAAAGTCTATGATCTAATTTTATCTTGCTTCTTTATGCGAGAATAGCCATATGGATATCAAGCAAGCACAAGTACCCAAAAGCACACAAAATTTTTACGTGGTTCACCCACAGTGAGCTACGTCTATGATGTGATAGGATCATTTTTAGATCACACGATCCATTCTTATTATCAAGGGATACATTTGATGTTGTGGAAAGATCACCCTTTAACCACTTACAATGATCTCTCGATCACTCCAAGGGTCTCCCACCCTTTTTCAAAAAGTACATATAAAATTTATGATAAAACTTCTCTAAGAAAGATCATTGAATATGCACAAGCTACTGTTGTAGAAAATGGATCTTCTCCTTCCTCATTGCCTGTTTCTCTCCTCAAGCTTTATTGATCTCTCCTCTGTGGGTTCTCTCCCTTTTTTCTTTTTTTGTCGCTACTGCTGTCTCTCCTCTACAAATTCTCTCTCCTATAGGTTCTCTCCTTTGCAAGTTCTTTCCGCTTCAGGTTCTCTCAACTGTATGTTATCTCTGTCTTGTTGCCACTACTATCTCCTTCTACTGTGCACTCTCTCTTTCTCTTCTACTATTGGAGGCCTTTTCTTTTCTACTATTAGCTCCTTATTCCTTTCTACTGTTAGCTCCTTTTTCCTTTCTACTACTGCCTCTTTCTTTCTTTGCTGCTTCTACTACTGTAATTTTTTTGCTTTTACTACTACAATCTTTTTGCTTCTACTGTAGCTACTGCCTTCTTTCTTTGGTGTTGCTGCTATTTCCTTTTGCTGTTGCAATCTCCTTCTCTTCTGGTGGTGCTGTTATTTCTCCTCTTTACTGTCTCTATGCCGCACAGCTTTTTGCTGTCTCTATGCCACACAACTCTTTGTTGTCTCTATGTCACATAGCTCTTTGTTTCTTTATGTCATATAGCTCTTTGCTATCTCTATGTCACACAGCCCTTTACTGTCTCTATACCGTATAGCCCTCTCTTATGTTCAGCAGCACTCAACTCTCTTAGTGTTCTACAACACATACGATTTCTTCCTCTTGGTGTTCTCTCTTATGGTTTGTAGCCCACAACATCTTGCAATTCCCTTTACCTCTTCTTATTGGTGGTTGCTCTTTGCCATTTTGGTTCTTTTTTTTTTTTTTTCAGTGGTTACTCTTTGTCATTCATTCTATTTCTCTATTACATTTCTACAGCACACACATCTTTTGACAACTACATGGATATATTTATAAGCCTTGAGTTTAGGGTTGCCTTATCATCAACAGTCAGCATTGATTCCCAAGAGCTGCCCTAAAATCAATGGTTAGCATTGATTCCCAAGGGTTACCCTACAATCAATGATCAGCATTGATTCCTAAAATTTAGGGTCAATGGTCAGCATTGACTCCTAAAATTTAAGGTTAACGATCAACATTGACTTATTGAATTTAGGGTTGACCTGCCATTAACAATTTTGACCAACGATCTCTCTACATCACAAGCTCTTTTTCCTTGTTTACAATGCTTTCGAGAATCTCTTTGACGAATACAAATTGCACCCGTGGGTAGGCCATAACCTGCATTGCCAAATCCTGAGCAATTTCCTTAGCTTTTTCCTTAATATGCCGCTTATTGGTTAGTGCTGCCAATATTTTGTAAATGCAGCAAACACATCTTAAAGGCACTCATAACATCAAATCAATAAGGACAAATCTATGAGATGCTGTTGATAACAAATCCAACATTAGTCATTAAAGATGGGCTCAACAATCTTCTACTTCAGAGCTACTGTCGGATTTTTCTTCTTGTTCTTTAATCTTTAATTTCTTCATTGCCTTGAATGCCAACTCCTTCTTTGCTTTATGCTTATTTTGTTTCTTCATTGGGGCTGTTTTCATTTCATAAAACACTAATTTGTTGTGTAAATCATCTAGGGGCAGCCTATCCAAATCTCTATCTTCTATAGAGGGAACTTTGGCATTAAAAGCTTCTAGTAAGGTTCTAAGTATCTTCCTTACTACAATAGTATCGTTGATCTCCTCTCCATATCCTCTAATGAAGCATACAATTTCATTTACTCTTGTAAAGAAGGCATCCACCAATTTATCATTCAACATCTTTATATCTTCAAATATGCTCTTTTTGATTTGTAACTTGGCTTCCTTCACAACCTTATCTCCTTCATAAATATTCTTCAATTTGTCCCAAATTTGTTTAGTTGTGTTGCATTCGATCACTTTGGTGAATTCTTTGTCTAAAAAAAAGGCATATAAGGCATTTCTAGCCTTTCCATCATACTCTAAATTCTTCTTATCAGTAGACGTCATAGCAATAACTTTAGTAGTAGGAGTGAAGCCACTGACAATAGATTCAAACACATCCAGATCAAGTAACAGCAGATATGGGAGCATTCCGTTCTTTCATAATTGATAATTTTGTCCATAAAAAATAGGAATGCCCTTATTATTAACATTATTTATGCTCTCCATGATATTAACCAGTAGTAGACGTAAAAATTCACAGCAGCAACAAAACTTTCAGATCTAAGCAGAATGGATTAACAGAGGAACCCAAGGCTCTGATACCAATTGATAAGGACCTTTTTGGGTCATACATTAAGAAAGGGAAGGGGTGAATTAGTGTGAAATGCTTCCTTTTTACAAATCTATCTGGATTAAACCTGTGTGACCTATTAAAGTCTATGATCCAATTTTATCTTACTTTATGTGAGGACAATCATATGAATATCAAGCAAGTACAAGCACCCGAGAACACACAAAATTTTTACATAATTCACCCACAATGTATGAGCTACGTCCATAGTGTGATAGGATCATTCATAGATCATATGATCCACTCTTATTATCAAGGGATACAGTTAATGTTATCGAAGGATCTCTTTTTAACTACTGTAGAAGGATCACTCTTTAACCACTTATAATGATCTTTTGATCACTCTAATGGTTTCCCACCCTTTTTTAAGGTGTTTCATAAAAAGAGCATTACAAAAACTCTTCTGAGAAGGATCTTTCCATGTGCACAGGATGCTATTACAGAAATCTAATCTTTTCCTTTCTTACTACTGATCTCTACTTAAGCTTTTTGTCGTTCTTTCTGTTGAGTCCATCTTTGATGGCTAATGTTAGATTTGTTGTTAACACCATCTCACACGATTATATGTGTTGATTTGATGTTATGAATGCTGTTAAGATGTAGTAAGGTCATTGGAAGAAATCGGTGATGATAGGTCAACCCTGGCATTAAGGAGTCAATGTTAACCGTGACCTTAAATTTTAGGGGTCAAGGTTGATCGTTGACTATTGACCATTGATCCTAAATTTTAGGACTCAAATCTAGTCGTTAATTGTAGGGCAATATGTGGGAATTAATGATGACCGTTAATGATTGTGTAACTCTAATCCCAAGGCTCTATAAATAACCCTAAGTGTATTGTTAAAAGAAAAAAGGGGTTGTAGAAAATTGAGTGAATGGCAAAGGCAAGGCAGTTGGCCAAGGAGAGTGCGACAACCACTAAAAGGTAGGTAGTTGGCCAAGGAGAGGCAATAAGACAGCTGGCCAAGAAGAGTGCAACAACCACCAAGGAGAGGCAGCAAGGCAGCCAGCTAAGAAAAGTGCAGCAACCTCTAAGGAGAAGCAGCAAGGTGCAACTGGCCAAGAAGGAAAGAAAGAGAGCAAGGTAGTTGGCCACCTACACGAGCAAACCCTCACCAAGATAGCCATCGCATTAGCAAGCCCTCACAAAGGTGACAGCAACAACTGGCCACCACACAATTACATACATGAGGCTTTCCAATAAACTAGTAGCATGTCCCTACACGTCCATGAGGGTATACCGGTAACAGCAAACGTCCCTGTAGGTCTAGGAGGGTATACCAGCACCAGCAGCACATCCAGAAGGGTATACCAGCAGCAGTAATATGTCCTAGCACATCCAGGAGACTCCCCAGTAGCAGCAGCATGTCCAGGAGGCTTCCTTGCACCAACAGCATGTCTAAGAGGATATACTTGCACCAGCAAACACCACCAAGGTTATAGCCACACCAACAAACATCACTAAGGTAGCAGCCACACCAACAAACTAACAAAAAAAAACCAAGAAAGACAAACTAGAAGGAGGCAAAAGCAGCATGTGAGTCCATCAAGAGGTCGAGCAGTAGCAAAATGGTCCTGTACTAGTGACCAAAGTGCAGTAGTAAGTGGTGCACGTGCAAACGATGGCAGTGTGTAGGGATAGTAGCAGTGGCATGAGAAAATAGCTATAACACACAGGGATAGCAACAGCGGCGTGAGTAGACAATAGCAGCAACATGAGAAAACAGCTACAATGTGTGCTAATAGCAATAGCAGCACGAGAAGACGGCTGCAGCATGTGAGGATAGTAGGAATGATGTGAGAAGACAACTATAACGCGTGTAGATAGCATCAGCAATGCGAGCAGATAGTAGTAGCACGGCTTGATAATAGCAGCGGGGTAAGTAGGCAACAGCAGTGGGGTGAGTAGATAGCAGCAGCTCAGTCGGATAGTAATAGTGGTGCGAGTCGACAGCAGCACTGCATTTGGATAACAAAAACAACGTGTGTGGATAGCAACCGCAGTGTGTGCGAATAATAGCAACACATATGGACATAAGCAGCAGTGTGCGTGGACAGTAAGAGTAGCATGCACGAATAGCAGGAATAGCGTGTGTGGTAAGTAGTTGCAATGCATGTGGACAGTAGGAGTAGCATGTGCGGAGTATGTGTAGATAGTAGCAGCAGTGCAAGTGGATAGTAGTAGTTGCGCGTGCGAACAACAGGAGCAGCACGTGTAGAGTGCGTGCGGATAGTAGTAGCAGCGCACATGGACAACATTAGCAAGGCGTATGGATAACAGCAGCGGCGCGTGTTGACAACATTAGCAGCGCGCACAGACAGTAGCGGCACCACGCGCGGACAACAAGAGCAGTGCACATAAACAATAGTGGCAACGCGTGCAAATAGCATTAGCAACGTGCACAGACAGCAATGACAATGTGTACGAATAACATTAGTATCACGTACAGGCAACAACGACAGCGGGTGAGACAACACCAACAACGAAGGAAGGAGAAGATCTATATTATGCTCTAGCAGTTTGTATACATTGAGTGATCATTCTCCAAGAAAGGTTTTACCATAAACTCTTGATAAATTTGTTGAAAAATAGGGTGGGATACCCTTGGAGTGATTGGGAGATTAACTCTTTGATCGGGAGATCGTTGTAAGTGGTTAAGGAGTAGTCCTTCCTTAAGTGGTGAACGAGTAATCCTTCCATAATATGATTGTATCCCTTGATAGCAAGAGTGGACTGTGTAATTTAGGAGGGATCTTATCTCACTGTGGATGTAGCTCACATATTGTGGGTGAACTACGTAAAAATTGTCGTGTGTGTTTGGGTGCTTGCACATTAATTTATATTCATACGGTTGTGCTTACATCAAGAAGAAAAAGAAAAAATCGGATCATCAACTCTAACAAGTTGCAAAGGTTAAATCTGGATCAATTTGTAAAAAGAGGATATCTCACACTGATTCACCCCTCCTTTTAGTTTGAGACCTAAAACGGTCCTCATCAAATGGTATCAAAGCTTGGTTCCTTTGTCAATCCAATTTTTTTGCTTTGAAGTGATGTTGTGCATTGCTGTGTGAGTTTTTATCTCTATTGCTGCTTTAGATCATGGATAGCATGAACAATGTTAACAGCAAGGGCATCCTTACGTTTGATGGATAGAATTATTAGTTATGCAAGAATAAAATGTTCCCATATCTGATATTGCTTGGTCTTAATGTATTTGAGTCTGTTGTCAGTGGCTTCATCCTTGTTGCTTAAGGTGGTCCTATGATATCAGCTGATAAGAAGAACTTAGGGTATGATGGAAAGGCAAGAAATGCCTTATATGCCTCATTGTTCAATAAAGAATTCACCAAGGTGATGGGGTGCAACACAACTAAGCAAATCTAGGACAAATTGAAGAATATCTATAAAGGAGACAAGGTTGTGAAGGAAGCCAAGCTACAAATCTGAAGGAGCAGATTCGAAGACATAAAGATGCAAAATGATAAAATTGTGGATGTGTTCTTCACAAGAATCAACGAAATTGTATGCTCTATTAGAAGCTATGGAGTGGAGATCCACGATGCTACTGTGGTAAGGAAAATACTTAGAACATTGCTGGAAGTTTATAATGCCAAAATCTCTTTCATAAAAGATAGAGATTTAGATATGCTGCCCTTAGATGACCTATATAGCATATTGGTGGCTTATGAAATGAGAATAGCCCTAATGAAGAAAGAAAAGAAGTTTAAGGTGGAGAAGGAGTTGGCTTTCAAGGCAATGAGGTAATTAAAGATTAAAGACCAAGAAGAGGAGTCTGACAGCAGCTCTGAAGAAGAGGATGGTGATACTAAGTTGGATGAAGTCATGGCATATATCAACAGGAACTTAAGGAAAGGAAAAGGGAAGTACAAGGGCAAATTATCCTTAAAGTGCTTTAGTTGTGAAGCAATTGGGTACTTTGTTGTGGATTGCCCAAAGAGAAGAGAAGCAAATAATGAGGATGATAATGAGCCAGTCCTAAGGAGGAAGACAAAGCAATCAAGCTATTCCAAAGCTAGAAATTCAGGTGTCAAAGAGAAAAAGAAGTTCTTCAGATCCAAAAGAAAAAAATTTCTTGAGCAAGCTAGAGGAAGAAGATTCTGAAGAAGAAAGTGATGATGATTTTGATGATGAGGTTGCAAAGGGTGTGCTAGTCACTCAAGTAGATGATGATTAAGAATCTTCAAGTGAGAAGAAATCAACAGAAAAGGAAAAAGATGAGTTGTTGGAGCAACTTGAGAATGAGTTGAGAGCTTGTTTGCATAAAAACAGCAAGTTGGAAAAAGAGGTAATTCATCTCAAGAAATTGTGTGAAAATTCTTCTATTGATGAATCTAATCTCCAGGTGAAGGTAAAGAGTTTGAAGTAAAAGAGAAGGAGTACTTGAAGAAAATTGAGGAGCTAAGCATACTTAAGGCAAAACAAGGCAAGATACATGAAGATCTTGGTTTTAAGGTAATTGCACAAGAGTAAGAGATTTTGACTTTGCAAGCCAAGCTTCACAAGGCTGCGTTCGAGCTAAAGGAGCATGAAGAAAGCTTTATACAGGCCATGGAAGTGAAAGGAGAGTCATCATCAGCAAATGCCATTAAGAAGTATTCTACTAGAAAGTTGGATGAGTGTCTAAGCAATCAAAGACCTCATTCCATGGGGAAGAAAGGACTTGATTACATTGAAAAGTTGAGTGAGAAGGTAGAAGAAAAGAAGAAAATTGTGTTTGTCCTCAAAAGTACGCATAATGACATGATGGAGAAGTGAGACCAATCCAAGTTAAAATGGGTTAGGAAAGATGTGGTGGAGACTCCCATCCGAAGGAGACAAGCTATAAAAGATCGTGAGAAGGCTACCATACCAATTGTTAAAGAAAGAAGATATGAACTTGGTAAAAGAAGTAAATCCAGGTTTGTAGATTTTTGCTGGAGCTGTGGTAAGTATGGGCACAAGGCTAATGCTTGTTGGTATACTTGACCTATAATAAAGAGGAGTGTGAGGCAAGAGTTTAGGGGGAGACTCTATTAAGAAAGGAGGTAGTTTCAGGTGGAAAGAAGTCATATTTCACTAAGAAACAGGTTTAATGTGCTAAGAGAGGTTTGTGGAAGATGTGAAAGGGTTGAACACACTACTGAGGATTGTTTGACATTACTGCTTGGTCAAAGAATGCAAAGGAGAACACGCCAACCATTGCTGCCCGATTAAGGAGTGCAAAGAAAAACACACTAACCATTGCTGCCCAATTAAGGAGTGCAAAGGAGAACCCCTACACATGCTCCCACATTTGGCCTAAGAAGAAGAAAAGGAAGAGACACATCTATGGTTGTGGAAGTAGCCTTAAAAGCTTCCAAGAAAGAAAAGACATAGATCCTAGATAGTGTTTTCTCTTCACATATAACAAGAGATTCCAAAAAGTTCAAAGAAGTAGCAAAATATGACGGAGGATCGGTCAAATTTGGCAATAATGGTGCCTTAAGATTAAATGTATCGGTACTACTAAAATTGGTGCAGAAAAGATAAAATCAAAGAAAGTGCTTTATGTTGAAGGGCTAAAACACAATTTCATCAGTGTTAGCCAGCTTTGTGATGATGGACATGAAGTTAGTTTCAATAAGAGTGGTTGTACAGTAAAGAGATTAAAAGATGGTGTCATGCTAACTAAGGGTAAAAGAACAAATGGAAACTTATATCAAGTTTCCATAAGCAAAAACACATGCTACATAAGTACTAAAGATGAGAATTTGTTATGGCATGGAAGATTGGGACATCTTGGATAAAAGAAGCTAAACCTAAGTATTCAGCCAACCCTTAGAGGCTAAGGTATTCTCTAACCCCTCTCCCTTTCCCTCTTCTATTATTCTTTGGATTTGTTGTCAAAAGGAGAGATATTTTGCGTAAATCTAAAGAAGGTGTATACTTATAAAAAGGGGGAGTAGCTTGATGGATAAAAGGGGAGAACTTGTCAAGTGGGAGAAGCAAAAAAGGGGGG
>CM038597.1:5711090-5734846 GCA_021533255.1 Ceriops tagal | reverse complement strand
GGGGGGTAGCAAGGGGAGCTATGAATGACAATGTGCAGGTGGAGTTGAAAAAGTTGACAATTGTTACATGTGCATTGTTGGATCTAACGTGTTGCCAACAAATCCAAAGGGGCAAATTATTGAGTTCATCTTTGATGACTAATGTTGGATTTGTTGTTAACACCATCTCACATGATTATATGCGTTGATTTGATGTTATGAATGTCGTTGAGATGTAGTGAGGTCATTAGGAGAAATTGATGATGACAAGTCAACACTGGCGTTGAGGAGTCAATGTTGACTGTGACCTTAAATTTTAGGACAAAAATCGGGTAGTTAATTGTAGGGTAACATGTGGGAATTAACGATGACCATTGATAATCGTGTAGCCCTAATCCCAAGGCTTTATAAATACCCCTCAGTGTCTTGCAAAAAGAAAATAAGGGGTTATAGAAAATTGGGTGAACGACAAAGGCAAGATAGCTAGTCAAGGAGAGTGCAATAGCTACCAAGGAGAAGCAGCAAGGTGCAGCCGGCCAAGGAGGAAAGAAAGAGAGCAAGGCAGCTGGCCACACATACAAGCAAACCCTCACAAAGGTGATAGCAGCAGCCAGCCACCACACTAGCACATCTAGGAGGCTTTCTAACAGACTAGCAGCATGTCCCTGCATGCTCAGGAGGGTATACCAACAGCAGCAAACATCCTTACAGGTTCAGGAGGGTATACTAGCATTAGCAACATGTCCTTGCACATCTAGGAGACTTCCCAGTAGTAGCAGCACATTTAGGAGGCTTCCCTACACTTACAGCACATCCAGGAGGCTTCCCAGCAGTAGCACATCCAAGAGACTTCCCAGCCGTAGCAGCATGTCCAGGAGGCTTCTTTACACCAGCAGCATGTCCAAGAGGATATACCTATACCAGTAAACACCACCAATGCAGCAGTCGTACTAGCAAACCAAGAAAGAAGCCAAGGAAGATAAACCAGTAGGTGGCAAAAGCAGTGGCATGAGAAGACAGCTGTAGTGCACGGAGAAAGCAGCATCGACATGAGAAGATAGCTACAACGCGCGAGGATAGCAATAGCGGTGTGAGAAAATAGTTGCAGCACATGGGGATAGCAGTAGCGGTGCGAGAAGACAACTGCAGTGCGCGTGACTAGTAGCAGTAGCATGAGCAAACAGCAGCAGTGTAGGCTGATAGCAGCAATGGGGCGAGCAGACAGCAGCAGCATGGGTGGATATCAATAGCAATGCGAGTAGACAATAGTAGCACACTTAAATAACAAGAACAGCATGTGTGGACAGTAGCCGCAGTGCGTGTAAACAGCAGTAATGTGTGTGGATAGAAGCAGCAGCGCTCACGAACAGTAAGAATAGCGTGTGCGGTAAGCAGCTATAGTGTGTGCAAACAGCAGGAGCAGCACGTGCATAGTGTGTGCAAACAATAGAGCAGTACTAGTGGACAGCAGTAGTTGCGCGTGTGAACAGCAGGAGCAGTGAGTGCGGAGTGCGTGTGGACAGTAGCAGCAGCACATGTAAACAGCATTAATGGCACGCGTGGACAGCATTAGCAGCGTGCATGAACAGTAATAGCAACATGTGCAGACAACATTAGTAGTACATATAGACAGAAGTGGTACCATGCGCGGACAGCAGGAGCAGCGTACATGAACAGCAGTAGTAGCGCGTGCAGATAGCATTAACAGCACGTATGGACGACAATGGCAATGCGTACGGATGGCATTAGCATTGCGTGTAGGTAGCACGGGCAATGGGTGAGACAAAAATGACAGTGAAGGAAGGAGAAGATCCATATTTTGCTTTAGTAGTCTATACACATTGAGTGATCATTCTCCAAGAAAGGTTTTATCATAAATTCTTGATAAATTTGTTGAAAAATAGGGTGGAATACCCTTAAAGTGATCAAGAGATCAACTCCTTGATCGGGAGATCATTGTAAATGGTTAAGGAGTAGTCCTTCCATAAGTGGTGAAGGAGTGATCCTTCCATAACATTATTGTATCCTTTGATAGCAAGAGTGGATTGTGTGATTTAGGAGGGATCCTATCACACCATGGATGTAGCTCACACATTGTGTTTGAACGACGTAAAAATTGTCGTGTATACTTGTGTGCTTGTGCATTAATTTATATTTGTATGGTCGTGTTTACATAAAAAAGAAAAATAAAAAATTGAATCATCGACTCTAACAAATTACAGAGGTTAAATTTGGATCGATTTGTAAAAAGAGGATATCTCCCATTGATTTACCCCCCCTTTCAGTGTGAGACCTAACACAATCCTCATCACTTTCCTTCTTCACTGCTAGTCTCTCCTTCTTCACAGCTTTTTCTTTGTCGTGCTTTCTACTCTCTCTCTATTGTGTTTTACAGCTTTCTCTTTGGCTTTATCATTCTTAATTCTCTATTGGTTCTGAACTCATAGTCATTCACACTTTCTATCGGTTTTAAATTCTCAGCTGCTCATGCTTTCTGTCAATTTTGAACTCTTAACCTTTGCTTGTCTCAACGTTTTGCTTCTTTTGGGTTCCTTTTTGTCTCTACTAGGTTTCTCTCCTACCTCTATAGGGTTTCTCTCCTACCTCTATCATGTTTCTCTCTTACCTCTATAGGGTTTCTCTCTTGCATTTGTTGAGTTTCTCTCTACTTGTTTTTACAGCTCTCTCTGCTTGTTTTTGCAACTCTTTCTACTTGTATCTACAGCTCTCTCTACCTCTGCTGGTTTCCTTTTTGCTAATTTCTACAGTTCTCTTTGCTATTTTTGTAGCTTTCTTTAGCTATTTTTGCAACTCTTTTTGCCTGTTTCTACAGCTCTCTCTACTTATTTCTATGGCTTTCTCTTCCTATTTTTGTAGCTATCTTTGCCTGTTTTTGCAACTCTCTTTGCTAATTCTTTCATCTACAAGTTCTCTCCTTTATAAGTTCTGCTTTACTCTATTGGTTCTCTCTTCTACAGGTTCTCTCATTTTCTTTCTACCGTTGCTGCTGTCTCTTCTTCTTTCTACTGTTGTTGCTGTTTCTCCTCTGCAAGTTCTCTCTTCTCTGTAGGTTCTCTCCTTTTTCTTTTTGTCGCTGCTGCTGTCTCTCCTTTACAAGTTCTCTCGTTTATAGGTTTTCTCATTTGTAAGTTCTCTCATTTGTAGGTTCTCTTCTCTATAGGTTTTTTTTTTTTTATATAGGTTCTCTTCTTTGCAGGTTTTCTACTTTTTAGGTTCTCTCCTTTGTAGATTCTCTTCTTTATAGGTTTTTTACTCTATAAGTTCTCTCTTTTACAGTTTCTCTCCATTGTAAGTTCTCTCTTTTGTAGTTTCTCTTTGCTGTAGGTTTTCTCTTTTGTAGGTTCTCTCCTCTGCAGGTTCTCTCTTATGCAAGTTCTTTCCTCTATAAGTTCTCTCCTTGTTAAGCCCATCTTTTATGGCTAATGTTGGATTTATTGTTAACAACATCTCACACAATTACTCGTGTTGATTTGACATTTTGAATATCGTTGATATGCAGAGAAGTCGTTGGTAAATACCATTGATGGTAGGTCAACTCTGAGGTCAATAAGTCAATGTTGATCATTGACCCTTAACTATTAACCCTAAATTTTAGGAATCAAATTTGGTTGTTGATTGTAGGACAACCCTTGGGAATCGATATTGACCGTTGTGATTATGCAACCCTAAATCTTAAAGCCTATAAGTACATCTATGCATCTTTTAAGATGTGTATGTGCTACAAAAGGGAGACTGACTAGTAGCAAAGAGAGCATGACAAAGAGAGAGGCAGCCATCAAAAAGGTAGTGACCAGCCAATGAAGGTGCAGTAGCAACCAGCCAAGAGTGCAGCATTAAGGAAAGGTGCATCCGGTCAAGAGAGGTGCAGTGCCAAGGAGAGGTGTAGCCAGCTAAGAGGTGACAGCGACCACTAAAGAAGGAGGCAGCCACACTAATCGAAGGAGGAGTTGCAGCAACCGATAGCCCTACCAAAGGGAGAAGAAAGTAGTAGTCGACCATACCAAAGGGAGAAGAAGAAGGTAGCAACCAACCAAACAAAAGGGAGAAGAAGAAGGCAGCAGCTAGCTAAACCAAAGGGAGAAGAAAAAGTTGTGCAGGAGCCATACCAAACCAGAAGAGACGTGTAGCAACCACACCAAACCAAAGGAGATGTGTAGTAGTCATACTAAACCAGAGGAGAATGTGTAGCAACCAATCAACCACCTAAGGAAGAAGTTACAACAACCAATCAAGGACAAGTGTAGCAGCTAGCAAATTGATCAAGAAGAGGTGCAACAATTGGTAAACCAATAAAGGAGAAGGTGCAGCAGCCATCCAAATGAAAAGGTGCAACAGCCACCAAGAGGGAGAAAGCAACTTGCAGCACAACCAGCAATTGCAGTAGTAAGCATAACCAGCATAGTAATCGGCAGCAGGTGAATCATAACTAGCAGCTTGTAGAACCAATAGTAGGTGAATCACAACCAGCAACTTACAGAACTAGTAGCAGGTGAATCAGAACCAACAGCTTGTACAACTAGTAGCCATGCAAGCAACATCAGTAGCAAGAGGAGAAAACTTGCCCCAACAGCAAGACAGGCACCATAAGCAATAAGAGGAGAAAACTTGCCACAGCAGCAAGGTAGGTAACTCCAACAATAAGAGGAGAAAACTTACCACAGCAGTAGGGTAGGTAGCATCAGCAGGGGAAAAGAACCTGCCAAGGCAGTAAGTAAGGCAACCTACTAAGGTTGCAAGTGAAGCAACCTATTAAGGCAGTAGGAGAGGTAGCACCAACAGCAGAGGAAGAGAACCTGCCAAGGTAGTAGGTGAGGCAACTTGCCAAGGCAATAGGTAAGGCAGCACCAGTAGCAAGGGAAGGAGAAGATTCACGTTCTGCACTAGTAGCTTATGCACATTGAGTGATCCTTCTAATGAAAGTGTTAGTCATAAACCTTTTGATAAACTTGTTGAAAAAAGGTGGGATACCCTTGGAGTGATTGGGAAATCAATTCATTAAGTGATCAAGAGATCATTGTAAGTGGTTAAGGAGTGATTCTTCCATGACATTAATTACATCCCTTAATAACAAAAGTGGATTATGTGATTTAGGAGTGATCCTATCATACCATGGATATAACTCACACATTGTGGGTGAACCATGTAAAAATTACCGTGTGTTCTTGGGTGCTTGCATTTAATTGATATCTGTATGATCACTTTCACATAAAAAAGAAAGATAAAAATTAAATCATCAACTCTAATAAGTTACAGAGGTTAATTTGAAAATATTTGTAAAAAATAAGCATCTTACACTGATTCACCCCCTTTTCCTCTTAGCGTGAGACCTAAGAAGGTCCTCATTCAATGGTATAAGAGCTAATTTCTTTTGTTGATCCATTTTGTTTGCTTTGATTAGAAATTGTTGTTGCCACTGTGAATTTTTGCTAGTTGATATCATGGATAGCATGAACAGTGTTAACAGTAAGGGCATTCCCACTTTTAATGGACAGAATTATTAATTATGGAAAAATAGAATGTTCCTATATCTAATGTCACTTATTCTAGATGTGTTTGTATTTACTGTTAGTGGCTTCATCCCTATTGCTGAAGGTAATGCTATGATGCTTATTAACAAGAACAATTTAGAGTGTGATGGAAAGGTGAGAAATGCCTTATATGCCTCTTTATCAAATAAAGAATTTACCAAAGTGATGGGGTGCAACACAGCCAAACAAATTTGGGACAAACTAAAGAATATTTATGAAGGAGACAAGGTTGTGAAAGAAGCCAAGCTACAAATCTAAAGGAGCAGATTTAAAGACATAAAGATGCACAATGATAAATTTATGGATGCCTTTTTCATAAGAGTTAATGAAATTGTGTGCTTCATTAGAGGCTATAGAGAAAAGATCAACGATGCTACTATGGTAAGGAAGATAGAAATTTGGATAAGCTGCCCTTAGATGATTTGCATAGCATATTGGTAGCTTATGAAATGAGAATAGTCCTAATTAAGAAAGAAAAAAAGTTTATGTTGAGCCGATCTTTAATGGCTAACATTAGATTTGTTGTCAACAACATCTAATATTGTTATTCGTGTTGATTTAATGTTTTGAATGCTGTTGAGATGCAGAGAAGTCATTGGTCAAAACCATTGATGGTAGGTCAACTTAAGTCAATGAGTCAATATTGATCGTTTACCCTAAATTTTAGGGGTCAAAGTTGGCCATTTATTGTAGGGCAATCTTTGGGAATCAATGCTAGCTATTGATGAATGTGCAACCTTAATCTCAAAACTTTATAAATAATCCCATGCATCTTACAAGATGTGTGTGAGGGCTGCAGAATTTTGAGAGAGAATGGCAAAGAGTGGTTAAGAGGCAAAGGAGGTAGCCATCAAGGAGAGTGCAGTAGCCAACCAAAGGAGGAGCAGCAGCTGGCTAAGGGAGTTGCAGTAACAATCGACTAAGGGAGTTGCAGTAGCAGCTGGCCAAGGAAGAGGTGATAGCAACCACCAAAGAAGGAGGTAGCCACACCAATCGAAGGAGGAGTTGCAACAAGTAGCAGCCACACCAAAGAGAGAAGAAGAAGGCAGGCTAACCAAAGGGAGAACAAGGTGCAGTAATCAACAACCATACCAAACTAATAAAGGAGACATGCAACAGCCACACCAAACCAAAGGAGAGGGCTTTTAGTAGCCACACCAAACCAAAGGAGAGGGCTTGTAGTGGGCACACTAAACCAAAGGAGAAGGTGTGCTGTAATCACACCAAACCAGAGAAGAAGGTGTGCTATAGTCACACCAAAGAAAGAATAATGTAGTAGCCGGTTAAACCAAAGGGAGAAAGAGTTGCAGTAGCCACTTAAGGAAACCTGCAATTGTAGCAAGGAAACCAGTAAATTACAGTAAAGACAAAGAGCTTATTGCAGCAAGGGTAGGGAGTTATACCAATAGATTGCAATTACGTCACATCCCGCAATACCAGTAGCACATCCCGCAACCTACAGGTGTAGGCAAACCAACAACAATTACAAATTGAAGTAGTAGTAGCAGTAAGCTTTAGCAGTAGGAGCAGGCAGATAACTAGCAATTGCAAATTGCAGTAGCAGCATCAAGCTTCAGCAGTAAGAGCAGGTAGACAACCAATAATTACAGATTGTAGTAGTAGTAACAAACTTCAGCAATAAGAGCAAGCAGACAACCAACAATTGCAGATTCTAGCATTAGCAGCAAGCTCCAACAGTAAAAGTAGCCAGACCAACAGCAATTGCAAATTACAACAGTAGCAGGTGTAGGCAACAATACCAGCAAGTGCAGGCAGCAAAACCAGTAAGCATAAATAGTAATTGTAACTTGCAGGCACAACCAGTAGTGTGTCTTGGCAGTAGGGCAGGAAGCACAACCAGCAGTAGGAGCAAAGAACTTGCCCCAGCAGCAGGCCTGGCAACTTACAATAATAGAGGAGAAAATGTGCCCAGTAGTAAGTCCAACAGCTTACAGTAGCAAAGGAGATAACCTAGCAAGGTAGTAGGTGAGGAAACCTACCAAGATAATAAGTGAGGTAGCACCGATAGCAAGGGAAGAGAACCTGCTAAGGCAATAGGTAAGACAGCACTAGTAGCAAAGGAAGGAAAGGATTTGCGTTTTGCACTAGCAGCCTGTGCACATTAAGTGATCATTCTTAGGAAAGTATTAGTCAAAAACCTTTTAATAAACTTATTGAAAAAGGGTGGGATACCTTTGGAGTGATTGGGAGATCTGTTGTTCTCATAGCCTTGTATGGGTTGTAATTGTTGTCAACTAGGTTTAAGTGTATAAGAAAGTAAAGCCACATGGAAGGGCAAGACAAGAAATTTGCCCTATTAGGTTTTTATGGAGCAATATATAAAGGAACATAAGAGAGCACAGTAAAAAAGTCGATGGATGAAGAGAAAAAAAAAACACAAAAAGGTGTGTGGACGGTCAAGTAGAGAAAATAGAGAAACACAGCCAAAGCACACCGACGGTAAGAGAACGGCAGAACAGGGGACGGCAAAATAGAAAAGAAGCGGTCGGCAAATTAAGTAAATTAGTGTAGCCATCGAGTGAAAGTAGCTGTAGTGAATAGTGGAGCCATTGACGGAAGAAGAAGAGAAAAAGAAAATTGTAGCTGTCGTCGGGCGAAGGAGAGAAAAGGACCAAAAAAGGAGAAAATCGGCACACCACCGATACGCCCAAAATACACCCAAAGAAGAGAGAGTAGCCGTCGACGGGAAGGAGAGAGAAAACGTAGCCATCGTTGGAGATCGGAGAGAAAATGAAAATTAAGCAAATCGGAGCAGACCGGCGGAAGAAGAAACTAGACGGCCATAGAAGAGAGAGATATCGACGGCAACAAAGAAATCAACCGTCGAGAGAGAGAGAGAAAGAGGAGACAGTTGATGGCCAGGCTGAACGAAGAACAACTGTCGAGAGAGAAAGAAAGAGGAGACGGCCGGAACAGAGGAGTCGATAGGAAGGAGAAAGAAAACACAGCCAAATAAGGGAAAAGGAGAGAAAATCTAGAACGGCTAAACAGGGGTGGACGAAGAGAGAGAAATTCGGCAGTAAGAGAGAGAAATCCGGTGGTAAGAGAGAGAAATTCGGCTGGACAAGGATTGGATTACTTCACAAGGAAGTTCAAAAAGGGGTTTAAGAAGGGAAAAGGACAGTTGTCTTTGAGATGTTATCGTTGTGGGTAGACTGGACACTTTGCTTCTCAGTGCAAAGTGAAACTTGATGATGAAGGTAAGGATGGTGATGATGGGCAGAATTCAAGATTGAGAAGATTATCATTCAAATCAAAGAAGTCCAGTAAGAAGATTGCTAACCCACAGAGGAAGAAGAGAGGCTCATTCAAGAGTTATGTGAGTCAGTCAAAAGAAGCTAATGAGGAGGAAGATGAAGACTCATCAGATGAGCATGTCTTTATGGCACCAGCACAAGGTGGTAGCTCAACCTTTGAAGAGGAAGAGGAGGTTGATGAAGAAGAGCCAGATCTTGAAGCTGAATTGGAAGCAGCTTCAAAAGAGATAATCAGAAGGGGTAGAACCATAAAAAGGTTGGAAGCTCACATAAAACAAGTTGAAGCAAAGTCTAAGGAAGCTGAAAGTCAAAAGGATGAAATAAGGGCTGAACATATTGACTTAAAGAGAAGATTTGAGGAACAAATCAAAATATGTGAAGACCTTATAGTAAAGCTTGGCTCAAGGGCTTCAAAAATTGAAGAAATGGAGAAAGAGTTGCTGAGACTTCAACAACAACTCAAAAGTAGCAAAAAGAACTTACAGAAGCTTGAAATGATAGGAGAAACAAGTTTTGCAAAAGGAGAGAAGAATGTAGAGAAAGTGCAGCAATCTGAGGCTACATTGGCTAAAGAAAATAAGAATGTGCCACAGAAGTTGAGAGAGAAGATTGTGACTCAGAAGAAGATAACTGAGAATAAAGAAGATTTGAAGAAGCAACCTAGGGTGGCAAATAAGAAGGAAGAAAAGAAAGTCAGCCAGCAGAGGGCTACGGCTGAACAGAAGAAGGAGAAGAAGGTGACTGAAATGAAATTCACATAATCAAAGAAGCCAGCTACTTTGCTTACACAGCAAGTGATGAACAGAAGAAGACAAGCTATGATTAGACCTAAGAAGAGGCAGTTTCAAGGTCATTGCCTTTATTGTGGAGTTTGGGGTCATAAAGTGAGTAACTGCTGGTGGAGAAGGCCAGTATATGTCTCTAACTCGAGAAGATACAATGCTGCATACAGGGGGAGACAATACAAAATTCAGAAGAGAACACTTGTCGCGAGTTCTTGCACATACTGTAAAAGGCAAGGACACATTGACAAGGAGTGCTGGTGGAAACCCAAACCAGTGGTTTCAAAGAATAAGTTTGTTGTATTGGCAGACTTGGAACAGTGTGAAAGGTGTGGGCAGGATGGCCATAATGCCAAGAGATGCATGACACTTCTCCCTAAGCAAGAGAAGGCACTCAATGGCACAGTGAAAACAAGTGGTGCAATCAAAGCTGAGAAAAAGGAGAAAGCTATCTTCCAGCCAGTTCAAAAGAAGGAATATAAAGCTAAAAGGGAGGTGGCTAATATAGCTAAAATTGCACTCAAAGCTGACTACAAGGATAAGCAGTGGATCCTTGACAGTGGATGCACTTCACACATGACAGGAGACAAGAGTAAATTGTCAAAGCTAAACAAGTCAAGAAAAGGAAAAGTCAAGTTTGGCAATGATGATTCACTCAACATCAATGGTCAGGGGTCAGTAAACATTGGAAGAGGAAAGCTAAAAGATGTTCTATACGTTGAAGGACTCAGATATAATCTAGCATTTGTCAGCAAACTATGCAATGAAGACCATAAGGTAATATTCACAAAAACAGGTTGCCAGGTAAAGAGTAAAGAAGGCAATACTGTTGCAGCCGGGAAGAGAACAGCTGGAAATTTGTATGTGATTGATGAAGAAAGAGATCCTGTTGCAACTAAGACTGTGCAAGAAAGAAACCCAAAGAAAATGTGGACCAGTGCTCATCAAGAAAATCAGATCATAGGTGACCCATCAGTAGGAGCTACAACTTGAAGAAGAATTGTGGGAGTTACTGCGTTACTCTCACAAGTTGAACCTAAATCTGTTGAAGAGGCTATACAAGATCTAACTAAATCTCTGTCCACAGGGCTGTTTAAAAAGCACAGAATGAGTCTATCTGTGCGAATACCTCCTCAACCCTAAAAATCAGGTGAATCCTCCATCTCTACTTTACAAGTTTTTTTCAGATTTGTAATTGGTTGGCAAAGGGGGAGAGAAGCAATAGTGCAGGGGGAGTTGTTAAGAAAGGGGGAGTGCATATTTAGGGGGAGTTGAAACTGCTGCATAGTGACTTTTGTTATGAATGTTGCCAACAATTACAAAGGGGGAGATTGTTGTTCCTACAGCCTTGTATGGGTTGTAATTGTTGTCAACTAGGTTTAAGTGTGCAAGAAAGTAAAGCCACATGGAAGGGCAAGAAGGTAAAAGCCACATGGAGGGGCAAGAACGTAAAAGCCACATGTAACTCCACACATGCCGTTCTCAAGATAGGTTTTTATGGAGCAGTATATAAAGGAACATAAGAGAGCATAGTAAAAAAGCCGACAGACGAAGAGAAAACAAAAACACAAAAAGGTGTGTGGACAGTCAAGTAAAGAACATAGAAAAACACAGCCAAAGCACACCGATGACAAGAGAATGGCAGATCAGGGGACGACAAAATAAAAAAGAAGTGGTCATCAAATTGAGCAAATCGATGCAGTTGTCGAATGAACAGTAGTCGTCGAGTGAACAGTAGTTGTAGTGAACAGTAGAGCCATCGATGAAAGAAGAAGAGAAAAAGAAAATTGTAGCCCTCATTGGGCAAAGGATAGAAGAGGACCAAAAAAGGAGAAAACCGGCACACCACCGATACACCCAAAATACACCCAAAGAAGAGAGAGTAGCTGTCGACGGGAAGGAGAGAGAAAACGTAGCCGTCGTCAGAGATAGGAGAGAAAACGAAAATTGAGCAAATTAGAGCAGACCAGCGGAAGAAGAAACTAGATGGCCAATAGAAGAGAGAGATACCGACGACAACAAAGAAATCAACCGTCGAGAGAGATAGAGAAAGAGGAGACGACCAGAACAGAGGAGTCGGCGGGAAGGAGAGAGAAAACATGGCCAAATAAGGGAAAAGGAGAGAAAATCTAGAACGGCCAAAGAGGGGTGGACGAAGAGAGAGAAATTCGATAGTAAGAGAGAGAAATTAGGCGGTAAGAGAGAGAATCTGGTTGGATAGCAAGAGAGAGAGAGAAACGAATAGGTAAGGCGTGAGACGTGAGACCATTGGCTGGAAGAAAACCAGAACCGTGAGGTAAGAGCAAAAACCAGAAACGCATCACCCTTGGAAGAGAAGAAAACCAAAATGTGCGTCGGTGTGAGACCAGAACGTGCGACGACGTGAGACCAGAATGTGCGACGGCATGAGACAAGGAGACAGGTAAGGCCGTGAGACGGTGAAAGCAGGAGCTATGTGAGACAACGTAGAGAAGGAATTCAGCGAAGCATTGAAAGAACTCAACGTATTTCCAGATTTCTTCAAGAGAGGTTAGAGAGTGTTGTGGTGAACTTTTAAGCGGTAGTGAAGCAGCCATTCAATTCAACAGAGGCAAGACAAGCTAGAAGAAGGGTAGACACAATAAGTGACACTCTTTGTATTGTGCTTGCTTAATACTTACAATATTGAAAGGAGCAGAGGATTAAGACATCCATTGTAACTAGAATTCTCAAGTATAGTGGATAGTCTCGGTAAGGGAGAGTCCCTACCACCGTGGATGTACGTCACATTAACGGAACCACGTAAATCTCGTGTGTCCTTAATTTGCTTTAAGTTCTGTGTTTTGAATTGAGTTGTGAATGCAGCTAAAGTATCAGCCAACCCATAACCTAACGAAGACCTAAACAAGAACATTTGAATTGTCTATTAGGCAAGGTGTCTGAAAGGTGACTTTGGAGACTATTATGATTAGTAGGTAGCAATAGATCTACCTTAGTCGAGTCTGAGAAAGAGTTCGCATTTAAGAAGAGGTTGAAGTTGTTCACTTACCTGCTAATTGTGAATTGTGGTGATATTGATTCACCCCCCCTCAATACCATAAACTAGTAAATCCTAGGGAGAAGTCGGGAACTTCAAGATCAATGTAAGTGGTTAAGGAGTAATCCTTCCACAAGTGGTTAAGGAGTGATCCTTCCACACCATAACTATATCCCTTGATAATAAGAGTGGATTATGTGATTTAGAAGTGATCCTATCACACTGTGGACATAGCTTACACATTATGGGTAAACTATGTAAAAATTGCTATGTGCTTTTAGGTGCTTGTGTTTGATTGATATCCATACGGTTGCTTTCACATAAAGAAGAAAGATAAAAATTGGATTATCGGCTCTAATAAGTTACAGAAGTTAAATCTAAAAAGATTTATAAAAATGAGCATCTTACACTGATTCACCTCCTCCCCCTCTTAGTGTGAAATCTAAGAAGGTCCTCATCAATTGGTATCAGAGCCAGTTTCATCTGTTAATCTAATTTTTTTGCTTTGATTTGAGATTGTTTGTTAGTGCTATGAATTTTTATCTCTATTGCTAATTGATATCATGGATAGCATAAATAGTGTTAATAACAAAGGTATTCCTACTTTTGATGAATAGAATTATCAGTTATGGAAGAATAGAATGCTCCTATATTTGATGTCACTTAGGCTTGATGTGTTTAAGTCTATTGTTAGTGGCTTCATCTTTGTTGCTGAAGGTGATGCTATGACACTTGCTAAAAAGAAGAATTTAAAGTGTGATGGAAAGGCGAGAAATGCCTTATATGCTTCTTTATTAGACAAAGAATTCACTAAAGTGATGGGATGCAACACAGCTAAACAAATTTGGGAGATGAGGTTATGAAGGAAGCCAAGCTACAAATCTGGAGGAGTAGATTTGAAGACATAAAGATGTAGAATGAGGAGTTTGTGGATGCCTTCTTCACAAGAGTCAACGATATTGTGTGCTCCATTAAAGGCTATGGAGAGGAGATCAACGATGCTACTGTGGTAAGGAAAAATACTTAGAACTTTACCTAAAAGTTACAATGCCATGGTTTCCTCTATAGAAGATAGAGATTTGGACAAGTTACCCTTAGATGATTTATATAGCATATTGGTGGCTTATGAAATGAGAATAGCCCTAATAAAGAAAGAGAAAAAGTGCGAAGTGGAGAAAGAGTTGGCCTTTAAGGCAATAAAGAAGCTGGAGATTAAAGACCAAGAAAAAGAATCTAACAATAACTATGAAGAAAAAGATGGTGATATTAAATTGGAGAAAGTCATGACACATATCACCAATAATATGAGGAAAGGAAAAGGAAAGTATAAGGGAAAATTACCCTTGAGTGCTTCAGGTATGGAGCAATTGAGCACTTTGTTATGGATTGTTCAAAGAGAAGAGAGACAAATAGTAAGGATGATGATAAGCCGGTCCCAAGGAGGATAACAGAGCAATTTAGTTATTCTAAAACTAGAAATTCAAGTGCTAAAGGGAAAAAGCAACTCTTCAGGATGAAAAGGAAGAATCTTTTAAGCAAGTTGGATGAAGAAGATTATGAAGAACAAGTTGATGATGATTCTGATAATGAGTCTATTAAGGATGTGTTGGTCGTTCAAGTAGATGATGATAAAGAATCTTCAAGTGATGAGGAATCAACAGAAGATGAAGAGGATAAGTTAGTTTAGCAACTTGAGAATGAATTGAGGATGACGAGGACCTTTATGGGTCTCACATTGAGAGGGGGGTGAATCAGTGTGAGATATTCGTTTTTACAAACTTATCCATATTTAACCTCTATGACTTGTTAGAGTCAATGATCCAATTATTTATCTTTCTCCTTTATGTAAGATCGGCTATACGGATATTAATCAAATACCCAAGAACACAAAGCAATTTTTACATGGTTCACCCACAATGTGTGAGTTACATCCACAGTGTGATAGGATCTTTTCTAAATCACACAATCCACTCTTGTTATTAAGGGATACAGTTTGGTTATGGAAGGATCTCTCCTTAACCACTTGTGGAAGGATTACTCCTTAACCACTTACAATGATTTTCCAATCACTTCAAGGGTATCCCATCCTTTTTCAGCAAGTTTATCATGAGTTTTGTTGTTCCCACAACCTTGTATGGGTTGTAATTGTTGTCAACTAGGGTTAAGTGTGCAAGAAAGTAAAGCCACATGGAAGGGCAAGAAAGTAAATCCGCCGCGTAAGGGCAAGAACGTAAATCTGCCACGTAAGCCCTATTAGGGTTTCATGGAAGAGAGTATATAAAGGCCTTGGAAGATAAAACTAGGGTAAGGCCAACACAATTGAATACACGACAAAACACAAGAGGGTGAACAACATAATTGAATACTCTGCAAAACACAAGAGAAACCGTTCAACCAAGGGAGTCGGCCAAAACCTAGAGAGAAACCATCCAACACAAGAGAGATTTGGCAAAACACAAAACGTTGGAGGAGCAATCGGCCAAACCCGAAACGGCAAGCTATTGGAAGAAGGAAAAAAAAAAAAAAGACAATATGGCTAAATCGGAGCACACCGACGGAAGGAGAGACAAACCCGACGACCAAAAACAGGTGGTCGGCAGTAATATAGAGAAAATCCGACAGGGGTTGCAAAAGAGAAAAATCTAACACGACAAGGAGAAAACCGTGTGAAGGTAAGAGAGAGAAACCCGTGAGGAACGGCACACCACCGACACACTAGCGGTTAGCGAGGAGACAACACGGCAAAGAGGTAGAGAGAGAAACGGACGACACAATCGGGTCGAAAGGGAGAAAATCCGTGACGGCCAAAATCAAAGTGGACGACAAGAGAGAGAAACGGACGACAAAAGAGAAAACTGGAAGCGACCAAGACCAAATCGGAGCTAGAACAGGTGAGAGAGAAAACACGGCTGGACGGTGAGGGAGAAAACGAAGAGCCACCACCAGAACGAAGAGCCGTTGGAAGAGAAAGAAAAATCTAAAACGACAAACCACCGACACGCCCAAACATGCCCAAAGAAGAGTGAACAGCTGGACGGCAGAAAGAGGAGTCGACGACAGAATAGGGCTGGATGGTGAGAGAAATCCGGCTGGACGGTGAGAGAGATCTGGCTGGACGGTGGTAAGGAGAAAAATCAGACACGACCAAAAGAAGTGTGATCGGCAGAAAAGAAAGAAAACCCGAGATGGTCAAATAGGGGTGGACGGCTAAAGAAGAGTGACCGGTAGAAAAGGGAGAAAATCCGATATGGCCAAAGAAGTGTGAAACGGATAAGTGCAAACCAGAAATGGTGGTAAGGCATGTGACTAGCAAAGTGTGCAAACCAGAAATGTGCGTGAAATATGAGGCGCCAAACCAGAAACGTGAGGTAGACAGTAAGACCATGGAACCAGGAGATGGGTAAGACTGTGAGATGATGAAAGCAGGAGTTGTGTGAAACAACCTAGAGAATGAATTCGGCGAAGCATTCAAAAAACTCAACGTATATCCAGATTTCTTCAAGAGAGGTTAGAGAGCGTTGCGGTGAACTTCTAAGCGGCAGTGGAGCAGCCTTTCAATTCAACAGAGGCAAGACAAGTTAGAAGAAGGGTAGACATAGTAAGTGACACTCTTTGTATTGTACTTGCTTAGTAATTGCAATAGTGAAAGGAGCAGAGAATTAAGACATCCATTGTAACTGGAATTCTTAAGTATAGTGGATAGTTTCGGTAAGGGAGAGTCCCTACCACCACGTAAATCTCGTGTGTCCTTAATTTGCTTTACGTTCTGTGTTTTGAATTGAGTTGTGAACGCAGCTAAAGTATCAGCCAACCCATGACCTAACGAAGACCTAAACAAGAACATCTGAATTGTCTATTAGGCAAGGTGTCTGAAAGGTGACTTTGGGGACTATTGTGATTAGTAGGTAGCAGTAGATCTACCTTAGTCGAGTCTGAGAAAGAGTTCGCTTTTAAGAAGAGGTTGAAGTTGTTCACTTACCTGCGAATTGCTAATTGTGGTGATACTGATTCACCCCCCCTCTTAGTATCACAAACTAGCAGATCTTAGGGAGAAGTCGGGAACTTCAAGTTTATAGTAAAAACTTTTCCTAGAAAATGATCACTCAATGTATACAGACTACTAGTGCAGAATATGGATTTTCTCCTTCCTTTATTGTTGGTATGGTGTTGTCTCACCCGCTGCCAGTGTTACCTGTATGCGCTGCTATTGCTGTCCATACGTGCTGCCATTGCTGTTTGCATGTGTTGCTGTTACTGTCTACACGCGCTACTGCTTATTTCCATACAAGTTGTTGTCCGCGCCTGCTATTACTTATTTTCGCACGAGCTGTTGCTGCTGTCCACACACGCTACTGCTTTTGTCTATGCGTTGCTTTTGATGTCCGTATGCTTTACTGCTGTTTGTTTGCGCTACTGTTGTGCAAGGGATGTTATCATTGCTTGCATGTTCTGCTATTGCTGTTCGCACATTCAGTTATTGCTGTTCACACTTGCTATTATCGCTTTCCACATGTGTTGCTATTGTTGTCTGCATGTGCTGCGACTATTGTTTGTATACGCTACGATTACTATCCGCGCACGCTGCTGCTTATTCCGCACAAGTTGCTGTTGCTGTCCACACGCGCTACTGCTTCTGTCCGTGCATGCTACTCCTGCTGTCTGCACATGCTGTTGTTGTCCATGTGTGTTGCTGCTTCTATCCGCGTGCGCTGCTTCTGTTGTTTGCACGCATTGCTGCTATTGAATTGGCTATTGGATGCATTGCACTTGTTGGTATTGTCTCCCGCACTTGCGGCTAGTGTTAGTTGTCCCTCCTAGACATGCTGCCACTGTTGGGAAGCCTCCTGAAGATGCTGCCACTGCAAGGAAGCCTCCTGGAAGTGCTGCTATTGCTAGGAAGCCTCCTGAGGTGCTGCTGGTGCTGGTATAGCCTCTCGAGGTGTTGTTGGTTTGCTAGAAGGCCTTCTGGTTTGCTAGTTGATTCCTAGACCTACTGTTGCATGACCTGCTGCTGCACAACCTATTGTTGCATGACCTGCTGTTGCATTTTCTACAGGTGGCTATTGATTCCCGAATGATGTTGCTGTAGTTGGTGGTTTACTGCTTGATGCCTGGACCTACCACTGTAATTTGTAGGTTACTGCTTCGTTCTTAGACCTGCTACTACAATCTGCAACTAGCTACTTCATTCCTGGACCTGTTGCTACAATATGCAGGTGGTTACTTCGTTCCTGGACCTGCCGCTGCAATCTCCAGGAGGCTGCTTCATTGTTTGCTGGTACAAGACACCTCTTAGTGCTGTTGCCTCCTTGTTTGCTGGTGCAGAACACCTCCTGCTACTGCACCACCTCCTACTAGACTTGCTGCCTCCTTGTTTTCTAGTGTAGGCACCTCCTAGTTTGCTAGTGCAGGCTGCTGCCTCCTGGTTTACTGGTGTAGGCTGTTGGTTTGTTGGTGAAGTTGCAGCCTCCTTGTTTGTATTCCCTTGATGCTAGATTCATAGGTTGTTGCACCACCTTCTGGTTTGTCTCCCTTGGTTGCTAGATTCATAGGTTGCTACACCACCTTCTGGTTTGTCTCCCTTTGCTGCCGGATCCACAAGTTGCTGTAACTTGGTGAGGGCCAATTGTTGCAGGTGCTAGTAAGGATGGCCGACTGCTTCAAGTTTGCTGGTATGGTGGCCGGTTGCTTTGCTGCCTTGCTCTCTCTCTCTCTCTCTCGGCTAGCTATTGCAATTAGGTTTTGTTTTCTCAAAAATTTTGCAACACACACACCACTTTGCATGACGTATATGGGTATTTATAGAATCTTGAAATTAGGGTTACACGATCATTAACAGTCATTGTTGATTCTCATAGGTTGCCTTACAATCAACGGCCAGATTTGAGTCCTAAAATTTAAAGTCAATGGTCAACATTCACTTCCTAAAATTTAGGGTCATGGTTAATCTTGACCCTAAAATTTAGGGTCACGGTCAACATTGACTCCTCAATATCAAGGTTGACCTGTCATCACTAGTTTTTCCCAATAATCTCTTTGCATGTCAACAACATTCATAACCTCAAATCAACATATACATGTGAGATGGTGTTAACAACAAATCCAACATTAGTCATCAAAGATGGGTCTAACAGAGAGCATATTTGTATAGAAACATCAAGCTGGAAAATGAGGTAAAGCATCTCAAGAAGCTATATGAATATTCTGTTATTAATGAATTTGATCTCCAAGTGAAAATAAAAGAGTTTGAAGCAAAAAAAAAAGTACTTGAAGAGAATTAAGGAGCTAATCGTACTTAAGGTAGAGCAAGGCAAGATATACTAAGATCTTGGTGCTAAGGTGATTGCATGAGAGCAAGAGGTGTTGATTTTGCAAGCCAAGCTCCACAAGGCTTAGTCCAAACTAAGGAAGCATGAAGAAAGCTTTATGTAGGCCATAAAAGTGAAAGGAGAGTCGTCTTCAGCAAATGCCATCAAGAAGGATGCTGCCAGGAAGTTGGATGAGTGTCTAAGTAATCAAAGACCTCATTCCATGGGGAAGAAAGGATTTAGCTATATTAAAAAGCCAAGTGAGAAGGTAAAAGAGAAAAAGAAAATTGTGTTTGTACTTGAAAGCAAGCACAATGATGTTATGGAGAAGAGAAACCAACACAAGCTAAAATAGGTTAAGAATGGTATGGTGAAGACTTCCATCCAAAGGAGAAAGGTTGTCAAAGATGGAGAGAAAGTTGCCACAACAATTGTTGAAGATAGGAGACATGGACTTAATGAAAAAAGAAAATCCAGATTTGAAGGATTTTGTTGGAACTGTGGTAAGTATGGGTACAAGGCTAATTTGTGTTGGAGTAATAGGCCTATAATGAAGAGGAATATGAGGCAAGAGTCTAGGGGGAAGACTTTATCAAGAAAGGAGATAGTCTCAGGTGAAAAGAAGCCATATTCCATCGAGGAATAGATTTGAGTTGTTGGGAGAAATCTGTGAAAGATGTGAAAAGGCTAGACACACTGCTAAGGATTGCTTGACATTGCTACCTGGTCAAAGAGTGCAAAGGAAAACACCTACACATGCTCCCGCTTTCGACCAAACATTGCTGCCCTATCAAAGAGTGCAAAGGAGAACACCTACACATGCTCTTACATTTGGCCAAAGCAGAAGAGGAAGAGAAACGAATATGGTTGTGGAAGTAGCTTCAAAAGCTTCTAAGAAAGAAAAGCCATGGATCCTAGATAGTGGTTGCTCTTCACACATGACAAGAGATTATAAGATGTTGAAAGGAGTAGCAAAATATGATGGAGGGTCAGTTAAATTTGGCAATGATGGTGCCTTAAAGATTCAAGGTATTGGTGCTGCTAAAATTGGTGTAGAAAAACTTAAATCAAAGAAAGTGCTTTATGTTAAAGGGCTAAAACACAACTCATTAGTGTTAGCCAGTTTTGTGATAATGGACATAAAGTTACTTTCAACAAGTAGTACAATAAAGAGATTAAGATTAAGGGTGAAAGAACAAATGGAAACTTATACCAAGTTTCCAAAAGCAAAAATACATGCTACATGAGCAACAAAGATGAGAACTTGTTGTAGCATAGAAGATTGGGACATCTTAGACAAAGGAGATTAAATAAGTTGTCCAAAAATGAAGCTGTAAGAGATGTACCTAAGCTATGAAGAGAGAGAGAGATACAATTTGTAGCATATGTCAAAAATGAAAGATGGTGAATGCTCCCCACAAAAATGTGGAGATTCAAATAAAAAAGCCATTAGAGCTCATCCATTCAGATGTTTGTGGGCTTATGAGACAAAGATCAATAAAGGGTAATAGGTACTTCATCTCCTTCATTGATGATTTTACAAGAATGACTTGCATTATATTTTTGAAACATAAGTCAGAGCTCTTAATAATTTCAAGAGCTACAGGAAATTGGCTAAAATTTAGTTAGGGGGAAAAATTAATGGCTCAAGATAAATAATGGAACAAAATACACATGTGGTGAATGTTGTTCCCACAACCTTGTATGGGTTATAATTGTTGTCAACTAGGTTTAAGTGTGCAAGAAGGTAAAAGAAAGCCATTGGAAGGGCAAGAAGGTAAAAGCTATATGGAAGGGCAAGAAAGTAAATTCGCCGTAAGTAAGCCCTACTAGGGTTTCGTAAAAGAGAGTATATAAAGACCTTGGAAGAAAAAATTAGGGTAAGGCCAACACAATTGAATACACGGCAAAACACAAAAGTGTGTGGACGGCTAAATAGAGAAAACAGAAAAACACAACATATGGCCAAAGCACACCAACGGCAAGCAAACGGCAGAACAGGGGACAGCAAAATAGAAAAGAAGAAGTCGTCAAGTGAACAGTAGTCGTAGTGAACAGTGTAACTGTCGAGAGAGAGAAAAAGAAACGACGACCAAAAATCAGAAAAGGGGAGCGACGGTAGAACGTCACGGAAGAGAGAGAACCGTCGAAAAGGGACTGTTGGCAAAGAAGAGAGAGAAACTCGTGCATGACGACAGACCACCGACACACCAACGGTTGGCGAGGAAACAACATGGCAAGAAAGAGAAACAGGCAAGACGAGACCAGATCGGGAACTAAGGAGACCAGATCCGAGCTGGAACAAGTGAGACGAGACCAAATCGGGAACGGGTGAGACCAGATCCAAGCTGAAACGGGTGGACGAAGAGAGAGAAATCTGGCTGGACAACAAGAGAGAGAGAAACAGACAATGAGATCGTGAGACAAGGAGACGAGTGAGACCATGTGACGATGAAAGTAGGGGTTGTGTGAAACAACGTAGAGAAAAAATTCAGCGAAGCATCAGAAAGAACTCAACGTATTTCTAGATTTCTTCAAGAAAGGTTAGAGAGCGTTGCGGTGAACTTCTAAGCGGCAGTGGAGTAGCCTTTCAATTCAACAGAGGCAAGACAAGTTAGAAGAAGGGTAGACACAGTAAGTGACACTTTTTGTATTGTACTTGCTTAGTAATTACGATATTAAAAGGAGCAGAGGATTAAGACATCCATTGTAACTGGAATTCTCAAGTATAATGGATAGTCTCGGTAAGGGAGAGTCCCTACCACCATGGATGTATGTCACATTGACGGAACCACGTAAATCTCATGTGTCCTTAATTTGCTTTACATTCTGTGTTTTGAATTGAGTTGTGAACGCAGCTAAAGTATCAACCAACCCATAACCTAATGAAGACCTAAACAAGAACATCCGTATTGTCTATTAGGCAAGGTTTCTGAAAGGTGACTTTGGGGACTATTGTGATTAGTAGGTAGCAATAGATTTACCTTAGTCGAGTCTGAGAAAGAGTTCGCTTTTAAGAAGAGGTTGAAGTTGTTCACTTAATTCGCTTTTAAGAAGAGGTTGAAGTTGTTCACTTACCTGCGAATTACGAATTGTGGTGATACTGATTCACCCTCCCTCTCAGTATCACAAACTAGTAGATCCTAAGGAGAAGTCAGGAACTTTAATTGGTATCAGAGCACAGGTTCACCAGTTTGAAGCTTAACGGCTTGGTGTACTAGTTTGAAGGGATCTAAAAGTGTGACTTGTTCAGCATACTGAAAAATGGAAGCCGATACCAACACTAGCACCACTTACAGCAAAAAGGTTCCAATCTTCAATGAAACCAAGTACCATATATAGAGAGCAAGAATGCAAGTGGTATTTGCAACCATGAGCATGAACGTGGTGAAATGCGTACAGGAGGGTTTTGTGGCTTTGGAAGAAGGTAAAGACCCAACCCTAAAGGAGTTAAGGTAGTTTGAGAGAAATGGGAAGGCCTCAAATGTCATCATTTCAGCATTGATAGATGCTAAGTATGCTAAAGTTATGGACTGCAAGTCTGCCAAGGAGATATGGGACAGATTGCAGAAAGTCTATGAAGGTGATGATAGAATGAAGGAGGCTAAGCTTCAAGTGTTCAAGGACAGATATGAATCTCTCAAAATGGAGAAGAATGAGACAGTCCAAGAGTTCTTCACCAGAGTTATTGATGCTGTAAATGACCTTAGTAGTCATGGGAAGAACAAGGACTCATCTATTGTGAAGAAAATTCTGAAAATTCTGCCTTAGAGGTTTGCCTTAAAGGTAGCAGCCATAGAGGAGAGTAGAGATCTCAATTCTATATCTCTGCATGATCTCCAGTGCAATCTCATTGCATATGAGATGAGGATAAAGTTAGCTGAAAGCTCTGGAACAACGAAGGTATCAAAGGAGGCAGCTTTCAAAGCTATGAAGCACTTGAAGATAAAAGAAGAGGAAGAATCATCCAGTGAGGAGGATGATGATGATAATGAGGAAGAAAGTGAAGGTGAAGTATTGGCTTACTTCACAAGGAAATTCAAAAAGGGGTCTAAGAAGGGAAAAGGAGATGTTATCGGTGTGGGCAGACTGGACACTTTACTTCTCAGTGCAAAGTGAAACTTGATGATGAAGATGAGGATGGTGATGATGAGTAGAATTCAAGATGGACAAGATTATCATTCAAATCAAAGAAGTCCAGCAAAAAGATTGCTAACCCACAGAAGAAGAAGAGAGGCTCATTCAAGAGTTATGTGAGTCAGACAAAAAAAGCTGATGAGGAGGAAGATGAAGACTCATCAGATGAGCATGTCTTTATGGCATCAGCACAAGGTGGTAGCTCAACCTCTGAAGAGGAAAAGGAGGTTGATGAAGAAGAGCCAGATCTTGAAGCTGAGCTAGAAGCAGCTTCAAAGGAGATAATTAAAAGGGGCAGAGGCATAAAAAGGTTGAAGGCTCACATAAAGGATGAAATAAGGGCTAAACATATTGACTTGAAGAGAGGATTTGAAGAACAGATCAAAATATGTAAAGACCTTACAATATAGCTTGGCTCAAGGACTTCAACAATTGAAGAAATGGAGATAGAGTTACTGAAACTTCAGCAACAACTCAAAAAGAGTGAGAAGAACTTGCAGAAGTTTGAAGTGGTAGGAGAAACAAGCTCTGCAAGAGGAAAGAAGAATGAGACTTTACCACAGAAGTTGAAAGAGAAGGCTATGACTCATGTGAAGATAACTAAAGAAGAGAAGACAGTTATCAAACCAAAGCCAGGGCCAAAAAGGATGTATGTGGTTAAAGAGTAGCAACCTATAGCTGCTACGTCTCAGAAAGAAAAGGAAGTC
>CM038597.1:5296632-5710990 GCA_021533255.1 Ceriops tagal | reverse complement strand
GCTAGCAAAGGGTAATGGCTGAACAGAAGAAGGAGAAGAAGGTGGCTGAAATGGAAGTTACACAAGCAAAGAAGCCAGCTATGTTGCCTACACAGCAAGTAATGAATAAAAGAAAACAGGCTGTGATTAGACCCAAGAAGAGGCAGTTTCAAGGTCACTGTCTTTATTGTGGAGGTTGCGGTCATAAGGCAAGTAACTGCTGATGGAGAAGGCCATTATATATCTCCAACTCGAGAAGATCCGATGCTGCATACAGGAGGAGACAATACAAAATTCAGAGGAGAACACCTATCGTGAGTTCTTGCACATACTGTAAAAGGCAAAGACACACTGATGAGGAGTGTTGGTGGAAGCCCAAACCAGTGATTTCAAAGAACAAGTTTGCTATATTGGCAGACTTGGTGCAGTGTGAAAGGTGCGGGCAAGATGGCCATAATGCCAAGAGATGCATAATACTTCTCCCTGAGCAAGAGAAGGCACTCACTGGCACAGTAAAAACAAGCAGTGCAATCAAAGCTGAGAAAAAGGAGAAAGCTATCTTCCAGCCAGTTCAAAAGAAGGAATATAGAGCAAAAAGGGAGGTGGCTAATATAGCTGAAATTGTACTAAAGGCTAATTGCAATGATAAGCAGTGGATCCTTGATAGTGGATGCACTTCGCACATGACAGGAGACAAGAGTAAATTATCAAAGCTAAACAAATCAAGAGAAGGGAAAGTCAAGTTTGGCAATGATGATTCACTCAACATTAGTGGTTAGGGGTCAGTGAATATTGGAAAAGGAAAGCTGAAAGATGTTCTGCACGTTGAAGGACTCAGATATAATCTAGCATTTGTCAGCCAACTATGCAATGACGACCACAAAGTGATATTCACAAAAATAAGTTGCCAAGTAAAAAGTAAAGAAGGCAATACTGTTGCAGCCAGGAAGAGAATAGCTGAAAATTTGTATGTGATTGATGAGGACAAGACAAACAGCTGTCTACTTACGAAGGAAGAAGAAAATCAGCTCTGGCATAGGAGGCTGGGATACTTATCACAGAAGAACATGAAGAAGTTGACCACTACTCGTGCAATCAGAGACATTCCTGACCTCAGGAGAGAGAGAGAGAGTATGTTTGCTCAGCATACTCTAAAGGAAAACATGCCAAAAAGCAGTACAAGACCAAAGAGTTCAATTTTGGAGCAGTGCTTGACATTGTGCATATTGATTTATGTGGACCAATGAGGACAAAAGGGTTGAAAGGTGAGAGGTACTTCATTTTGTTTATTGATGATTATTCGAGAAGGACCTGCCTCATGCACCTCAAACACAAGTTAGAAGTTCTGAATTGGTTCAAGAGATATAGAAGATTGGTTAAAAATGAGAGTGGAAGGAAGATCAAGGTATTGAGGTCAAATCAAGGCACTGAATTTACAAATGAAGCTTTTAAAGATTACCTTGAGAAGCATGACATTCATCATCAGATGGCAGCAGCAAGAACACCTCAACAGAATAGGGTGGTAGAGAGGAAGAATAGAGCTGTGGTTGAAATGGCAAGAACTCTACTGCTGGAATCCAAGCTTCACACAAGATTTTGGACAGAAGCAACATTTACAGCTGTACATCTACTGAACAAAGTTTTATTAAGGCCCAATACTGATAAGACTCCATATGAGCTATGGAGTGGGAAGAAGACAATAGTCAAGTATTTTAGAATCTTTGGCAGCCCATGTTTTGTGAAGAACAAGGAGCAAAACTTGGGAAAATTCAACGCTGGATCTGATGAAGGCATCTTTGTGGGATACTTAGAAAAGACAAAAGGTTACAGAGTTTTCCTACATAAGTTGGGAAAAGTGATCACTTCTAGTGATGTGAGAATAGATGAGAACTGGAAACCAATGCAGAATGGAGAAGCTGAGGACAATGAAGAAGATGACTTCAATGTAGATGAAGAATCAGACCAACCTGAAGAAAAGGAACAAGAAGTAAGTTCAAACTCAAAGAAGAGTGAGTCTGAAGATGAAGAAAGAGATCCTCTTGCAACTAAGACAGTGCAAGGAAGAAGGACAAAGAAAACATGGATCAGTGCTCATCAAGGAGATCAGATCATAAGTGACCCATCAGCAGGAGTTACAACAAGAAGAAGAATTGTGGGAGCTACTGCTTTACTCTCATAAATTGAACCTAAATCTGTTGAAGAGGCTATTCAAGACGAAGCTTGGGTCAAAGCTATCAATAAGGAGCTAGATCAAATTGAGAAGAATGATACATAGGAGCTGATTCCAAGACCCACTAATAAGAATGTCATAGGAACAAAATGGGTGTTTAGGAATAAACACAATAAAGATGGCAAGGTGGTGAGGAACAAGGCCAGGCTGGTTTGCAAAGGCTATGTTGATGAAACTTTTGCACCAATAACAAGGTTAGAAACCATCAGAATGTTCTTAGCTTTGGCAGCACACAAGAGGTATAAAGTCTATCAGATGGATGTGAAATCTGCCTTTCTGAATGGGCTCCTGAAAGAAGAAGTGTATATTGAACAACTCGATGGAGTACAAATATGTGAGGATGAGACACATGTGTACATGCTGAAGAAACCCTTATATGGTCTTAAGCAAGCTCCAAGAGCATGGTACAGTAGGCTGGATGCGTACTTGAGAAGGTTGAATTTGAGATGTCATTGATTGGAGAAATGACGTACTTTCTTGGATTACAGATAAAGCAGTATGAAGAAGGTATCTTTATTTCTTAGACGAAATATGCCAAAGAGATGCTGAAAAGGTTTGGCATAGAGGATAGTAGACCTGTTAGTACCCCTATGACAGTGGGTTGTAAGTTAACAAAAGATTAGGAGGGAAGGAGTACAAGCCCTATAGAGTACAGGAAGATGATAGGGAGCCTTCTATACCTTACAGCATCAAGGCCTGATCTTATGCAAGCTGTATGCGCTGCCAGCAGATTCCAAGCTAATCCTAAGGAGTCTTATGTGTTGTCAGTGAAAAGAATCCTAAGGTACCTCAAAGGAACACTGGAAATGGGTTTGTGGTATCTAGCCATGGATTCTGTTAAACTACAAGCATACATTAATGCAGACTGGGCAGGAAGTATAGATGATAGAAAATCAACCAGCGGCTGCAGCTTCTACTTGGGTTTAAAGTGTGTTGCATGGTTAAGCAGAAAGTAAAACAATGTTGCTTTGAGCACAACTAAGGCTGAGTATATGGCTACTTGTGTAGCATGTACACAGGTGATATGGATGCTAAGACAATTGGCAGACTTGGGTGTTGAAGTGAAGTTACCAGTGAGTGTACTTTATGATAATCAAAGAGCTATTGATCTCAGCAAGAATCCGATTCAACATTCGAGGAGCAAGCATATTGACATCCGGTATCACTTCACCAAATATCAAGTGGAACAGGGTACAATTCAGTTGAAGTATGTTAGTACTAAAGATCAAATTTCAAATATTTTAACTAAACCTCTGTCCACAGAGCTGTTTGAAAAGCACAGATTGAGTCTATCTGTGCAAATGCCTCCTCAAGCCTGAAGTTCAGGTGAATCCTCCATCTCTACTTTGCGAGTTTTTTAGATTTATAATTGGTTGGCAAAAGGGGAGAGAAGAAACAGTGCAGGGGGAGTTGTTAAGAAAGGGAGAGTGCATATTTAGGGGGAGTTAGAACTGCTGCATAGTGGTTTTTGTTATGAGTGTTGCCAACAATTACAAAGGGGGAGATTGTTGTTCCCACAGCCTTGTATGGATTGTAATTGTTGTCAACTAGGTTTAAGTGTGCAAGAAGGTAAAAGAAAGTCACATGGAAGGGCAAGAAGGTAAAAGCTACATGGAAGGGCAAGAAAGTAAATTCGCCGTAAGTAAGCCCTATTAGGGTTTCGTAGAAGAGAGTATATAAAGACCTTGGAAGACAAAATTAAGGTAAGGCCAACACAATTGAATACACGGCAAAACACAAAAGTGTGTGGACGGCCAAATAGAGAAAACAGAAAAATACAACATACGGCCAAAGCACACTAACGGCAAGTGAACGGCAGAACAGGGGACGACAAAATAGAAAAGAACAGTCGTCGAGTGAACAGTAGCTGTAGTGAACAGTGTTACTGTCGAGAGAAAGAAGAGAGACAACAGCCAAAAATTAGAAAAGAGAGACGATGGCCAAAAATCAGAAAAGAGGAGATGACAGCCAAAAGTCAGAAAAGGGGAGCGACGGTAGAATGTCATGGAAGAGAGAGAACCATCGAAACCCGTGCGTGACAACAGACCACCAGCACACTAACGGTTGGCGAGGAAATGACACGGTAAGAGAGAGAAACGGGTAAGACGAGACCAAATTGAGAACCGGGGAGACTAGATCCGAGCTGGAACGGGTGAGATGAGACCAGATCAGGAATGGGTGAGACCAGATCCGAGCTGAAACGGGTGGATGAAGAGAGAGAAATCCGGCTGGACAGCAAGAGAGAGAGAAACAGACAGTGAGATCTTGAGACAAGAAGACGGGTGAGACCGTGAGACGGTGAAAGCAGGGGTTGTGTGAAACAACATAGAGAAGAAATTCGGTGAAGCATCGGAAAGAACTCAACGTATTTCCAGATTTCTTCAAGAGAGGTTAGAGAGTGTTGCGGTGAACTTTTAAGTGGCAGTGGAGCAGCCTTTCAATTCAACAGAGGCAAGACAAGCTAGAAGAAGGGTAGACACAGTAAGTGACACTCTTTGTATTGTACTTGCTTAGTAATTGCAATATTGAAAGGAACAGAGGATTAAGACATCCATTGTAACTGGAATTCTTAAGTATAATGGATAGTCTTGGTAAGGGAAAGTCCCTACCACTATGGATATACGTCACGTTGACGGAACCACGTAAATCTCGTGTGTCCTTAATTTGCTTTATGTTCTGTGTTTTGAATTGAGTTGTGAACGCAGCTAAAGTATCAGCCAACCCATAACCTAACGAAGACCTAAACAAGAATATTTGAATTATCTATTAGGCAAGGTGTCTGAAAGGTAACTTTGGGGACTATTGTGATTAGTAGGTAGCAATAGATCTACCATAGTCGAGTCTGAGAAAGAGTTCGCTTTTAAGAAGAGGTTGAAATTGTTCACTTACCTGCGAATTGCGAATTGTGTGATACTGATTCACCCTCCTCTCAGTATCACAAACTAGTAGATCCTAGGGAGAAGTTGGGAACTTCAGTGAATTTGAAGATTATTTGGAGAAGTATGGAGTAAAGCATGAATATGCTACTCCTTACACACACTAACACCCTATTAGCTGTGGTATGGAAAGAAACCGAGTGTAAAACACTTTAAAGTGTTTGGAAGCTCGTGCCTCGTTATGTCAAAGACAAGCATCTCGACAAATTTGATGAGAAGGCTAATGAAGGCATATTCTTGGGCTATGTACCAAATAAAGGAGGCTTCAGATGTTAGAACAAAAGGTTGCTAAAAATGGTAGACAACTTTGATGTTAAAGTGATTGAAGATGGTTCTACAATGCAATCACAACATAAGGAAGCTGAAGATGCTATGTATGATAACCAAAAAGAGTTTGAAAGTGATGAATCCGAGGCCATTCAACATAAGGAAGACGTTGATTCTCAAGTTACAAGTGATAACGAAGAAGAATCAAGACATTCCCAAACTTATAGAAGAGTTAGAGCTGGGTTAGGAAACCAACCTAAGGTAAAATGGGTTAGGAAAGATATGGTGAAGACTCTCATCCAAAGGAGATAGGTTGTTAAAGATGGAGAGAAGGGTGCAACAACAGTTGTTAAAGAAAGGAGACATGAACTTGGTGAAAGAAGGAAATCAAGATTTGAAGGATTTTGCTGGAGCTATGGTAAGTATGAGCACAAGGCTAATTGTGCTAGAGTAATAGGTCTATAATGAAGAGTAATGTAAGGCAAGAGTGTAGGGGGAGACTTTATCAAGAAAGGAGACAACCACTGGTGAAAAGAAGGCATATGCCATTGAGAAACAGATTTGATTTGTTGGGAAAATTTTGTGGAAGATGTGAAAAGGCTAGACACACTGATAAGGATTGCTTGACATTACTGCCCCTTCAAAAAGTGCAAAAGAGAACACCTATACATGCTCCCACATTTGGCTAAACATTACTGCTCGGTCAAGGAGTGCAAAGGAGAACACCTACACATGCTCCTGAATTTGACCAAGAAAGTAAAAGAGGAAAAGAAATGATTATAGTTGTGGAAGTAGCCTTATAACCTTCCAAGAAAGAAAAGCCATAGATCCTAGACAATGGCTGCTCTTCACACATGACAGGAGACTTCAAGATGTTAAAGGGAATAACAAAATATGATGGTGGGTCAGTCAAATTTAGCAATGATGGTTCCTTAAAGATTTAAGGTATTGGTGCTGCTGAAATTGGTGTAAAAAAACTGAAATCAAGGAAAATGCTTTATGTTAAAGGACTAAAACACAATCTCATCAATGTTAGCTAGTTTTGTGATGATGGACATGAAGTTACTTTCAACAAGAGTGGCTGCACTGTAAAGAGATTAAGAGATGGTGCTATTCTTACTAAGGGTGAAAGAACAAATGGAAACTTATGCCAAGTTTCCGAAAGCAAAATTACATGTTACATGAGCAACAAAGATGAGAACTTATTGCGACATAGAAGATTGGGACATCTTGGACAAAAGAGGTTAAACAAGTTGTCCAAAGATATACCCAAGCTGTGAAGAGAGGGAGAGAGATACCATTTATAGCACGTGTCAGAAAGGAAAGATAGTGAATGCTCCCCACAAAACTATAGAGATTCAAATAAAAAAGCTATTGGAGCTCATCCATTCAAATGTTATGAGACAAAGATCAACAAAGGGAGACAAGTACTTTATCTCTTTCATTGATGATTTTACAAGAATGACTTGCATTATATTTTTAAAACATAAGTTAAAGGCTCTCAATAATTTCAAGAGCTACAAGAAGTTGGCTGAAAATTTGTTAAGGGGAAAAATTAAAAGGCTCAAGATAGATAATAGGATAGAATACACATATGGTGAATTTGAAGATTATTTGGAGAAACATGGAGTAAAGCATGAATATGCTAGTCCCTATATACTCTAACAAAATAGAGTGGCTGAAAGGAAGAATAGAAGCCTAGTGGAAATGGTAAAAACCATGTTGGCTGAGCATGGTACTTCACATGGCTATTAGAGAAAGGCTATCACTATTGTAACTCAAATTCAAAACAGATGTCTAATGAGACCATATACAAAGAAGACACCTTATAAGCTGTGGTATGGAAAGAAGCCAAGTGTAAAACACTTTAAAGTTTATGGAAGCCTATGCCTCATTAAGTCAAAGGCAAGCATCTCGACAAATTTGATGAGAAGGTTGATTCTATGAGCTGTGGTATGGAAAGAAGCCAAGTGTAAAACACTTTAAAGTGTTTGGAAGCCTATGCCTCATTAAGTCAAAGGCAAGCATCTCGATAAATTTGATGAAAAGGCTGATGAAGGCATGTTCTTGGGCTATGTACCAAATGGAAAAGGCTTCAGATGTTACGATAAAAAGTTGCTAAAAATGGTAGACAACTTTGATGTTAAAGTGGTTGAAGATGGTTCTACTATGGAATCACAGCACGAGGAAGCTAAAGATGTCATGTATGACAACTAGAAAGAGTCTGAAAGTGATGAATTCGAGGCTATTCAACATGAGAAAGACGTTGATTCTCAAGTTACAAGTGATGAAGAAGAAAAATCAAGGCATTCCCAAACTTATAAAAGAGTTAGAGCTGAAGTTGAGGCTAAAAACATTATTAGCAGTAAAGAGGACTCTGTGCAAACTAGGAGAAGGCTAAAAGGTGGTGAACAAACCTTATTATTCTTTGAAGTGGAACCTAAGTTTGTGAAAGAAGCATTAAAGCACAAGGAATGGGTGCGTGCTATGAATGAAGAGCTTGATCAAATTAAAAAGAATAACACTTAGTGTTTAGTACCTAGACCTAAAGGGAAAAACATCATTAGAACCAAGTGGGTGTTTAGAAATAAGCTCAATGAAAAAGGTGAGGTGGTAAAAGATAAGGCAAGACTTGTCTGTAATGGCTACTCACAAGTAGAAGGTGTTGACTTTGAAGAGACTTTTGCTTATGTGGCCAGACTTAAAGCAATCAAAATATTCATTACCATTATTGCTCAAAGAAACTATAAAGTCTATTAGATGGATGTGAAGTCTGCATTTCTAAATGGAGAGCTTGAAGAAGAGGTATTCATTGAATAGCCTGATGGTTTTATACTTGATCATGATGGTTTATATGTGTACAGATTGAACAAGGTTTTATACGGCTTAAAGCAAGCTCCAAGAACATGGTATTCCAAGCTGGATACATGCCTTAAAATATATGAAGTTCAGAAAAGAGAATATGGACAACTTGTACATAAAGGAAGACAACTAGGGCCAGTTAATTATTGTGGTTTATATTGATGATATAGTCTTTGTTGCAAATAAGGAGGCCCTATGCACTGCCTTTGCTGAGCAAATGAAGAAGAAGTTTGAGATGTCTATGCTAAGTGAAATGAAATTCTTCTTAGGGTTATAGGTTTTGCAAAGTGAGGTTGGAATTTTTCTCTCCCACGAAAAGTATGCTTGTGAGCTGTTAAAAAGTTTAAGATGGAGAACTCTAAAGAAATAAGCACTCCCATCATGGTTGGAACAAAGTTAATTAAGGATAAAGAAGGCAACATGGTTGATAGAAAAGAATACAAAAAGTTGATTGGAAGCTTATTGTATTTGACAGCATTAAGGCTTGATCTTGTTTTTGTTGTAACACTTTATGCCAAACTTCAAAGTGAGCACAAGGAATCTCATCTTGTGGCTACTAAGAGAATTTTGAGATATGTGAAAGGCACAACAAATTATAGGTTGCTTTATGACAAAAGTGGACAGCTCAATTTGTATGGACATACAGATACTAATTGGGCTAGAAATCATGATGACAAAAGGTGGTCAAATGGTGCATTTTGTGTAGATGTGTTTCATGGCATAACAAGAAGCAAAATTCAATAACTCTAAGCATTACATAGGTTGAATATGTGGCAGTTACTCAAGTGTGTACTCAACTGCTATGGATGAAACAATAACTTAAAGATATGAAGGTGGATGTGTAATTGCCATTGCTGATTGGTTGTGATAACCAAAGTGCCATCAATTTAGCAAAGAATCTCATCCAACACTCAAGAACTAAACATATTGAAATCAAACACCACTTCATGAAAGAAAAAGTCAAGAAAAATGAAGTAAAACTGGAGTATGTGCCTATTGTGGAGCAAGTTGCCAATATATTCACCAAACATCTGTCAAGAGAGATGTTCTAGAAGTTAAGGTTGATTTTATGTGTTTAGCCACCCCTTTGAGGCTAAGGTATGCCTCCAACCCCTCTCCCCTACCCCTCTTCTAGCATTCTTTGGATTTGTTGTCAAAGGGAGAGATATTTGCATAAATCCAAAAAGAGTATATATTAATTAATAAAAGAGGAATAGCTTGATAAATAAAAAGGAAGAAATTGTCAAGGGGGAGAATGCAAAAAGGGAGATGCATGTTTCAGAGGGAGCTATGAATGTCAAAGGTTCCTATATGTGCATTGTTGATTTGGGGATTTAATATGTTGCTAACAAATCCAATGGAGGAGATTGTTGAGCCCATTTTTTATGACTAACATTAGATTTGTTGTCAACAGTATCTCACATTATTGTTCGTGTAGATTTGATGTTTTGAACGTCATTGAGATGCAGAGAAATCGTTGGTCAAAACCATTAATGGTAGGTTAATTGAAATCAATGAGTCAATATTGACCGTTGACCCTAAATTTTAGAGGTAAAAGCTGGTCATTGATTGTAGGGTAATCTTTGGGAATCAATTATGGTCGTTGATGAGTGTGCAATCCTAATTTCAAGGCTCTATAAATAACTCTATGCATCTTGCAAGACGTGTGTAAGGGCTACAAAATTTTAAAAGAGAACGACAAAAAGAGGTTAAGAGGCAAAGGAGGCAGCCACCAAGGAGAGTGTAGTAGTTGACCAAGAAGAGTGTAGCAGTAAGCCAAGGAGAGAGCAATAATTGGCCAAGGGAGTTGCAATAGTAGTTGGCCAAGGAAGTGGTAACAACAACTACCAAAGAAAGAGTTAGCCACACCAATCAAAGGAGGAGTTACAGCAACCAATAGCCACACCAAAGGGAGAAGAAGAAGGAAACCCAACCAAAGGGAGAATAAGGTGCAGCAATTGATAGCCACACCAAACTAGTAAAGGAGATATGCAACAACCACACCAAACTAGAGGAGAGGGCTTGCAATAGCCACATCAAACTAGAGGAGAGGGTGTGTAGCAGCCACACGAAATTAGAGAAGAAGGTGTGCAGCAGTCACACCAAAGAAAGAAGAAGGCAGTAGCCAGCCAAACCAAAAGGAGAAGGAGTAATGGCAACCACTCAAGGAAACCTGTAATTACAGCAAGGAAACTAGTAAATTGCAGTAAGGAGAAGGAGCCTATTGCAGCAAAGGCAGGGAGCATACTACCAGATTGCAATAGTAACACATCCCGTAACACCAAGAGAATATCTCGTAACACTAGCAACACATCCTACAACCTACAAGTGTAGGTAAACTAGCAGCAATTGTAGATTGCAGCAGTAGCAGCAAGCTTCAATAGTAGGAGCAAGCAGACAACTAGCAATTGCAGATTGCACTGTAATCATGCTTCAATAATAGGAGTAGGCAGACAACTAGTAATTGCAGATTGCAATAGTAAGAGCAAGCAGACAACCAGTAATTGCAGATTGTAGTAGCAGCAGCAGCAAGCTTTAGCAGTAGGATTAGGTAGACTAGCAACAATTGTAAATTGCAACAGCGGTAGGTACAAGTAGCAATACCAGCAAGTGCAGGCAACAATACTAGCAAGCACAAATAACAATTGCAATTTGTAGGCACAACCAGCTGTTGAGCCCATCTTTGATGGCTAATGTTAGATTTGTTGTCAACATCATCTCACACGATTATATGTATTGATTTGATGTTATAAATGCCATTGAGATGTAGTGAGGTCATTGGGAGAAACTAGTGATGACAAGTCAACCCTGGCATTAAGGAATCAACGTTGACCATGATCTTAAATTTTAGAGGTCAAGATTGACTGTTGATCATTGACCTTAAATTTTAGGAAGTTAATGTTAACCATTGACCTTAAATTTTAGGAATCAAATCCAGCCGTTGATTGTAGGGCAACATATAGAAATTAATAATGACCGTTGATGATCGTGTAGCCCTAATCCCAAGGCTTTATAAATACCCTTATGCATTTTGCAAGAAGGGTGTGTGCTGCGGAAAATTGAGAGAGTTGGCCAAAAAGAGAGGTGAGCGGCAAACCTAGGGAAAAAGAGAGGTGAATGGCAAAGAGGAGGTAGCCACCAAGCAAGGTGCAATTGACCAAGAAGAGGAAGAATGAAGGCAAGGAAGCCGACTAAGGAGAGTGCAGTAGCCACCAAGGAAAGAAGGCAACGCAGCTGGTCAAGGAGAGGAAGAAAGAAAGTAAGGGGCAGCTAGCCAAGGAGAGTGCAGTAGCCACTAAGGAAAGAAGGCAAGGTAGTTGGCCAAGAAGAGAGCAACAGCATGTCCAAGAGGCCTCCCTGGACCAGTAGCATGTCTAGGAGGCTTCCTAGTAGCAATAGCACGTCCAGAAGTCTTCCCAACAGCAACAGTAGGTCCAGGAGGATATACCAGCACTAGCAACATGTCCCTGCATGTCCAGAAGGGTATACCAGCAGCAGCAAATGTCCCTGCAGGTCTAGGAGGGTATACCAGCAGCAACAGATATCCTTGTAGGTCCAAGAGGGTATACCAGCACCAGCAGCATGTCCCTGCACGTCCAAGAGGGTATACTAGCACTAGTAGCACGTTCCTGTGCATCTAGGAGGGTATACTAGCACCAGCAACACCTCAAGAGGCTTCCCAGCAGTAGAAGCACGCTCGGGAATCAAGTAAAAAATTAGAAGATGCAGCAGTAGGTCTGGGAATCAACCAGCAAACTAGCAACGGTGAGAGAAGACAGCTATAGTGCATAGGGATAGCAGCAGCAGCACGCGAAAACAGCTGCAACGCACTAGGAGAGCAGCAGTGGTGCGAGAAAGCAGTAACAGTGTGCATGGATAGCAACAGCGGTGCAAGCCAATAGTAGGCACAACATGTGTAGACAGCAGGTATAGCTTATGTAGACAGCAAGCATAGCTTGTGTAAACAGAAGGCATAGCTTGTGTGGACAGCAAGTAGAGCTTACGAGGACAGCAGCTGTCAGCTTGTGCAGACAGCGAGTGCAAAGAGCGTGGACAGCGGGCACAACACGCACGGACAGTAGGTGTAGAGTGCGTGGACAGCTGGTGCAGAGAGCACGGACAGCAGGCGCAGCGTGTGCTGACAGTGGGCACTGCGGGTGCGAACAGCAGGAGTAGTGCATGTGGACAGCAGGCAGAGTGCATGGACAGCAGGCACAACGCGTGCGAACAGCAGGCACAGTGCACATGGACAGCAGTTGCAGCATGTGTGGACTGCAGGTGCAAAGCGCACAGGCAGTGGGCACAGTGCACACAGACAGCAGGTGCAGAGTGTGCGGGCAGTAGGCACAGCGAGCATGGACAGCAGCAACAGCTTGTATGGACAGCATTAACAGCGCACGCGGACAGCAGCAGCAACACATGCAAGTAGCACCAGCAGCAAGTGAAACAACACTGACAACGAAGGAAGGAGAAGATCCATATTCTACTCTAACAGTCTGTATACATTGAGTAATCATTCTTCAGGAAAGGTTTTTCCATAAACTCTTGATAGATTTGTTGAAAAACAGGGTGGGATACCCTTGGAGTGATTGGGAGATCATTATAAGTGATTAAGGAGTGATCCTTCTACAAATAAACTGTATCCCTTGATAACAAGAGTGGATTTTGTGATTTAGGAGGGATTCTATGACACCGTAGACGTAGCTCACACATTGTGGGTGAACCACGTAAAAATTGTCGCGTGTACTTAGGTGCTTATGCATTGATTTATATTCGTATGGTCGCAAAAGATAAAAATTGGATCATCAGCACTAACAGGTCACAGAGGTTAAATCTGGATCAATTTGTAAAAAGAGGATATCTCACACTGATTCACCCCACCTCTCAGTGTGAGACCTACAACGGTCCTCATCATTAGCAATAGAAGGAGAAAACTTGCTTGGCAGCAGGCTCGACAAATTGGAACAGTAGAGGAGATAACATGCCTGGCAATAAGTCCAGTAGCTTGTAGAAGTAGAGGAGACAACCTGCCAAGGCAACAGGTGAGGAAAATTGCCAAGACAGTGGTGGGGTAGTACCAGCAGTAGGGGAAAAGAACCTGCTAAGGCAATAGGTGAGACAACACCAGTAGCAAAGGAAGGAGAGGATCCGCATTCTGCACTAGCAGGCTGTGCACATTAAATGATCCTTCTAAAAAAAGTGTTAGTCACAAACCTTTTGATAAACTTGTTGAAAAAGGGTGGGATACCCTTGGAGTGATCGGGAGATCATTGTAAGTGGTTAAGGAGTAATCTTTCCATAAGTGGTTAAGGAGTGATCCTTCCATACCATAATTGTATCCCTTGATAACAAAAGTGGGCTGTGTGATTTAGGAATGATCCTATCACACTGTGGATGTAGCTCACACATTGTGGGTGAACCATGTAAAAATTATCATCTGCTTTTGGGTACTTGCGTTTGATTGATATCTATACTGCCACTCTCATATTAAGAAGAAAGATAAAAATTGGATCATCAACTCTAACAACTCACAGAGGTTAAATCCGAAAAGATTTATAAAAATGAGCATCTCACACTAATTCACCCTTTCCCCCTCTTAGTATGAGATCTAAGAAGGTCCTCATCAGTCTAAGGCGAAGAAGGAATTGGCTTTTAAGGTAAAATACATGAAGATCTTGGTGCTAAAGTGATTGCGTAAAATTAAGAGGTGTTGATTTTGCAAGTCAAGCTCCATAAGGCTGAGTCTGAACTGTAGAGGCATGAAAAAAGCTTTATGCAGGCCTTAGAAGTGAGAGAAGAGTCGGCTTCAGCAAATGCCATTAAGAAGGATGCTACTAAAAAATTGGATGAGTGTTTAAGTAAACAAAGACCTTATTCCATGGGGAAGAAAGGCTTTAGCTATATCAAAAAGCCAAATGATAAGGTAGAAGAAAAGAAGAAAATTGTGTTTGTACTTGAAAGCAAGCACAATGATGTGATGGAGAACAGAAACCAACCTAAGGTAAAATGGGTTAGGAAAGATATGATGAAGACTCCCATCCAAAGGAGACATGTTGCCAAAGATGAAGAGAAGGGGGTGACAACAATTGCTAAAGAAAAGAGACATGAACTTGGTGAAAGAAGAAAATCCAGATTTGCTAGAGCTGTGGTAAGATGGGCACAAGGCTAATGTGTGCTGGAGTAATAGGTCTATAATGAAAAGGAATGTGGGGTAAGAGTCTAGGTGGAGACTTTAACAAGAAAGGAGATAGTCACAAGTGAAAAGAAGTCATATTTCACTGAGAAACAAATTTGATTTGTTGGGAGAAATCTGTGGAAGATGTAAAAAGGCTGGACACACTATTAATGATTGCTTGACATTGCTGCCTGGTCAAAGAGTGCATAAGAGAACACCTATACATGCTCCCATATTTGGCCAAACATTGCTGCCTGATCAAGAAGTGCAAAGGAGAACACCTACATATGCTCCTAAATTTGGCCAAAAAAGAAGAAAAGGAAGAGAAATGACTATGGTTGTGGAAGTAGCCTTAAAAGCTTCCAAGAAAGAAAAGCCATGGATCCTGGACAGTGGCTGCTCTTCACACATGACAAGAGATTCCAAGATGTTGAAGGGAGTAGCAAAATATGATGGAAGGTCAGTCAGATTTGACAATGATGGTTCCTTAAAGATTAAAGTTATTGGTATTGCTGAAATTAGTGCAAAAAAGTTAAAATTAAAAAAGGTGCTTTATGTTGAAGGGCTAAAACATAATCTCATCAGTGTTAGCTACTTTGTGATGATGGACATGAAGTTACTTTAAATATGAGTGGTTGCAAAGTAAAGATATTAAGTGATGGTGCTATTTTTATTAAGGGTGAAAGAACAATGGAAACTTATACCAAGTTTCTAGAAGCAAAAATACATGCTACATGAGCACTAAAGATGAGAACTTGTTGTGGCATAGAAGATTGGGACATCTTAGACGAAAGGGGCTAAACAAGTTGTCCAAAAATGAATTTGTGAGAGATGTACATAAGTTGAGAAGATAAAGAGATGCAATTTACAGCACATGTTAAAAAGGGAAAATGGTGAATACTTCCTACAAAAATATGAAGATTCAAACAAAGAAGCCATTGAAACTCATTCAATCAGACATTTGTGGGCCTATGAGACAAAGATCAACAAAGGGTAATGGGTACTTCATCTCCTTCATTGATGATTTTACAAGAATGACTTGTATTATGTTCTTGAAACATAAGTTAGAGGCCCTTAATAATTTCAAGAGTTACAAAAGGTTGGCTGAAAATCAATTAGTGGGAAAAATTAAAAGGCTTAGGATGGACAATGGGACAGAATACACATGCAGTGAATTTGAAGATTATTTGGAGAATTATGGAGTGAAGCATAAATATGTTAGTCCCTACACACCCTAACAAAATGGAGTGGTTAAAAGGAAGAATAGAAGCTCAATGGATATGGCAAGAACCATGTTGGCTGAGCATGGTACTTCAAATGGCTATTGAAGAAAGGCTATCACAACTACAACTCAGATTCAAAATAGATGCTTGATGAGACCACATATAAAGAAGACACCTTATGAATTGTGGAATGAAAAGAAGCCAAATGTAAAACACTTTAAAGTGTTTGGAAACCCGTGCCTCATTAAAATCAAAGGCAAACATCTCAACAAATTTGATGAGAAGGTTAATAAAGGCATATTCTTGGGCTATGTAACAAATGAAAGAGGCTTTAGATGCTACAACAAAAGGTTGCTAAAAATGGTGGACAACTTTGAAGTTAAAGTGATTGAAGCTGGTTCTACAATGTAATCACAGCATAAGGAAGCTAAAGATGTTGTGTATGACATCTGAAAAGAATTTGAAAGTGATGAATCATAAAGCATTTGGCATGAGGAAGACATTGATTCTTAAGTTACAAATGATGAAGAAGCAGAATCAAGGCATTCCTAAACTCATAGAAGAGTCAGAGTTGAAGTTGAGGCTAAGAACATTATTGGCAGTAAAGAGGACTCTGTGTAGACTAGGAGAAGACTAAGAAGTGGTGAACAAACCTCATTGATCTCTGAGGATGAACCCAAGTTAGTGGAAGAAGCATTAAAGTACAAAGAATGGGTGTGTGCTATGAATAATGAGCTTGATCAAATTGTAAAGAACAAAACTTGGTGTTTAGTACCTAGACCTAAAAGGAAAAACATCATTGGAACCAAGTGGATTTTCAGAAATAAGCTCATTGAAAAAGGTGAGGTGGTAAGAAACAAGGCAAGGCTTATCTGTAAAGGCTACTCACAAGTAGAAGGTGTTAACTTTAAAGGGAGCTTTGCTCCTATGACCAGGCTTGAAGCAACTAGAATATTCATGGCCCTTGTTGCTTAAAGAAACTACAAAGTTTATTAGATGGATGTGAAGTCTACGTTTCTAAATGGAGAGCTTGAAGTAGAGGTATTTATTGAACAACTTGATGGTTTTATACTTGATCATGACGATTCAAGTGTGTGCAAATTGAGCAAGGCTCTATACAACTTAAAGAAAGCTCCAAGAGTATGGTATTCCAAGCTAGATATATGTCTCAAAGATATGAAGTTCAAAAAAGGGAATGTGGACAGCAACTTGTACATAAAGGAAGATAAATAGGGCCAGTTAATTGTTGTGGTTTATATTGATGACTTAATTTTTGCTACTGAAAAAAGGCCTTTTGCATTGCTTTTGTCGATCAAATAAAGAAGAAGTTTGAGATGTCTATGCTAAGTGAAATGAAATTCTTCTTAGGGTTACTAGTTTTGCAAAATGAGGCTAGAATTTTCTCTCCCAAGAAAAGTATGCTTGTGAGCTCTTAAAAAGGTTTGGGATGGAGAACTCTAAAGAAGTAAGCACTCCTATCACGGTTGGAACAAAGTTAAGCAAGGATAAAAAAGGCAACATGGTTTATCAGAAGGAATACAGAAAGTAAATTGGAAGCTTACTGTATTTGATAGCATCAATACCTGATCTTGTTTTTGATGTGACACTCTATGCCAGATTTCAAAGTGAGCCCAAGGAATCTCATCTTATGACTGCTAAGAGAATTTTGAGGTATATGAAGGACACAATAAAGTATGGGCTACTTTATGATAGAAGTGGATAACTTAATTTATATAGGTATATAAATGCTGATTGGGCTAGAAATTGTGATGACAGAAGGTCGATGTCAAGTGGTGCATTTTATTTGGGCAGTAGATGTGTTTTATAGCACAGAAAGAAGCAAAATTTAGTGACTCTAACTCTAAGTACTATAGAGGCTAAATATGTGGCTACTACTCAGGCTTGTACTCAAATGCTATAGATGAAACAACAGCTTGAAGATATGAAAGTGGATGTGCAATTGCCATTATTGATTGGTTGTGACAACCAAAATGCAATTAATTTGTCAAAAAATCTTGTCCAACACTCTAGAACTAAACATATTAAAATCAAGTGCCACTTTAGTAAAGAAAAAATGGAGAAAAATGAAGTAAAGTTGGAGTATATACCTACTGTAGAGCAAATTGCTAATATATTCACCAAACCTCTATCAAGAGAGATTTTCTAAAAGCTAAGGCTAACACTATGTGTTCAGCCAATCCCTAAAGGTTGAGGTATGCCTCTAACCCCTTTCTCCTTACCTCTTCTATCATTCTTTGGATTTGTTGTCAAGGGGGGGAGGTCTTTTTGCATAAATCCAAAGAGAGTATATACTGATCAAAAGGGAAAATAACTTGATAAATAAATGGGGACAAATTATCAATGGGGAGAAGTAGAAAACAATGGGGAGTTAAAGGTACAAGTACATATAACAAGGGAGATGTATGTTTCAGGGGGAGCTGTGCTTATGTTTAATTGTTGATTTGTGGATTTAATGTGTTGTTAACAAATCTAAAAGGGGAGACTATTAAGCCCATCTTTGATGGTTAATGTTGGATTTGTTATCAATAGTATCTCACATAGTTATTCGTGTTAATTTGATGTTTTAAATGTCATTGAGATGCAGAAAAGTCGTTGGTCAATACCATTAATGGTAGGTTAACTTTGAGGTCAATGAATCAATGTTGACCGTTAACCCCCTAAATTTTAGGAAGTCAATATTGACCATTGACCTTAAATTTTAGGAATCAAATCTAGTTGTAGATTGTAGGGCAACCCTTAGGAAAAAATGATGACCGTTGATGATTGTACAACCCTAAATCTCAAAGCTTATAAATACACCTATGCATCTTTCAAGATGTGTGTGTATTGCAAAAGAGAGATCTACTAGCTGCAAAGAAGGAATGACAAAGAGAGAGGCAACCACTAAAAAGAGAGTGACTGGCCAAGGAAGGTACAGCAACAGCTGGCCAAGAGTGCAGCACCAAGGAGAGGTGTAGCTGGCCAAGAGAGGTGCAGCACTAAGAAGAGGTGCAGCCAGCTAAAAGGTGACAGCAGCCACCAATGAAGGAGGCAACCACACCAACTGACGGAGGAGTTGTAGCAACTAGCAGCCCTACCAAAAGGAGAATAAAGTAATAGCTCACCAAACCAAAAGGAGAAGAAGAAGGCATGCAGCAACCACACTAAACCAAAGGAGATGTGCAATAGTCATACCAAACCAGAGGAGAATGTGTAGCAACTAATCAACCACCCAAGGAAGAACTTACAGTAACCAATCAAGGAGAGGTACAGCAACTAGTAAACCGATCTTTCTTGCCTATTTTTGTAGCTCTTTTTGCCAGTTTCTATAACTTTCTCTACCTATTTTTACAGCTCTCTTTACTTATTTCTATAACTATTGAGCCCATCTTTGATGGTTAATGATGGATTTGTTGTCAATAGCATGTATAGATTTGTCTTTGTTGATTTAATGTTATGAGTGCCTTTGAAATGTGTTTGCTGTATTTATAAAATGTTAGTAGCATCAGCCAATAAGCAGTCTGTTAAGGCAGAAGCCAAGGAAATTGCTCAAGATCTGGCAATGCAAGTTATGACCTGCTCATAGGTGAAATTTGTATCCATCAAGGATATTCTTAAAAGCATTATGAACAAGGAAAAGGAACCTGAGATGCAGAGAGATCGTTTGTCAAAATTGTTGATGGCAGGTCAACACTAAATTCAATGAGTCAATGTTGATCGTTGACCTTAAATTTCAGGAATCAATACTGATCGTTGATTGTATGGTAACCCTAAACTCAAGGCATATAAATGTCCATGTAGCTATTCAAAGAAAACATGTGTTCTGCAAAACATAAGAGCCAAGGAAATTGCTCAAGATCTGGCAATGCAAGTTATGACCTACTTATAAGTGCAATTTGTATCCATCAAGGATATTTCCAAAAGCATTATGAACGAGGAAAAAGAGCTTGAGATGTAGAGAAATTGTTTGTCAAAATTGTTAATGATAGGTCAACCTTAAATTCAACGTGTCAATGTTGACAATTGACCCTAAATTTTAGGAATCAATCTAATCGTTGATTGTCGGGTAACCCTAAACTTAAGGCATATAAATGTCCATATAGCTATTAAAAGAAAACATGTGTTTTGTAAAACATAAAAGAGGGTTTGATAAAGGAGAAAAATGTGAGTGTTGCATAATGCTAAGAGAGTGAGTGCTGTAAAACACCAGCAGAATGAGTGCTGCAGAACGCCAAGAGAATGAGTGCTGCAGAATACTAAGAGAAAAAGTGCTACAAAACACTAAAAGAGAGTGTTGCAGACGCCAAAAGAGAGTGTTGTAGAATGCCAAAAAAGTGTGCTGCAAAAAATAAGAGAGGGCATAATAAAGGAAGAAATAATGAGCTACAAAAACAACATAAAGAATGGCAAAAAGTAGCCACCAAAAGAATAAAAGGGTATGACAGAAAGAGATAGAGATAGTAGAGAAAGGGTAGAAAACCTACAGAAAGCATAGCTAAACAAACAAAAAGGGTGTAAGCTGTAGAAAGAGGGGAATGGCAAAGAGTATAGTTGAAAAAAGAAAATAGGTAAGCTGCAGAAAAAGGGGAACGGTAGAGACTAGTAAACACAGGAAGAGGAGAAAACTAGCTATAAATGAGAGGTAGTAGGAGAAAAGAAAAGAGAGGCAATAGTAGAAAGAAAAGAGAGATAATAGCAGAAAAGCTTCAGCAGAACCTGCAGAGGAGAGAACCTATAAAAGGAGAAAGTGACATAGCAAAAAATAATAGGTTGTAGCATAACAGAAAACAATAGGCAACGACATAGCAAAAAATAACAGGTAGCATCACAGTAGAAAATAAGAAGTAGTGGCACAGTAGAAAATGACAAGCAACAGGAAGTTGTGAGTAGTGGAAACAAAAGAGAAAGAGGAGATAACAATAGGAAGCTATGATCGGAAATGCAAAAGGTAAAGACCGGCAGTGCAAAAGGTAGAGACCCATAGTGCAGAAGGCAGAGACTGGTAATGTAGAAGGTAGAGACTAGCAATGGAGAAAATAAGAGGTAGTGGCATAGTAGAAAACAACAGGCAGCGGCACAGTAAAAATTAAGAAGTAGCGACACAGTAGAAAACAACAAACAGTAGGAAGCTGTGAGTGGTAGAAACAAAAGAGAAAAAGGAGATAGTTGCAGGAAGTTCTGACCAATAGTGTAGAAGGTAGAGGCGGGCAGTGTAGAAGGTAAAGAACCATAGTGCAAAAGATAAAGACCCATAATATAGAAGGTAGAGATCGGCAATGCAGAAGGTAGAGACTGGCAGTGAGGAAGAAGAGAACAGTAGAGAGAAAGGAGAAAACCAGTTTGTTGTCATAACAATCCATGCACATGGAGAGATCTTTCTTAGGAAAGTTTTTGTCATAAACCTTTTGTGAACTTCTTTGAAAAAGGGTGAGAAATCCTTAGAGTGATTGGGAGATCATTGTAAGTGGTTAAGGAGTGATCCTTCCACAGTGGTTAAGGAGAGATCCTTCCACAACATTAGTTATATCCCTTGATAACAAGAGTGGATCGTGTGATCTAGGAGTGATCCTATCATACCATGGACTTAGCTTACACATTATAGGTAAACCACGTAAAACTTTTGTGTGTTCTCAGGTGCTTGTATTTGCTTGATATTTATACGGCCATTCTCACATAAAGAAGCAAGATAAAAATTGATCATAGACTTTAACAGATCATAGAGGTTTAATCTGGACAAATTTGTAAAAAGTAAACATTTCACACTAATTCACCCCTCTCCCTCTTAATGTAAGACCCAAGAAAGTCCTTATCAATTGGTATCAGAGTCAAGTTTCCTGTATTGGTCCATTCTATTCTGATCTAAAAGTTTTGTTACTCTTGTGAATCTTTACATCTACTATTGGCTAATATCATGAAAAGTATGAACAGTGTGATCAACAAAGGCATTCCCACATTTTATGGACAAAATTATCAGTTATGGAAGAATAGAATACTCCCATATCTGATGTCATTTGGTCTAGATATGTTTGAATTTGCTGTTAGTGGCCTTACCCCTATTGCTGAAGGTATTGCTATGACACCTACTGATAAGAAGAATTTAGAGTGTGATGGAAAGGCTAGAAATGCCTTATATACCTCCTTATCAGACAAAGGGTTCACCAAAGTGATAGGGCATAATACAACCAAACAAATTTGGGACAAATTAAAGAATATTTATAAAGGAAACAAGGTTGTGAAGGAAGCCAAACTACAAATCTGGAGGAGCAAATTTGAAGATATAAAGATGCTAAACGATGAATTGATGGATGCCTTCTTTACAAGAGTAAATGCAATTGTATGCTCCATTAAAGGCTATAGAAAGGAGATCAATGATGCTATTATGGTAAGAAGGATACTGATAACCTTACCAGAAGCTTTTAATGCCAAAGTTTCCTCCATAAAAGACAAATATTTGGATAAACTGCCCTTGGATGATTTATGCAACATATTAGTGTCTTATGAAATAAGAATAACCCTAATAAAGAAAGAAAAGAAGGCTAAAACAGAGAAGGAGTTGGCATTCAAGGTCATGAAGAAATTAAAGATTAAAGAACAAGAAGAAGACTCTAACAACAACTCTAAAGAAAAAGATGGTGATACTAAATTTGATAAAGTCATGACATATATCACCAAAAATATAAGGAAAGGAAAAGGGAAGTACTAGGAAAAATTACCCTTGAAGTGCTTTAATTGTGGAGGCATTGGGCACTTTTCAATGGACTGCCCAAAGAGAAAAGATACGGAGAGTGATGATGATGATAAGCTAGCCTTAAGGGTGAGAACAAAGAAATTCAACTATTCTAAAGCTAGAAATTCAAGTGCCAAAGGGAAAAAGAAACTCTTCAAATCCAAAAGAAGAAATTTCTTAAGCAAATTGGATGAAGAAGATTTTGAAGAAGAAGCTGATGATGATTTTGATGATAATGCTGTAGAAAATGTGCTGGTTGTACAGGTAGATGTTGAATAAGAATCCTCAAGTGATATGGAATCAGTTAAAGAGGAAGAGAATGAGATGATGCAATAACTTGAGAATGAATTAAGAGCTTTTTTGCACAAAAACAGCAAGTTAGAAAAGGAGGTAAAGCATCTTAAAAAGCTAAATAAAAATTCTACTGTTGATAAATCTAATCTTCAGGTGAAAGAAAAGGAGTTTGAAGCAAAAGAGAATGAGTACTTGAAAAGAATTGAAGAGCTGAATGTACTTGAGGTAGAGCAAGGCAAGATAGACGAAGATTTTGGCGTCAAGGTGATTACACAAGAGCAAGAAGTGCTGATTTTGCGAGCCAAGTTCCACAAGGCTGAATCTGAATTGAAGATGTATGAAGAAAGCTTTATGCAGGCCATGGAAGTGAAAAAAGACTCTTCTTCAACATATGCGATCAAGGAGGATGCTACCAAAAGGTTGCATAAGTGTCTAAGCAAACAAAGACCTCATTCTATGGGAAGGAAAGGACTTGGCTATATTGAAAAGCCAAATGAGAGGGTAAAAGAGAAGAAGAAAATTGTGTTTCTGCCTACAAGCAAACACAATGATGTTATGGAAAAGAAAAATCAACCCAAGCTAAAATGGGTTAAGAAAGATGTGATGAAAAATCCTATCCAAAGGAGATAGGTTGTCAAAGATGGAAAGAGGGTTGCCACAATAGTTGCTGAAGATAAGGGATATGAACTTGGTGAAAGAAGAAAATTCAGATTTGAAGGATTTTGCTAGAGTTATAGTAAGTATGGCCATAAGGCTAATGTGTGCTGGAATAATAGGCCTATAATAAAGAGGAATGTAAGGTAAGAGTTTAGGGGGAGACTCTATTAAGAAAGGAGACAGCCTCAAGAGAAAAAAAGACATTTCACTAAGAAAAAAATTTAATATGTTTGAAGAAATCTGTGGAAGATGCAAAAAGGTTGGAGCTTACATTGACTTTAACAGGTTATAGAGGTTATAACCTCTATAGAGGAGCATCCAACAAAAGAGAAAAAAGAGATAGTTACAAGAAGTGAGATAAAAATGGATCATAGACTTTAACAGGTTATAGAGGTTTAATCTAGATAGATTTGTAAAAAGTAAACATCTTACATTGATTCACCCCTTCCCCTTCTCAGTGTGAGACCTAAGAAGGTCCTTATCAGCAGCTCTTTCTGCTTGTTTATGCAGCTCATTTTGCCTATTTTTGTAGCTCTTTGTTTCTTTTTCTACCGGTCTTTCTTTCATCCTTTACAACTCTCTCTTTCATTTTTTGTAGCTCTCTTTTATGTTTTTGCCGCTCTCCTTGTTGAGTTTCTACTCATTCCTGTGCCCTTACCTTTTCTTTTTGGTGGTTACTCTCAGTTGTTCTCTCCTTTTCTTTTTGGTGGTTGCTCTAACTTTTTGTTTCTCTATTTCGTTTCTACAACTCTCTGTAATGTTCTCTATTGTTGAAATTCTCTGTATCATTCTCTACTACTGCACTCTTTTGTTCGCTTACTGCTACTTTCCTTTTTGTTCACCTGCCACTACTCTCTTTTTCTTTCTTTTGTTGGATGCTCCTTTTTTTTGTTTGTTTTTCAGGCACAACTCTTTTGGCCATTTTTCTTCAGCTGCTCTCTCTTGGCCATTTTTCTCTAACTGTTATTCTCTATGCCTCTTATGCTCTCTATATTTTTTCTATCTCTCTCTACCATGCCCTAGCTCTCTTTTAGCAATTGCATATGTATTTATAAGCCTTGAGTTTAGGATTGTCCTACAATCAATGGTCAACATTGATTCCTAAGGGTTGCCCTACAATCAACAATCAATATTGATTTCTTGAATTTAGGATCAACGGTCAACATTAACTCCTTAAATTTAAGGTCAATGGTCAATATTGACTTGCAGTGCCAGTGCTAAATGCAATCTTAGAGGCAACAATAACACATGTGTTGTCAAAGAAATTTCACTTGTGTCACATGAAAAGCAATCTTACAGATAGCTAGTTACAACAACTAATGCTTTCTTTACAGCCAAAACACCACTAGCAATTTGAATCAACTCATTATTTTTGGCAACGCAAGGTGGGGCTGGCAACATCCTGATTTTGGTCCTGCTTTTTTTCCTTATTCTTATCACATTCCACCAACGCCATCTTCCTTAACCCTTGAATGAATCAACTACCAACACTTTCTAAATGTAGCAAACACATCTTAACAGCACTCACAACATCAAGTCAACAAATACAAATATATGAGATACTAATGATAATAAATCCAACATTAGTTATCAAAGATGGGCTCAACATATTGCATGAGCAATATGCTAAGCAAGTTAATAGGGGGTGTGTGAAGGTTGTCTTTGAACTTGGTGATTAGGTGTGGGTGCATATAAGGAAGGAATAATTTCTCCCACAAAGAAAGTCCAAATTATAGCCTTAAGGAGATGGACCTTTTCAAGTCTTGGAAAGGATTAATGATAATGCCTACAAGCTAGATTTACCAAGTAACTATGATAATGTTAATGCTACTTTTAATGTTGCTAACTTATCTTTGTTTGATGTAAGCGATTTAAGGACGAATCCTTTTGAGGAAGGGAGGAATGATAAAGAACAAGGTGATGTTCAAGTACAATAAAGCAAGTATTCCTAAGATCCTTTACAAGGAATTAGTAGTCTAATGACTAGGGCAAGGATATAGAGGATGAAAAAGGCTTTACAAGGCTTAATCATGGAGCTACAAGAAAAAGAGAGTGCTTTAGAAGATTCTAAGTCCATTCTAAAAGTTTTCAATAATACACCAAGGATAATCACTTATCTGTTAAGCTCATCTTTGATGTCTAATGTTGGATTTGTTGTCAATACCATCTCATACGGTTATATGTGTTGATTTGATGTTGTGAATGCCATTGAGATGTAGTGAGGTCATTAGGAGAAATCCGTGATGACAGGTCAACCCTAGCGTTGAGGAGTTAATGTTAACCATGAACCTAAATTTTAGGGGTCAAGATTGATCGTTGACTATTGACCATTGACCCTAAATTTTAGGACTTAAATTTAAATGTTAATTGTAGGGCAACATGTAGGAATTAATGATCACCATTGATGATCGTGTAACCCAAATCTCAAGACTCTATAAATACCCCTATGCGTCTTGCAAAAAAGGGGTGCGCTGCAAAATTTTGAGGGCCAGTCAAAAGAGAGAGAACAGCAAACTTAAAGCCAAGGAGAGGCAGCAAGGTAGTCGGCCAAGGAGGAAAGAAAGAGAGCAAGGTAGCTCATTACCCGCACCAGCAAACAACATCAAGGCAGCCACCCGCACCAGCAAAACACCAAGGCAGCAGCTAGTAGGAGGTGAAGCAACAGCCGGCAAGAGGTGAAGTAGAAGCATAAGGGTTTGGCATTAGCAAAGCACCAAGGCAATAACTGGTAGGAGGTGGAGTAGCAGCAAAAGGGTCCTGCACCAACAACTAATGTGTAGATAGCAGCAGTGTGTGAAAACAATTGTAGCATGCAGGGATAGCAATAGTGGTGTGAGAAAACAACTGCAACACATACGGATAGCAGCAGCAGTGTGAGAAGATAACTACAACTCACGCTGATTGTCGCAGTGGCACAAGAAGACAATTACAGCGGTGCAAGAAGATAGCTGCAGCGTGGGAATAGCAACAACAACATGAGAAGACAACTGCAACGCATACAGATAGCAACAGTAGCAGCATAAGTAGACAACAGTAGTACGCTCGGATAGCAGGAACAACGCGTGTGGACAATAGCTGCAGTTCGTGTAGATAGCAGTTACGCGTGTGGATAGAAGCAGTAGTGTGCGCAAACAGTAGGAGTAGCACACGTAGACAGCAAGAACAACATGTACGATAAGCATTCGCAGTGCATGTAGACAGTAGAAGCAGTGCGTGCAAACAGTAGCAACAGTGTAAGTGGACAGTAGCAATTACACGTGCAAACAGTAGGAGTAGCATGTGTGGATAGTAGCAATAGCGCATGCGGACAGCAGCAGCAGTGCGTGCAGATAGCATTAGCGACATCATGCACAGACAGTAGGAGCAACGCACATGAATAGTAGAGGCAGTGCTTGTCGACAACATTAGTGGCATACATGAACAGTAGCAATAGCAGTGCGTATGGACAGCATTAGCAGTGTGCACAGACAGCAGCGACACCACGCGTGAATAGTAGGAGCAACACACATGAACAGTAGCAATAGCATGTGTGGACAACATTAGCAGCGCACACAGACAACAATGACAACGCGTACGGACAGCATTAGCATCGCGTGTAGGCAACATCGGCAACAGGTAAGACAACACCAACAGCAAAGGAAGGAGAAGATCCATATTCTACTCTAGCAGTCTATACACATTGAGTGATCATTCTTTGGGAAAGGTTTTACCATAAACTCTTGATAAATTTGTTGAAAAACAAGGTGGGATACCCTTGGAATGATTGAGAGATCAACTCCTTGATCGGAAGATTGTTGTAAGTGGTTAAAGTGTATTTCTTCCACAAGTGGTGAAGGAGTGATCCTTCCATAACATTATTGTATCCCTTGATAGTAAGAGTGGATTGTGTGATTTAGGAGGGATCCTATCACATCGTGGACATAGCTCACAAATTGTGGGTGAACCATGTAAAAATTTTTGTATGTTCTTGGGTGCTTGCGCATTGATTTTTTAGTTGTATGGTCGCGCTTACATAAAGGAGAAAAATAAAAGTTGTATCATTGATTCTAACAAGTCACAAAGGTTAAATCTGAATCGATTTGTAAAAAGTGCATATCTCACACTGATTCACCCCCCCTCTTAGTGTGAGACCTAAAACAGTCCTCAGCATTATCTTTATGTGCAAGATGATGGACAAGACTTAGAACTTGAAGAACAAAACTTAAAACCCATGATATAAGTCCAAGTTGTATGACCAAGCTAAGGAAAGACTTGATTTGCATACTAAGTTGTATTAAAGGGCCTAATTTTGTTTTGGGTTGTCAAATTTTAAGTTAAGGTCAAATTACATGTAAAAAAGGCTTAACTTCTTGGGTTTATTTAGGCCTATAGGTTCAACTGAATCTTAATACATTAGTTAGGGTTTTACTTTGACTTTTATACCTAGTTATCTTTAGTTATAATCTGTTATAAGGATTCTTAATCAAGACAAATTTGTATTTCTTAGGATTCCTAATCAAGAAAGATTTATATTCCTTAATTAGAGAGATCTCCTATAATTAAGGTTTTTCTTATATAACTATGTTAAAAAATACCTTTTCCTTATAAGATTGTAATATTTACATGATTATATAAAGGGTATAACTATGTAAAACAGAATCAGTAAAATTGAGGAATTTTTTTAACAAGCTTTGCTTTGCTTTATTGTGTTCTTGGAAGAATACATCGTCTTAACTTATCAAAGGAGTGATCAACCTTTGTGGTATCTTAAGATTAAGGCTTTTAGGACTTAGTTTCCTTAAGGTTTTGATATAACCAACCTAACTTGTTTCTTAGCTTTTGGGGTGTGTATATTTTGATACCATCTTTGATAACTAATGTTAGATAGCATCTCACATATTTATCCTTGTTAATTTGATGTTGTGAGTGTCGTTGACATGTGTTTGCCACATTTACAAAGTATTAGCAGCTAATTCATTCAAGGGTTAAGGAAGATAATATTGGTAGGAACGGTAGAGTTTTGTTTAGACAGGGCAAGAGATGTAATCTTAACAATGCTGCCTTTGCAAACGATCTTAAGTCAAAGTCAATGCTGACTAGTGACCTTAAATTCTAAGAGTCAATACTGACTATTGACCTTAAATTCAAGGAGTCAATGCTGATCGTTGACCTTAAATTCAAGGAGTCAATGCTGACTGTTGACCCTAAATTCAAGGAATCAATGCTGATTGTTGATGCTAGAGCAACCCTAAATTTAAGGAATCAATGTTAACCATTAATGATAGTGCAACCTAAACTTAAGGCTTATAAATACCTATGCAACTGCCAAGAGAAAAACATAGCAAAGAGAGGCAAAAAACTTGTAGAGTGCATAACTAAAAAAAAAAAAGGTGTAAGTTGTAGAAAGAGGGGAACGACAGAGAGCATAGCTAAAAAGAATAGGTGAGTTATAGAAAGAGGGGAATGACAGAGACTAGCAAACATAGGAACTGTAGAAAACCAATAGCCAAGGAGAGGTAGTAGGAAAAAAAAAAAAAAGAGGCAATAGCAGAAAGAAAAGAGAGAAGTAGCAAAAAAGCTTAAGCAGAACCTATAGAGGAGATAACCTATAAAGGATAGAACCTCTAGAGGAGAAAACTAGTAAACGAGAGAACCTGTAGAGGAGAGAGAAACTGTAGAAGAAGAAAGCAGCACAATAGAAAACAACAAGTAGTAGCACCGTAGAAAATAAAGGTAGCAGCACCGCAGAAAATAATAGGCAACGACATAGTAGAAAACAACAGGCAGCAGCACAGCAGAAAATAACCAGCAGCGACACAGTAAAAAATAAGAGGGAGTAGCACAGCAGAAAACAATAAGTAGCAGGAAGTTGTGAGTGGAAGAAATAAAAGAGAAAAAGGGGACAACAATAGGAAGTTATAACTGGTAGTAACCCCTCAGTGTAGAAGGTAAAGACCAGCAGTGCAGAAGGTAGAGAATGGTATTGTAGAAGGTAAGGACTGGCAATGCAGAAGACAGAGACTGGTAATGTAGAAGGTAGAGACCGATAATGTAGAAGGTAGAGATCGGTAATGTAAAAGGTAAAGACTAGCAGTGTAAAAGGCAGAGATCGGCAGTGAGGAAGGAGAGAATAGTAAAGAGAAAGGAGAAAATTAGTTTGCTACCACAGTAGCTTGTGAATATGGAGAAATCTTTCTCAGGAAAGTTTTTGTCATAAACTTTTTATGAATTTCTTTGAAAAATGGTGGGAAATCCTTGGAGTGATTAGGAGATCATTGTAAGTGGTTAAGAAGTGATCCTTCCATAGTGGTTAAGGAGAGATCCTTCCATAATATTAGTTGTATCCCTTGATAACAAAAGTAGATCATGTGATCTAAGAGTGATCCTATAACACTATGGATATAGCTCACACATTGTGGGTGAACCATGTAAAAATTCTCTATGTTCTTTGGTGCTTACACTTATTTGATATCCATATGGCCATTCTTACATAAAGAAGCAAGATAAAAATGAATCATAGACTTTAACAAGTCACAGAGGTTTAATTTGGACAAATTTGTAAAAAGTAAACATCTTACACTGATTCACCCCCTCCCTTTCTTAGTGTGAGACCTAAAAAGGTCCTTATCAATTGGTATTAGAGCTTGGTTCCTCTGTTTATCCATTCTGCTTAGATCTAAAAGTTTTGTTACTATTATGAATCTTTATATTTATTACTGGTTAATATCATGAATAGCATAAATACTGTTGTTGAGCCCATCTTTAATGGTCAATGTTGGATTTGTTGTCAACAGTTTCTAACCTAGTTGTCAGTGTTGATTTGATACTATGAATGTCGTTAAGATGCAAAGAGGTCATTGGTCAAAACTAATGATGACAGGTCAACCTTAAGTTTAATAAGTCAATATTGACCATTGACCCTAAATTTTAGGAATCAAATTTGGTCGTTGATTGTAGGGCAACCTTTGGGAATCAATATTGACCGTTAATGAGTGTGCAACCCTAATCTCAAAACTCTATAAATACAACCATTCATCTTTTAAGATATGTGTGTATGCTACAGAATTTTGAGAGAGAACGACAAAGAAAGGTTAAGCGGCAAAGGGTGTACAGCTGACTAAAGAGAGGTTGAGTGCCAAAGAGAAAGGCAGCCACCCAAGAAAGAGTAACCGATTAAAGCAAAGAAGGCAACCACCATAGAGAGAGTAGCTGGCAAAGAAGGGTGCAGTACAATCGGGCAAGCGAGTTACAGCCAAGGAGAGGTGCCACTGGCCAAGAGAGTTACAACCAAGGAGAGGTGCAGTTGGCAAAGAAAGGTGTAACACTAAGGAGAGAAAAACATGTAGTAACCACACCAAGGAAAAAAAGACATGCAGTAGCCACACCAAACCAGAAAGGAAGGTGTGCAGCAACCACACCAAAGAAAGAAAAAGGCAACAACCAACCAAACCAAAGGGTGAAGGAGTTGTAGTAGCCACCCAAGGAATCCTGCAATTACAGTAAAGAAACCAGCAACCTGCAGTAAGTAACACTAGTAGTAGCCCGCAACACCAATAATAGCCTATAACACCAGTAATAGGCCACAACACTAGTAATAGCCCGCAACACCAATAATAGTCTACAACACTAACAGCAATTACAGCACTAGTAGCAAGCAATAGCAACAATACCAGTAAGTGTAAGCAGCAATAGTAGTAAGTGTAAGCATAACTAGCAAAGGCATTAAGTGCAAGCACAACCAGCAAAGGCAGCAAGTGCAGGCACAATCAGTAGTAATAGTAGCAAGTGCAAGCACAACCAACAAAGCAGTAAGTGCAAGCATAACCAGTAGCAATAATGGTGTGCAGAACCAACAACAGGTGAATCATAACTAGCAGATTGCAGCAGTCATAACCAACAACATGTAGCAAGTGCAGACACAACTAGCAGCAGACAGTAAGTACAAGCACAACTAGTAAGTACAAGTAAGACCAGCAACAGGTTCGGTAGCTTGTAGCAACAGAGGAGAAAACATGCCCCGACAATAAGTCTGGTAGCTTATGGCAATAAAGGAGAAAATGTGCCTTGGCAGTAAGTCCAATAGCTTGTAGCAGCAGAGGAGAAAATGTACACCGGCAGCAAGGGAAGAATCCTGCCAAGGCAGTAAGTGTGGCAACTTGCCAAGGCAGCAGGTGAGGTAGCACCGACAATAAAGGAAGAAACCTGTGAAGGTAATAGGTAAGGCAGTAGAGGAAGAGAACTTGCCAAGGCCAAAGGAGGCAACACCAGCAGCAGGACAAGAGAACCTACCAAGACAGCAGGGGAAGCAGCACCGGCAGCAAAGGAGAGAACCTACTAAGGCAGCAGGTGAGGCAATACCGGTAGCAGGGGGAGAAACTTGCAGCAGAGATAACTTGTAGCGAAGATAACATGCTAAGAAGAGACTGACAAAGCTTAAGCAAAGACTGGTAGTGAGGAAGGAGAGAACTTAGTTTTCATATTAGCAATTTGTGCACATTAAGTGATCCTTCTCAAGAATGTTTTAGTTATTAAACTCTTGATAAACTTGTTGAAAAAGGGTGAGATACCCTTAGAGTGATCAGGAGATCATCTCATCTAGTGATTAGGAGATCAAACCTTTGACTAATCGGGAGATCATCGTAAGTGGCTAGGGAGTGATCCTTCCACAAATGGTTAAGGAGTGATCCTTCCACACCATAACTATATCCCTTGATAACAAGAGTGGATTATGTAATTTAGGAGTGATCCTATCACACCATGGACACAACTTACACATTATGGGTGAACCACATAAACATCTCTAGGTGTTCTCTGGTGCTTACATTTGATTGATATCCGTACGGCCGCTCTCACATAAAGAAGAAAGATAAAACATTGGATCATCAACTTTAACAAGTCATAGAGGTTAATCCAGAAAGATTTGTAAAAGGCGAGCATCTCACACTAATTCCCCCCCTCCCCCTTTCAGTGTAAGACCTAAGAAGGTCCTTATTAAGTGTTAACAGCAAAGGCATTCCCATGTTTGATGGACAAAATTATCAATTATGGAAGAATAGAATTCTCCCATATCTGCTGTTACTTGGTCTAAATGTGTTCAAATTTGCTGTCAATGGCTTCACTTATGTTATTGAAGGTGCTGCTGTGACCTCTATTGATAAAAAGAATTTAAAGTATGATAAAAAGGCTAAAAATGCCTTATATGTCTCTTTATCAAACAAAGAGTTCACCAAATTAATAGGGTGCAATACAGCCAAACAAATTTGGGACAAATGGAAGAATATTTATGAAGGAGATAAGGTTTGAAAGAAGTCGAGCAATAAAGCTGGAAGAGCAGATTTGAAGATATAAAGATGTAGAATGATGAATCAGTGGATGCCTTCTTTACATAAGTAAATGAAATTGTATGCTCCATTAGAGGCTATAGAGAGGAAATCAACGATGTTATTGTGGCAAGGAAGATATTTACAACCTTACCAGAAGCTTTTAATGCCAAAGGCCTAAGGCAAAGAAGGAGTTGGCCTTCAAGGCAATGAAAAAATTAAAGATTAAAGAACAAAAAGAAAAATCTGACAACTCTAAAGTTGAAGATAGTGATACTAAACTTGATAAAGTCATGGCATATATCACAAAAAAATCTGAAGAAAGGAAAAGGGAAGTACAAAGGAAAATTACCCTTAAAGCGGTTTAGTTGTAGAGGCATTGGGCACTTTACTGTGGATTTCCCAAAGAGAAAAGAAGTAGACAGTGATGATAATGATGAGTTTGCCATAAGGAGGAGAACAATGAATCCAACTATTCTAAATTTGGGAATTCAAGTGCCAAAAGGAAAAAGAAACTCTTCAGATCCAAAAGAAGAAATTTCTTGAGCAAGCTGGATGAAGAAGATTTTGAAGAAGAATGTAATGATGATTTCGATAATGATGCTATAGAAAATGTGCTAGTTGCATGGGTAAATAATGAAAAAGAATCCTCAAGTGATGAGGAATCAAATGAAAAGGAAGTGGAAGAGAAAGAGGTGGTACAATAACTTGAGAATGAATTAAGAGCTTGTTTGCACAAAAACAACATGATGGAAAAGGAGGTAAAGAATCTTAAGAAGCTGAATAAAAATTCTACTATTGTTAAATCTGATCTCTAAGTAAAAGAAAAGGAGTTTAAAGCGAAAGAGGAGTACTTGAAAGGAATTGAGGAGCTAAATGTTCTTGAGGTAGAGCAAGGCAAGATACAAGAATATCTTGGTGCTAAGGTGATTGCACAAGAGCAAGAAGTGTTGAATTTGCAAGCCAAGCACTACAAGGCTGAATATGAATTGAAAAAGTATGAAGAAAGCTTTGTGCAGGGCGTAGAAGTGAGAGGAGAGTCCTCTTCAACAAATGCTATCAAGGAGGATGCTGCCAAAAAGTTGAATGAGTGTCTAAGCAAACAAAGACCTCATTTCATAAGGAAGAAAGGACTTGGCTATGTTGAAAAGCCCAATGAGAGGGTAGAAAAGAAGAAGAAAATTATTTTTGTACCTGAAAGCAAACACAATGACATTATGGAGAAAAAAAACCAACCTAAGTTAAAATGGGTTAGGAAAGATGAGATGAAAACTCCTGTCTAAAGGAGACAGGTTGTCAATGACGGAAAGAAGGTTGCAACAACAGATGTTGAAGATAGGGGATATGAACTTGGTGAAAGAAGAAAATTCATATTTGAAGGATTTTGTTAGAACTGTAATAAGTATGGGCACAAGGTTAGTGTGTGCTAGAGTAATGGGCCTATAATAAAAAGGAATGTGAGACAAAAATCTAAGGGGATACTTTATCAAGAAAGGAGATAGCCTTAAGTGAAAAAAAAAGTCAAATTCCACTAAGAAATAGATTTGATATGTTGGAAGAAATTTGTGGAAGATGCGGAAAGGTTGGTCATATTACTAAGGAATGCTTAACATTGCTACCCGGTTAAAAATGCAAAGGAGAGCACTTATATATACTCCTATGTTTGGCCGAAGAAATAGAAGAGGAAGGAAAATGGCTATAGTTGTGGAAGTAGCCTTAAAAGCTTCCAAGAAAAAAAAGCCATGGATCCTAGACAGTGATTGTTATTCACACATAAAAGGAGATTCCAAGTTATTGAAGGAAGTAGAAAAATATAATGGAGGGTGAGTCACATTTGGTAATAATGGTGTTTTGAAGATTAAAGGTGTTAGTGTTGCTGAAATTGGTGTAAAAAATTGAAATCAGGTGAAGTGCTATATGTTGAAGGGTTAAAACATAATCTAATCAATGTTAGCCAACTTTGTGATGATAGGCATAAAGTTACTTTCAATAAGAGTGGCTGCACGATAAAGAGATTAACTGATGGTGTTGTTCTTACAAAGGGAGAAAGAACAAATGGAAACTTATACCAAGTTTCCAATAGCCAAAACACATGCTACATGAGTACCAAAAATGAGAATTTGTTGTGGCCTAGGAGATTAGGGCATCTTGAACAAAAGGGGCTGAACATATTGTCCAACAATGAAGTTGTGAAAGATTTACCCAAGCTGAAAAGAGAAAGAAATGCAATTTACAGCATGTGTCAAAAAAGGAAGATGGTGAATGCTACCTACAGAAATGTGGAGATTCAAACAAAAAAGATATTAGAGCTCATTCATTCAGATATATTCATGCCCACATGCAAAAAGGGAGATGTATGTTTTAGGGGGAGCTGTTCCTTTTTGCTAACACTGCTGCTTGTGACTGCTGTTTATGCTTAATTGCTGATTTTTGGATTTATTGTGTTACCAACAAATCTAAAAACGGAGATTGTTGAGCCCATCTTTGATAGCTAATGTTAAATTTATTATCAACAACATCTCACATATATGTCCTTATTGATTTGATGTTGTAAGCACCGTTGACATGTGTTTGTTGTATTTACAAAGTGTTGGTAGGTAATTCATTCAAGGGTTAAGGAAGACAGTATTGGTGGGAATGGTAGCGTGTTGCTTAGATAAGCCAAGAGATATAATTCTAACAATGCTGCCTTTGCAAACGATCTTAAGTCAAAGTCAATGCTAACTATTGACCTTAAATTCTAAAAGTCAATGCTGATTCTTGACCCTAAATTAAAGGAGTTAATGCTGACACCCTAAATTTAAGGAATCAATGTTGACTGTTGATTCTAGGGCAACCCTAAATTTAAGGAATCAATGCTGACCATTGAAGATAAGGCAACCCTAAACTCAAGGCTTATAAATACCCATGCAGCTACCAAGACAAAAACACAACAGAGAGAGGGTAGATAACCTATAGAAAGCATAACAAAAAAAAAAAAAGGTGTGAGCTACGAAAAGAGGGGAACACTAGAGAGCATAGCTGAAAAAAAAAATAGGTGAGCTACAAAAAGAGGGGAATGACATAGAGCATAGTTGAAAAAAATAAGTAAGCTGCAAAAAGAGGGGAATAGCAGAGACTAGCAAAACATAGGAAGAGGAGAAAACCATCAGTAGAGGAGAGGTAACAAGAGAAAAGAAAAAAAAGGTAGTAGCAGAAAGAAAAAGGAGACAACAGCAGAAAAGCTTTAGCAGAACCTGCAACAGAAAGCACTTGTAGAGGAGAGAACCTATAGAAGGAGAAAGTGGCATAACAAAAAACAACAGGCAGTGGCACAGTAGAAAATAACAAGCAGTAGGAAACTATGAGCAGTAGAAACAAAAGAGAAAAAGGAGACAATAGTAGGAAGCTATGATCAACAATGCAAAAGGTAGAGACCAGCAGCGTAGAAGGTAGAGACCTGTAATGTAAAAGGTAGAGATTGGCAGTGTAGAAGGCAGATACCAGTAATGCAGAAGGTTGAGACTGACAGTGTTAAGCCCATCTTTGATGGTTAATATTGGATTTGTTGTCAACAGCATCTTACACAATTGTTCATGTTGATTTGATGATTTAAATGTCATTTGGATATAGAGAAGTCGTTGGTCAATATCATTGATGGTAGGTTAACTTTAAGGTTAATAAGTCAATGTTGACTGTGACCTTAAATTTTAGGGGTTACGGTTGACCGTTGACCTTAAATTTTAGGGGTTAAGGCTGACTGTTGACCCTTAACCATTAACCCTAAATTTTAGGAAGTCAATGTTAACCATTGACCCTGAATTTTAGGAATCAAATATGGTCATTGATTGTAGGGTAACCCTTGGGAATCAATGCTAACCGTTGATGATTGTGTAACCTTAAATCTCAAAGCCTATAAATATATCCATGCATCTTTCAAGATGTGTGTGTGCTACAAAAAAGAGACCAACTAGCTACAAAGAGAGAATGGCAAAGAGAGAGGCAGCCACCATAAAGAGAGTGACTGGCCAAGGAAGGTGCAACAGCAGCTGGCCAAGAGTGCAGTACTAAGGGGAGGTGTAGTCAATTAAGAGAGGTGCAGCCAACTAAGTGGTGACAACAACCACCAAAGAAAAAGGCAACCACACCAACCAATGGAGGATTGTAGCAACAACCAGCCAAGCCAAAGGGAGAAGAAGAAGGCAGCAGCTAGCCAAACCAAAGGGAAAGGAAGAAGGCAATAGCCAACCAAACTAAAAGGAGAAGAAGAAGGCGTGCAGCAGCCACAGCAAACCAAAGGAGAACGTGTAGCAACCAATCAACCACCCAAGGAAGAAGTTGCAGTAAGCAATCAAGGAAAGGTGCATTAGTTGGCAAACTGATCAAGGACAAGTGCAACAACCAATAAACCAATGTTGTTCCCACAACCTTGTATGGGTTGTAATTGTTGTTAACTAGGTTTAAGTATGGAAGAAAGTAAAGTCACATGGAAGGGCAAGAAGGTAAAAGCCACATGAAGGGGCAACAAAGTAAAGCCATATGGAAGCGCAAGAAAATAAAAGTAAAGCCACATGGAAGGGCAAGAAAGTAAATCCGCAGCGTAAGGGCAAGAACATAAATCCGCCACGTAAGCTCTATTAGGGTTTCATGGAAGAGAGTATATAAAGACCTTGGAAGACAAAACTAAGGCAAGGCCAACACAATTGAATACACGGCAAGAAGAGAGGGTGAACAGCATAAACACAAAGAGTGAGTTCAGAAAACACAAGAGAAACCATTCTACCAAGGGAGCAAACGGTAAACCACCACTTGCAAAGGAGAAGACACGGCTGGACAGCAACCAAAGGTGAATGGCAAATCACAAATCAGAAGGTGCTGGATGGCAAAACACAAAGGGTGACCAGCCAAAGAGAGAAAACACAAAGGAGGAACTATCCAAGCAAGGAGACAACCGGCCAAACACAAGTTACACATCAAGCTAAGGTATTTGGCCAAAAGAGATTTCAACCAACCAACCTACACAGGCAAACAAGGTGAACGTCCATACAACCCTAAACGGCAAAGCACAACCAACGGCAAAGGGTTGGATGGCCACGCAAAAAGGAGAACGGCCAAGGCAAGGTAAATGGCAATAAGGAGAGCACAGTCACAACACACCAACGGCAAGTGAGACCTTGGTGAGTCAAAACCCTACAACAAGGAAGAGTAAACCGGCTGGATAGCAAGAGTGAACACACGGCAAACCAAGGGAGACCTTAGATAGCAAGGGAAACCGGGCAACGGTTGGAAGGAAACCATGTGACTCACATAAGAGAGAAAACAGCACACCATCTGTAAGGGAAGAGAGGAGAAACCGTGAAAAAGGAGACCACCGGGAGAGCAAACCAAGCTGTCTGGAGGTGTGAAACAGACACGTGCAAACCAGAAACGGTGGTAAGGCGTGTGACCAGCAAGGCATGCAAACCAAAAATGTACATGGGACGTGAAACGCCAAACCAGAAGCGTGCGTGAGGCATGTGACCAGCAAAGGGTGCAAACCAGAAACGTGTGTGAGACGTGTAACGCCAAACCAGAAACGTGAGGCAGGCCGTGAGACATGGAACAGCAAACCAGAAACGTGATGCGAGCCGTGAGACAAGGAGATAGGGGAGACCATGAGACAGTGAAAGAAGGAGCTGTGTGAGACAACCTAGAGAAGGAATTCGGCGAAGCATCAAAAAGAACTCAACGTATTTTTTTATTTCTTCAAGAGAGGTTAGAGAGCATTGCAGTGAACTTCTAAGCGGCAGTGGAGCAGCCTTTCAATTCAACAGAGGCAAGACAAGCTAGAAGAAGGGTAGACATAGTAAGTGACACTCTTTGTATTGTACTTGCTTAGTAATTGCAATAGTGAAAGGAGTAGAGGATTAAGACATCCATTGTAACTGGAATTCTCAAGTATAGTGGATAGTCTTAATAAGGGAGAGTCCCTACCACCGTGGATGTACGTCACGTTGACGAAACCACGTAAATCTCGTGTGTCCTTAATTTGCTTTACGTTCTGTGTTTTGAATTGAGTTGTGAACGCAACTAAAGTATCAGTCAACCCATAACCTAACAAAGACCTAAACAAGAACATCTGCATTGTCTATTAGGCAAGGTGTTTGAAAGGTGACTTTGGGGACTATTGTGATTAATAGGTAGCAATAGATCTACCTTAGTCGAGTCTGAGAAAGAGTTTGCTTTTAAGAAGAGGTTGAAGTTGTTCACTTACTTGCGAATTACGAATTGTGGTGATTCTAATTCACCCCCCTCTCAGTATCACAAATTAGTAGATCCTAGGAAGAAGTCAGGAACTTCAACCAATAAAAAAGAAGGTGCAGCGACCATCTAAAGGAAAAGTGCAGTAGCCACCTAAAGGAGAAGGTGCAACAAACAGCAAAGAGGAAGAAAGCAGCTCGCAGCATAACCAACAATTGTAGCAGCAAGCATAACCAGCAATTGCAACAGCAAGCACAACCAGTATAACAACTGGCAGTAGGTGAATCGCAACCAACATCTTGAAAAACTGGCAACAGGTAAATCACAACCAGTAGCTTGCAGAACTAGCAGCAGGGTAGGTAGCATTAGTAGTAGGAGGAGAAAACTTGCCCGATAAAAGGGTTGGCAGCACCAACAACGGGCAAGCAACGCCAGCAGTGGAAGAGAACCTGCCAAGGCAACAGGTGAGGCAACCTGCCAAGGCAACAAGAGAGGCAACATCGGCAGCAAGGGAAGAGAACATGTCAAGGCAGCAAGTGAGGCAATATTGGCAATAAAGGAAGGAGAAGATCCACGTTCAACACTAGTAGCTTGTACATATTGAGTGATCTTTCTCAAAAAGGTGTTAGTCACAAACTTTTTGATAAACTTGTTAAAAAAGGGTGGGATACCCTTGGAGTGATCCAAGGATAAACTCTTTGATCTGGAGATCATTATAAGTGGTTAAGGAGTGATCCTTCGATGGCATTAGTTGTATCCCTTGATAATAAGAGTGGATTGTGTGATTTAGGAGTGATCCTATCACACTGTGGATGTGACTCACACATTGAGGGTGAACCACATAAAAAATATCACGTGTTCTTAGGTGCTTATGTTTGATTGATATTCGTACGATCGCTCTTACATAAAGAAGAAAAATAAAAATTGGATCATCAACTTTAACAAGTCACAGAGGTTAATCCAAAAAGATTTGTAAAATGTGAGCATCTCACACTGATTCACCCTATCCCCCTCTCATTGTGAGACATAAGAAGGTCCTTATCATGTGGTATCAAAGCAAGTTTCCTCTGTTGATCCATTTTGTTTGCTTTGATCTGAAATTGTTATTGCTGCTATGAATTTTTGTTGGTTAATATCATAGATAACATGAACAGTGTTAACAATAAAGGCATTCCCACTTTTGATGGATAAGATTATCAATTATGGAAGAATAGAATGCTCCCATATTGCTAAAGGTGATGCTATGACACCTATTGATAAAAAGAATTTACATTATGATGGAAAGGTGAGAAATGCCTTGTATGCCTCCTTATCAGACAAAGAATTCACCAAAGTGATGAGGTGCAACATAGCCAAACAAATTTGGGACAAATTGAAGAATATTTATGAAGGAGACAAGGTTGTGAAAGAAGCCAAATGACATATCTGAAGGAGCAGATTTGAAGACATAAAGATGCAGAATGATGAATATGTGGATGCCTTTTTCCAAGAGTCAATGAAATTATGTGTTCCATTAAAAGTTATAGAGAGGAGATCAACGATACTATTGTGGTAAGGAAGATACTTAGAACCTTATTGGAAGCTTACAATGTCAAAGTTTCCTCCATAGAAGATAGATATTTGGATAGGTTGCTCTTAGATGATTTGCACAGCATATTGGTGGCTTATGAAATAAGAATAGCCCTAATGAAAAAAGAAAAGAAGTTTAAGGTGAAGAAGGAGTTGGCTTTTAAGGCAATGAAGAGATTAAAGATTAAAGACCAAGAAAAAGAATCCGATAGCAGCTCTGAAGAAAAAGATAATGTTACTAAACTGAATAAAGTCATGGCATACATCACCAAGAATATAAGGAAAGGCAAAAAGAAATACATGGGAAAATTACCCTTGAAATGCTTTAGGTGTGGAGCAATTGGGCACTTTGTTGTAAACTGCCGAAAGAGAATAGAAGCAGAAAGTGATGATGATGATGAGCTGGTCCCAAGGAGGAGAATAAAGCAATCCAACTATTCTAAAGTTAGAAATTCAAGTGCTAAAGGAAAAAAGCAACTCTTTAAATCCAAAAGAATGAATTTTTTAAGCAAACTAGATGAAAAAGATTTTGAAGAAGAAGTTGATGATGATTCCAATGATGATGCTTTAAAGGATGTGCTGGATGCTTAAGTAGATAATGATCAAAAATCTTTAAGTGATGATGAATTAACTAAAGAGGAAAAGGATAAGTTGGTGTAGTAACTTGAGAATGAGTTAAGAGCTTGTTTGCATAAAAAAAGCAAGATGGAAAAGGAGGTAAAGCATCTCAAGAAGCTGTATGAAAATTTTACCATTGATGAATCTGATCTCCAGGTGAAAAAGAAGGAGTTTGAAGCAAAAGAGAAGAAGTACTTAAAGAGAATTGAGGAGCTAATTGTATTTGAGGTAGGTTAAGCTAAGATACATGAAGATATTGGTGCTAAGGTGATTGCACAAGAGCAAAAGATGCTAATTTTGCAAGCCAAGCTACACAAGGCTAAGTCCGAACTGAATAAGCATGAAGAAAGCTTTATGTAGGCCTCAAAAGTGAAAGGAGAGTCAACTTCAGCAAATGCCATCAAGGAGGATGCTACCAAAAAATTAGATGTGTTTCTAAGCATACAAAGACCTCATTCCATTGGGAAGAAAGGCATTGACTATATCGAAAAGACAAATGAGAAGGTAGCAGAGAAGAAAAAAATTGTGTTTGTGCCTAAAAGCAAGCACAATGACATGAAGGAAAAGAGAAACCAACCCAAGTTATAATGGATTAGGAAAGATGTGATGAAAACTCCTATCCAAGGAAATAGGTTGTCAAAGATGGAGAGAAGTTTGCCACAACAGTTGCTAAAGATGGGAGACATAAACATGGTGAAAGAAGAAAATCCAAATTTAAAGGATTTTGCTGAAGCTGTTGTAAGTATAGGCATAAGGCTAATGTCTGGTAGAGTAATGGGTCTATAATGAAGAGGAATGTGAGGTAAGAGTCTAAGGGGAGACTCTATCAAGAAAGGAGACAGTCATAAGTGAAAATAAGTCATATTCCACTAAGAAACATATTTGATTTGTTGGGAGACATCTATGAAAGATGCAAAAAGGCTGGACACATTACTAAGGATTGCTTGACATTACTGCCCAATCAAAGAGTGCAAAGGAGAACACCTACACATGCTCCTAAATTCGGCCAAAGAAGAAGAAGAGGAAGAGAAATGACTATGGTTATGAAAGTAGCCTTAAAAGCTTCTAAGAAAGAAAATTCATAGATCCTAGATAGTGGCTGCTCTTTACATGTGATAAAAGACTCCGAGATGTTGAAGGGAGTAGCAAAATATGATGGAGGGTCAATCAGATTTGACAATGATGGTGCCTTAAAGATTAAAGCTATTGGTACTGCTCAAATTGGTGCAGAAAAGCTGAAATCAAAGAAAGTGCTTTATGTTGAAGGGCTAAAACACAATCTCATTAGTGTTAGTTAGCTCTATAATAATGGACATGAAGTTACTTTCAAAAAGAGTGGTTGTATAGTAAAGAGATTAAGTGATGGTGCTATTTTTACTAAGGGTGAAAGAACAAATGGAAACTTATACCAAGTTTCTATAAGCAAAAACACATGCTACATAAGTACCAAAAATGAGAACTTGTTGTGGCATAGAGGATTAGGACATCTTGGACAAAAGGGGCAAAACAAGTTGTCCAAAAATGAAGCTGTGAGAGATATACCCGAGTTGAAAAGAGAAAGAGATGCAATTTACAACACATGTCAAAAAGGGAAATGGTGAATGCTTCTTAAAAAAATGTAGAGATTCAAACGAAAAACCATTGGAGCTCATTCCTTCAGACATTTATGGGCTTATGAGACAAAGATCAACAAAAGGTGATAGGTACTTCATCTCTATCATTGATGATTTTACAAGAATGGCTTGTATTATGTTCTTGAAACATAAGTCAGAGGCTCTCAATAATTTCAAGAGCTACAGAAGGTTGGCTAAAAATCAGTTGGGGGAAAAAATTAAAAGGCTCAAGATGGAGAATGGGACAAAATACACATGTGGTGAATTTGAAGATTATTTGGAAAAGTATGGAGTGAAGCATGAATATGTTAGTTCCTCACACCCCAATAAAATGCAATGGCTAAAAGGAAGAATAGAAGCCAAGTGGATATGGCAAGAACTATGTTGGCTAAGCATGCTACTTCACATGGCTACTAAAAAGAGGCTTTCACCACTGTAACTCAGATTCAAAATAGATGCTTGATGAGACCACATATAGAGAAGACACCTTATGAGTTGTGGAATGGAAAGAAGCCAAGTGTAAAACACTTTAAAGTGTTTAGAAGCCCATGCCTAATTAAAATCAATGGCAAGCATCTCAGCAAATTTGATGAGAAGGCTGATAAAGGCATATTCTTGGGCTATATACCAAATGGAAGAGGTTTCAGATGCCACAACAAAAGGTTACTGAAAATGGTGGACAACTTTGAAGTTAAAGTGATTGAAAATGGTTCTACAATGTAATCACAGCAGGAGGAAACTAAAAATGTCGTGTATAACAACCAAAAAGAATCTAAAAGTGATGTAGAAGCAGAATCAAGGCATTTCCAAACTCATAGAAGAGTTAGAGATGAAGTTGAGGCTAAGAACATTATTGGCAATAAAGAGAACTCTATGCTGACTAGGAAAAGACTAAAAGGTGGTGAACAAACCTCATTGATCTCCAAGGTTGAACCCAAGTTAGTGGAAGAAGCATTAAAGCACAAGGAATGGGTATGTGCTATGAATGAAGAGCTTGATCAAATTAAAAAGAACAACACTTAATGTTTAGTACTTAGACCTAAAGGGAAAAACATGATTGGAACCAAGTGGGTTTTTAGAAATAAGCTCAATGAAAAAGGTGAGGAAGTAAGAAACAAGACAAGGCTTGTCTACAAAGGCTACTCATAAGTAGAAGGTGTTGACTTTAAAGAGACCTTTGCTTCTGTGGCCAAGCTTGAAGCAATTAGAATATTTATGGCCATTATTGCTCAAAGAAACTACAAAGTTTATCAAATGGATGTGAAGTCTACATTTCTGAATGGAGAGCTTAAAGAAAAGGTATTTATCAAACAACCTAATGGTTTTATACTTGATCATGACAGTTCAAGTATGTGCAAATTGAACAAGGCTCTATACAGCTTAAAACAAGCTCCAAGAGCATGGTATTCCAAGCTAGATACATGCCTCAAAGCTATGAAATTCAGAAAAAGGAATGTGGACAACAACTTATACATAAAGGAAGATAAATAGGACTAGTTAATTGTTGTGGGTTATGTTGATAACATAATTTTTGCTACAAAAAAGGAAGCCCTTTGTACTACTTTTGCCAAGTAGATGAAGAAGAAGTTTGAGATGTCGATGCTAGGTGAGATGAAATTCTTCTTAGGGTTACAGGTTTTGCAAAGCAAGGCTGGAATTTTTCTCTCCCAAGAAAAGTGTGCTTATAAGCTCTTAAAAATGTTTGGGATGGAGAACTCTAAAGAAGTAAGCACTCCTATCACGGTGGGAACAATGTTAAGCAAGGATAAAGAAGGCAACATGGTTAATTAGAAGGAATATAGAAAGTTGATTGGAAGCTTACTGTATTTGACGACATTAAGGCCTGATCTTGTTTTTGTTGCCACACTCTATGCCAGATTCCAAAGTGAGCCTAAGGAATCTCATCTCATGGTTGCTAAAAGAATTTTGAGGTATGTGAAGGGCACAATAAATTATGGGCTACTTTATGACAAAAGTGGGGTATACAGATGCTGATTAGGCTAAAAATTATGATGACATAAGGTCAATATTAGGTGGTGCATTTTATTTGGGTAGTAGATGTGTTTTATGGCACAACAAGAAGCAAAATTTAGTGACTCTAAATACTGCAAAGGTTGAATATATGGTTACTACTTAGGCTTTTACTTAACTGCTATGGATGAAACAATAGCTTGAGGATATAAAGGTGGATATGCAGCTACCATTGTTGATTGGTTGTGACAACCAAAGTGCCATTAATTTGTCAAAGAATCTTGTCCAACACTGTAGAACTAAACATATTGAAATCAAGTACCACTTCATTAAAGAAAAAATGGAGAAAAATGCAGTAAAGTTGGAGTATATGCCTACCATAGAGCAAGTTGTCAATATATTAACCAAACCTCTGTTAAGAGAGATATTCCAGAAGTTAAGGCTAACCTTATGTGTTTAGCCACCCCGTAGAGGCTAAGATATGCCTCTAACCCCTCTCCTCTTCCCTCTTCTATTATTCTTTGAATTTGTTGTCAAAGGGGGAGATATTTTGCATAAATCCAAAGAGAGTATATAGTGATTAAAAGGGAGAGTAGTTTGATAAATAAAAGGGGAGAAATTATCATGGGGGAGAAGTAGAAAAAAGGGGGAGTTAAAGGTACACCCAAATGGAAAAAGGGTGATTTATGTTTTAGGGGGAGCTGTGAATGTCAAAAATTGCTATTTGTGAATTATTGATTTGTGGATTTAATGTCTTACCAACAAATCTGAAGGGGGAGATTGTTAAGCCCATCTTTGATGACTAAAATTGGATTTATTGTCAACAACATCTCACATAGTTGTTCGTGTTGATTTGATGATTTAAATGTCATTGAGATATAAAGAAGTCGTTGGTTAATACCATTGATGGTAGGTCAACTTTGAGGTTAATGAGTCAATGTTAATCGTTGACCCTAAATGTTAGGGGTTAAGGTTGACCGTTGACCCTTAATCATTGACCCTAAATTTTAGGAATCAAATCTAGCCATTGATTGTAGGGTAACCCTTGGGAATCAATGTTAACCGTTGATGATTGTGCAACCCTAAATCTCGAAGCCTATAAATACCTCCATGCATCTTTCAAGATGTGTGTGTGCTGCAAAAAAGAGACCTACCAGTTACAAAGAGAGAATAGTAAAGACAGAGATAGCCTTCAAAAAAAGAGTGACCAACCAAGGAAGGTGTAGCAGTAGCCGGCCAAGAATGCAGCATCAAGAAGAGGTGTAGCTGGCCAAGAAAGGTGCAACCAGCCAAGAGGTGACAGCAGCCACCAAAGAAAGAGGTAGCCACACCAACTGAAAGAGCAGTTGCAACAACTAGAAGCCCTACCAAAGGGAAAAAAAGGCAATAGTCGGCCAAACCAAAGGGAGAAGAAGAAGGCATACAGCAGCCACACCAAACCAGAGGAGACGTGCAGCTACCACACCAAACTAGAGGAGACATTAAGCAATCACACCAAACTAAAGGAGAATGTGCAACAACTAATCAACCACACAAGGAAGAAGTTGCAGCAACCAATTAAGGAAAGGTGCAGCAGTTGGCAAACTGATCACGAAGAGGTACAGCAGCTAGCAAACCAATAGAGGAGAAGGTGTAGCAACCATCTAAAGGAGAAGGTGCAACAGCCACCTAAAGAAAAAGGTGCAATAGCCACCAAAGAAGGAGAAAGCAGCTTGCAACACAACCAACAATTGCAATAGCAAGCACAAATAGCACAGCAACTGGTAGCAGGTGAATCACAACTAGGGCAGGCAGTACCAGTAGCAGAAGGAGAAACTTGCCTTAACAATAGGGCAAGCAACATTAGCAATAAGGTAGGTAGCACCACCTGCAAGAGGAGAACCTGCCAAGGCAATAGGAGAGGTAGAACACACAGTAGGGGAAGAGAACCTAATAAGGTAACAAGTAAGGCAACCTGCCAAGGTAGCATCAGTAGCAAAGGAATGAAAAGATCCATATTCTGCACTAGCAACCTATGCACATTGAGTGATCTTTCTCAGAAAAATGTTAGTCACAAACCTTTTGATAAACTTATTGACAAAGGGTGGGATACCCTTGGAGTGATCAAGAAATCAATCTATTAAGTGATCATGAAATCAACTCTTTGATCAGGAGATCATTATAAGTGGTTAAGGAGTAATCCTTTCACAACATTAACTATATCCCTTAATAACAAGAGTGGATTGTGTGATTTAGGAGTGATCCTATCACATTATGGATATAACTCACATATTGCGGGTGAACCACGTCAAAATTATCATATGTTCTTGGGTGCTTGCGTTTGATTGATATTCATACAGCCGCTCTCATATAAAGAAGAAAGTTAAAAATTGGATCATCAACTTTAACATGTCACAGAAGTTAATTTGGAAAGATTTGTAAAAAGTGAGTATTTCACATTGATTCACCCCCTCTCGCTCTTAGTGTGAAACCTAAGAAGGTCCTCATCAAGTAGTGCAAAAGGCAAAGACCGGTAGTGAGGAAGGAGAGAACAATAAAGAGAGAAGAAAATCAATTTGTTGCCATAGCAGCCTGTGCATATAGAGAGATCTTTCTCAGGAATATTTTTGTCATAACTTTTTATGAACTTTTTTGAAAAAGGATAGGAAACCCTTGGAGTTATTGAGAGATCATTGTAAGCTATTAAGTAGTGATCTTTTCATATTGGTTAAGGAGAGATTCTTCCATAACATCAACTGTATCCCTTGATAACAAAAGTAGATCGTGTGATCTAAGAGTGACCTATCACACCGTGGATATAGCTCATACATTATGGGTGAACCACATAAAAATTATATGTGTTCTCGAGTGCTTGCACTAACTTGATATCCTTACGGTCATTCTCACATAAAGAGGTGAGATAAAAATGGATCATAGACTTTAATAAGTCATAGAGGTTCAATCTGGACAAATTTGTAAAAAGTAAACATCTCACATTGATTCACCCCCTCCCCCTCTCAATGTGAGACCTAAGAAGGTCCTTATCAACATAACAAATTGATTCAAAGGTTCTTTAAGCAGGTCACTTAACAGGTTCTTTATCACAATTCTTATTTTGTAAAACCATTTGGTAAAGCAAAAAGAGAGAAAAATCTAAGAAAATGTTTTGCACTTTTATAAAGAAATTTCTTGCTAAATGCAAGAATGGGTCTTGTAGAATTTTAATGCAAATGACATTAAAGTAACATAATGTTAGGGTAAAAATTAAAATTTATATATGTATTTATTGGTATACAAGAGGTGAAAATCTTAGTGTTGCTATGAAATTTGTTTTATGCCAAAAGGGAAAGACAAAAATTTCAAGATAATAAGGATGATGATGATGGTCATAAACAAAATTTGTGAAAGAAAAGGATTGCCAAAATTATTTTCATGCAGATTGCATAATCTAGAAGCTAATTGCCCTAGTAATTGTATAGGTATAATTGCTTATAATTATTATTTGTAAGGAGAAAGAAAATAAAGCAATAAATATACAAGAGCGAGAGTGAGAGTTTAGATAAGAAGACTAGTATGTAGACTCAAAAATAAACATTACATACACAAGTCTACCAAGGATTTAGAAGCACAAACATTAAGGACTCAAAAGTCTAGGCAAATCGGCTAACCATTACTAGCCAATTAGCAAACTTGATTGACTAGCAATCTGCCTTTAAGAATAACCTTGGGACAAGACTAACAAAGTTTGAAATAGCATGATCAAACTAGCTATGGTAAAAGGACTCTTAATTGCCATCCCATTTTAAGAGGTTGGAGGGAGCAAAAGGCTAAAAAAAAAAAACCCACGAAAGATAAGCATCAGGGCAAACTATTGAAAGTAATCACAAACTACCATTCTAAAAATGGGGTAGTTAGATAAGACATGAAAAATGCACAAACCAAATCATAAGCAAAAGCTAGCCTAAATGGGGCTCAAGATGAGAAATATATAAGCCATTTACAATGAGAAGGATAACAAAACCACATTTAGAAGGTAAAACTAAGAACATACTATAAGCCAAAAAAAGAACATGAGGGATGGTGAAGAAAATCTTCTAGTATTATTTATTCAAAGAAATATAGGTGTAACTTTTCCTACTAACATGTTTCCAATAAAGAATTAATAAATGTAAAGATTGTAAGCTTTAAAGCTAGTTGGCATTATAAATCCAACATAAGACCAATAGGTGACCCTTAGGTGCAAAGACAAACTCTAGATAATACCTAATGCAATTAACATCATATAAAGGGGATTTATCCATGTCAAAACCCTAAAGAAATAGTATGGATACTTAAGAAACATAAAAAATGGAAATCAAGTTCTAAAATTTCTGAAGTTCCCAACTTCTCCCTAGGATCTACTAGTTTGTGATACTAAGAGAGGGGGTGAATCAGTATCACCACAATTCGCAATTCGCAAGTAAGTGAACAACTTCAACCTCTTCTTAAAAGCGAACTCTTTCTCAGACTCGACTAAGGTAGATCTATTGCTACCTACTAATCACAATAGTCCCCAAAGTCACCTTTCAGACACCTTACTTAATAAACAATTTGGATGTTCTTGTTTAGGTCTTCGTTAGGTTATGGGTTGGATGATACTTTAGTTGCATTCACAACTCAATTCAAAACACAGAACGTAAAGCAAATTAAGGACACACAAGATTTACGTAGTTCCGTCAACGTGACGTACATCCACAGTGGTAGGGACTCTCCCTTACCGAGACTATCCACTATACTTGAGAATTCCAGTTACAATGGATGTCTTAATCCTCTGCTCCTTTCACTATTGCAATTACTAAGCAAGTACAATACAAAAAGTGTCACTTACTGTGTCTACCCTTCTTCTAGCTTGTCTTCCAAGGTCTTTATGTACTCTCTTCCATGAAACCCTAATAGGACTTATGCGGCGGATTTACGTTCTCGACCTTTCATGTGGATTTACCTTTTGCCTTTCCATGTGGCTTTACTTTCTTACCCTTCCATGTGGCTTTACTTTCTTGCACACTTAAACCTAGTTGACAACAATTACAATCCATACAAGGCTGTGGGAACAACAATCTCCCCCTTTGTAATTGTTGGCAACACTCATAACAAAAGCCACTATGCAGCAGTTTCAACTCCCCCTAAATATGCACTCCCCCTTTCTTAACAGCTCCCCCTGCACTATTGCTTCTCTCCCCCTTTGCCAACCAATTACAAATCTGAAAAACTCGCAAAGTAGAGATGGAGGATTCACCTGATTTTCAGGCTTGAGGAGGCATTTGCAAAGATAGACTCAATCTGTGCTTTTCAAATAGCTCTGTGGACAGAGGTTTAGTTAAAATATCTGAAATTTGATCTTTAATGTCAACATACTACAACTGAATTGTACCCTGTTCCACTTGATCTTTAATAAAGTGATACCGGATGTCAAAATGCTTGCTCCTTAAATGTTGAACCGGATTCTTGCTGAGATCAATAGCACTTTAATTATCACAAAGTACACTCACTAGTAACTTCACTTCAACACCCAAGTCTGCCAATTGTCTTTGCATCTATATCACCTGAGTACATGCTGCACAAGCAGCCATATACTCAGCTTCAGCTGTGCTCAAAGCAATACTGTTTTGCTTTCTACTTAACCATGTAACACACTTTAAACCCAAGTAGAAGCTACAACCGCTGGTTGATTTTCTATCACCTATACTTCCTGCCCAGTCTGCATCAGTGTATGCTTGTGGTTTAACAGAATCCATGGCTGGATACCACAAACCCATTTCTAGTGTTCCTTTGAGGTACCTTAGGATTCTTTTCACTGCCAATACATGAGACTCCTTAGGATTAGCCTGGAATCTACTGGCAATGCACACAGCTTGCATAAGATCAGGCCTTGATCCTATAAGGTACAGAAGGCTCCCTATCATCTTCCTATACTCTGTAGGGCTTGTACTCCTTCCCTCTTGATCTTTTGTTAACTTGCAGCCCACTATTATAGGGGTACTGATAGGTCTGCTATCCTCCATGCCAAACCTTTTCAGCATCTCTTTGGCATATTTCATCTGAGAAATAAAGATACCTTCTTCACATTGCTTTATCTGTAATCCAAGAAAGTACGTCATTTCTCCAATCAATGACATCTCAAATTCCTCACTCATCTTCTGTGCAAAATCTTGGCATAGCTCAGAGTGATCCCTTCTAAAGATGATGTCATCTACATATATTATGACTATCAGTTGGCATTTCTCTGAGTTGAACACATATAGGTTATTATCAACCGTTCCTCTTCTGAAGTTCAACCTTCTCAAGTACGCATCTAGCCTACTGTGCCATACTCTTGGAGCTTGCTTAAGACCATACAAGGCTTTCTTCAGCTTGCACACATGTGTCTCATCCTTACTGATTATAATCCATCGGGTTGTTCAATATACACTTCTTCTTTTAGGAGCCCATTCAGAAAGGCGGATTTCACATCCATCTGATAGACTTTATACCTCTTGTGTGCTGCCAAAGCTAAGAACATTCTAATAGTTTCTAACCTTGCTATTGGTGCAAAAGTTTCATCAACATCTACTCCTTCTATTTTATGTAGCCTTTGCAAACCAGCCTGGCCTTGTTCCTCACCACCTTGCCATCTTCATTGTGTTTATTCTTAAACACCCATTTTGTTCCTATGACATTCTTATTAGTAGGTCTTGGAACTAGCTCCCATGTATCGTTCTTCTCAATTTGATCCAACTCCTCATTGATAGCTTTGACCCAGACTTTGTCTTGAATAGCCTCTTCAACAGATTTAGGTTCAACTTGTAAGAGTAAAGCAGTAGCTCCCACAATTCTTCTTCTTGTTGTAACTCTTGCTGATGGGTCACCTATGATCTGATCTCCTTGATGAGCACTGGTTCATGTTTTCTTTGTCCTTCTTCCTTGTACCGTCTTAGTTGCAAGAGGATCTCTTTCTTCATCTTCAGACTCACTCTTCTCCGAGTCTGAACTTACTTCTTGTTCCTTTTCTTTAGGTTGGTCTGATTCTTCATCTACATTGAAGTCATCTTCTTCATTGTCCACAGCTTCTCCATTCTACATTGTTTTCCAGCTCTCATCTATTCTCACATCACTGGAAGTGATCACTTGTCCCAACTTATGCAGGAAAACTCTGTGACCTTTTGTCTTTTCTGAGTATCCCACAAAGATGCCTTCATCAGACCTAGCGTTTAATTTTCCCAAGTTTTGCTCCTTGTTCTTCACAAAACATGGGCTGCCAAAGACTCTGAGATACTTAGCTGTTGTCTTCTTTCCACTCTATAGCTCATATGGAGTCTTATCAGTATTGGGCCTTAGTAATACTCTGTTTAGTAGATGTACAGCTATAAATGTTGCTTCTGTCCAAAATCTTGTGTGAAGCTTGGATTCCAGCAGTAGAGTTCTTGCCATTTCAACCACAACTCTATTCATCCTCTCTACCACCCTGTTCTGTTGAGGTGTTCTTGCTGTTACCATCTGACGATGAAGACCATGCTTCTCAAGGTAATCTTCAAAAGTTTCATTTGTAAATTCAGTGCCTTGATCAGACCTTAATACTTTGATCTTCCTTCCACTCTCATTTTCAGCCAATCTTCTGTATCTCTTGAAGCAATTCAAAACTTCTGACTTGTGTTTGAGGTGCATGAGGCAGGTCTTTCTCAAATAATCATCAACAAACAAAATGAAGTACCTCTCACCTTTCAACCCTTTTGTCCTTATCAGTCCACACAAATCAGTATGCATAATGTCAAGCACTGCTTCAAAACTGAACTCTTTGGTCTTATACTACTTTTTGACATGTTTTCCTTTAGAGCATGTTGAGCAAACATACTCTTTCTCTCTCTCCTGAGGTCGGGAATGTCTCTAATTGCATGAGTAGTGGTCAGCTTCCTCATGTTCTTCTATGATAAGTGCCCCAGCCTCCTATGCCATAGTTGATTTTCTTCTTCTTTTGTAAGTAAACAACTGTTCGTCTTGTCCTCATCAATCACATACAAATTTCTAGCTGTTCTCTTCCTGACTGCAACAGTATTGCCTTTTTTACTCTTTACTTGGCAACCTGTTTTTGTGAATATCACTTTGTGGTCGTCGTTGCATAGTTGGCTGACAGATGCTAGATTATATCTGAGTCCTTCAACGTGCAGAACATCTTTCAACTTTCCTTTTCCAATATTCACTAACCCCTGACCACTAATGTTGAGTGAATTATCATTGCCAAACTTGACTCTGCCTTCTCTTGATTTGTTTAGCTTTGATAATTTACTCTTGTCTCCCGTCATGTGTGAAGTGCATCCACTATCAAGGATCCACTGCTTATCCTTGCAATCAGCCTTTAGTGTAATTTCATCTATATTAGCCACCTCCCTTTTTGCTCTATATTCCTTCTTTTGAACTGGCTGAAAGATAGCTTTCTCCTTTTTCTCAGCTTTGACTGCATCGCTTATTTTTACTGTGCCATTGAGTGCTTTCTCTTTCTCAAGGAGAAGTGTCATGCATCTCTTGGCATTATGGTCATCCTGCCCGCACCTTTCATACTATTCCAAGTTTGCCAATACAGCAAACTTGTTCTTTGAAACCATTGGTTTGGGCTTCCACCAACACTCCTTGTTAATGTGTCCTTGCCTTTTACAATATGTGCAAAAACTCACGATAGGTGTTTTCCTCTGAATTTTGTATTGTCTCCCCCTATATGCAGCATCGTGTCTTCTCAAGTTGGAGACATATACTGGTCTTCTCCACCAGCAATTACTCACCTTATGACCCCAAACTTCACAATAAAGGCAATGACCTTGAAACTACCTCTTCTTGGGTCTGATCACAGCTTGTCATCCAGTAAGTCAAAAACACTTCCATTAAACAGACCACCGGGGAAGGAGAGAAAACACGACCAAAAATACCGTCAACAGTAAAGAGAGAGAAAAGAAGCCATTGACGGGAAGAGAGAGAAAACGAAGTAGTCATCGAACAAAGGATAGAAAAAAAAAGGGGAGAAGAGGAAAGGTCAGGGAAATAGGAGAGGTTGACGGCCAGGCTGAACGAAAAACAAGAGCCCATTGAGGGAGAGAGAAAGAGAGACGACGGCCAAAAATCGAAAAAGGGGAGACGACGACTAAAAATCAGAAAAGGGGAACGACGGCAGAACGTCACGGAAGAGGGAGAACCGTCGAAAAGGGACCGTCAGCAGAAAAGAGAGAGAAACCTGTGCGTGACGACAGACCACCAGCACACCAACAGTCGGCAAGGAAACAACACGGCAAGAGAGAGAAACAGGTAAGACGAGACCAGATCGGGAACCGGGGAGACCAGATCCGAGCTGGAACAAGCGATACGAGACCAGATCGGGAACGGGTGAGACCAGATCCAAGCTGAAATGAGTGGACAGTAAGAGAGAGAAATCCGGCTAGACAGCAAAAGAGAGAGAAACGGACAGGCGAGCCGTGAGACAGTGAGATCGTGAGACAAGGAGATGGGTGAGACCGTGAGACGGTGAAAGCAGAAGTTGTGTGATACAACATAGAGAAGAACTTTGACGAAGCATTCAAAGAACTCAACGTATTTCCAAACTTCTTCAAGAGAGGTTAGAGAGCGTCGCGGTGAACTTATAAGCGGCAGTGGAGCAGCCTTTCAATTCAACAGAGGCAAGACAAGTTAGAAGAAGGGTAGACACAGTAAGTGACACTCTTTGTATTGTACTTGCTTAGTAATTGCAATAGTGAAAGGAACAGAGGATTAAGACATCCATTGTAACTGGAATTCTCAAGTATAGTGGATAGTCTCGGTAAGGGAGAGTCCCTACCACTGTGGATGTACATCATGTTGACGGAACCACGTAAATCTCATGTGTCCTTAATTTGCTTTACGTTTTGTGTTTTGAATTGAGTTGTGAACGCAGCTAAAGTATCAGCCAACCCATAACCTAACGAAGATCTAAACAAGAACATCCAAATTGTCTATTAGGCAAGGTGTCTGAAAGGTGACTTTGGGGACTATTGTGATTAGTAAGTAGCAATAGATCTACCTTAGTCAAGTCTGAGAAAGAGTTTGCTTTTAAGAAGAGGTTGAAGTTGCTCACTTACCTGCAAATTGCGAATTGTGATGATACTGATTTACCCCCCCTCTCAGTATCACAAACTAGTAGATCTTAGGGAGAAGTTAGAAACTTCAATTTCCTTAGGCACAACTTTTCAAACCAAATATAGACAAAAAAGAAGAAAGATTATACTCTTAGGAGTAAAATAGCTGAAACCAAATCCATAAACCAACCAATCAATCCTTTGACACCAAAACTTTGACCACCTGCTAAGAATTTTGGGTTGGATAACATCTTGAAGCCCTTATTGTTGGTATAGTAAAAGTTATATACATAATCTAGAAAAGATATCATAATTAATTCATCAAGGAACCTCTCTTTACATACTAAACAATGATTAGAATCTCTTAAAAGCGAATTGCCTCATTCTCAAGAGAAACCTAAGCTAAAGAACACTTATTAGCTCATGAAAACATAACAAAAAGTTTTGTACATTTATCATTTCCTTAAAGAGAAGAAATGATAAATGCATACAATTGGAGCTTAAAGATATTTCTCAATCTCAATGGCTTTAGAGGAAATTGTCACAGCTTTACCATAAGAACTCTCTGAAAATGAATGAGAGGAGCAAAGAACCATAAAATGTTTAAGGATGTAATGATGAATTCTTATACCCATATATTTATAAGGAAAATAAGCCAATCAATAGATTTTAATGTGTGTCATAATTAACATTAAAGTTTGTAATTACCTAGGTATGATTGTCACCTACATTAATGGAAGTGCAATAATTGATGAAAATGATAATCAATAAGGAATGCCAAAAATGCTTATGGTTATGAAGGCCTGCTTGTATCAGAAGTGAGGACTAGAAAAACATGTCCTTCAACATGCTAAACCAAGATTATAATACACAAAATTCCTTATGGTTCATTAGACAAAACCCAATATGTGATTGTGTGCAAAATGAGAAACATTAACTTTAATAACTTTGTTAAAAACAAGGGTGCAACTTTTCTTGTTCACTTAAGTACAAATAGAATCCATATTTTAAATTTTGCTAATATTTTCATGGCTAAAATAATGATGCAACTTTATCTATTCACCTAGATACAAGTAAGACCTTGACTTTAGGTTTTGATAACATTGGTCTATAGGCTTACTAGAAAGTCTTTCTTATGTCCCTTTGTTAGTAAGAAAAATACATATTTGCTAAAAAAATCAAAAATTTTTTCACTAGTGAATGTGTATTTTTCTTGCTAACCAAGGGACATGGGAGAGACTTTCACCTTGTATATCAATTTGCTTAGCTATAATTTGATAATCCCATTGGACATTCTATTGTATGTGATACTAAGCTACAAAAATTATTGTATTGTCCTTGGCTTTAGAATTCCTCTCATAAAACTGTTCACAAACATTTTTTACCTTTAGAGGGAGAGTTATTGGATGTGAAAGGAATCATAGACTTAGGATTAAATAGTCCTATGTTAGCACTTTAAGCTCCAAAAATAGTAGAACAAATGCTTAAAACACTCATGGAATTAGTTTCAAAGGAAAAGTTGATGACAACTTTATTAAAGGCTAATTATGACAAATTAGAAAGTAGCAGACAAAAGGAATATGAGGCAAATCCATAAGATAATATTATATAGGATTTTCAAGACCCTTATAAAGATGCTTTCACTCTTTTAAAGTCATTGGCATAAAGTAACTTTAGAAAAGTTGACAAACAATTATTAGAAATTGGCACAAGGTATGACATTGTCAAAATTAATTGATCATCACCTAGTTTGTAGTATAAAGTCATCTCTATAGAATCAAGAGAAGGAAGAGGAGATGGAACCAATAAAAAAATTCTTAGTTCTCTCTTCCTTACTTGTAAAATATACCTCTTGTAAGCTTGTAATAAAGTTCAAGGAAAACTTGATTCCTGTAAGTCTTTCTACTTTAGTTTCTATTTAATTTATTATCAATATTGTGTACTGCATTTGCATGGTATCAAAACTTAGTTTTGTTATTTTTTAGGCCTTGATTTTGTTTTATTATTCCTTTGAAATTGACTCTATGAATGCTTTAAGCATCTATTATGGTCTTTTTAGAGCCTAAGGTGCTAAACTAGGAGTATAAATCCTAAGTTTATGATTCCTTTGGCTATATAGACTCCTTCACTAATGAAATCAAAATTTTTCCTATCCATAAATATGTGTTTTTCTTACTAACCAAAGGCCAGTGGCTTTAGTAATAAAACTAGTAATAGTATTTGTTGCTATTGATATTGTAGTAATAATAACAATAATAATAATAAAGAATTATTATAAATGAAAATACAAAAGGTTTATTTATGCTAAGTGCTATAAAATTCTTATTCTTCTTTTTCCATTTACCATAAATTAGGGTTTTTGTTTAAGATGGATTACGCGGCAAAAACTATTAAGAAAGATATTTCCTTATCACAGGATTATTTAAGAGTCAGAAAGTTATTTTGCTTTCAAGAAAATGAGTTTAAGAGAAAATGGTTTTATTCCATACTTTCATTCAAACAACAAAAGTTCTTTTTCAAAGCACACAAATGGGTCATTTGTGAATGCAAGCCATTTGATTTGTTTACCTATGTTGAAAGAGTTTATAAACTCAGAAAGAAGCCATTTCCTGACTTCTTGAGTGAAAGGACATGTATGACTCTTGAAAGAGCCTATTAAGTTTATCTGACTAAGTTAAGAAAGTGGGTTAATTCTATTCAATCTCATAGAAAACCTATTTTTAATGCTTTAGTTGCCATTACATTTCCACTTTTACGATTCTTGCATATTCCCTTATAAATCTCTCTCATGACATAATTGCCATACTCCTTAGTTAAACATTTTTGCATCATAAGGTTAAAATACCTTTTATATAGTCTACCATTTAGGAGTGTACTAGGCTTTGTATTTAATTTTTTTAGCTTCTAACTTATCAGTCGGGAGTTTTGTAGTTTAAAGAGACTTGATGATTGGGTCCATCCATGCTAGTCTAACTTATGACTATAACCTCTATTACTATCATTTTGTAGCTAGGTTACTATAGCATTTCCATTATGACAAGTCTTTTTTGCTTTTTTGTTCCAAGATAAGTAAAATTTGAAAAGCTCATCATCATGCACATTCTTTGTTATTAGGACCTTTATGAGTTCCATTTAAACACCCACTTTCATAACATTTCATCGGATTTCCTTTACCTTTTATAGTTATTTGCCCATGATCACTTTAATTACTTCATATTCCTTTATGACTTGTCCCATGACTAGTTAGAAGTCTTTGTGTACATTTAAGCTTTTAATCTTAAAGGGCCCTTGCTATTTCCAAGGTGGTGAAAAATGCTTTATATTCAACTTTGTGGTTTGAAATGGAAAACTAGAACTTTAGTGTGTGTACAAGGATGAAATTCATAAGCCCTTGGAACATGATTTAAGCTCCACTCCCCTCTTTGTTAAACGACCCATCCACAACCATAGACTAGGGAGTTAAGGCTTGTAAAGTTGTTTTTGCCTAGTTGAAGGTCTTACATTCATTAATAAAGTTAGTTAGTGCTGTCCCTTTATAGCTTTACTTTGTTGGAATTAAGCATTGAACTTTCCCAATTCCATAAAACATTATAGCATCCTTCTTGCTACATTAAGCTTTCACAAGATTAGCCTTAAGGGTTAATCTATAAGGACAATAATCATATAAGCTTGGAAGTAGGGTTTAAGTTTCTTGGCCAAAATGATGAAAGTCAATGCTACTTTATCAATCTTAGTACACTATAACTTAGCAACTTGCAAGACCTTACTAACACAATATACCAATTTTTAGACAGAACCCTCTTCACATATAAGAATAAAGTTAGCCATAAAGCTCTTCCTATTAAGTGAAATAAATGGATCCTAGTTAAGAATAGGTTTACTAAAGAGCTGGGTGAAAGCCAAATAAGTCTTTAATTCATTAAAGGTTTGTCACATCCTTTAATCAATTAGAAAATAGGTGCTTTTTTCAATATTTGGAAAAAAAAATGAAGTTGCTTGTCCCCAAATCTTGAAATCAACCTTTTTAGGTATGTTAGCATACTTCTTAAAACTTGGACTTCTCTTATGCTTGAGGGATCTAAGTTTTGGATGACTGTTATTTTTTTCAAGCTAGCCTCAATTTCTTTATAGGAGATAAGAAAACCCAAGAACTTACTAGACGATACCTAAAAGGCACGCTTGGTAGGATTGAGCTTAATGTTATGCAAGTTCAAAGTGTCAAAAGTTCTTTAGAAGTTGGCTAAATGATTTGAGGAAGTTCTACTTTTAATGAGCATGTCATCAATATACATCTCCACATTTCTATTTATCTGGTGTTTGAACATTTTGTTAACTAGGTATTGATAGTAGCACCCTTGTTCTTAAGGTAGAAAGGCATTGCTTTATAAAAGTATGTTCCCTTTTCTATGATGAAAGTAGTTTTATCTTGGTCTATTTTGTGCATTTGGATCTAAGTATATCCAAAGAAAGCATCCATGAATATCACAAGTTCATGTCCTAAAGTTTTATCAACAAATTGATCAATGTAAGGAGTAGATGGTTATCTTTTGAGCATGTCTTGTTGAGCTTTGTGAAATTACCATGCATTCTCCATTTGTCATTATGTTTCCTTACCATAGACAACCTTTTGAATGAAATTCACCTAGAATAGTCTGTCCACATCTTTCTCAATGGCAGCTTGTCTCATAGGCATAAAGTTTCTCTTATTTTGCTTAACTAGAGAGTTAAGGTTAGTATTTAGTCTATGAGTTGTAACTCACTTAATCAATCTTAGTTGTGTTAGCTAGGACCCAAGTGAAGACATCAACATTGCACCTTAGAAAGTTAATCATTTCCTCCTTAACTAGGTTTGAGCTTTTCTCCAATCTAGATGGTTTTTTCCTATTTTTGAGGGTTAAGAGGAAATTGCACAAATCTTTTAACAAGTATTCCCTTCTCTTAAAGTCTTTTTCCTTATGATCAAGGTTAGAGTTCTCAAAGTTGGTTGGTTTACCTTTCCCCTTAAACTAGGCCATTGAAGTTCCTAAGCTATTCTTGGTCCCCTCAAACTTCTTTTGTCTTATCTAGGGTGAGAAATTTTATATTTTGATGTTTAATGGACCAAATAGCATTAAACGCCTTGAGAGTTAGTAACCCTAAGATTGTATTACAAGAGAATGGAGTTTTGAAAACCCAAATTCCAAGGTTGTATCTATGGATTAAGGTAAGTAGCCATGGGTGATTGATACATCAATTATGCCTTTTTGACTGACTAGCTCATTTGAAAATCCATATAGTGGATAATGGATGGGTTGCAACATCTCTTTTATAAACTTAGTCTTAACAAAGGCTTTATAATTTGAGAGATCGACTAAGTTTTTGGTGTCTACTAGTACTTTATATACATTATATACATTAAAATCATTTATTAAAACATTAATGACTAGGGGTTCATCATGGAACTACTTAATTCCTTATAGATCATTGTCTATAAAAGTGAATGGAGCTTTAATCTCATAAGGTCATTTCTCCCACACATTTAAGACCCTTCTTATGTAAGGTTTTCTTATTAATGATGTAATGTTGATTGTTAGGCCCTTGCAATTACATTGATGACCCTTTTGCTAGGGTAAAGCGAGGGTGGGATGATGTTACTTTTCCTATTGATCACCAGGGTCTCCCTTTCATCTTGGTGCTCTTTTAGCTTAGGGGTCTAGCTTCATGTATCAAGTACCTTACTCTACTCTTCTTTCCTTACAAACTTTTAACATTTGTTGCTTAATAAGCTCTTTTATCTCATCTTTTAAATGGTTTCAATAGTCCATGGTATGGCTATGATCATTATGGAAGTAGCATAATTTGATTTGGTTTTATGAGTTTGAAGGGGTAAGGGCATAAAGTCGAGGGGACCATCTAACCAACTTTTTATCTTTAATTTCCATGAGAATGATAGATCAGGAGATAATGAGAGAGGTGCATCATGACTAAGACTCCTCAAATTTCTTGTGTTGAAAAGAGGTGTCTTACTTTATTTGTGTTTCAACTTCTACCCTTCTTTGTCCTCATCATCTTTATTCTTTTAACAATTGTTGTTCTGACAGCCTTGTGTGGGTTGTAATTGTTGTCAACTAGATTTAAGTGTGCAAGAAAGTAAAGCCACATGGAGGTGTAAGAAAGTAAAGCCACATGGATGGGTAAGAAAGTAAAAGCCACATAGAGGAGCAAGAACATAAATCTGCCACGTAAGTCCTATTAAGGTTTCATGGAAGAGAGTATATAAAGACCTTGGAAGACAAAACTAGGGTAAGGCCAACATAAGAGAGCATTCAGTAAACACAAAGAGAGCAAGGTCAGCCAAAACACAAGAGAGAAAACGTTGGAAGAGCAACTGGTCGAACAACACAACCCTAAACGACAAAACCACTAAACACAAAGAGAGGGTACACGGCAAGAAGAGAGGGTAACCGTCCAAGCAAGAGAAATCGTCCAAAGGAGACAACCAGCCAAAGGAGACAAATGTCCAAACACAACCATTCGGCCAACAAAAGAGAAGCCGGTAAGCTAGGGTATTCGGCCAATTAACCCTAGACATCTAAGCACGGAGACAACCAGCTAAGCAAGGAGGTGAATGTCCAAACCAACCTACATGGCCAAACAAGGTGAACGTTCATACAACGCTACACGGCAAAGCACAACCAACGGCAAAAAGGTGGACGACCAAGCAAAGAGGTGAACGGCCAAAGAGGTGTGGATGGCAAGGAGGGAACGGCCAAATAGAACCACCGGGCAAAACACAAAATCCTACAAGGAGAGAGGATAGCAAAGGGGAATCGGCTGAAAGAGAGAAAACCAGGAACGGATGGCAAGAGAACACTACACGGCAAAACAAAGGCTTGACGGCAAGAGAGAGTGGACAGCAAAACAGAAGCAGCACGGCAAAACAACACACGACATGAGACCACCGGCCGGAAGAAAACCAGAAATGGACAGGTGAGGCGTGAGGCGTGAGACCACCGGCTGGAAGAAAACCAGAAACGGACGAGTGAAGCATGAGGCGTGAGACCAGCAAAGAGGAAGAAAATCAGAAATGTGAGGTGAGAGCAAAAACCAGAAACACGTCACCCCTGGAAAAGAAGAAAACCAGAAACGTAAGGTGAGAGCAACAACCAAAACGCACCACCCCTGGAAGAAACAGGTGACCAGGCTATGAGACCAGTAACGGGTGACCAGAAATTGGTGACCTGAAACGCGAGACCAACAAAGCTATGACGGGAGCGCAGCAAAAGCATGGGTTTACGTCAGGAGACGGCATGAGACTAGAACGTGCGATGGCATGACAGACCAGACTTGTGAAGGCAGGTCGTGAAACAGTAAGACCGTAGAACCAGGAGACGAGTGAGACCGTGAGACGGTGAAAGCAGGAGTTGTGTGAGATAACATAGAGAAGAAATTTGGTGAAGCATCGGAAAGAACTCAACGTATTTCCAGATTTCTTCAAGAGAGGTTAGAGAGCGTTGTGGTGAACTTCTAAGCGGTAGTAAAGCAGCCATTCAATTCAACAAAGGCAAGACAAGCTAGAAGAAGGGTAGACACAGTAAGTGACACTTTTTGTATTGTACTTGCTTAGTATTTGCAATAGTGAAAGGAGCAGAAGATTAAGACATCCATTGTAACTGGTATTCTCAAGTATAGTAGATTGTCTCGGTAGAAGGAGAGTCCTTACCATCGTGGATGTACATCACGTTGACGGAACCACGTAAATCTCGTGTGTCCTTACTTTGATTTACATTTTGTGTTTTGAATTGAGTTGTGAACGCAGCTAAGGTATCATCAAACCCATAACCTAAAGAATACCTAATCAAGAACATCTGATCTGTCTAATAGGCAAGGTGTCTGAAAGGTGACTTTGGGAACTATTGTGATTAGTAGGTAACAATAGATCTACCTTAGTCGAATCTGAGAAAGAGTTCGCTTTTGAGAAGAGTTTGAAGTTGTTCACATACCTACATATTGACGAGAGCGAAAGTATGAAGAAATAGAATACTTTGGCTTAAGTTATCAAAGTGAGTTTTAAGGGGTGTGATACTGATTCACCCCTCCTCTCAGTATCACAGACTAGTAGATCCTAGAGTGAAGTGGGAAACTTCAATTAGTATTAGAGCACAAGTTCACCAGTTTAAAGCTTAATAGCTTGGTGTACTAGTTTGAAGAACTCAAGAAGTTTTAACTTGTTTAGCATATTGAGAAATGGACACCGGTACCAGCACCAGCACTACTTACAGCAAGAAGGTTCCAATCTTTAATGGAACCAATTATCATATGTGAAGAGCGAGAATGCAGGTGGTATTTGCAACCATGGGCATGAACGTGGTGAAAGCCGTACAGTAGGGTTTTATGGCCCCAAAAGAAGGTAAAGATCCAACCTCAAAGGAATTAAGGCAGTTTGAGATAAATGGGAAGGCCTCAAACGTCATCATTTCAGCATTGACAGATGCTAAGTATGCTAAAGTTATGGACTGCAAATCTACTAAGGAGATATGGGACAAACTGCAGAAAGTTTATGAAGGTGATAGCAGAATGAAGGAGGCCAATTTTCAAGTGTTCAAGGAGAGATATGAATCTCTCAGAATACAGAAGAATGAGACAGTCCAATAGTTCTTCACCAGGGTTATTGATGCTGTAAACGATCTTAGAAGTCATGGGAAGAACAAGAAGGACTCATCTATTGTGAAGAAAATTCTAAGAATTTTGCCTGAGAGGTTTGCCTTAAAGGTAGTAGCTATAGAGGAGAGTAGAGATCTCAATTCTATGTCTCTGCATGATCTCCAGTGCAATCTCATTGCATATGAGATGATAATAAAGTCAACTGAGAGCTCCTCAACGTCAAAGGTATCAAAGGAGGCAGCTTTCAAAGCTATGAAACACTTGAAGATAAGAGAAGAGGAAGAATCATCCAGTGAGGATGATGATGATGATGAGGAAGAAAGTGAAGGTGAAGTGTTAGCATACTTCACAAGGAAGTTCAAAAAGGGGTCTAAGAAGGGAAAAGGACAATTGTCCTTGAGATGTTATCGTTGTGGGCAGACTAGACACTTTGCTTCTCAGTGCAAAGTGAAACTTGATGATGAAGATGAGGATGGTGATGATGAGCTGAATTCAAAATGGAGAAGACCATCATTCAAATCAAAGAAGTCCAGCAAGAAGACTGCTAACCCACAAAAGAAGAAGAGAGGCTCATTCAAGAGCTATGTGAGCCAGACAAAAGAAGCCGATGAGGAGGAAGATGTAGACTCATTAGATGAGTATGCCTTTATAGCATCAGCTCGATGTGGTAGTTCAACCTCTGAAGAAGAAGAAGAGATTGATGAAGAAGAACCAGATCCTGAAGCTGAGTTAAAAGCAGCTTCAAAGGAGATAATCAGAAGGGGCAGAACCATGAGAAGGTTGGAGGCCCATATAAAACAAGTTGAAGCAAAGATTAAGGAAGCAGAAAGTTAAAAGGATGAAATAAGGGCTGAACATATTGACTTGAAGAGAAGATTTGAAGAACAAATCAAAATATATGAAGACCTTACAATGGAGCTTGGCTCAAGGACTTCAAAAATTGAAGGAATGGAGAAATAGTTGCTGAGACTTTAGCAACAACTCAAAAGGAGTGAAGAGAACGTGCAAAAGCTTGAAATGATAAGAGAAACAAGTTCTACAAGAGAAAAAAAGAATGAAGAGAAAGTGCAGCAATCTGATGCTGCACTGCCTAAAGAGAATGAGACTTTGCCACAGAAGTTGAAAGAGAAGGCTGTGACTCAGGAAAAGATAACTGAAGAAGAGAAGACAGTCATCAAACCAAAGCCAGGGCCAAACATGATGTATGTGGTTAAAGAGCAACAACCATAGCTACTATGTCTCAGAATGAAAAGATTGATTAGCCAGGAACAGTAAAGGCTAAAAATAAAGAAGATTTGAAGAAGCAACCTAGGGCTGCAAACAAAATTGAAGAAAAGAAAGTCAGCCAGCCAAGGGCAATGACTGAACAAAAGAAGGAGAAGAAGGTGGCTGAACTAAAAGCCACACAAGCAAAGAAGCTAGCAACCTTGCCTACATAGCAAGTAATGAACAAAAGAAAACAAGTTGTGATTAGACCCAAACAGAGGCAGTTTCAAGGTTACTGTCTTTATTGTGGAGTTTGGGGTCATAAGGCGAGTAACTACTGGTGGAGAAGGCCAGTATATGTCTCTAACTTGAGAAGGTACGATGCTACATATAGGGGGAGACAATACAAAATTTAGAGGAGAACACCTATCATGAGTTCTTGCACATACTGTAAAAAGCAAGGACACACTAACAAGGAATGTTGGTGGAAGCCCAAACCAGTGGTTTCAAAGAACAAGTTTGCCGTATTGGTAGACTTGGAGCAATGTGAAAGGTGCAGATAGGATGGCCATAATGCCAAGAGATGCATGATACTTCTCCCTAAGCAAGAGAAGGCACTCGATGGCCCAGTAAAAACAATTAGTGCAGTCAAAGCTGAGAAAAAGGAGAAAGCTATCTTCAAGCCAGTTCAAAGGAAAGAATATAAAGCAAAAAGAGAGGTAGCTAATATAGCTAAAATTGCACTAAAGGCTGACTACAAGAATAAGCAATGGATCCTTGATAGTGGATGCACTTCACACATGACAGGAAATAAGAGTAAATTATCAAAGCTAAACAAGTCAAGAGAAGGCAGAGTCAAGTTTGGCAATAATGATTCACTCAACATCAGTGGTTAGGGGTCAGTAAATATTGGAAAAGGAAAGCTGAAAGATGTTCTACATGTTGAAGGACTCAGATATAATCTAGCATCTGTCAGCCAACTATGCAATGAAGACCATAAGGTAACATTCACAAAAATAGGTTGCCAGGTAAAGAGTAAAGAAGGCAATACTGTTGCAGCCGAGCAGAGAACAGCTAGAAATTTGTATGTGATTGATGAGGATAAGACAAACAGCTGTTTACTCACCATAAAAGAAGAAAATCAACTGTGGCATAGGAGGCTGGGACACTTAACACAAAAAAACATGAGGAAGCTGACCACTACTCATGCAATCAGAGACATTCCCGACCTCAGGAGAGAGAGAAAGTATGTTTGCTCAGTGTGCTCTAAAGGAAAACATGCCAAAAAGCAGTATAAGACCAAAGAGTTCAGTTTTGAAGCAGTGCTTGACATTGTGCATACTGATTTGTGTGGACTGATGAGGACAAAGGGGTTGAATGGTGAGAGGTACTTCATCTTGTTTGTTGATGATTATTCGAGAAGGACCTGCATCATGCACCTCAAACACAAGTCAGAAGTTCTGAATTGCTTCAAGAGATATAAAAGATTGGCTGAAAATGAGAGTGGAAGGAAGATCAAAGTATTGAGGTCAAATCAAGGCATTGAATTTACAAATAAAGCTTTTGAAGATTACCTTGAGAAGCATGGAATTTGTCGCCAAATGGCAGCAGCAAGAACACCTTAACAGAACAGGGTGGTAGAGAGGAAAAATAAAGCTGTGGTTGAAATGGTAAGAACTCTACTGCTGGAATCTAAGTTTCACACAAGATTTTGGACAGAAGCAACATTTACAGTCATACATCTACTGAATAGAGTCTTACTGAGGCCCAATATTGATAAGACTCCATATAAGCTATAGAGTGAGAAAAAGACAACAGCCAAGTATCTCAGAATCTTTGGCAGCCCATGTTTTGTGAAGAACAAGGAGCAAAACTTGGGAAAATTCAATGCTAGGTCTAATGAAGGCATCTTTGTGGGATACTCAGCAAAGACAAAAGGTTACAGGGTTTTCCTGCATAAGCTGGGAAAAGTGATCACATCCAGTGATGTTAAAATAGATGAGAACTCGAAAACAATGCAAAATGGAGAAGTTGGGGACAATGAAGAAGATGACTTCAATATAGATGAAGAATCAGACCAACCTGAAAAAAAGGGGGAGAGAAGCAACAGTGCAGGAGGAGTTGTTAAAAAAGGGGGAGTGCATATTTAGGGGGAGTTATAATTGCTGCATAATAGCTTTTGTTATGAGTTCCCACAGCCTTGTATGGGTTGTAATTGTTGTCAACTAGATTTAAGTGTGCAAGAAAGTAAAGCCACATAGAGGGGTAAGAAAGTAAAGCCACATGAAGGGGCAAGAACGTAAATTCGCCGCGTAAGCCCTATTAGGATTTTATGGAAGAGAGTATATAAAGACCTTGGAAGACAAAACTAGGGTAAGGCCAACATAAAAGAGCATTCGGTAAACACAAAGAGAGCAAGGTTGGCCAAAACACAAGGGAGAAAACGTTGGAAGAGCAACCAGCCAAACAACACAACCCTAAATGGCAAAACCACTAAACACAAAGAGAGGATACATGGCAAGAAGAGAGGGTAACCGTTCAAGCAAGAGAAATCATCCAAAGGAGACAAACGTCCAAACACAACCATTCAGCCAACACAAGAGAAACCGATAAGCTAGGGTATTCGGCCAATCAACCCTAGACATCCAAGCAAGGAGACAACTGGCTAAGCAAGGAGGTGAACGTCCAAACCAACCTACATGGCCAAACAAGGTGAATGTTCATACAACCCTACACGGCAAAGCACAACCAACAGCGAAGAGGTGGACGGCCAAGCAAAGAGGTGAATGGCCAAAGAGGTATGGACAGCAAAGAGGGAACGACCAAATAGAACCATTGGGCAAAAGACAAAATCCTACAAGGAGAGAGGACAGCAAAGGGGAACCAGCTGAAAGAGAGAAAACCAAGAACGGACAGCAAGAGAACACTACATAGTAAAACAAAGGCTTCACGGCAAGAGAGAGTGGACAGCAAAACAGAACCTACACGGCAAAACAAAGAGCAGCACGACAAAACAACACACGACGTGAGACCACCGGCCGGAAGAAAACCATAAATGTGAGGTGAGAGCAAAAACCAGAAATGCATCACCCCTGGAAGAGAAGAAAACCAGAAACGTAAGGTGAGAGCAAAAACTAGAAACGCACCACCCCTAGAAGAAATGGGTAACTAGGTCGTGAGACCAGTAACGGGTGACCAGAAAAGGGAGACTAAAAGCTGGTGACCTGAAACGTGAGACCAGCAAAGCTGAAACGGGAGACCAGCAAAGCTGAAACGCGAGACCAGCAAAGCTAAACGCGAGACCAGCAAAGCTGTGACGGGAGCACAGCAGAAGCATGGGTGTACGTCAGGAAACGGCGTGAGACCAGAACGTGCGACGGCGTGACAGACCAGACGTGTGAGGGCAAGCTATGAAACAGTAAGACCATGGAACTAGGAGATGGGTGAGACCATGAGACGGTGAAAGCAGGAGTTGTGTGAGACAACATAGAGAAGAAATTTGGTGAAGCATCAGAAAGAACTCAACGTATTTCCAGATTTCTTCAAGAGAGGTTAGAGAGCATTATGGTGAACTTCTAAACAGCAATAAAGCAGCCATTCAATTCAACAGAGGCAAGACAAGCTAGAAGAAGGGTAGACACAGTAAGTGACACTCTTTGTATTGCACTTGCTTAGTATTTGCAATAGTGAAAGGAGCAGAGGATTAAGACATCCATTGTAACTGGTATTCTCAAGTATAGTGGATTTTCTCAGTAGAGGAAGAGTCCCTACCACCGTGGATGTATGTCACGTTGACGGAACCATGTAAATCTTGTGTGTCCTTACTTTGATTTACATTCTGTGTTTTGAATTGAGTTGTGAACACAGCTAAGGTATCATCAAACCCATAACCTAAAGAAGACCTAATCAAGAACATCTAATCTGTCTAATAGGCAAGGTGTCTGAAAGGTGACTTTGGGGACTATTGTGATTAGTAGGTAACAATAGATCTACCTTAGTCAAATCTGAGAAAGAGTTCGCTTTTGAGAAGAGTTTGAAGTTGTTCACATACCTGCGTATTGACGAGAGTGAAAGTATTAAAAAATAGAATACCTTGAAGTTATCAGAGTGAGTTTTAGGGGGTATGATACTGATTCACCCCCTGTCTCAGTATCACAGACTAGTAGATCCTAGGGTGAAGTTGGAATCTTCAACAATACTTTACTCCATTTAATAATTTTATGGCATCTTCTACTATAATATACCTTTCCACCCTTTGCATTACATTTCTAAAGTTTGTTGGCAATCTCATGTCCAAGGAGTAAGAGAAGCAAGAATTTTTTAGCCTAATGCAAAAGGTTTCCATGGCAAAGTTAGAGTTTAAACCTTATATATCTAGTATTTCCATGTTGAAGTGGACCATATATTCCCTTAGTGATTCACCTGGTTGCTAGCAAATGGCCATCAACATAGCTAATGGCTTTTTAGCCCCTTATTGGTGATGAATCAAGCTCATAATAAAATCAAAAGGAGCTTTGTGCAAAATCTAATTAGCTTTATACTTTCTTTGATTAGTTTGCTAATACCAAATGACTACCTTATTTGATGGACTTTAATGCATTCAAACTATCCAAGGTGTATGATGTCAATTGCATGATTATTTTGTATGAATAAATCCTTACAATGAAGGGAATAACTTATTGCCAAAGAATCAAGTCACAACTCTAGTTTCAAACAATCAATGATACTCCTTTATTTAATAGAATTCAAATGGATTTAAATGATCTAAGGCATAATAATTTGAATCTTACCAAGAAATAAGTGATAGGTATAAACATTCGAGTTAATTTTATAATTCATTTTAATGAATGACCCTATAGAACAAAAGGATAATTCGTATTAGATAGAAATAAAGTGGCAATCTCATTTTTTAGGCATTAAACCATTTTACCTATGTAAGAAAAGCAAATCAAGATAAATGAGTGTTGAGCCCATCTTTGATGGCTAATGTTGAATTTGTTGTCATCAGTATCTCATTTTATTGTTTGTGTTGATTTGATGTTTTAAATGTTATTGAGATGTATAGAAGTCGTTTCAATGATGGTAGGTCAACACTAAAATCAATAAGTCAATGTTGACCGTTGACCCTTGACTATTAACCCTAAATTTTAAAAAGTCAATGTTGCATTGATCATAAATTTTAGGAATCAAATCTAACCGTTGATTATAGGGCAACCTTTGGGAATCAATACTAGTTGTTGATGAGTGTGTAACCCTAATCTCAAGGCTCTATAAATAACCCTATGCACCTTGCAAGACAAGTATGTGTGCTATAGAATTTTAAGAGAGAATGGCAAACTTAAAGGCAGCCATAAGAAGAGGCAATGACAAAGTGAGGGACAGCCACCTAAGAGAGAGTGATCAACTAAGGCGAAGAAGGTAGCCACTAAGGAGAAAGTATGCAATAGTAATCGGGCAAGAGAGTTGTAGCCAAGGAGAGGTGCAACCAACCAAGAGAGGTGTAGTACTAAGGAGAGATCCAGCCAACTAAGAGAGTTGCAGCCAGCCAAGAGAGGTACATTACCAAGGAGAGAAAAATGTGCAACAGCCACACCAAGGATAGAAAAACGTGCAACAACCATCCCAAGGTGAGAAAAACATGTAACAACCACACCAAACCAGAAGAGAGGGCATGCAATAGCCATACCAAACCAGAAAAGAAGGTATGCAATAATTACACCAAAGAAAAATAAAGGCAGCAACTGGCCAAACGAAAGGTACAAGGAGTTGCAATAGTCACCCGAGGAATTCTGCAATTGTAATAAAGAAACTAGCAACACTTGTAGCACATCCAATGTAACACTAGCAACAGTCCGCAACACCAGTAACAACCTGCAATACCAACAGCAGTTGTAGTACTAGTAGTAAGCAATAGTTGCAAAAGTAGGTAACAAGCCAAGGAGAAACCAGTAACTTGTAGGCACAACCAGTAGTAAGCAATAGCAACAAAGGTAGGCAACAAACCAAGGAGAAACCAGTAGCTTGTAAAACCAACCAACAACAGCATAACTTGCAGTAGCACGTCTAGTAGATTGCAGCAAGTAGCAATAGCAGCAAGTGCAGGTTGTAATAGCAACAAGTGCAAGCACAACCAGCAAAGGCAACAAGTGCAAGCATAACCAACAGTAATAGCAGCCTGCAAAACTGGCAGCAAGTAAATCACAACCAGTAGATTGTAGCAGGCATAACTAGCAGTAGGTCTAGCAGCTTATAGTAGTAGAGGAGAAAAAGTGTCCCGACAACAAGTTCAACAACTTGCAACAACAAAGGAGAAAATTTGCCCCAACAAGAAGTTTGGCAACTTGCAACAGCAGAGGAGAAAATGTACACTGACAACATAGGAAGAACCCTGCCAGGACAGTAGGTAAGGAAACCTACCAAGGCAGCAAGTGAGGTAGCACCGGCAATAAAGGAAAAAACCTGCTAAAGTAACAGGTAAGGTAGCAAAGGAAGAGAACCTACCAAGGCAGAAGAAGGCAACACCGACAGCAGGAAGAGAGAACTTGCCAAGGCAGCAAAGAAGGCAACACTAGCAGTAGGAGGAGAGAACCTACCAAGGCAGTAAGGGAGGCAACATCGATAGCAAAGGAGAGATCTTGCTGAGGCAGCAAGTGAGGCAACACTAGCAGTAAGGGGAGAGAACCTACAGTGAAGATAACTAGCAGTGAAGAGAACCAATAAGGGGAAAGAACCTACAATAAAGATAAACTATAACAGAGATAACCTAGAGAGAAAAGACCAGTAAAGCCTAAGCAAAGACCAGTAGTGAGGAAGGAGAAGATCCGTATTTTGCACTAACAACTTGTGCACATTGAGTGATCTTCCTCAAGAAAGTGTTAGTCATAAATATTTTGATAAACTTGTTCAAAAAGGGTGAGATACCCTTAAAGTGATTAGGAGATTAGTCTGTTGAGTGATCGGGAGATCAAACCTTGGAGTGATTGGGAGATCACTATAAGTGGTTAAGGAGTAATCCTTCCACACCATAACTGTATCCCTTGATAACAAAAGTGGATTATGTGATTTAGGAGTGATCCTATCATACCATGGACATAGCTTACACTTTATGGGTGAACCACGTAAAAATCTCTGTGTTCTCTGGTACTTATGTTTGATTGATATTTGTACGACCGCTCTCATATAAAGAAGAAAGATAAAACATTGGATCATCAACTCTAATAAGTCAAAGAAGTTAATTCAGAAGGATTTGTAAAAAGTAAGCATCTCACACTAATTCACCCCCCCTCAGTGTGAGACTTAAGAAGGTCCTCATCAAGTGGTATCAAAGCTGGTTCCCTCTATTGATCCATTTTGCTTGCTTTAATCTGAAGTTGTTTGTTGCTATTGTGAATTTTTATCTCTATTGTTGATTGATATCATGGATAGGATGAACAGTATTAACACCAAGGGCATTCCCACTTTTGATAAGTAGAATTATTAGTTATGGATGAATAGAATGCTCTCATATCTGATGGCACTTGGTCTAGATGTTTTTAAATCTGCTACTAACAGCTTCGTCCTTATTGCTAAAGGTAATGCTATGACACCTATTGATAAAAAGAATTTAGAGTGTGATGGAAAAGTAAGAAATGCCTTATATGCCTCCTTATCAAACAAAGAATTCACCAAAGTGATGGGGTGTAACACAACCAAGCAAATCTAAGACAACATGAAGAACATTTATAAAGGAGACAAAGTTGTGAAAGAAGCCAAGCTATAAATCTGGAGGTGCATATTTGAAGACATAAAGATACAGAATGATGAATCTGTGGATGCCTTCTTCACAAGAGTCAACAAAATTGTGTGTTCTATTAGAAGCTACAATAGGATATCAACGATGCTAGTATGGTAAGGAAAATACTTAAAACCTTACCGGAAGTTTACAATGTTAAAGTTTCCTTCATATAAGGTAAAGACTTGGATAAGCTACCTTTAAATGATTTGCACAGCATATTAGTGGCTTATGAAATAAGAATAGCCCCAATGAAGAAAGAAAAGAAGTCTAAGGCGGAAAAGGAGTTGACTTTCAAAGTAATGAAGAACTTAAAGATTAAAGACTAAAAAAAAGAATTCGACAGCAGCTCTAAAGAAGAAGATGGTGATACTAAACTTGATGAAGTCGTGACATATATTACCAATAATATGAGGAAAGAAAAAAGGAAGTACAAAGGAAAATTACCCTTGAAATGCTTTAACTGTATAGACATAGGGCACTTTACCATAGACTACCCAAAGAAAAGAGAAGTAAATAGTGATGATGATGAGTCAGTCCTATGGAGGAGAACAAAGAAATCTATCTATTCTAAAACTGGAAATTCAAGTGCCAAAAGGAAAAAGCAACTCTTCATATCCAAAAAAAGAAATTATTTTAGCAAGTTAGATGAAGAGAATTCTGAAGAAGAAGTTGGTGATAATTTCAGTGATGATGCTGTAAAGAATGTGCTCGTTGCTAAAGTAAATAATGATCAAGAATCTTCAAGTGATGAGGAATCAATTGAAGAGGAAGAGGATGAGTTGATGCAGCAACTTGAGAATAAATTAAGAGCTTGTTTGCACAAAAATAGCAAGTTAGAAAAAGAGGTAAAGCATTTCAATGAAAATTTTGCTATTGATGAATCTAATCTCCATGTGAAAGAAAAGGAGTTTAATGTAAAAGACATGGAGTACTTAAAGAGAATTGAGGAGCTGAGTGTACTTAAGGCAGAGCAAGGCAAAATACAGGAAGATCTTGGTGCTAAGGTGATTGCACAAGAGCAAAAGGTGCTGATTTTGTAAGCTAAGCTCCATAAGGCTGAGTCCAAACTGAAGAAGCAAGAAGAAAGCTTTATGCAGGCCATGAAAATGAGAGGAGAGTTATCTTCAACAGATGCCATTAAAAAGGATACTACCAAAAAATTGGATGAGTGTCTAAGCAAACAAAGACCTCATTCCATGGGAAAGAAAGGCCTTGGCTATATCAAAAAGCCAAATAAGAAGGTAGTAGAAAAGAAGAAAATTGTGTTTGTGCCTAAAAGCAAGCATAATGACGTAATGGAGAAAAGAAACCAACCTAAGCTAAAATTAGGAAAAATATGATGAAAACTCTTATCCAAAAGAGATAGGTCATCAAAGATACGGAGAAGGTTGCCACAAAAGACATTGATAAGGACCTTTTTAGGTCTTACACTGAGAGGGGGGTAAATCAGCGTGAGATATTTGTTTTTACAAACCTATCCGGATTTAGCCTCTATGGCTTGTTAGAGCCGATGATCCAATTATTTATTTTTCTCCTTTAAGTGAGATTGGTTGTACGGATATTAATCAAACATGAGCACCCAAGAACACATAGTAATTTTTACGTGGTTCATCCACAATGTATGAGCTATGTCCACGGTGTGATAGGATCCTTCCTAAATCACACAATCCACTCTTATTATCAAAGGATATAGTTTGGTTGTGGAAGGATCACTCCTTAACCATTTACAATGATCTCCTAATCACTCCAAGGTTATCCCACCTTTTTTCAACAAATTTATCAAGAGTTTATAGTGAAACCTTTCCTAGAGAATGATCACTCAATGTGTACAGACTGCTAGTGCAGAATATAGATCTTCTCCTTCCTCACTGCTGGTTGTTACTCAGGCTTTGCTAATCTTTTCTCTATAGGTTATCTTTGCTCTTACTATCAGTGTTACCTCACCTACTGCCTCAATAAGATCTCGCCTTTGTTGTCGGTGCTGCCTCCCCTGCAACCTTAGCAAGTTCTCTACTTTTACTACCGGTGCTACCTTTTTTAGACTTAGCAGGTTCTCTTCCCTTGTTGCTGGTGCTATCTCCCTTGCAGTCTTGGTAGATTGTTGCCTCCTCTACTACTACAAGCTGTTGAACCTGCTGCTGAGCACGTTTACTCCTCTGTTATTGCAAGCTACCAAATTTGTTGTCGAGCACGTCTTCTCCTCTGCTGCTACTGCAAGCTGCCAGTCTTGCTGTTGAGACACATTTTCTTCTCTGTTGTTGCAAGTTGTTGGACTTACTGCTAGGTACGTTTCCTCTTCTGCTATTGCAAGCTGCCGAATGTAATGTCAGGATAAGTTTTCTCCTCTACTACTAATGTCCGCACATGCTGCGATCACTACCTACATGCATTGCTTTTGCTATCCACACATGCTGCTATCACTACCTGCATATTCTGTTATTGTTATCTATACACACTATTGCTGCTATCTGCATGTGTTGCTGTTGCTATCTGCACAAGCTGTTGCTATTGCCCGCATATGCTGCTATTACTTTCTACACGCATTACTACTATCTGTTTGCGCTACAACTGCTGTCCACTTATGCTACTACTGCTATCAATCCCTCTTGGACATGTTGCTGGTATAGGAACACCTCCTAGACGTGTTGCTGCATGTTCTGATTTTCTACTTAATGCCCAGACCTGTTGCTGTACTTTCTACAGGTGGCTGTTGATTCTCGAACCTATTACTGCACGACCTGCTGCTGCACGTTTTGATTTTTTGCTTCATTCCTGAGCATGCTTATACTACTAGGAAGTCTTCTGAAGTGCTGCTGGTCTACTGGAAAGTCTCTTGGAGTGTTGTTGGTCTGCTGGAAAGCCTCTTGGATATGCAAAGATGTCTGCTATTGCTGGAGAGTCTCCTGGTTTGCTAGTGCAGGCACCTCCTACTTCTAATGCACGCCTAATGGTGTTACTGGTGCTAGTATAGGATCCCGAATTGTCTCCCTTACTGTTGGACCTTTAGGTTTGTCTCCCTTGCTACAGGACCTTCTGGTGTATCTCCCTTGCTGTAGGACCTACTAATTTGTCTTCCTTATTACAGGACCTATTGGTGGCTACTGTTAGTAGCCTTATGATGGTTAGCTACTATAATCCTTGCTGCCTCTATCTCCCTATTGGCCGGTTACAATAATAAGGTTTTTGTGTGGTCGGCTGCTACACCTCTCCTTGGTGTGCCTCTTGCACGTCTCTCCCTCCTTAGGGTGGCTACTACACGTCTTCTCCTTTGGTTTAGTATGGCTACTTCCTTTTTTAATGGTTGTTGTCACCTTTTTATTGGCTGTCTATTATTGTAACTCCCTTGGATGGCTACTGCACTTTCCTTGGTCGGTTGTACCTCCCTTGGTGGCTATCTCCTTTGCCTTGATCGGTCACTTTCTTCTTTGGTGGCTGCCTCTCTCTCTTTGCTACTCAACCTCACTTTGGCCACCCTTTTTTTTTAGCTTGTTGTTCTCTCTTATTTTTCTGCAGCTGATCATTCTCTCTCGCAGCCCACACTTACAACCTTGCAAGACGCATAGGGGTATTTATAGAGCTTTAAGATTGAGGTTACACATTCATCAACAATCATCATTGATTACCAAAGGTTGCCCTACAATCAACGGCCAAATTTGAGTCCTAAAATTTAGGGTCAATGGTCAACAGTCAACAATCAATCTTGACCCTTAAAATTTAGGGTCACGGTCAACATTAACTCCTCAACATTAGGGTTGACCTATCATTACCAATTTTTCCCAATGACCTCTCTGTATCTCAACGACATTCATAACATCAAATCAACTTATACAACCATGTGAGATGGTGTTGATAACAAATCCAACATTAGCCATCAAAGATAGGCTCAACAGACATGAACTTTGTGAAAGAAGAAAATCTAGATTTGAAAGATTTTGCTGGAACTGTGGTAAGTATGGACACAAGGCTAATGTGTGTTGGTGTAATGGGCTTACGATAAAGAGGAATGTGAGGGAAGAATCTAAGGGGAGACTCTATCAAAGGAGACAGTTTCAAGTAAAAAAAAGTCATATTCTACTAAGGAATAGAATTGATATGTTGGGAGAAATCTATGAAAGATGCGAAAAGGCTAGACACACTGTTAAAGATTGCTTGACATTACTACCCGGTCAAATAGTGCAAAGGAGAACACCTACACCTATTTCCACATTCGACTAAACATTGCTGCCTAGTCAAGGAGTGCAAAGGAGAACACCTACATATGCTCTTAAATTTAACAAAAGAAGAAGAAAAGGAAGAGAAATGACTACAGTTGTGCAAGTAGCCTTAAAAGCTTCCAAGAAAGAAAAGCCATAAATCCTAGACAATTGTTGCTCTTCACACATGACAAAAGACTCCAAGATGTTGAAAGGAGTAGCAAAATATGATGGAAGGTCAATCAAATTTGGCAATGATGGTGCCTTAAAGATTAAAGGTGTTGATGCTTTTAAAATTGGTGCAGAAAAACTGAAATCGAAGAAAATGCTTTATATTGAAGGGCTAAAACATAATCTTATTTGTAGCTAACTTTGTGATGATGGACATGAAGTTACTTTTAGTAAGAGTGTTTGTATAGTGAAAAGATTAAGAGATAGTGCTGTTTTTACTAAGGGTGGAAGAACAAATGGAAACTTATACCAAATTTCCATAAGCAAAAACACATGCTACATAAGCACCAAAGATGAAAACTTGTTGTGGCATAGAAGATTGGGACATCTTAGACAAACGGGGTTGAATTTATGTGTTCAGCTACCTCTTAGAAGCTGAGGTATCCTCTAACTCCTCTCCCCTTCCTTATTCTATTATTCTTTAGATTTGTTGTCAAAGGGGGAGATATTTTGCATAAATCCAAAGAGAGTATATATTGATTAAAAAGGGGAGTAGATTGATGAATAAAGGGGGAGAAACTGTCAAAGGGGAGAAGCAGAAAAAAGGGGGAATTAAAAATTGTTCCCAATTAAAGGAGATACATGTTTTAGGGAGAGCTGTGAATGTCTGTGAATGTCAAAGGTTGTTATATGTGTATTGTTGGATTTAATGTGTTGCCAACAAATCTAAAAGGGGAGATTGTTGAGCCCATCTTTAATGACTAATGTTAGATTTGTTGTCAACAGAATCTCACATTAATATTTGTGTTGATTTGATGTTTTGAATGTCATTGAGATGCATAAAAGTCATTGGGCAAAACTAGTGATGGCAGGTCAACCCTGAAGTTAATGAGTTAATGTTGACCGTTAACCCTAAATTTTAGGAATCAAATCTGGCCATTGATTGTAGGGCAACCTTTGGGAATCAATGCTGGTCGTTAATGAGTGTGCAACCCTAATCTCAAGGCTCTATAAATAACCCTATGCACCTTGCAAGATAAGTGTGTGTGCTGTAAAATTTTAAGAGAAAACAGTAAACCTAAAGGTAACCACAAAGAGAGATAAATGGCAAAAAGAAAGGTAGCCACCTAAGAGAGAGTGACCAGCCAAGGTAAATAAGGCAGCCACTAAGGAGAAAGCAGCCGGCCAAAGAGGGTGCAGTAGTAACTAGGCAAGAAAGTTGCAGCCAAAGAGAGGTGTAACTGGCCAAAAGACGTACAGCCAGCCAAGAGAGGTGCAGCACCAAGAAGAGGTGCAGTTGGCCAATAGAGGTGCAGCACCAAGGAGAGAAAAACATGTAGTAGCCACACCAAAGAGAGAAAATGGTCCAGCAGCCACCCCATGGAAAGAAGAACGTGCAGCAACCACACCAAACCAAAGGAGAAGGCATGCAACAACCACACCAAACCAGAAAAAAAGGTGTGTAATAGCCACACCAAAGAAAGAAGAAGGCAACAACTGACCAAACCAAAGGGAAAAGATGTTACAGTAACCTCCCAAGGAATCCTACAATTGTAGTAAAGAAACCAACAACCTATAGTAGGTAACACTCACAACACATCCTGCACAACACTAGTAGCAGCCTGTAACACCAACAGCAATCCTAACACCAGTAGTAGCCCCTAACATTAGTAGCAATTCGCAACACTAGTAGCAATTACAACACCATCAGCAAGCAATAGCAGTAATAACAACAAGTGCAATAACAAGCATAACTAGCAGCAACAATTGTAGCACTAACAACAACCAATAGCTACAAAAGCAAGCAATAAACCAAGGAGAAACCAGTAGCTTGTAAGCACAACCAATAGCAAGCAATAACAATAAGGGCAAGCAGCAAACCAAGGTGAAACCAGTAACTAGCAAGCACAACCAGCAACAGCACAACCTATAACATCACATCCAACAGATTGCAGCAAGCAGCAATAGTAGCAAGTGCTAGCACAACTAGCAAAGGCAACAAGTGTAGGCACAACCAGCATGTGCAGCAAGTGGAGGCACAACCAATAAACATAACAAATGCAAGCATAACTAGCAGTAATAACAAGGTGTGGAACTGGTAACAGGTGAATCATAACCAATAAATTGAAACAAGCACAACCAATAATAGGTAACAAGTATAGGCATAACTAGCAAGTGTAGGCACGACCAGCAATAAGTCCAACAGCTTACATCAACAAAGGAGAAAATGTGCCCCAATAACAAGTCTGGCAGCTTGCAACAACAGAGGAGAAAATGTGCAACAGCAGCAAGGGAAGAAACCTACCAAGGTAATAGATGAGGAAACCTACCAACTCAATTGGTGAGGTAGTAGGGGAAGAAACCTATCAGGGTAGCAAGTAAGGCAACCTGCTAAGGCAATAGGTGAGAAAACTTGCCAAGGTAGCTCATGAGGTAGCACCGACAGTAGAAGAAGAAACCTACCAAGGCAACAAGTGAGGCAGCAGAGGAAGAGAACCTGCTAAGGCCGAAGGAGGCAGCACCAACAGTAGAAGGAGAGAACCTGTCAAGGCAGCAGGGGAGGCAACAACAACAACAACAGAGGAGAGATCCTACCAAGGCAACAAGTAAAGTAACACCGGTAGCACGGGGAGAGAACCTGTAACGAAGATAACCAATAGTGGAGAGAACTAGTAGGGGGAGAAAACCTGCAGTAGAGATAACTTGCAATGGAGATAACCTACAGAAAAGAGACCGACAAAGCATGAGCAAAGACCGACAATGAGGAAGGAGAAGATCTGCATTCTACACTAACAACTTATGCACATTAAGTGATCTTCCTCAGGAAAGTGTTAGTCATAAAACTTTTAATAAACTTGTTGAAAAAGGGTGGGATACCCTTAGAGTGATTAGGAGATCAGTCCGTTGAGTGATCAAGAGATCTTCTCATCTAGTAATTGAGAGGTCAAACTTTTGAGTGATTGGGAGATTAACTTAGTGATCAGGAGATCATTGTAAGTGGTTAAGGAGTGATCCTTCCACAAGTGGTTAAGAAGTGATCCTTTTACATATAACTATATTCTTTGACAACAAGAGTGGATTATGTGATTTAGGAGTGATCCTATCACACCGTGGACATAGCTCACACATTATAGGTGAACCACAAAAAAATCTCTGTGTGTTCTCTAGTGTTTACATTTGATTGATATCCATATGGTCGCTCTCACATAAAGAAGAAAGATAAAACATTGGATTATTAACTCTAACATGTCACAAAGGTTAATCCGAAAAGATTTGTAAAAAGCAAGCATCTCACACTGATTCACCTCCTTCCCTTCTTAGTGTGAGACCTAAAAAGGTCCTCATCAATGAGTCTTTTGTTTGATGGAATTCAATAAATTAAAACTACCTAATGTATATTGACATGCATATTGCAATGAAATTAATGTTTGGTGAATGATTCCTAGTAAAGTAATAAAAAGCCTTACTACTATGGAATTAGGTGATGATCTAAAGTTTGAAACAATGAACACTTCTTCACTAGTAAAGAAAGCTAATTGATTGTAATAACTCATTTATTTGATGGGCTTAATAATGTGCATCTTATAATGAAATTAATAATTAATGTTGACATTTAAGATAATTTCATAATTCTTTTAAGTAACTAAATCATTATAATAAAAGGATCAATCTTATTAGTCAAAAATGAAGTGATGATCTCATCTTTAGGCATTGAACCATTCTATCCACGTAAAAAAATCTAATCAAGATAAATGACTCATTTGTTTGATAAAATTCAATGAATTTAGGCTACCTAAGTTTTATTGACATACAAGTCATAATGAAATTAATGCTCAATGTAGACATGAATTTTAATTTCAATATCATTTTATATGAATGTTTCCATGCAACAAAAAAGGTCTTATTACCAAGGGATTAGGTTATAAACTCAAGTTTCAAATAATGAACGATTCTCTCTTAGTGTGGAAAGCTTATTAAGAGCACTTTGCAATGAAATCAATTATTAGCATATACATTTTTGTTCATTTCATCTTTTCATTAAATGAATGATGTCATAGAACAAAAGGATGAGTCCTATTAGCTAGAAATAAAGTGATAGTTTCATCTTTTAGTTAATGAAACATTATATCCATGTACAAAAGGCTAATTAAGATAAATGACTCCTTTGTTTGATAAAATTCAATAAATTTAAACAACTTAAGGTGTATTATCATTCATGTCATAATGAAATTCATGCTTAATGTGCACAAGGATGTTAATAATATGATCATTTTTTATGAATAACTTCTCACAACAAAAAAAGAAGCCTTATTACCAAGATACAAGTGATAGTCTCCAGTTTCAAGAAATGAATGATTTTCTCCCAATAAAGAAAGTTAATCAAGAGCAAAAACTCTATTATTCAATGGATTTCAATAAATTTAGACTACTTAAGTCATAATTGTAATTAATTTACAATTAAATTACAACTAATTTGTCTTTCAATCATAATTAAAGTTGTATTTTTACACCTAAAACAAAAGCAAAAAGGGAAAATAAATAAAAAGAAAAAAAAGGAAACATAGAAAATATAAAAATAACAATTTATTATTATGGTCCAAGTATAAGTCCATTTAAAAGAAAAACCTAACACTTTATAAACAATGAAAGAAGGGAGAAGATAAGTATCTTTCAAGACCAAGGTCCAACAAAATAAGTTTGAAGGTATAGTCACAAATTGGAAGGAAAGTCCATAACCCAAAAGGAAAACAAACTAGGGGATTACAACCATAGTTCAATTACAAGACAGCAACGCTTATATACATTGTATTGGGCCATCTAATGACCTAATTTTGTTCAATCCAAGAATCGTAAAATAGAAAATTTTAGCAGCTCAAATTATAGTTTAGACACCATTTAGCCCACTAAATTAGCAAAATTTAGTGTAGTAATAAACATGTCAATTAGTTTCATGATTCATACTACATTTAACAACATTCATCTTGAAATAAAATCATTGGTTGATGTAAACATTTCAATTAATTTCATGATTCCTTTTTTTGAATAACTTATTGGAATGAAAGGATAAAGTTTATTAGATAGAAAATGAAGTGATGATCTCATCTTTCATGTAATGAATTATTCTATCCAAGTAAGAAAAGTGAATCAAGATAATTAACTCTTTGTTTGATGGAATTCAATTAAACTAGACAACCTTGGTAAAGAAAACTAATAAAAAGCAATAGCTTCATTATTTAATAGGTTGCAATAGATTTAGAATATCTAATGCTTAATAATATGCAATTGGAAATGAAAGCATTGGTTGGTGTAGACATTTAATATAGTTTCATGATTCTTTTGTTTGAATGAGTCCTTTAAAGTGATAGCCTCTTTTTTTTGGTAATGAATAATTTTATCCATGTAAGAAAAGTTAATTAAGATAAATGACACACTTGTTTGATGGAATTCATTAAATTCAGACTATCCAACATGTCTTAGCATGCAAGTCACAGTTAAATTAATGTTTAGTGTAGACATAGATGATAATTGGATAATCATTTTGTCTAAATGATTCCTCGTAACAAAACAAGATGCCATATTGCCAAATAATCAAGTTTCAAGCAATTAACAATTTTAACATGGTTAAGAAAGCTAATCAAGAGCAATAACTCCTTTATTTCAAGGACCTAAAGTAGATTTAAACTACCTAAAACATAGTAACATACATCTTGTAATGAAATAAGTGATCAATGTAGACATTTAAATTAATTTCATGATTCCTTTACTTGAATGACTTGATGGAATAAAGGATTAGCCTTATTAGCTAAAAATAAAGTAATGGTTTCATTACTTGAATATGAACTATTTTATCAATAAAAGAAATGTTAATTAAGATAAATGGCTTTTTTTTTTATAGAATTTAATTGACTCAGAATACTTATGTCAATGAAATTAGTTGTCAATGCAAAAATGAATGTTAATTGTACGATCATTTTGTACGAGTGATTCCTTACATTAAATTGAGAAGCTTTATTTCGATAAAAGTATACAATGTTTTAAATTTGAAGAAATAAAGAAGGTAAATTAAGTGATAAAGAACCCACTAGGTAACCTACCTTAGGAACCCTTGAATCAAGTTGTTATATACACCCCTAAAACTTAGGGAATAAGTTAAATTGATTAGATCAAAACTCTAAAGAAAGTAAGTCCTAAAATCTCTAATCTTAAAACACTACAAAGGTTGATCATTCCTTTAATAAGTCAAGACAATGTATTTTTCCAAAAACATAGGGAAGTAAAGCAAAGCTTGTTGAAAAATATCTTAATATTATTGATTCTCATTTTTCATAGTTGTAACCTTTATATAGGCATGTAAACATCACAATCCTATAAAGAAAAGGTGTTTCTTAACATACCTATATAATAAAAACCTTAAATACAAGAAATCCCTTTAATTAAGGAATACAAATTTACCTTGATGTTTGAATCTTTAAAAAGACTACAACTAATGATAGCTAGGCATAAAAGTTAAAGTAAAAATCTTAACTAATGTATTAAGACTTGATTAAACCTATAAACCTAAATAAACCTAAGAAGTTAAGCCTTTTTACATGTATATTTCACCTTAACTTAAAATCTAACAACCTAAAAACAAAAACAAACCCTTTAATACAACTTAGCATGTGGATTGACCTAAAACAAAAACAGACATTTTAATATAACTTAGCATGTCAATCGAGCTATTCTTTAACTTGGCCATATGGCTTGGACTTATATCATGAACTTCAAGCTTTATTCTTTAAGTTTTAAGTCTTGTCTATCATCTTGCACATAAAGATAAATGATTATCCTTGGTATAACATTAGAAACTTTTAGAATAATCTTAAAATCTTCTAAAATAGCCTTTTTGTCATGTAACTCAATGATTAAGCCTTGTAAAGCCTTTTTCATCCTGTTTGTCCTTACCCATTAGACCATCAATTTCTTACAAAGGATCTTGGAAATACTTACTTTATTGTACTTGATCAACATCTTGTTTCCCGTCATTAAAAGTAACAATTTTTTTATTTAATGAACTTTAATGGATTTAGATTATTCAAAACTTAATAACTTAAGTCTAAAAATGAAATAAGCACTTCTTCGCCATTCCGACAACACCATAAAGACAAAGAAGATAAAAGAAAGATTGAGGAAGATGAAGTCTTCCTTATCACACAAATTCAAAAAAAAAAAAGGAATATTACGTGGATTTCTTCTTCTATCTATCTATATATATATATATATACGTTTTATACGTCGACTGAAGGGATTCCGTTTCTGTTGCGCACCGACCTTTTTGATTCAGACTTCAGACACGTATATTATTCGCATTCATTTCGGACGCTAATTTATGGGGGGGAAAAAAATCATCATCTATGGAGATTCATTGGGGGCGTCACAAACTCTGAATTTGTAAGGATTTAATACCAACGGAAGCAGAAATTGCAGCTCACTTACTCAAATAAATAAACAGTATTCTGCATGAAATTAGAGTGAAAATGGAGGGAAACTCTCTTCACTAATTCATTTCCTTTATTTCAGGGTTACAAGATAAGGTATCAAATTAAACAGGGAAATGAAAGCTATGATTAAGAAGAAAAAAAAAAAAAAAAGCGCCCACACAAGAAAGAGAGAAGGGAAATCATAGAATAGTGCAAGAGGAGGATGGCCCAGCATCGCTGGCGGAGGGCTTGTTAGGATCAACACCAGGCCAAGCGCGGCAGAGACAGTGCTGACCTTCGGGTATGGATTTGTAGACAGATTGGACGTGCCTTCCACAGCCGCCCCAGCTGATGTTGGCGCATGTTGAACACGTCAGCTTGTAACACATCTCACTCTCTGTTTACTCGCTTCCCCCTCCCTTGAAATGGATCTGGATGTGTTCCTGAGAACAAGCCAATATGGGAAATGTTTTGCCAACCACTTACTTTTGGTTATATAGGCAAAAATTGTTGTACTTTAAGGCACTATTTTATCTACAAATACAGATCTATAATTTGAAAATTTTTTTAGTATGGTAAATATAATTAATATCTTTACTTCAATCGATTTAAGACTTGTATAACGTCCAAATTCGCAAATAAAATAAAGCTTCCTCGATCTGCCTCTCTCCCTATCGTAAGCCCTGACGTTCCAACTTGCTTCAAGTATAAAAAATTGATGAAAAAAAAAAAAGAAGAAGAAGAAAACAGAGATAAGAAAGAAAATTGAGCTGAAATAGAATAATCGCACTTCGAAAACTGGTGAAGAAAATAAATTATGAAAAAAATAGTGAGAAAATTCAGGGTGGAGCCTGCTGAAAACTTTTCTCACTGTTTTCGTGACAAAATGGGGAAAAATTGAGGCGTAACAAATGACATTAAGTGGATCAATACCAAAATACGCTCAATTACCCCTAATTGTCCACACCAATTTAGGGACATGATTGTTTTTTTCGTAGCCAAAAATTTTTTATCTTCCATTTTTAATCATATATAAATAAAAATTTATTTTTTTGTCTATTTTCTTTTTCACCCATTTTTAATTGATCCAACTAATTACTAAAAAAATTTTATTTTATTTTCCTTATCATTCACACCCCAATTTTCAATCCAAACACACTATTAAGACCAAAATAAATACGTGGAATGGTATGGAAACTTGGGATGGCCCATTGTTCTGACAGCTGTTTATTGCTCACTGCTCTGTCGCTTGGATGGAAATATCGACGCTTAATTGAGGCATATCCAATGGTTCGCAATCGCGTTTTACAACAAGAAGATGACGAAACAGCGAAGAAAAATCTTGGAATTATCATATGCCAGCTGGGCAAAAAAAACTAGCTAGCTCGATCCAAAATATTTTAAAGTAAACCAGAATTTGACGTCGCAGCTTCCGAAAACCCTTTTTTTTTTTTATTTGGTTCAATTTTTGTTGTAATTATTTTTTTTAGTGCATATAATTTTGATTGGTTAAAGTTAATAACGTTTTCTTATAGACAAGCTTATGGTCACAGACAAAAAATGAAAAATAAAAAATAAAAAGCTGGGCCATTTTGCATGAGCAAGGCCTTAGATTTTGGCCCACCAAGCTGAATGAGATGGGCAAGTTTCATTTGGGCTCCACTTCCGCCGGTTACATTGGAAAAAATTTGGTCCCCATCATTAAAAGTAACAGTTTTTTTATTTAATGAACTTTAATGAATTTAGATTATTCAAAACTTAATAACTTAAGTCTAAAAATGAAATCATTAGTTAATGTAGACATTTTTAGCTAGAAATGAAGTGACAAGTTCAATTTTAGGTAACAAATCATTCTATGTAAGAAAAGATAATTAAAATAAATGATTCATTTATTTGATAGAATTTAGGTTTAAATTACCCATTGTAAATGTATGCCATAATTGAATTAATATTTGGTGTAAACATGGATGATAATTACATAATCATTTTATGTGAATGATTCTTTATAATATAATGAAAAGCCTTATAGCCAGTGAATCAAATGATGGCCTCAAGTTTCAAGCAAGTTAATTAAGAGCAATGACTTCATTATTTGATGGATTTTATTTGATTTAGACTGGCCAAAGTTTTTAAAAAGTGTATCTCATAATGAATGGAATTCAATAATTATTTCCTAGTATTAAAAGATAATCCAAAGTAACACAATTCAATGGACTTTAATGAATTCAAACTACATAAAAGAGAAATTTTATTATTAAGTAATCAAAAGAAGGTATCATATTTCAAGCAATGAATTATTCTCTCATAGTTAAAAGAAAAAAAGAAAAAGAAAAGATAATCAAAGTAATAGCATGTTTCTTAAATGAATTTCAGTCAATTCAAACTATCCAAGACATTATAACATGTATCTCATAATAAAATTAGTGATTAGTATAAACATTTATGTTAACTTCATAATTTTTTTTATTGACTCTTTGAAACTAAAGAAGAAGCCTTATTAGCTAAAAATAAAGTGATAGTCTCGTCTTTCAGATAATAAACCTTTCTATCCATGTAAAAAAAAAAAAAAAACTAGTTCAAGATGGATGATTCCTTGGTTAGAATTCACTATATTCAAACAATGCAAGGTGTATTATCATGCATGTTACAATATAATTAATATTCATTTTAGATGATATAGATTCTGATTATATACAAATATAACACAACAGTCATATTGGTATTAAATCATTCTAACACTAGTTAAAATATTAAAGTTTTAACCCAACAATTATAAAACAACTAAAAACTAGAACTATAAGATTCATATGTTACTTTTAATAACAACAATATTGAAGAAGATAAGTCTATTAAACCAATATACTCAAGTATGAAAATTTAAAATTAGTTCTCAAAGAATCAGAAAAATAGTTTATTCATTCGAGTTCTTACCAATAATAGCATATAACAATAAACCAAGAGTTTGATTTATTATCTCAATTTGTCCATTTATTTATCGATCTTAAGTTGTAGGAAAAAAATAACTTCATTCCAAGCTTACCTTATAATATCTTTCAAAAGTGACTCAAAAATTTGTATTATAGTTTGAAACAATACTCTTTGGTACTCTATATAAGCTAACAATCTTTTTGAAAAATAAGTTTATGATGCATGTGGCATCATCTATTTTAGTACAAGTAATGAAATGTGTCATCTTTGAAAGCTTGTCCACTATAACAAAAATACAATCTTGACCTTTCATAGACCTAGTTAATCCAAGAATAAAATTCATAGAAATGTTAGTCTAAGATTTACAAGGAATTTTTAAAGGTATATACTTGTTATAGGGCAAAACCTTAAACTTAGCTTATCTATATGTAATACACTTGACAAAGACTCTCTCAATATCCCTTTTTATATATAGGCAAAAGAAATGTTTATTCAAAATATCAAAAGTCTTTTGAATGTCAAAGTGTCCCATTAAACTACTCTCATGAGTTTTGCTCACAAATAGTACTCTTATAAACCCTTAAGGAATACAAAGTTTATTCTCTTTAAACAAATACCCTTCATATTTATAGAACTTAATAAAAGTAGCTTTCTCACTGCAGCATACACATCACCAAAATTAGTATCATTAGCATACAAATCAATAATATGCTCAAACCTTAACAACTTAATGTTTAAAGTGCTAATTAATGTGTGCCTATATGATAATGCGTTAACAACATTTTTCTTACTCAATTTGTGTTAAATTATATAAGGAAAAGTTTTAATAAACTCAACCCATTATACATGTCTCATGTTCAACTTACCTTGCCCTTTCAAGTGTTTTAAAGACTCATGATTAGTATGAATTACAAACTCTTTACACCAAAGGTAATGCTGTCATGTTTTTAAAGTCCTAACAAATGCATACATTTCTTTATCATCAGTTGGATAATTCAATGTTGTCACACTCAACTTCCTACTAAAGAATGCAATAAGTCATTTCTCTTGCATAAAAACTCCCCTAATCCCAATGCTCAATATGTCACATTCAATTTCAATTATCTTAGAAAAATTAAGCAAAGTAAGAAGTAGTGTATTACATAACTTAAACCTAAACAAATCAAAAGTATCTTGTTGTTCCTTACCCCATTTAAAACCTATGCTCTTTTTAATCACCTTAATCAATGATGCAGTTATGGTATTAAAATCCTTAATGAACCTCTTATAAAAATTAGCTAGACCATAGAAACTCCTCACATCAATCACACTCTTAGGTGTAAGCCATTCTTAGATATCCATAATATTTTATTTATCAACCTCTATATCGTAAATAGACACAATATAACCTTAGAAAATGACATAATCTTTGCAAAAATCACATTTCTTTAAATTGGCACACAATTTTTCTTTTTCCAACATATTAAGCACACAATGCAAATGTTCAACATGTTCTTCTAAATTCCTACTATATACTAATATTTCATCATAATAAATCACAACAAATTTTCCTAGGAAAGGTCTTAAAACATAATTCATTAATCTCATAAAAGTGCTAAGTGCATTAGTCAAATTAAGGGGCTTAACTAACCATTCATACAAACCATTCTTAGTCTTGAATGCAATTTTTCACTTATCACCTTCATCTTAATTTAATGATACCCACTCATAAGATCAATTTTAAAGAAGTAATAAGTACCATGTCATTTATCAAGCATATCATCAAGTCTAGGTATAGGACATTGATACTTAAATATTATTTTGTTAATAGCTCTATAATTGACATATATCCTCCAAGACCTTTCTTTGTTATAAGTAACATTGGCACTACACATAGGCTTATACTCTTCCTTACATGAACCTTCTTCATTAACTCCTTAACTTGCCTTTAAAGCCCCTTTGTATCCTTAAGATTACTTTTATATGCTAGCTTGTTGGAAATAGGAGCTTTAAGAATAAAATTAATGTGATGTCCAATCTCTATCCTTAGTCATAAGCCATTTAGGATTTCTTCAAGGAATACATCATTATGATCTTGCAATAAAGATGAAATAGCACTAGATAAAGATGAATTAAGGTTAGTATTAGAAAAATAAGAATCCTTGTAAAGGATTAAGATCATTTGCCACTTATTTTGGAAGGTAACCTTTATATCCATTCCTTTTGCATAAACACTCACTTGTTTTCCCTTATTTTCACCCTTTTGAACTAAAGCACTCTAATGTTTATCACTCTCAAGTGTTTTCGCCCTGTTTTTCTCTCCACTTTTTTCTCTCTATTCTCTCTTTCCTTTCAGTCTTTCTCTTTTGTTCACTTTTATAAAGTCTTACTTGGTCATCATACACCTATTTTAATGCCAATGGAACAAGTGTGAATGGTTTTCCATCTATGATGAAAGAATAATGGTTTTCGTAACCATTATGCAAAACTTTTAAATCAAATTACCAAGGATTCTCTAATAATAAATGTCTTGCCTGTACAAGTACAACATTACAAAATACCTCATTTTTATATTTACTATTGGAAAATGGAATCACAATCTATTTAACTACTGTAGGTTATATGATTTAAGATGTTTGGTTATAGGTAGACCTATCTTTTTCGCTAACTCTGTGCTAACTATATTAGTACAACTACTCTCAACTATGATCAAGCTATAATTTTGTATCTTACATGATGAGGACTATTTTAGGTCTCACATTGAAAGGGGAGGTAAATCAATGTGAGATATGCGCTTTTACAAATTGATCCGAATTTAACCTCTATGGCTTGTTAGAGTCGATGATCCAATTTTTATCTTTTTCCTTTATGTAAGCGCGACAATACAAATATAAATTAATGCACAAGCACCCACGTACACATGACAATTTTTACGTGGTTCACCCACAATGTATACGCTACGTCCACGGTCTGATAGGATCCCTCCTAAATCATACAATCCACTCTTGTTATTAAGAGATACAATTTGGTTGTGGAATGATCACTCCTTAACTAACCACTTGTGAAAGGATCACTCTTTAACCACTTATAATGATCTCCTGATCACTTTAAGGGTATCCCACCCAGTTGTTCAACAAATTATCAAGAGTTTACGAAAAAACCTTTCCTAGAGAATGATCACTCAATGTGTACAGACTGTTAGAGCAGAATATGGATCTTCTCCTTCCTTCGCTGCCAATGTTGCCTTACCTATTGCCTTGGCAGGATCTCTCCTCTGTCGTTGGGCATGTTTTCTCCTCGGCTGCTGCAAGTTGCTAGACTTGCTGCCGAGTGCGTTTCCTCCTCTTCTGCTACAAGTTGCTAGACCTTCTATCAGGCACGCTTTCTCCTTTTACTATTACAAGTTAATGGACCTACTACTATTGTTGCTTGCATGCACTATTGTTGCTACCTGAACATTCTGTTATCATTACCGGCACGCGTTGCTATTGCTATCCACATGTGCTGTTATCATTATCCATACGCACTGTCGCTACTGTGCATGCACGATACTAATGTTGTCCGTGCACGCTACTGCTGTTGTCTGCATGCGTTGCTAATGCAGTCCATATAGGTTGTCACGTTTGTCCGTTGCTGTCCGCGTGTGCTGTTAATGCTGTTTGCATGTATTGTCGCTGCTGCCTACTATCCATACGCGCTGTGCCTACTGTCCATGCTTTTGTTGTCCGCACACACTATACCTATTGTCTGCATGCGCTATACCTACTATTCGCATACGCTGTCCCTGCTATCCACACACATTACTCCTGCTGTCTGCACTCTTTATGTCCTCTATTTGCCCTTTCTGTGCCTGCTGTTTGCACTCTTTGCGCCTTCTGTCCATGCCCGTTGTTTGCACTCTCTGCACCGACTATCAGCGCACTCTACGCCTACTGTCTGCACACACTACACCCACTGTCCACACTCTTTGCGCTTGCTGTACGCGTGCACTATGTGCCCGCCGTCCACATGCGTTGTGCGCCCACTATCTGCGCTCTCTACGCCGACTGTCCGTGCACACTGTGCCCACTATTCGCATAAGCTGACAATCTAAAATGCCCTGGAATGTTCTAGGGGAGCCTAGAGGCTTACTAGGACCCTAAAACATTCCACCTTATTCTAGAATTCTCTTGATTATGTAGACTTGTAGAGATCTTTGTAGAATTCTCTAAAGCTTTAATTGTAGCCATTAGATTAGATAAATCCCGGCTTTCCATTTAGGAGGTAGAGTTGTATATAAAAGGGATTAGCCCCAAGGGTAGAAGGCATCAAATTCACTTGTACTCTCTCTCAAATCTAATATAGTGTTTCCTTTCTCTCATCATTCTCTCTTGTGTTTTCTGTGGTTCTCTACTCTCTCTTCACTATCCAAGGGGGAAGGTTAACTTAGCTTCTATAAAGGGCGTAGGGAAAGCTAAGTGCCGCACAATCATGAGGGAAATTTGTACGTCCGTGATAGTTGGTATCAGAGCTTGGTTTATGAGGCATAATGTCGAGCACCATAGAGGAGAATGTGGTGAGGGAACAGCAAGGGATGGAGAGGGGATGTGATCCATCTCCCATAAAAGATAGGTACAAGAAGAAGGAGCGTGGACATAGCAAGACTCGTTCTGCCGTCACTCTTGCCACTTTAGAAGAAAATTCCAACATCCTTGAACAAGTAATGTCTGAAATGGGTACACGTATTGAACATATTGAACATAATTTTGATGCTTTAGAATCTCACACATTGGAAGAGGTTGACAAAGTTAAAGTGGACGTCCAAGAGTGTTTTTCCAATAATAAAGGGTGTTACAGGAGTGAGCAAGCCTTCAAGGCAATAGTCATGCAGACCGTTAAAAGCTTGCAAACTCAAGTGACCTCTTTAGAAACCATTATGGAGGAGATGCGCCAAGACATAGCCATGTGCAAGAGGATTGTGGCTAGTGATGGCAGCTCAAAGGGAGCTCCTAGGGTGGAAGCTCCCAAGCCCAAAGAATTCTTGGGCAAGAGAGATGCCCAAGAGGTGGAGAATTTCCTTTGGCAAATGGAGAGATACTTTGAGTGTCTAAAGATGGTAGACGAGTGAGACAAAGTGAACACAGCGACCCTTTACCTTGCGGATACAACAACTTTGTGGTAGCGGAGGAAGCATATAGATATGCAAAAAGGCCTTTGCACCATAGAGACATGGAAGGACTTCAAGAGGGAACTCAAAAGGCAGTTCTTCCCTAAGAATGTGGTATATGAGGCACGCAAGCAATTGAGGGAGCTGAGACACAAGTCCTCTATCCTTGACTATGTTAGGGATTTCACTACGTTGTTGCTGAAAATACCTAACTTAGGGGCAGAAGATGCACTATTCTACTTCGTGGATGGACTCCAAAATTGGACCAAGCAAGAAGTGATGAGGCCATTGCAATTGCGGAGTCCCTCACTAAGTATCAAAGGAGTGAGTCTTCTAAAAATAAGAGTTCTAAGAGTAACTCCAACAAAGGTGGGGGAGAAAGAGATAGAGACCAAGAAAGTCACAACCCGTCTACTAGAAGGGACTATGAGGAGAAGAAACAATCCTTCACGCCTAGAGGAGGGTGCTTCGTGTGTAAGGGGCCGCACCCTATGAAAAATTGTCCAAAACTGGGTTCATTGGCAGCTATGATCGAGCAACAAGAGTCTCAAGCAGTTGATGGTCTAACAAAGTAGATTGGTTCTCTACAATTGCTCAAAGCTTTTAAAGGCAAACAAGAGCTCCAAGCAATGAGAGGTAAGGGACTAATGTTTGTAGATGTGCAGATAAATGGACAGCACGCCCAAGTCATGATTGACACAGGTGCCACTCACAACTTCATCACCGAGGAGGAAGCTAAACGGCTTGGTCTCTCTATGTCCAATGGTGGAGGTTGGCTCAAGACCGTCAACATTAGTGCCAAGCCTTTAAGTGGGGTTGCCCGAAATGTACCGATGAGCCTTGGTCCATGGAGAGGTGCAGTGGACTTCTCAATGGTGCACATGGATGATTTCAAGATCATGCTTGGCATAGACTTCCTTCATAAGGTACAAATCGTTCCTATGCCATATTTAAACTTTATGTGTGTGCTTGAGAAGGAGGCCCCGTGCATAGTTTCTGCCACCTCGAAGGTGAGTGATAGGAAAGTCTTATCTGCAATGCAAGCAAAAAAGGGCCTCAAGCGGGGAGAAATCACATACTTAGCAACAATGGTGACAAGCGATCCCTCCAGCCCTCTAGAGGTGGACCTACCCCAGAAGGTTAAAGACGTCCTTGAAGAAAACAAGGATGTCATACCTCCCGAGCGGCCCAAATGACTTCCTCCAAGGAGAGAAATTGACCACAAAATAGAGTTGGAGCAAGGGTTTAAGCCACTTGCTATGACCCCTTATCGCATGGCACCTGCCAAGCTTTAAGAGTTGAAAAGACAGCTGGTTAGTTTATTGGATGCGGGTCAGGTTTGACCTTCAAAGTCTCCTTATGGCACTCCAGTCTTGTTCCAGAGGAAGCACGATGATTTGTTACGTATGTGCATCGACTACAGGGTGCTCAATAAGATTACGGTAAAGAATCAGTACCCCCTTCTTCTCATTCCTGATTTGTTTGATAGATTAGGATGAGCCAAGTGGATTACAAAGGTGGGCTTGCATTTTGGATACTATCAAGTTCGTATTGCAGAAGGAGACGGGGCAAAGACCACCTGTGTTACCCGTTATGGTTCCTTTAAGTGGTTGGTGATGCCCTTTGGGCTAACCAACGCCCCTGCCACTTTTTCCACACTCATAAACCAAATTTTTCAGCCATTTTTGGACCAATTTGTAGTGGTTTACTTGGACAACATTCGTATCTATAGTGAGACTCTTGAAGACCATGTAGACCACCTACAAACTGTGTTTAGGCTGTTGTGGGACAATGAGCTCTACATAAAAAAGGAGAAGTGTACTTTTGCGGCACGAGAAGTACACTTCCTTGGTCATGTGGTGGGGAATGGATGAATTCGAATGGGCGAGGAGAAGGTCTGGGCCATCCAAGATTGGGAACCAATAAAGAATGTGTTGCAGTTGCGATCATTCCTTGGTTTAGCCAACTACTACCGACGGTTCATTGAGGGATACTCAACACGGACAGCCGCCCTAACCGATTTGTTAAAGGAGAATCAGTCATGGGAATGGACAACTCATTAGCAAATGGCCTTTGAAATATTAAAGGCTACGATAAGTAGGGAGTCTATCCTTGTTCTCCCTGACTTTACAAAGGTGTTTAAAGTCCACACTGATGCTTCTAACTTTGCTATAGGAGGGGTCCTAATGCAAGAAGGACATCCCGTGGCTTATGAGTAGAAAATTAAATGACACCAAACAGAAGTGCACGATGCAAGAGAAAGAGATGACCGCTATTGTGCATTGCCTCTGTACTTGGCGCCATTATCTGTTGGGTTCTCAAATTGCGATCAAGATGGAAAATGTGGCCACTAGCTACTTTCAAACCCAAAAGAAGCTGACCCCAAAGCAAGCTAGGTGGCAGGACTATTTGGCTGAGTTCGACTATACATTGGAATATAAGCTAGGTAAAGCCAATGTAGTCGCTGATACTTTGAGTCGCAAAGCAGAATTGGCGGTCATCTCTCGCGTAAAAGGGGATATCAAAGACCTAATTCAAAAGGGGCTCAAGCATGATCCTATGGCTAGACAACTTATCGACCTTGCTATAAAGAGGGGGACAAAAAGGTTTTGGGTTGAGGATGGCCTAATCTATACTCGAGGTAGGCGACTCTATGTGCCTAAGTGGGGGAATATAAAACTCTTCCTCATTAAGGAGTGCCATGATACCAAGTGGGCGGGTCACCCAGGTATAAAGAGGACGTGGGCATTGTTGAAGGCGACATACTATTGGCCTCAGTTAAGGAAGGAGGTTGAAATGTATGTTAAAACTTGTCTTGTGTGTCAATAAGACAAGGTTGATCACCAATTACCTGGAAGTTTACTGGAACCTTTACCAATACCCCATAAGCCTTGGGAGACCATCACAATGGATTTCATTTCTACATTACCCAAGTCAGAAGGCTCAAGGTCGATAATAGTGGTTGTAGATCGCTTTTCAAAGTACGGGACTTTCATCCCTACCCCAACTAATTGTACAGTTGAAGAGGCGGTGCAGTTATTCTTTAAAAATGTGGTAAAGTATTGGGGGTTGCCACGTCACATCATAATTGATCGTGATCCTCGTTTCACTGGTCGACTATGGGACAAGTTGTTCAGACTCCTGGGGACCGAGTTGCACTTCTCCACGAGTTTTCACCCTCAAATCAATGGCCAAACTGAGAGGGTGAATGCTCTTTTAGAGTGTTATCCTAGGCACTTTGTAAGTGCCAACCAACGCAATTGAGGGAAACTTTTGGACGTGGCTCAATTTTCTTACAATCTACAAAAGAGCAAGGTGACCAAGAGGAGTCCCTTTGAGTTGGCAACTGGGCAACAACCTTTAACGCCCTATAACGTGGATACAGATGCATCAACCAAAAGCCCAGGAGCCCTAAAGATGGCCAAGTCGTGGAAGGAGCAAGCTGACATAGCCCATTCCTACCTTGACAAGGCAACCAAGAAGATGAAGAAATGGGCAGATAAGAGAAGGTGACAAGTCGAGTTTGCTGTTGGAGACAAGGTAATGGTCAAAATCTTGCCCCAACAATTCAAAGCTTTCCGTTCTATCCATAAGGGTCTAATAAGGAGGTATGAGGGACCTTACTCAATCCTGAGGAAGGTTGGTAAGGTCTCTTACAAATTAGATCTGCCCAAAAACTTAAAAATCCACCCAGTCTTTCATGTGAGTATGCTCAAACCATTCAAGGAAGACCAAGAAGACCCAAGGTGTGGAGTATCCACTAGAGCTCCTCCAATTGTGATAAAGTCCTATTAACAAAAGGTTGAAGAAGTGCTTGGCAAACAGATTGTTCGAAAACGGGGTATACCACCAAGCATTTAATACTTGATCAAATGGAAGGGATTGCCCGAGAGTGAAGCAATTTGGGAAAGCAAATAAGATATGTGGTAATTTCAACAACAACTTCAAGAATACGAGGACTCGACGAGGGCGTCGAAGAATTAGATGGGGGAGAGTGAAACGCCCTGGAATGTTCTAGGGGAGCCTAGAAGCTTACTAGGACCCTAGAACATTCCACCTTATTCTAGAATTCTCTTGATTATGTAAACTTGTAGAGATCTTTGTAGAATTCTTTAGAGCTTTGATTATAACCGTTAGATTAGATAAATCCTAGCCTTCCATTTAGGAGGTAGAGTTGTATATAAAGGGGATTAGCCCCAAGGGTAGAAGGCATCCAATTCACTTGTACTCTCTCTCAAATCTAATATAGTGTTTCCTTTCTTTCATCATTCACTCTTGTGTTTTCTATGGTGCTCTACTCTCTCTTCACTATCCAAAGGGAAAGCTAAGTATCGCACAGTTGTAAGGGAAATTCGTACGTTCGTGATATCATTACCCTCACAAGCTCTACCTATTATCCATACAAGCTGTGCCTTTTGTCCATACAAGTTATACCTGTTGTCCACACAAATTGTGCCTATTGTCTGCACGAGCCACTGCTACTGTTCGTATGCACTACAGCTGCTATCTGCACATGTTGTTCCTGCTATTTGCATGTGATGCTTCTGTTATCGACTTACACCGCTGCTACTATCTATATGCGCTATTACTACTTTCTCACGCTGTTAGTGCTCTCCCAGTGCACTACAATAGTTTTTCTCGCACTGCTATTGCTCTTCCCATGCATTGCAGTTATTTTCTCCTACTCTGCTGCTTTCCTCATGCATTGCAGCAATTTTCTCGTGCCGCTACTGCTCTCCCTGCGCACTACAGTAGCTTTCTTACACTACAACAGTTTTCTTGCGATATTGCTACTCTCCCTACTCACTACAAAATTTTTCTCACGCTGCTGCTGCTCTCCCCACACACTGTAGTAGATTTCTCGCGTAGCTATTGCTTTCCTCGAGCGCTGCTGTTGCTCACCCCACACATTACAGCAGATTTCTTGCACCGCTGCTGCTCTCCCCGCATGCTATTGCAAATTTCTTGCACTCTCCCTACATGCTACAGCAGTTTTCTCGTGTCACTGCTGATTTGTTGGTTGATTCCTGGACTTACTGCTGCACTTTATATAGGTGGTTGTTGATTCTCGGACCTACTGTTGCACGTTCTGATTTTTTTTGCTTGATTCCCAGGCATGCTTCTGCTGTTAGGAAGCCTCCTGAGGTGCTACTGGTGTTGGTATACCCTTCTGGACATGCAAGGATGTGCTTTTACTGCTAGTATACTTCTTGGACAAGCAAGAACATGCTATTGCTGCTAGGAAGCCTCCTAGATGTGTTGCTGCTCTCTTCTTGGCCTGCTGCCTTGCCTTTTTTCCTTGGTGGCTACTACACTCTCCTTGGCCGCCTACCCCTTGCTTTCTTTCTTCCTTTCCTTAGCCAGCTGCATTGCCTTCTTTCCTTGGTGGCTTTGCACCTTGCTTGGTGGCTACCTCCTCTTTGCCATTCACCTCTCTTTTTCCTTAGGTTTGCCGCTGACCTCTCTCTTTGGCCGGCTCTCTTAATTTTCTGCAGCACTCACCCTTTTTGCAAGACACATAGGGGTATTTATAGAGCCTTGAGATTAGGGCTACATGATCATCAATAGTCATCATTAATTCCCACATGTCGCCTTACAATCAACAACCAGATTTGATTCCTAAAATTTAGGGTTAATGGTTAACATTGACTTCCTAAAATTTATGGTCAACGGTCAATGGTCAATGGTCAATCTTTACCCCTAAAATTTAAGATCACGGTCAATGTTCTCTCCTCAATGCTAAGGTTGACCTGTCATCACCAATTTCTCCCAATGACATCACTACATTTCAATGGCATTCATAATATCAAATCAACACATATAACTGTGTGAGATGGTGTTGACAACAAATCCAATATTAGTCATCAAAGATGGGCTTAACATTATAACAAATACCTAGTATGAAAAATATTCTCCTTATATATCTCAACATCATTTATCTCCTTAACTTGTACACCTCCTTACCACTAAAGGTTTCCCACTGTACTCTAGGTATTCTACTCCCCTATCAACATCACTATTATCTACTAATATGGTATATAAGCCTCATCACTAGACTCATTTCTAGTCTTATATTCATCATCTTTTCTAAGGATTATAGACCTTTTATTAAAGTATTGTGACATTACATGACCTCTACTTAAACCCCTAAAACACTTGATCCTTTTAGTTTTCCCTTAGGTCCCCTTAGGTTTATCCTCAAATTTTTCCTTTTTAAGGTTGCCTTCATTAATCTTAGATTTATGTGTATTGGTTTTAGGCTTAGGAGTTATCTTTTCTTCTTTCTTCTCCAATTTGACTTCCAAAAAGACAAACCTAAGTTCTAATTATATCTAAAAGTGCTCTTTCCTTTAAGCTTATTCTTAACTTTTATGGTAATGTGTACCATATTCTCAAGCTTTACAAAGTGTTGCAATTCTACCACATCAACTATATTTCTATTCAACCCTTAAAAAAACCTAGCTATGATCACCTCTCTATCTTCCATTACATTTATCCTAGCATAGCAATCTTTATTTCTTTATAGTACTTTTTCACACTCTTAAAACCTTGCATAAAGCTCTGCAACCTATTATACAAATTCCTATAATAGGAACTAAAAACAAACCTTCTCCTCATCACATTCTTCAATTCATCATAAGTTTCTATTAGTCTTGTAAAATTCCTTCTTCTAATAGTAATCTGCCAGTCTCAGCATATTATTGCATAATTAGTAAACTCAATCATAGCTATCTTATCCTTTTCTCCTTAAATAAGTTATGATAATCAAATAATAGCTACCCTTCTCTATTAGTCTAAGTACACATTTAGGTAAACTTTTCCTTAAAAGGAGGAAACCTTTATTTTAATGTTACTCAAATTTCTATCTACTCCTTCCTCCACTCTATTTTGATTATCCTAACCTCTATTATACCTATCATAACGAGTCTCATTGCCTTAGACTCCTTTACCATTCCTATTACCATGTGTTCCTTTAAATCCACCTTTAAAGTTTCTATTAGCATTATCACCCTTGTCATAGTCATAATTGCTATCTTTATCTAAATCATGTTTTAATTGCTCCTTCATGACCCTCCTAACTGGTCTCTTAGGATTTATCTTCAATTCCCCTTTTATTTTATCCATCCTTTCTCTAACTTCCTAAAATATTTAGTTAATCCTATTAAACTTTTGCTCTAAGGATTTCATAAGTAATTTGAAGTATTGAATAACTATTTTCATCTCTATATGTAGGAAATTGTCTTTTATACCATTAGACATTATACTTGTGAGATTGTTAGTAAATAAAGAATAAGGTCTCAAAAAAACTCACTCCTTCATGTGTTTGCTCTTCACTCAATTAAAATAGTCCTCAACTCTCGTGTTTCACACGATGACATGTAATGCCACACTTTAAAAGCTCTTTCAATAATTTTAAGCAAACTAAATTCAAAACTTCAATATACTAGCCTTAGACCAATCTTTTTAAGTAGTACAATCAAGAAAAGTGATCAACAAAACCAAAATTTAGCAAAGGTGAATAGAAATAAGAAATGCAATTCATGTGATTAACTTACTAGGACATAAGAACAGTTAATGGGAGCACATGTCAAAGTTTTGAATCACACAAAAACAAATTAAGGTTCAATTTTTTTCTTTTTTTATTTTGTAATATAAACCCAAAATTTTCAAGAACAATGGCTCTATAATTGATAATTAGTAGTTCATTATGCCCACAAACACAAAAGACCCCAATGGCATAAAAAAAACACAATTTGATTTTTTTAAAACAAATTAACAATCAAATACCAATGAAACAATGTTAGAACAATTAATAGAAAATGTCCAAGCTCTCTTATCTAGTTTTAGCAACTTTTCATTATAACATAATGAAAGGGATGCAAATGGTGTTGAATGTTACCTTGCAAAATTTACACATGTTTGCTTAAAACATGTGTTGAGCCCATTTTTTATGGGTAATATTGGATTTGTTATCAACACCATCTCACACAGTTATATGTATTAATTTGATGTTGTGAATGTCATTGAGATGTAGTAAGGTCATTGGGAGAAATTAGTGATGATAGGTCAATCTTAGCGTTGAGGAGTCAATGTTAATCATGACCCTAAATTTTAGGGGTCAAGATTAACCGTTGACCATTGACCTCAAATTTTAAGAAGTCGATGTTAACCATTGACCCCAAATTTTAGGACTCAAATCTAGCCGCTAATTGTAGGGCAATATATGGGAATTAATAATGACTATTGATAATTATGTAGTCCTAATCTCAAGACTCTATAAATACCCTTATGTGTCTTCCAAGAAAGGGGTGTGTTGCAAAATTTTGAGAGAGTCGGTCAAAGAAGAGAGAACGACAAACCTAAAGGCAAGGAGAGGCAGCAAGGTAGGTGGCCAAAGAGAGAAAGAAAGAGAGCAAGGTAGCTGACCAAGGAGAGTGCAACAACCACCAATGAGAGAAAGAAAGAGGTAAAGCAGTAATAGAAAGGTCCGACATCAGCAAACCACCAAGGCAATAGCTAGCAAGAGATGGAGAAGCAGCAGAAGGGTCCTGCACCAATAACCAACTTATAGATAACAGCGACATGCGAAGATAGTTGCAGTGCGTGGGGATAACAACAGCAGCGCGAGAAGACAACTGTAGCACGCGTGGATAGCAGTAGCAGCATAAGCAGATAGTAGCAACGCGAGCTACCAGCAGCAGCGGGGCGAGCAGACAGCAGCAGTGCGGGTGGATAGTAGCAGCGGTGTGAGTAGATAGCAACAGCGCCCTTGGATAACAAGAATAATGTGTGTGGATAATAGCCGCAGTGTGTATAGATAACAACAACGCGTGCGAACAGTAGGAACAACACATGCAGTAAGAAGAGCAGCACGTGTGAAGTGCATGCAGACAGTAACAGTAGTGCAAATGGACAACAGTAGCTGTGCGTACGGACAGCAAGAGTAGCACGTGCAGAATGTGTACAGATAGCTGCAGCAACGCGTGCAAACAACATTAGCAATGTACATAGACAGCAGCAGTAACGCGTGCGGATAGCATTAGCAACGCACATAAACAGCAGTAGCACCACGCATGATAGTAGGAGCAGCGCACACGAACAACAACGGCAACGCGTGCGAACAACATTAGTAGTGCGTATAGACAGCAACGACAATGTGTACAGATGCATTAACATCGCGTGCAAGCAGCATCAGTAGCGGGTGAGACAACACCAACAACAAAGGAAAGAGAAGACTCATATTCTATTTTAGCAGTTTGTACATATTAAGTGATCATTCTCCAAGAAAGGTTTAACCATAAATTCTTGATAAATTTGTTAAAAAATAGGATGAGAGTGACCGGGAGATCGTTGTAAGTGATTAAGTAGTAGTCCTTCCACAAATGGTAAAGGAATGATCCTTACACAACATTATTGTATCATTTGATAATAAGTGTGGATTGTATAATTTAGAAGGGATCCTATCACACCATGGACGTAGTTCACACATTGTAGGTGAACAACATAAAAATTGGTGTGTTCTTAGGTGCTTACACATTAATTTTTTAGTTGTACAGTCACGCTTACATAAAGAAGAAAAATAAAAATTAGATCATCAATCTTAACAAGTCACAGAAGTTAAATCTGAATTAGATCATCAGCACTAATTCACCTCCCTCTCAATGTGAGATCTAAAATGATCCTTATCAATATGCCTAATCTAGGTCCTATATTTGCTCTAAAGAAACAATGTAAACAATTTTCTCAATCAATAATAAAATTTTTGTTTTTGCTCAAAAATAACATAAAAAAAGGTTTCCTAAATATTTAAAAAGAATACTAAAACATTTTGTCATTATTAATTTAGGGTGAATTTTTTAATTAATTATTCAACTATCTCTATAAAATTTATGATATGTATAACATTCACCCTTCTCACTGATCTTTGAATAAAACAACCCAAAAGTGGGATCAATGAATAAACATTCTTACATGTTTCATCTTAGATATATAATTAAGGTTAAAAACAATTTCTATTACTATTGATTAACTCCAGTTACCCAAAGAATCCAACATGTTACTCGCAAAAATAAGAAGTACGACCTGCCACCGTATCATAGAAACGGAGTGCGCGATATAATCTTCCCTTCCATTTATTGTAGACTTTGTTAATTTCGGGTTTTGTCATCCATCGTATCCTATTCCTGAATCATCTCCGCTTCCGTCTCTCCGGCGGCAAACTGTTGCTTTGATTAGTGATGATATCTGGAGACCCGCCGTCTTGCCTCTGATTGGGGGACTCACAGGCTATTTATTTATTTGCTATTACAAACTCTACTCCGTCTCATTACCTATCTTATCAGCAGATTCAAATTTCATTTTAGCGTTAAAAAATTTATGCAGCCATGGCTGCCCGAACACGTCAAATCAGGCGTGCAACATATATGTATATATATATATATATATATTTATATTTAGAGAGAGAGAGAGAGAGGGCAAGATGTGGACATAACGCAGTCCCTTCTATGCTTGCCCACAAGTAACTTCAAGGGACCGCATATTGCTTAGTGCCTATATTCGAGACACAGCTTAAATGGCAAACAAGGTCACAGGTATTCTCTGACAAGGGATTACAAGGGAAAAAAATAAAATAAAATAATGACAATAATAAATCATATCTATTAATACCCCAGCCCCAATAAATAAATAAACAAAAAACATCAAATCTTCTCCACCTGTGTGATATTATTATTACCATAACACCATTCTGTTATAATATGTGATCAAGTGCAACTTTGGATTGATTACCGTAGATGAATTGACCAGTTACCGGTCCAACATAACAGTGGCCTCATCATTCTGATGTTGGGATTCTTCTTGGTGGTTACGCTGATACACTGCTGCCTGCTGCGGCAGTTCTTTGTTCTCCTGCTGACCCAGCTCATACACGTCGACCTGACTGGGCTGCATGCGCTGCAAGTGGAACATCTGATGATTGGCATCCATCCCCATCTCTGCAGCAACAACTCTCAGGCAACGGACCTCCGACATCAATGCTTCATTTAAAGCTGCCAAATCAATCAAAAGCATAAGAATGGAGCTCTCTTTGGCTTCAAAGAAAAAGAAACGAAGAAGAAAGATGCCCTTGCAATATGATACAGTTAATCATGTACAAATACAAATAAAAATGTGGAACACAACTATCTCATCCTCATAAACCTCTGTCCAAAGTTTTTATCACCAAAAGATCACTTGGATGAAATATATCAAGGGAGGGCAACAAGCATCCCAACAAACAGCTTACATTCCCTGAAACCAGATAATTCGTATCCTTGGACAATGTCTGATTTCCCCCTTTGGTCAAATCAAATTGACAAATTCCCACAAATTCCAATTAAAGTGTGCAGGTATTTGGCCAGAGAGAGGCAGCCAATGCACAATGCTAACTTTGGATTGCTAGGAATCAGACCACAGAATTATACTAGTTCAGATATATCTCAAATAAAATTGGTAGAATCATATAAACAATTGCACACTGCATACACGTAATGAAGCAATAACAATTAAATAGTTTCAGAATCAGGATACATTCTTTTGTGGAAACTTACATGGGCTGCTTCCTTACCAGCTTAATCACTTATCGGCTTCTCCAGACCTAACTAGTTGGAGTGCATGAATTTGGAATCTTTCTTAATGCAGTATGCAATCATATCCATTGACCATCCACTAGTCAAAATATTTTTTCTAAAAAACTAATCCCATAGAAGTGGCAACAAACCTTGCAAATCATGAGACAGAAAATTATGGTACATGTTACCACAACTTATCATGTTCAATTTCTATGAGGTTCAAAGAATTTTGAAAGAAAATTCAGGCACAAGGAAATCGCCCAGCTTGAATATCTCTAGAATTTGTTATTTGGTACATTCATGGTTAAGTAGCATTTTGAAAATGTTCAAGTAATGAAATCACATCTTGTCTAAATTCCATCTGGCCATGGATAAATTGAAATTTGAAATGATAATGGATATGTTAAACTTGATTTCATTATGTGTCATTGACACCTCATATAGAAGGTTGGAAGACATCCATGACAGTAATACTTGCTTCAAATATTCTGACTGTGTCACACACCTCGGATCAAAAGCAAGCGAAATTGGTGTCAATGAGAACCATGGAAGACAGGATACATTGTGAGTTGAAAAAAAAAATACAGGATGCCTCATGAAGCAGCAACATATGTTTGGTCATGAAGGAATAAACAAGATTCAACACTCATATAAACTGAAGACATACTTCTCAGTTGTACCAAAAAAGGTAAAATGAAGACATGATTCCTAGGCTTGTCCTGTAAGATGTTGAACCTGCTGGTCACTAACCAAGTGAACCCATAAGGTGAACTGTTGAATGGCTATTGCCATTGCCTCCAGTATATAATGGAAATGCTGGAAACCAAGGAGGCCACTACCACTCTTGGTGGTCCCTTAGCAAGCCACGTTTGAGGGCTATAGAAGCTACCATGACAGTGAAAGGCTTGACTGCTTCAATCAAGCTACCATGCTATCTGTTAAAGTTTAACTTATGATTCATTATGAGGCTTCATCCAATAACTTAAGCTTTCAGGCTGAATAGTTTCTTAACATTATATTAAAGCCTTCATGACAAAGAAATCATGAGTTTGAATAATGCTGCTCTTATATTTAATAGTAAATTTCTAAAGCTCAAGAGAGCCTTGTTTGTTCCTGCTTCCAGTCCAAGAGAGCTAAGTTTTGCTTGAGGGTTAGAGTTTAATATATAATCCATTCTAAGGCCTCACCTGACAATTTAAGCTTTCAGGTTCAACAACTTAAGTTTTTAGGTTCACAGTTTCCTGACACCATCATTCCAAATTAGGCCACTCTTGTAGCTCTAAGATCTCAAGCATGTATGAGATACACACTAGAAAGTACAAAGATAAGTGAGATCCGTTTTTATCACATAATTGGTGATTCCGTGTAGTTTGCATATGCATGTTGGCCGAGAGAAACTGATATTTAGATGATCCATCCAACTAAATCATATCCATAAAATATGGTTCAACAAGTACTTTTGAGAAAAGGAATCATAATTTTGCACTCTAAAGCCACCCATGGTGGGTGGCCCAAGAAAGGCAATGTTAGTTTAGGTTCATTTTTACAAACCATAAAAGGCAGAAAAGCAAGAAGAGAACATACCATCTTTTAGTTGGGCCTGCTGTTCCAATGATTGAAATTGAAGTTTCAACTCATTGTTCTGGCTTGTGAGAGATACAGAATCTCGCTGGATGCATCCAGAAAACATAATGATATTTTGGAGGGAGCATAACAAAATGAAAAATTCCAGATAATATAATGTAGAATCCTTAGTATCCCAGATGCCCACCTCTAATACTGCAACCTGTGCAGACAATGTGGTTGATTCACTCTGTAGAGTTTGTACCTTTTGTTCTAATTCTGATATATACCTCAGTTTCCTCTCTTTAGAGCGTGCAGCTGATAGTCGATTGGCCAAAATCCTGGAATTGATAAATTACATGTGAGTAAAGTCTCAACAATGAAATAATTAGCAAAAATTATGGTGCTAAAGCTAGTGCAATCACAACACCTTTTGACACGTTTTGGGTCAAACATAGCAAGCTCAATGAGCTTCTCATTTGCCATGATCTTTCTCAGCTCCATTTCATTAAATTCACCATTCCCAAACTCCAGGTTGAACTTGGCCAATTTTCCATGCCTTGAATTACTAATTGAGCATTGACCGGCTTGAGTTCCCACAGGAGGAAATTTCATGGACTCATCATCAAGCTGCAAACCTCCCATATAGCTATCTATTGAAACACTTCTATAATGACGAACAGACCTTCCAATATCCCCACTAGCATTCCTCTTAAGTCCTTCCCCCTTCTCAATGAAACTTGTCACCTGCATGTTGTTTAGATATCCTTTTGCTGGACTATCTACTTCATTGTCATTGCTTTCTATCCCATTTATCTTAGAACCACTGGCTTTGCTATCTAAATCCTTATCCTCGGTGCCAGATGAGTTCAATGTATCAATGCTCTCCAAGTTGATGAACTCACTTATCAAGTCATCCCCAACATCCCCTTCAGATTTTCTTCCACCCATCCCTTCAACATTGGTATTACCATTTCTAATCCACTCTGACTCACGTTTCACCAACTCCATGGTCTTGTCTATCCCAGAATTTTCCCTTCCAGGAACTACCCTACTGTCAATGGGCAACAATTGGTGTGAAGACTGAATCATGGCAGAAAATCCCAATGGAACACTATCACTCATGGACCGCCTATGTCCTCTAGAAGGAGGTAAACTCTCATTAATCCGCAAAGGATTACCTGCTGTCCTTGGAGGGGGAACCTGCATCCCTTGAGAGCCGCCAGGAGGCCTATCCTCATTTGGGACATCAGTCAAGAGATGGTCAGGGTGATTGCGTACAGAGTGCGCCTGAGACATCAGAGGCGCGGAATCAAAAGGAGACATTGCTGACTGAGATAAGGACCGGGAGTGGGATGGTCTCCGATTCAAGTTCTGGGAAGCTGGTTGCTGAGACGCGGGCCAAGAAGAAGTTGGATTATTTGGGTGGGAAGGGGGCATACCGATTGTTTTACAGGCATTGTTCTCGGGACAAAAATTGGGTTTGGGGATTGTGGATGATGGTACAGCACCAAACGGTGATTGATACATTTGCAAGCAGCTGCCACTTTCACTAACACCTTCCATAAATAAAGGAAATACCCACCCAATTACACTCTACTTCATCTAATTTCACGCATCAATCAATCTCTAAAACCTTAAAACAGAGGAAGAAAGCCAACAAGTGCCAGAAATCAGGAGATTTCAGGACAAAACAAGAAAGCAAAATTCCCAATGAAAAAGAAGAATTTTAGTACAGGGAATATGACAAAAACAAAGGCAACGGCGGGTGCCTATAATACCTGGTCAAGGAAAGGAGAGGGGGTGTGGGGGAATCCTGTCTCTTGGAGGCGAGTTAGCAAAATCGTAAATATGAATTGGGTTTTCTTGGCTCGGGTGAGACTGAGAGAACGGGGTGGGTGGGGTGGGGGGAGAGGGTTTAACGATTTTTCCGAGCAAGAAATGAAAGTCCAATTGATGGCGGCGATTCTCTTGCCAACCATGGCGAGTATCCCATAACAAAAGTTTACATATATATTTTGCTGTCCAGAATCAAAGCAAAACTTAAAAATCATCGAAAACCCAATGGGGTTTTTGTTTTCTTTGCTTTGATTGTTTGTTTTTTTTTTCTTTAAACGTAATATTTTTTTTCCTTTTTTTTTGTGAATAATTAATTAGCTAATGATGACTTTATGGTCTGGAGGAAGGTCGGTGAATATTCCCCCCCCCCCCGAGTCAACTCACCTCAATAGCGCGTTCATACGGTCTTGAGAATTAAAATAGTATGAAAAGGACTTATCTTGGGGTTTCGGTCCCGTTCGATTTAGTTGTTGTTTATTATTATTATTATTATTTGTTATTATTAATGAATGATTGTTATTATTAGTTGTTATTGTTAATAAATAAAATAATATTATAGTATTTAATTATATCAATATTATTTATTATTATTAATTATTAAAATACTTACTTAAAATTTTCATTTATTAAGAGTAAGAGAAAAAAATATTTACGTTGTTACAATATTATTATTTAAGATATTTAGTTTAAATATTATTTATTCGGTACATTTTAAAAAATAATTTAAAGTTATTATTAATTACTTTTCAAGAGATCTATTAAGCAAAAATAACTTTTAAAAAATTTTATCAAATACTTCTTATCATATTTTTTAAAATTAAACACTAAGAACTCTCATTGAAAAACAAAAACAAATACCCTTTTAGTCAAACAAATCCTATTTAAAATACATTATTGAAGGATTCTTACTTTAGGTTGCTTGAAAATTTGCTAAAAAAAAACAAAAAAAAAGAAAAGTTGCGCCCCTTAAGGGATTGGAACCCATGACGGTTTTGGATATTCAATCACTGAAGCAGGTGCCTTGAGTAGGTTAACCTACACACATTTGTATACATACATCCAGGGGCAAACCATTTTGGCTTTTAATATATAAAATATTTTTGGTGTCCCTTTAATTTTTATAAATAATATACTTTTATTTATAATTTTATTGTAAGAAAATTAACAAACGATTTTAAGACTGATTTTTTAAAAAAATTACAAACTTTCAAAAATTTTAATTTTAATAGAATAAACTATGATTAAATGCATTTTTTTCGGTCATATGAAAGAATTTGCACAATCTCATTTGTAAATTTGTATTAAAAATAAAATTTTAACACAAAATTTAAAATAAATATTTATTTTTAAATATTTCAATTTTTTCGATTTTAACAAAGTATTGATGATGTCATGCTGCTAGGGCAGTTGGGTCCTCTAGCTTGAGCCTAGGATCACTGGAGGATCGGGGAATGGCCCTTAGGCTTGGTCAAGGAATGGTTCTTAGACTCACGGTGGGTGGTGATGGGTTAGGGAATGTCGTTATACTCGCTCAGGGCCGAGGACTTGGTAGGTTAACTCTTTATTAACGGAGGATGAAGAAGAGGAATATCTATTACTTAAGAATTTATTAAATATTTTATAATTGTGGTAATTTATTATATTATTATTATTTATACATTTTATTTTATTATAATTTTTTAAGATTAAATAATCTCTTATTTTGTTATTGAGCTATTCTCTTAGTTAATTTTAAATTTTTATTTAAAATTTTACTTCTATTTAATTTATTTAGTCTATTTTTATAAATAAAATTAAGTTATGTAATTTTTTAGAAAGACCATTCATGATTATTGATAATTGCTATTAAATTTTTAAACAAATGTTAATTCCCATTTATTTTCTTTGAGGTATCGATTCCTATGTATTACTATTTTTAAGTGTTGGTTTTCATGTTTATTTTTTGAATTTTTATATATTCTTTGATTTCATTAGTCCTACATCAATTATGTATTAAATCAAAAATTTGATTTGAAAACCATGCAACAAGCTTTTAGATATATATAGATATATATATATATATATATTATTTTTTTTATTAATCGTTATTGCAATTGCTCGATGGACCATAACTACATATGGGATACCTTTTCAAAATTGCAATCTTTGATCTACTTGATCCCACGAGAAATGCATCAGAAAGAAGTCAAGAAGATCACAAAAATTCACTTTTTCTTAATCATGTCACTACTACTTAATGGAAAACAAAGTGTTGATCAAGTGTAACAAAACAAGTATTCTCAAGATTCTCTACAAAGAATTGGTGGCCTAATGACTAGGGCAAAGACAAAATGGATGAATGAAACTTCACAAGACTTAATCATGAAGAACTCTAAAAGATTCTAAAATTGTTTTAAAAGTTTCCAATATTACACTAAGTATAATCACTTATCTTTATGTGCAATATGATGACAAAGTTTATAACTTAAAAAATAAAACTTGGAGACTATGATATAAGTCCAAGCCATATTGCCAAATTAAGGAAGGCTTGATCTGCATGCTAAGTAATATTGAAGAGTTTGTTTTTATTTTAAGTTACTAAATTTTAAGTTAAAAATGAATATACATGTAAAAGGCTTAAATTTTTAGATTGGGTTTGAAGGTTTGACCAAGTCTTAATACATTAGTTAGGATTTTTACTTTGACTTTTATGCTTGGTTGTTATTAGTTGTAATCTTTTACAGATACCTACATCAAGATGAATTTGTATTTGTTAATTAAAAAGATCTTTGTAATTAAGGTTATATATATATGTTAAGAAATATCTTTTCCTTATAGGATTGTGATGTTTACATACTTATATAGAGGTTACAATTATATAAAATAGGAATCAATAAGATTGAAGTATTTTTCAACAAGTTTTAAATTGCTTTCCTTTGTTCTTGGAAGAATACATCGTCTCAATTTATCAAATGAGTGATTAACTTTTGTGGTGTTTTAAGATTGAGGCTTTTATGACTTAATTTCCTTAGAGTTCTAATATGATTAATCTAGCTTATTTCCTAACTTTTCTGGGGTGTTCATAATAATTTGATTTAAAGATTCTTAGGGTAGGTTACATAATGGGTTGTTTATCATTTGGGATCAGATCCTTGGTTCTAGAAACAAGTTACGTATCCTTTATCTATTTTTGTTTAGTACTTTTCTTTATACTTTATTCATTCCTTGTGTTTCTTTGCTTAGTTCTTATTGTTTGATTTGATCAACTTCTTACTCTTGAAGTTATGTTAATTCTATGAGTAATTGATTTTATTGAAAAAAAAAGTTGAACAAAAAGGAAAAAAAAGAAAAAAAAATCAAAAGATGAAGAAGTTGTATTTGAACTAGTGCATCTTGACTTTAGCAACCTGTTGTGTATGGTTATATAGTTGCAAGTCTGATTTTTAATTCTTTTTAATCCTAAAAAGGATATCTTGAATTTTTTTTTTTTGTTTTTAAAGTTTTGATTTTGAGATTGCCATTATCTAATGGATTGCTCCTTATGATTTATTGATCTTAAATCTTTCAACAACATAAAAGGGGCTGACTTGAGTGGGAAAAGGCAAGAGTAGTGAGATCATCATCGAGAAAAGCAAAAATAGATATGAGTGATAACTATTTGATTTGAAAGTAAACACATAAGGGAGTATGTAAGGAATGAATTTCTTTTAATTACTAATGTATTTTTGCAAGTTGTAAAGCATGATTAATGAAAGAAAATAGCACAATATAGACATAAAGTTGTGGATAAAGGCTATTATTAAACAATTTAAGATGATAAATGCAAGGCTGGATAGTTTACAATCACCTAGTAAATCCAAATCTTTTGAGGGGTGTGTGATTAAGGAAGTAAATGAAAAAGAATCAGATTATAAAGAATCAAGCTTAATAATAGGCAAAAAGGTTGTTTTTAAAAAAGATAACAATTTGGCAACATAAAAATAAGGATTTCAGCATTTCAAAGGAAAAATGATTTTAAGCTTTATTTAAAGTGGGAATGAAAGGTTTAGCATGTATTTGATTTCATAATCATTTTAAAGAGAAGAAAGTAAAGTTGGTAATTGTGAAATTCACTGATTATGCCAACATTTGTTGGGACCAATTAGTGATAAATAGGAAAAGGAATGGTGAGAGGCCAACTCAGTCATAAGAAGAGATGAAATTGATAATGCATAAGATATTTATACCTAGTCATTACTATAAAGACTTGTATAGAAAGTTGCAAGAGCTAGTTCAATGGTTTATAAGTGTAAAGGATTATTACAAGAAGATCAAGATAACCATAATTAGAGCTAACATAAAGGAAAATTAAAAGATTACCATGGCAAGGTTTATTGGTGATTTGAACAATGAGATTGCTAATGTAGTGGATTTATAACATTATTTGGAGATGAAGGAGTTGTTGCATAAGACTATCAAGGTAGAGAAACAAATTAAGTACAAAGGGTCCAAATTTGGTTTGGCTTTTAGTTTTTCATGGAAGAAAACTTGGAAAGATACTAAATTAATCTTAAAGTCAAAAGAAAAGACAAAGCCAAAGGATTCAATTATTGTTTCTAAAGGTAAAACTAAAATCAAATCTTCTTTTAAATCTCATAATATTAAATGCTTTAGGTGTTAAGGGCATAGACATATTACTTTTCAATGTCCAAATAAAAGAATTATAATCATGTTGGAGAATGGTGACATAGAAAGTATTAATTTAAGTGATAATGATATGCCATAATTGAAGGATTGTTCTAATATTAATATTAAAGAACTCATTCATAGAGATATATTAGTTGTAAGGCGTGCACTACGTATTCAGCTTAAAGATAATAATGAGGAGGAATAACATGAGCATATTTTCCATACAAAATGTCATGTTAAAAAAAAGGTATATAGCATAATTATTAATAATGGAAGTTATATTAATATCGCTAATACTTTATTGGTAGATAAACTAAATTTGGATATCTTTAAGCATCCTAAGCCATATAAATTGCAAATGGTTAAATTATTGTGGAGAAATTAAAGTAATCAAGCAAGTTTTAGTTGCTTTTTTTTATTGGAAATTATAAGGATAAGGTTCTTTATAATGTAGCACTAATGCATATTGGTCATATACTTTTTGGTTGACCATGGTAATTTGGTAGGAAGATTACTCATAATGACTGTAAGAACAAATATTCTTTTGTAATTAATAATCAGATTGTTGTATTAACCTCTCTCAAACCTATTAAAGCATATGGAGATTAAATTAAAATAGTAAGAAAGTGCAAAATGAGAGAAGAATATATGAGAAAACAAGAGAAGAAGAAAAAGAAAGAGAGTGAAAGGTCAAAGGAAAAGAGAAAAAGTGAGGCTGAGAGGAAAAATTTGAGTGGAAAGGATAAGACTAAAAGAAAAGTTAAAGAGAAAAGTGTCTAAAAAGTATAGAAAAGTAAGAAGGTGATTGTATTTGTTAGGAAAGGTGAGGTCAAAAATGTTATAATAACAAGACAGTAACTACTTATACTTATGTACAAAGATATTTATTTTTATCTAATGACATTAATTGCTCTTTACTTATTGTGATTGTTTTATTATTGTAGGAGTTTATAGATTTTTATCTAATGACATGTATTTTATCTAATGACAGTAACTACTTATACTTATTGGATGAACATTTGAAACATTTACATGTTGTGTTTAGTGTGTTAAAAGAGAATCGATTTTATGCTATCTCAAAAAGTGCACATTTGCATGGAATCCATTGTATTTCTTGGCTATGTTGATAGTTCACAAAGTATTAGTATAGATGGAGAGAAGGTAAAAGCGATAAAGGATTGGCCTATGCCTAAGAATGTGAACAAGGTAAGAAGTTTTCATGGTTTAACAAGTTTTCATTAAAGGTTTGTTAAGTATTTTAGTTCCATTACTACACCTCTGAACAAAGTTGTTAAAAAGAATATTGTTTTTAAGTATGATGATGTGCATGATCAAGCTTTAATACCTTAAAAGAAAAGCTTACTAATACACCTTTATTATGCTTGCCTAACTTTGATAGAATTTTTGAGATAGAATGTGATGCATTTGGAATAGGAACATGAGTTGTTTTAATACAAGTTCTAACCTAATTGCTTATTTTAGTGAAAATTTAAATGGGATAACTTTGAATTATTTTACTTATGACAAGGATTTTTATGCATTAGTAAGAACACTTCAAACATAGTAACATTATTTGTAGTCAAGGGAATTCATCATTTATTCTAATTATAAGAGTTTAAATTTCTTGAAATCTTATGGTAAGCTTAATAAAAGACATGTTAAGTGGCTAAAGTTCATAAAAACATTTCCTTATGTGATTAAGTACAAACATGAAAAAGAAAATGGTTATTATTAATGCATTGTTTAAGAGGCATACATTATTTCTTTGTAAACTAAGTTATTTGGTTTTAAATTACTTAAAGGCTTATATGCTAATGATTCTGACTTTGGATAAGTATAAAATGCATGTGATAAATATGCATTTGGTGATTTTTATAAATAAAGGATTTTTATAGATAATTATGTGTGCTATTTGTGTTATATGTGAGTTGCTTGTTAGGGAAACTCATAGAGGTAATTTAATGAGACACTTTGGTGTGCAGAAAACTCTAAAATATTGCATGAAAATTTTTATTAGCCTAATATAAAGCATGTGTGCAATTTATTTGTGATAAATGCATTACATATAGGCAAATAAAGGCTAAAGTTGAATTGTATGGCTTGTATACACCTTTACTTTTGCCTAACCAACTTTAGATTGATATTTTCTATAAACTTTGTCTTAGGATTAACAAGGTCTCAAAGTGGTAAGGACAACATATTTGTTATTGTTGATAGGTTTAGCAAAATGGCTCATTTTGTAACATGTTCTAAAATCAATGAAGTAACACATATTGCTAATTTATTCTTTAAGGAAGTGATACATTTGCATGGTTTGCCAAGAACCATTATTAATGATAGGAATGTTAAGTTCTTAAGTCATTTTTAACACACTTTATGGAATAAATTAAGAACTAAACTCTTATTTGCTATTGTTGCACATCCTCAAATGGCTTGACAAATTGTAGTTAATAGGGTACTCATTACTTTGTTATACGCTATTATTAAAAAAAAAAAACTTAAGGTAATGGGAAAAATGTTTGCCACATGTTGAGTTTACTTATAACACATTTTTTTATTTTACTACTTCCCTGTCACCTTTTAAATTTGCTTATGGTTTTAATCCTTAACTCCTTTGAATATTTTATCTTTGTCTTTTAATAAACGTGTTAACATTAATGGTAAGAAAAAGGTAGAATTTGTGAAGGATTTATATGTCAAGGTTTGAGCTAATATTGAAAGGAAGAATGAGCAATATGCTAAGTAAGTTAATAAGGGGTGTATAAAGGTTGTCTTTGAACTTAGTGATTAGATATTAGTGTATATGAGGAAGGAATGATTTTCCCTACAAAGAAAATCCAAATTATAGCCTTGAGGAGATGAACCTTTTTCAAGTCTTGGAGAGGATTAATGACAGTACTTACAGGCTAGATTTACTAAGCAACTATGGCAATGTTAGTACTACTTTTAATGTTGTTAATTTATCGTTGTTTGATGTAGGTGATTTAAGAATGAATCTTTTTGAGAAGGGAAGAATGATGGAGAACAAGGTGCTGATTAAGTGCAACAAAGCAAGTATTCTTAAAATCCTTTGTAAGGAATTAGTGGTCCGATGACTATGGTAAAGAAAAGAATGAAAAAGGCTATATAAGGCTTAATTATAGAGATGCATGACAAAGAAATTGCTTTAGAAGATTTTGAGGTTGTTCTAAAAGTTTTCAATCCTACATAAAAGATAATCACTTATCCTTATGTATAAAATGATGGACAAAACATAGAACTTGAAAAACAAAGTTTGGAGTCCATAATATAAGTCCAAGTCACAAAGCCAAGCTAAGGATGGACTCGATTCGCATGCTAGGTTGTATTAAAAGGCTTGTTTTCGTTTTTAGTTGCTAAATTTTAAGTTAAGGCCAAATATATATGTAAAAGGCTTAACTTATTGGGTTTATTTGGGCTTGTAAGTTTAGTTAAGTTTTAATACATTAGTTAAGATTTTTACTTTGACTTTTATGCCTAGTTGTCATTAGTTGTAGTTTTTAGAATTCTTACATCAAAGTAGATTTGTATTGCTTAATTAAAGGGATCCCCTATCATTAAGGTTTTTTTGTATATATAAGTATATTAAGAAACACCTCTTCCTTATAGGATTATGATATTTATATGTCTATATAAAGACTACAACTATGTAAAATAGGAATCAATATGATTGAGGTATTTTTTCGTAAGTTTTGCTTTGCTCTCCTATGTTTTTGGAAAAATACATTGTCTTGATTTCTCAAATAAGTGATCAATCTTTGTGGTGTCTTAAGATTAAGACTTTTAAGACTTAATTTCCTTAAAGTTTTGATCTGATCAATCCAATTTCTTTCTTAATTTTCTAGTATATACATAACAATTTGATTTAAGGATTACTAAGGCAGTTTACCTAGTAGGTTCTTTATCATCACTCTACTACTTCATCATCACTTTATTGCTCATTACCATCTAGCCAAATCAATTTAGGAAATTTTGTCGACCTCCAATCTATCTCCTCTTAGCATTGATGCATTGGCTTGGCACCTCGATATCATTGTCCAATGGCTTCTTTGTTGATTCTTTTTTTGAAAGCTACTATACCATCCACCACAAGTCTTGCCAAATGAAACACATAACATTAGACTCACCTCCTTTTCTTTATTATGTTATGTAATCAATGCTCCTTGTCCATATATTTGAAACTTTGTTAGGGAAACCATGAGTCATTGTCAACTTGTCACTTTATTAGTTAAATGTTCTTTTTCCTTTTTTTTATATATATTTTTAATGACATATAAACACCTAATTAAATATACAATAAATTTTTAAGAAAAACATGGTGACATATATCATGACATTAAAGTTTAGATTTTATTCAATTTAAGTTATATAATTAATCAAATAATTCAATTTAAGACTAAAATGATTTAAAACTTTTGAATAGTTAAAATTTCTTTAATTAATTAACTAATTTCCTAAAGTTAAGTTAATCCTTCTCTTTTTTATAAAATTAATCATAACTTTATTTAATTTTAAACAAACAACTAAGCATGAAATTTTGTGAAAATCACTAAGCTAAAAAAGGGAGCTCCTAAGTCTCTTTTCTTCCTTAATTACCATATATGATACTACTAATTTCTTGATCTCATAATCTCTTATACAATTTAAAATGCTATTAGTCTAATTTATATAATTATTTTCTAAACTTCATGTATAGATCATATAATCATTAAAAGGGTGGCCAAACTTTTGAGGTATTAAGTTAAAAAATATAAATTCTTCATGCTATAAACCTTGAATTAAAAGGAAATAATCGATCACATAAGCTAAATATCAAATTAAGTCTAAACCTTAGTTTAAAACAATTTAACTAGTTATAATAAAATTTAATAAATTCATGAATTTTAAAAAAGGAATTGAACAAAAATAAATTAAAAGTAAGTGAAAAAAAATCATGCAAGACATAGTTTTGAAGGTAAAAACATAAAGTCGAAGCTATTGCTTTGTTTCTTTAAAAGCTTATGGATTGCTCATTTATTTTCCTTGTCTATTACTATAAACAAAAGTAGCAAATAAGGGTTTTCTCACTTTTTTCTTTTATTAATTTTTTTATTTTTTCATTTTTCTTCCTTTTTTATTTGTCTTTTTTATTTACCACTTCTTTAACCATAATCATAACTCATTCTTCCCTAAGTTATCACTTGTCTTTGACATGAATATTAATAATTATGACGAAGACACTTGATTACTCAAAAAATTATAATTTTTAAGTACTTATTATACTCATATTTCATGTCACCGTTTAACATGAAATTTGATATAAGTATTATATATGACTTGTAGTTACTAAAATATCAAGATTGAGAGATACAGAGTAAAACCTTCTAACTTATTATAAAATTATGTCTCACTAAATGTTTGTCATGTCATTTCTTTGTGCATTATTTGTAGATTTTGGCACTTTCATAGCCTTTATTAAGAAATTCATATAATTTATTCAACAATAGTGGATAACTCCATCTTGTAATTTGCATATCAAAATTTAGAAGTTTCATAGCCTAATATACTATATGGTTACGTTCATTAGACAAATGATATACCTTTTCAAAAACTATATAGAGACATAACAATGGGAATTTTAAAAGTTGTTCTATATAACCAGAGTGCATCATCTAATTTTAATGATCAATCCTTTCCTAAATCATTTACAATCATTTATAATCATTTCCAAATTCTCTTTAATTCATATTTTAAACTTTAACTTAGCCACTAGTTTAGGGTAAGTATGGGTAATTATTTTATGTGTAATATTATATTTGCTTAAAGGGTTTTCAAATTATTTGTTGCAAAAGTGTTTCTCCCCTTACTAATGATTTCCTTTAGTATTCCAAACCTTGCAAACATATGTTTCTTTAAGAACTTAACAATACCTTCATCATCATTAGTAAAAGTTTCCACTCAATTTGGTACATAATTTATAATCACAAGAATATATTCATTATGAAAAGATTTAGGAAAGACTTATGAAATCTATGTCCTAAACATTAAATAATTGAACAAGAATATTGTTTAGAGGCATTTCATTCCTTTTCGAAATATTTTCAATCCTTTAACATTGATCATAAGAGACTACATAAATATAACCATCTTTAAAAAGAAAAGACTGATAAAAACCTGACTAAAGAACCTTAAAGCTATTTTGGTTATACCAAAATATTTAATAGCCTCTCATATATGATAATGGTAGAAGATGGTTGTCATTTTTTTCGTAGGCATACATTTTTTAATAATCTAATATGCAAAAATTCTTTACAATAATGATTCCTCTTAAAAGTAATATTTAAAATTAGGAATTGTTTTTTAGTTAATAAGATAGATCAAGGAGAAGGATACTACTTACTAAATAATTTATAAAATTAACATACCAAGAAAGCATAGTAATCTAAATAGAATAAAAATGTTTATAGGAATTCTTTTTTAATAAGAATCTTAGGTAGCTTGTCCAAATTAAGTTTCTTAAACCTAAAAAAGTGGTTAGTTACTAAATTTCAATCCCTTTTGGTTCTTTTATCCTTATGTTAAACTCTTTATTAAGTTATGGTGGGTTTAGGAATAGTATTATATTTTTAGTGAAGGTATATTATATTTAAGATTAGAGTTGTATTTAAGATTAGTAGAGGTATATTTATGATAATTTATTAAATTAGGTTTTATATGCATAAAATTAGGGTTGCTGATGTTTGGGTTTTTGGAAATTTGGCTTCCAATTAATGTTTAGGTTCTAAAATTTGGAATTATAGGCTTTAAATGAGGGTTTCTATAATTTAGAGTTTCAGTAACTTTAATTTGAAATTGGGAATTTCAAATTAGGAATTTTGAAATTAAAAATTTGGAATTAGATTTTTTGAAATTAGGAATGTTAACCTACAATTTTTGAAATTAGGTTTTTGAAATTAGAGATTTCAATTTCTAAAATTTAGGTGTTTTGAAATTAGAATAATTGTCAACTATTAAAATGCTTGAATTACTAAAAAATATAAATTTTCAATAAGTCCTAGAATTAGGGATTTCAAATTAGATTTTATGAAAATTTAAATTTTTGAAATTATTAATGATGAATTGTTATTCTTAATTTGAAGTAAAGAAAACTACACAAATAACATGACATAATCCCTTAACAATTTGATCCCCACATTTTCTTATGTATTACTAAGAAATATGAAACACTTGGTTAGCTTTAAAATATTTCATGGTGAGTGTTTTATTAAGAAGTCAAGTTTAGATATATGAGTGGAAATTTAGACATTGTGGATCATTTTAATGTAGACTATTTAATATTGCCATAAGATTAATGGCCAAGCTATGATAAACTATTAGAAAGTACAAAATATTTACTTAAGGTTAATAAAAGAGAAAAGTCTTTAAAAGACTTTATTTTTAATGAAATCTAATAAAGGTATGCTATTTATGTTTGAGGCACTTGCTAAAAAGGTATAATGGACATATATTTAAAACATGGTGTGGAAAAAGGCCTTATTTTAGTAGAAACAATTATGCTTATTGAAATCATGGGTTTGTTGAGGACATGCATATTGATGATGGTTTAAGTATGGTTATTAATGTTGATAATATTGATAAAGATGATGTATGACAATATATTCAAATTATAAAGGAGGTTATAAAGGTGGAACTAGAAAATGATTTGCATTTAAGGCTTAGTAAAACAAAGAATTGCAATCAAAATAGAAATGATGAGAATAATTATTATGATGAATTTTGAAGTTCTCAATTTCTCCTTAGGATCTACTAGTTTGTGATACTGAGAGGGGAGGTGAATCAGTATTACCATAATTCGCAATTCACAGGTAAGTGAACAACTTCAACCTCTTCTTAAAAGCGAACTCTTTCTCAAACTCGACTAAGGTAAATTTATTGCTACCTATTAATCACAATAGTCCCTAAAATTACCTTTCAGACACCTTGCCTAATAGATAATTTGGATGTTCTTGTTTAGGTCTTCATTAGGTTATGAGTTGGCTGATACTTTAGCTGCGTTCACAACTCAATTCAAAAACAGAACATAAAGCAAATTAAGGACACACGAGATTTACATGGTTCAATCAACGTGACGTACATCCACGGTGGTAGGGACTCTCCCTTACCGAGACTATCCACTATACTCTAGAATTCCAGTTACAATGGATGTCTTAATCCTCTGCTCCTTTCACTATTGCAATTACTAAGCAAGTACAATACAAAAAGTATCACTTACTGTGTCTACCCTTATTCTAGTTTGTCTTGCCTCTGTTGAATTGAAAGGCTGTTCCACTGCCGCTTAGAAGTTCACCGCAATGCTCACTAACCTCTCTTGAAGAAATTTGGAAATACGTTGAGTTCTTTCCGATGCTTCATCGAAGTTTTTCTTTACGTTGTATCACACAACTCCTGCTTTCACCGTCTCACGGTTTTACCCATCTTCTTACCCTACGATCTCACTATCTCACGGCTCGCCTCACGTACGTTTCTGGTTTACCCTTGTTCGTTTCACACCTCCTTTGGCCGTATCAGATTTTCTCCCTTTTCTACCGGTCACTGTTCATCGACTGTCCACCCTATGTTTTGGCCGTATTGGGTTTTTCTCTTTTGTCCAGTCTGTCATCCAGTCGTCCAGCCCCTTCGGCCGTCTCCTCTTTTTTTCTCTCTCTTTACTGTCAATGGTATTTTTGGCCATGTTTTCTCTCCTTCCCCGGTGGTCTGTTTTTGGCCTTGTAGGGTTTTTCCTCTCTTTCTCGGTCACTCTGATTTGGCCGTATATGTCTTTGCCGTCTACCCACCTTCAGTCGTCTCTATATGTTTTTTCATCGATCATCCACTCTGTTTTGTCGTTGACCCATTTCTCTCTCTTACCGTGTCGTGGTTTCTTTTTTCTCTCTTCCAAGTGTTTTCTCTCTCTTCGTCTTACAGCTTCACTGTGCGGCTATTGTTCACTCGACAGCTACTGTTCACAACGACTACACTGTTCACTATGACTACGCTTTTCTTTTGCAGGTGGTGTTCTTCTGTGTAGGGTTTGGTGTTTTGCCATGTATTCAATTGTGTTGGCCTTACCCTAATTTTGTCTTCCAAGGTCTTTCTATACTCTCTTTCATGAAACCCTAATAAGGCTTACGCGGTAGATTTACGTTCTTGCCCTTCCATGTCGCTTTACTTTTTTGCATACTTAAACCTAGTTGACAACAATTACAACCCATACAAGGCTGTGGGAACAACAAATTTTATGAAGAAGCAATTAACATAGGAGCAAACCATGTTAGACAGAATGATGCTGAAAATTGTTATGAGCAAGAGGAATATGCAAACAAGCTTTAAAGTGTATCAACTTTGGATGACTATGAAGGTAAAGTTAGAATTAGTACTAAGTAGGTTGAGGAAGAGTGTGGCATATAAAGGTTGATGTTTTTAATAATAGAAAGAGAAGTGGATAGTGGTTTCAAATTATGAAAAAGTGAACAAAGTGAAGAAAGAGAAGGAAAAATTCAAGAGAAAAAGAAAATTGATTATAAATAAGTTCATGTTCAATAAGTGGATAGTGTTACATTCTATTTGATCATCTAAGCAATTATGAAGAGAGTAGAGACAATTATGAAAAATCTAATGAGAAGGTTAGAAGGTAAGGGTAATAGAAAAAGATATAATCCAAGGTTTAAAGTTCATGCATCGGATGTGGTAATAATATTTAAAAATAAAGAGAAATTACAAAAAGTTGTGTCTAAATATATACTAGAAACTAGTTTTGGCATCAACCGTAAAAAGAATGACAAAAGGAGACTTTTTTTAGATGCTACAATCAATGTACATGGAATTTGTTAGCCACGATTAACAAGGCTTCCAAATAATTTTTATTAGAAAATTTACTTTTAAGCATTAATGCATTAAAAAAAAATCAAGAGCAAGATGATCAATTCCAAGTTATTATTTAGGTTTCTAAAGAATAGGATACTTAAGCAGTTTGATATAAAGTGAAGAAATACAAAAGAAATGTGTAATAATGACTATAAGCAATATGTAAGCATCAGAATGTGTAGGATTGTTAGGTCAAAGGTGTTAAGGGAGCATTAAAAGGCCTATGTACGTCAATATGCAAGTTTATTGGATTATAAAGAAGAGTTATTACTTTCTAATCTTGGAACTACATACGTTATTAAACCAAAAAATAGAGTAGCAAGTCATCTAGTAAAACTTGAGAGGATTTGTAAATGTTTGATGCTTGCAAATAGGGTAGGAAATCAAGTTCTAGAAACATTTTAAGTGTTGAAGGATGTTTCTTTAAAGGAATTTGTATAGGTCAGATATTTAATGTGATAAGTTAGGATGGGAATAATCAAATATTCCTTATTGCATCAACAATAGTAAAGGTGGAAAATTAACTCTCTTGGTAGTCCTTTTTTAAGTTGCTTAAAGCAGACTTGCAACTTAGATTTATGGAGGGATACATTAAATATCAAACAAATTAAATGTAATATTTAATACAATTTCTATTTTTTAAATATGTATTTTGATTAGTCCAAATTTTGACTAATCCTGTTTATCTTGTTTGTTAGGGCTTGCTAAAGTAATTAGAGAAGTGATACCTAAGATTGTTCACAAGATGTGTGCACAACACATTTTCATTAAGTCATCATATATTCAAGAAAAGAGGTGAAGGGGCTTTAATTTAAGAATTTAGTTTTGGAAGTGTGCCAAGTCATCATATATACAAGACTTGGAGTTATAAATGAAAAAAATAGATAGGCTTGCCTTTAGGTAAGTTAGTGTAAGCCTTTTAGAGCATAAGATATCTTTATGATTCAATTGGTAATTTTGTGTGAAATATTCAATAGTTGGATAATGGATACTAAGCACAAGCCAATCATTAACATGCTAATGCAAATTAAAAGTATAATGGTGTAAAGATTTGTATAGTAAAAAGAATCTATAAAAATAAGGATTAAAGACTATAGTTTATTGATTATCAAGATAACTATGAAAAGAAAGTAACTTGCATGGGGGTGTTCTATGGTTTGGAATGGTGACGATGGTTATGAAGTGGTAGAGGGAGAAGATAAGCATACCATGTTTCTTAAAAGCCAAAGATGCACTTATAAGTCATGGCAATTGATAGGAATCCCTTGCCAGTATGCAATTTGTGTTATTTTCAATGTCAAATTACTTTTAAAGTCATAAATTTCTTAAATATGAACAATTTCTTGCTTGCATATCCAAAATCATTAAAACCAATTCAAGGATAACTATTGTGATCAAAATTTGATCAAGAAAAGCTTCTCCCTCTAAATGCCCAAAAAACCAAAATAATAATAATAATAATAATAATAAAGAAGAAAGGATGAGGATAAACCTAAAAAACTATCAAAGTAAAATCCACAAACTTTTAGAATATTAAGGAAAGGTCAATACTAAAAGTGTAAGAAATATGGAGAAAGAAACCACAATAAAGACATATAAGAAATAAAGTATAGATACACCATAAGTAAGTTATAATTGTCCTTGTTATTATTATAAAGTTGTTTAGTTGTGAAATTTCTTCATCATAAGTATTAAAGGTTGATAATTAAGATTTAGAGTTTATAATGTAGATTTTTCTTATGCTTGTAGGAAATCAATAAATGGGAGAAGTAGGAAAAGGAAGTTAGAATGTGCAAATAGGGCAACCAAACCATAACATTCCAAATAGTACATCTCATAAACTAACTTCCACTTTTAAAAGTTTAGTTTTTAAAGAGTTTAGATTAGCTTGAACATAAAGCAATAAGCCCACTATTAAAGCAAAATTTGCTAGGCCAAAAATAAGTAAGAAAACTACTAAAATATACATCAATTAAGCATTGTTTAAAGGTTTAGCACACAAATTTTTTAGCTATGTTGTATACACTAATCCTACAAATAGGATGCCTATATACAATGTCAGTACATAGCTTCATCTAATTTTATGTTCATTAGTTCATCTTTTTGTCTTTAATGTAGTTAAAACTGACTTTTGCAAAATATAAGTTTAGTTACATAAGGGTTTGAATGTCAAGACCAAGAGAAAAGTTTCATATGTTAATCCTAAATAATATGAACTTCTCTTTAAAGTAAAATAGTTATAATGGAAAAGGAACCCTATGTCACCACCAAACAGTGACAAAAGGTTTGGCTCACATGTTAGATCCTGAAAATTTGTCATTCGTGTTTGAGTATTGTTTAACAATAACTTACATTTGTTTTCTTTTCATGTCAAAGGTGGTCAGAAGCAAAAGAATGAGATTGTGATCTAGTTTTGGTGCAAAACTGAACAATATAGAAAGGTTTAAAACATGAGAGTCCTATAATGAACTTCACTATCACAATTAAGTAAACATCATTTACAAGATGATTAGTAACATGATCATGATCATTGTTTTGGGTAAATGATGTAGAGATGTATTTTGTAGTTGTATTGTTAAGACATAATCAACTATTGTTATGTCATGGGAATGTTGTATTTTTTGATATTAAACTTTCATTATGACTTCCTATTTGACTTTGCACACAAATGTTTACTTCATTTTATTAAAAAAAAAAAAAAAGCTTGGCACATACATTTGGGTGTTTGGTAGAGTGTTAATGACATTATGGAATAGCCAGTGTAAAAAAGCAAGATTACAAATGGATTGAAACTTATAGATATTCCATTACATTAAAAGATATTCTTTTATTTTACAACAACAAAATAAACTACATGAAATGCAAAACATTAGCCATTTTGTGCCTTTTACATTTTCTTACATAAGCCAAATTACATAATATATGTTAATTAGTTTGTGCATGAGCAATGTCTTTTGTATTTTCTTTTTCATTTAAGTAATTCTCTTTGTATTTACATTGACAATTTTCATTCTAAGAAACATAACCTCATTAACTAGATTTTTACCATTTTTCACTTAAAGTAAGCTGCTTCATCCTTTCAATTTCTTTCTTTAGTCCCTCTATTTATTGCCTATGTGATTTAACCACTTCTTTTGTGTGATCTAAGAATTTTCTATCTTCCTAAATATATATCCTTTGCTTATACACTTATTCACAAGTCAATTAGACATAAATGATACACACTTATGATGAAATTAATTATGTTTCATTTATAAAACCTAATTACACCTAATAGTTAGGGCAAGACCAAAAGCTTCTACCTAGGTTTCTATTAACCCATGAAGTAGGCAATTACGCTAATTCTCCATATTTGCATTATATTAGCGTACTTTTCTGCTATAACCATGCTTGCTCACAAACCTAGAAGATTTAAATGAGTAGCTTAATGTTTAATATGCAATATTAAGGTTTTTATGTAAAGAATGGATGAAATGCAAAGAAATAATCAAGGGAGTAAATTAATTTAGGGAGTAGATTAAATATAATGAAGTTACAACACTTGGGGGAGAATGAGTGGATATATACAAGTGAAATTATAAGGAAAGAGTGGGCAATCAATAAAAAGGATTAATTTTCAACAAAGCCATATAAAAATGAGATCAAGGAACCTATAAATGGAATCAAAAGAGAGGTAAGAGAATGAGAAATAGATTGGGATTCCAAAAAGTGATCAAGAGAGTTGATAAATGTGGTTGATTGAGAGCAATCTAGAGTGATGGATGATTTTATTGCTTATAGACATTTGTTTGTTTTTTGTCTCTTAATAGTTTACAATAACATAGTTTAATTTTCAATAAAATAAAACCCAAAACTACCATATAATCCCCATTTTCATCCTTTTTAATGACAATAAAAATGATTTGCTAATATAGTGAGTGAGGAATGGTAAAGATTAGCACTGTTAATGGCTTAATGACATAAAAGGGCAAAATTATTTGATAGGAAAAAATAAGGGACCTATTGTAAAAAAAAAAAAAAAAGAAAGAAAAAAAAGAAAAAGTTGTGTTTATTATTAAATTGAATCCCAAATGTTAGGGACTAATTTAGTTTTTTTTTATCTAAAAAATAAACTTGTCAACTTTTTGCCAATACATCCTTACATGTTTTGGATGTTTTGGATGCTTAATAGATCTACTTGTCAACTAAAAAGTTATAATGGTAGGCTTTACTACATCAAGTCCTAATTTTTGAAAAATTAAAAATGACATCAAATTAATGTTTACCCTTAAATCATATAGTCTTGTGAAAATGAAAATTGCTAATAGTGTAAGGAATAAAAAAACTCCCTTAATCTTTTAATTTTAATGGTAGCTTATTCTACAAGATTTCATTGGTTCAGCTTTTGGTCATTTCGTTTTTTTTTTTCATGAATTTTGTATAATTGGAAATTGGAGCTAAAACACCTACAAAATGAATGTTATATGCAATTTTTCTAAAAAATGATCAAGAAATTTCAAGGATTACTTATTTATTTGATGCTACTTCAGTCTCTTAAGGACTTTTAGGTTATTCCTTATCACCACAATCACCTTTTCTTTTTTTTTTTTTACTTTGGCTTACGCTTGCACTTTTTTTCCCCATAAATGTTTATGGCCTTAAGGTGTCTTCTCTCTTAAGTCATAACCTTGCTCTTTTCTAGCTTCTTCAAGCTTCTTTCCATTCTTTAAGATGATTGCTTTTACTTGCTCCCTTAGATTTTTCTTAATATTGTTAGCTAGAGAACTATGGGTCTTTTTAAAGAGTATATTAGCTAATTGTTCCATTTGTGACTCCAAATTTTTTATATTGGTTTTGAAACCTAGTTTCAATAGTGAATATGAATTTGGTTATTAGCTCTTTTAAATTGGACTTCTTCTCTTGAGGTGGAAATCTTAGTGGTGGTGACTTCATTGGATTGTTATTAATCCCTAAAAATTTAGATGATTTTATTAATTAGGATTATAAGCATTAGAGTAGGGGTCATTGTTGAGTCTATCTTTAATGGCTAATGTTGGATTTGTTGTTAACAGTATCTCATATATTTGTCCTTGTTAATTTGATGTTATGAGTGCCTTTGAGATGTGTTTACTGCATTTACAAAGTGTGTTGGTAGCTCATTTATTTAAGGGTTAAGGAAGACGACGTACTCTTATTCCTAGAAAGGAGAATCGATGTAGAGAAGGAGAGAAGTAATGGGACTAAATAGCTTGGTAATGGTTGACATTGAGAAGAGGTATTGGTGGGAATGGTAGCATGCTGCTTAGATAGGTCGAGAGATGTAATCTTAGCAATGCTACCTTTGTAAACAACCTTAAGTCAAAGACAATGCCAAATTTAAAATAGCGGAGAGTAGTCTTTAAGATTAGTGGTGCTGCATTGTCTAGAAACTACCAGAATATTGACCCCAAGGTGGTTATGCATATTGCTAAGGAAGTATCTGCTGCTTGCCAAGTTGGACTGAAGTTAACAATTGTGGTGAGAGGTCGTAATTCCTTCTATGGAGATTTATGGATATTTACTACTAGCTTGGATAGACCTATCGCATGCCAGATTGGTATAATGTTGACCATTGATGGTAGATCAACCATAAATTCAAGGAGTCAATGTTAACCGTTGATGGTAAGAAAACTTTAAATTTAAGGAATTAATGCTAATTATTAATGGTAGGGCAATCCCAAATTCAAGGCATATAAAATACCCATGTAGTCATCAAAAAGAATAAGTAAGGGAACAATAGAGAGCATAGTAGACAGAGGGCATAGAAGCAGCAAAAAAAAAAAAAAAAAAGAAAGAGGCAGTGACTGAAAAGAAAAAAAGAGAGCAAAAAAGAAAAGAGAGGTAGCAACAAAAAGAAAAGAGAGGCAACGTCAAAAAGAAATGAGAGACAATGACAGAAAGAAAGAGAGATTGGCAGAGAGAAAGTAGAGACTAGCAGTGAGAAAAGAAAGAATGGTAAAGAGAGAAAAGAGATCGGTAGTGAGAAAAGAGAGATCGACATAGAGAAGGCAGGGACTGGCAATGAGAAAGTAGAGATCAGCAATGAGGAAGAAGAGAATAGTAGAGAGAGAAGAGACCGGTAGTGAGAAAAGAGAGACCAGCAGAGAGAAGGCAGATATTGGTAGTCAAAAAGTAAAGATCAGCAGTGAGGAAGGAAAGAAAGATAGAGAATAGAGAACTGCAAAAAGAAAAAAGAAGATCAGTTTTCTACCACAACAACCTGTGCACATGGAGAATCTTTCTTAGAGGAGTTTTTGTGTTGTTCCTACAGCCTTGTATGGGTTGTAATTGTTGTCAACTAGATTTAAATGTGCAAGTAATTTGAAGCTACATGAAGGGGCAAGAAAGTAAAGCCACATGGAGGGGTAAGAAAGTAAATCACAATATATTAAGCCCTACTAGGGTTTTCATGGAAGAGAGTATATAAACCAAGACCTTGGAAGACATAAGTGTGGGTGGATAGCAAAACAAGGGTACATAGCCAAAGCACACAAATGGCAAGAGAGACCTTAGTGAGACAAAACCCTACAATAAAAGACAAACCAACGGCTGGACAGTAAGGAGACAACACAGTAAAGAGACCTTGGACAGCAAGGGAGACCTTGGTCGGCTGAAGGAAAATCGGGTGACCAACGGCAAGAGATAGGACACCACCAGCTAGAAGGAAACCGTGTGACTCACAGTAAGAGAAGAAACTGCACGCCATCGGAAGAGCAAAGGCGACACACACCCATCATAAGGGAAGAGAAGAGAAATTGTGGAAGAGAAGATAATCGGGAAGGCAAACCAGAACACACACACCACCGGGAGAGAAAGAAAAGATGCCACCGTGAGAGAAAAAGGGAAAGACACCACTAGGAGAGCCAACGTGAAAACTAGAACCGGGAGAGCCAATGTTGGAGAGAAACAGGAGAGCAAAAGAAAGGAGACTTGGCTGGACGGTGAGAGAGAAAACGGATGACTCGACAAGGAGAAAACTGTGTGACGCCAAGAGAGAGAAACCCGTGAGAAACATACAACCACCAGCAAGAGAAAAGACAACAACATAGCAAAGGAACACATGGCAAAAGGAAACCCGTAAGAGATGATACACCACTAGGAGAGAAGACGACACACCAACGACAAAACCAGAAATGCACCACCCCTAAAAGAGAAGAAAACCAGAAATGTGAGGTGAGGGCAAAAACCAGAAACAGGAGACCAGTGGAACCATGAAACGGACGCGGAGAGCAGATGGCAAAACTAGAAATGCACCACCCTTGGAAGAGAAGAAAACCAGAAACGTGAGGTGAGGGCAAAAACCAGAAACGGGAGATCAGCAAAACCATGACGAAGGAGGGCAGCAAAACCGTAACAGAGGAGTTCAGCAAAACCGTGAAACGAACGGGTGCAACAAAACTGTGAAACGGACGGGAGTGCAGCGGAATCGTGCAATGAAGTGGATGCAAACCAGAAATGTGCGTGAGGCATGAGACCAACGAAGCGGATGCAAGCCAGAAATGTACATAAGACGTGAGATGCCAAACCAGAAGCTGAAGGCAAGCTGAGAGATGTGAACCAGAAAAACCAAAAGCTAGAGGCAGGCTAAGAAATGTGAACCAGCAAAACCAGAAGTTAGAGGCAGGCTAAGAAAGGTGAACCAACAAAACCAGAAGCGTGTTACAGGCCAAGAGACACGAAACGGCAAACCAGAAGCGTGAGGCAATCCGTGAGACGTGAAACGGAAGACCAGTAGTGTGAGGCAGGCCGTGGGATGTGAAACGGTAGATCTGAAGCGTGAGTACAGGTCATGAGACAGTGAGATGGTAAAAGCAGGAGTTGTGTGAAACAACATAGAGAAGGAATTCGGTGAAGCATTAGAAAGAACTCAACGTATTTCTAGATTTCTTCAAGAGAGGTTAGAGAGTGTTGTGGTGGACTTCTAAGCGGCAGTGAAGCAGCCTATTCAATTCAATAGATACAAGACATGCTAGAAGAAGGGTAGACACAGTAAGTGACACTCTTTGTATTGTACTTGCTTTGTATTTGCAATAGTGAAAGAAACAGAGGATTAAGACATCCATTGTAACTACATTGTGAACATCGGGAGTACCACACTGGCATTCTTAAGTATAGTGAATTGTCTCGGTAGAGGAAGAGTCCCTACCACCGTGGATGTACGTCACATTAACGGAACCATGTAAATCTCTTGTGTCCTTACTTTGAATTTACGTTCTGTGTTTTAAATTGAGTTGTGAACGCGGCTAAAGTATCATCGAACCCATAACCTAAAGAAGACCTAATCAAAAACATCCGATCTGTTTAATAGGCAAGGTGTCTGAAAGGTGACTTTGGGGGGCTATTGTGATTAGTAGGTAACAATAGATCTACCTTAGTCGAATCTGAGAAAGAGTTCATTTTTAAGAAGAAGTTGAAGTTGTTTACATACCTATGTATAGACGAGAGCAAAAGTATTAAAGAAGTAGAATACTTTGGCTTAAGTTATCAGTGTTTTTAAGGGGTGTGATATTGATTCACCCCCCCTCTCAGTATCATAGACTAGTAGATCCTAGGGTGAAATCGGAAACTTCATTTTATTATAATCTTTTTATGTACTTTGAAAAAGAGTGGGAAACCCTTGGGGTAAGCGGAAGATCATTGTAAGTAGTTAAGGAGTGATCCTTCTACTACATCATCTATATCCCTTGATTGCAAAAGTGGACCATGTGATTTAGGAGAGATCTTATCACACTATAGATATAACTCATACATTATGGGTGAACCACATAAAATTTTTTTGTGTATTCTAGGGTGCTTTTGCTTGCTTGATGCCATTTTCACATAAAGAACCATGATAAAGATAAATCATAAATTTTAATAAGTTACAAAAGTTTAATCTAAATAACTTTGTAAAAAGTAAACATCTCATATTAATTCACCTTTTTTCCCTCTCAGTGTGAGATCTAAAAAGGTCCTTATCAATTGGTATCAAAGTGTGGTTCCTCTATTAATCCATTTTGCTTAGACTTGAAACTTTTTTGCTATTGTGAATCTTTACATCTACTACTAGTTAATATCATAGAGAGCATGAACAGTGTTAATAACAAGGGTATTTCCATATTTGATGGACAAAAATAATCAATTATGGAAGAATAGAATGCTCCCATATCTACTTTCACATGGTTTGGATGTGTTTGAATTTGTTGTTAGTGGCTGCACTCCTATTACTAGAGGTATTGCTATGACACTTACTAATAAGAAGAATTTAGAGTATGATGGAAAGGTTAGAAATGCCTTATATGCCTCTTTATTAGACAAAGAATTCATAAAAGTGATGGGGTGCAACACGGCCAAACAAACTTGGAAAAAATTAAAGAATATTTATGAAGGAGACAAGGTTGTGAAGAAAGCTAAGCTACAAATCTAGAGAAGTAGATCTGAAGATATAAAGATGCTAAATGATAAATCAATGGATACCTTCTTTACAAGAGTAAATGAAATTGTATGCTCTATTAGAGGTTATGGAAAGGAAATCAATAATGTTACTGTGGTAAGGAAGATACTTAAAAGTTTACTAGAAACTTTTAATGTCAAAATTTCCTCTACAGAAGATAGAGATTTAGATAGTGAAGTTCCCAACTTCTCTCTAGGATTTACTAGTTTGTGATACTGAGAGGGGGGTGAATCAGTATCACCATAATTCGCAATTCGCAGGTAAGTGAACAACTTCAACTTCTTCTTAAAAGTGAACTCTTTCTCAGAGTTGACTAAGGTAGATCTATTGCTACCGACCAATCACAATAGTCCCCAAAGTCACCTTTCAGACACCTTGCCTAATAGACAATACAGATATTCTTGTTTAGGTCTTCATTAGGTTATGGGTTGGCTGATACTTTAGCTGCGTTCACAACTCAATTCAAAACACAGAATGTAAAGCAAATTAAGGACACACGAGATTTACGTGGTTCCATTAACGTGACGTACATCCATGGTGGTAGGGACTCTTCCTTACCAAGACTATCCACTATACTTGAGAATTTCAGTTACAATGGATGTCTTAATCCTATGCTCCTTTCACTATTGCAATTACAAAGCAAGTACAATACAAAGAGTGTCACTTACTGTATCTACCCTTCTTCTAGCTTGTCTTGCCTCTGTTGAATGAAAGGCTGCTCCACTGCTGCTTAGAAGTTCACCGTAATGCTCTCTAACCTCTCTTGAAGAAATCTAGAAATACGTTGAGTTCTTTCCGATGCTTCGCCGAATTCCTTCTCTATGTTGTTTCACATAACTCCTACTTTCACCGTCTCACGGTCTCACTCATCTGCTTGCCCCACGATCTCACTGTTGTCGCATGTTCTGGTCTTCTTCTCTTCCAAGGGTGATGCGTTTCTGGTTTTTGCTCCCACCTCATGGTTCTGGTTTTCTTCCAACCGGTGGTCTTACGTCTCATGCCTCACCTATTCGTTTCTCTCTCTCTTGCTGTCCAGCTAGATTTCTCTCTCTTATCGTCGGATTTCTCTCTCTTACCGTTGAATTTCTCTCTCTTATAGTCCAACGGGATTTCTCTTTCACCGTCTAGTCAGATTTCCTTTGTTCTACCAATAGTCTCTCTCCCTTCTTCTACCCCTCTTTGGCCGTTCCAGATTTTCTCTCCTTTTCCCTTGTTTGGTCGTGTTTTCTCTCTCCTTCCCGTCGACTCCTCTGTTCTAGCTGTATACCTCTTTTCTCTCTCTTCCAACGGCTGTCTCAATTTTTCTCTCTTTCTCTCGATTCTACCGGTGGTATCCCTTTTGGTCGTATCTGCTTTCCCTATTTGGCTGTCGATCATCCACTTTGTTTTGCCGTCAACCCATTTCTCTCTCTTACCGTGTTGTGCTTTCTCTCTCACCGTCCAGCCGTGTTGACCTGTTTCTCTCTCTTGTCATGTCGTGCTTTCTCTCTCACTGTCCAACCATGTCGTCCGTTTCTCTCTCTCTTGCTGTCTAGCTGAATTTCTCTCTCTTACCGCTGGATTTCTCCGTCTTCCCCTATTCTGCCATCAGCTCATTTGGTTGGCCGAATGGGATTTTCTGTTTTGCTCACTTTTCGGTCGTCTCCTCTTTCTCTCTCTTGACGGTGATTTCTTTGTTGCCGTCAATGTATATTTCTTTTCTCTATTTCTGCCAACGACTTCTCTTTTCTTTTGTAGGTGGTGTTCTTCTCTGTGTAGGGTTTGGTGTTCTGCTGTTTATTCAATTGTGTTGGTCTTTCCCTAGTTTTGTCTTCCAAGGTCTTTATATACGTTTTTCCATGAAACCCTAATAGGGCTTACGCGGCGGATTTACTTTCTTGCCCTTTCATGTGGCTTTACCTTCTTACACACTTAAACCTAGTTGACAACAATTACAACCCATATAAGGTTGTGGGAACAACAATCTTCCTCTTTGTAATTGTTGGCAACACTCATAACAAAAGCCACTATGCAGCAGTTTCAACTCCCCCTAAATATGCACTCCCCCTGAACTGTTGCTTCTCTCTCCCTTTGCCAACCAATTAGAAATTTGAAAAACTCACAAAGTAGAGATGGAGGATCCACTTGATCTTCAAGCTTGAGGAGGCATTTGCAGAGACAGACTCATTCTATGCTTCTCAAATAGCTCTGTGGACAGAGATTTAGTTAGATCTTGTATAGCCTCTTCAACAGATTTAGGTTCAACTTGTGAGAGTAAAGCAGTAGCTCCCACAATTCTTCTTCTTGTTATAACTCCTACTGATGGGTCACCTATGATCTGATTTTCTTGATGAGCATTGGTCAACGTTTTCTTTGGCTTTCTTTCTTGCACAGTCTTAGTTGCAAGAGGATCTCTTTCTTCATCTTCAGACTCACTCTTTTCTGAGTCTGAACTTACTTCTTGTTCCTTTTCTTCATGTTGGTCTGATTCTTCATCTACATTGAAGTCATCTTCTTCATTGTCCTCAGCTTCTCCATTTTGCATTGTTTTCCAGTTCTCATCTATTCTCACATCATTGGATGTGATCACTTTTCCTAGCTTATGTAGGGAAGGCATCTTTGTGAGATACTCAGCAAACATAAAGGGTTACAGAGATCACGTCCATTCTATTGAGGTGTTCTTGTTGCTACCAATTGATGATGAATTCCATCCTTCTCAAGGTAATCTTCAAAAGCTTTATTTGTAAATTTAGTGCCTTGATTTGACCTTAATACTTTAATCTTCCTTCCACTCTCATTTTCAGCCAATCTTCTGTATCTCTTGAAGTAATTCAAAACTTCTGACTTGTGTTTGAGGTGCATGATGCAGGTCCTTCTCGAATAATCATCAACAAACAAGATGAAGTACCTTTCACCATTCAACCCTTTTGTTCTCATCGGCCCATACAAATCAATATGCACAATGTCAAGCACTACTTCAAAACTGAACTCTTTGGTCTTGTACTGTTTTCTGGCATGTTTTCCTTTAGAGCATGTTGAGCAAACATACTCTCTCTCTTTCTCCTGAGGTCGGGAATGTCTCTGATTGCATGAGTAGTGGTCAGCTTTCTCATGTTCTTCTATGATAAGTGTCCTAGCCTCCTATGTCAGAGTTGATTTTCTTCTTCTTTGGTGAGTAAATAGCTGTTTGTCTTGTTCTCATCAATCACATATAAATTTCCAGCTATTCTCTTCCCAGCTGCAACAGTATTGCCTTCTTTACTCTTTACTTGGTAACCTATTTTTGTAAATATCACTTTATGGTCTTCATTGCATAGTTGGCTGACAGATGCTAGATTATATCTGAGTCTTTCAATGTGCAGAACATCTTTTAGCTTTCCTTTTCCGATATTCACTGACCCCTGACCATTGATGTTAAGTGAATCATCATTGCCAAACTTGACTCTACCTTCTCTTGACTTGTTTAGCTTTGACAATTTACTCTTGTCTCCCGTCGTGTGTGAAGTGCATCCACTGTCAAGGATCCTTTGCTTATCCTTGTAGTCAGCCTTTAGTGCAATTTTAGCTATATTAGTCATATCCCTTTTTGCTCTATATTACTTCTTTTGAACTGGCTTGAAGATAGCTTTCTCCTTTTTCTCAGCTTTGATTACACCACTTGTTTTCACTGTGCCATTGAGTGCCTTCTCTTGCTCAAGGAGAAGTGTCATGCATCTCTTGGCATTATGGTCATCCTGCCCGCACCTTTCACACTATTCCAAGTTTGCCAATACAACAAACTTGTTCTTTGAAACCACTGGTTTGGGCTTCCACCAATAATCCTTATCAGCGAGTCCTTGCCTTTTACAGTATGTGCAAGAACTCACGACAGGTGTTCTCTTCTAAATTTTGTATTGTCTCCCCTTGTATGTACCATCGTGTTTTCTCAAGTTGGAGACATATACTGGCCTTCTCCACTAGCAGTTACTCGCCTTATGACCCCAAACTCCACAATAAAGACAGTGACCTTAAAACTGCCTCTTTTTGGGTCTAATCATAGCTTGTTTTCTTTTGTTCATTACTTGCTGTGTAGGCAATATAGCTGGCTTCGTTGCTTGTGTGACTTTCATTTCAGTCACCTTCTTCTCCTTCTTCTGTTTAGTCGTAACCCTCTACTGGCTTACTTCTTTCTAAGACGTAGCAGCTATGGGCTGCTGCTCTTTAACCACATACATCATTTTTGGCCTTGGCTTTGGTTTGATAACTGTCTTCTCTTCTTCAGTTATCTTCTCTTGAGTCATAGCATTCTCTTTCGACTTTTGTGGCAGAATCTCATTCTTCTTTTCTCTTACAGAGCTTATTTCTCCTGCCACTTTAAACTTCTGCAAGTTCTCCTCACTCTTTTTAAGTTGTTGCTGAAGTCTCAGCAACTTCATCTACATTTCTTCAATTGTTGAAGTCCTTAAGCCAAGCTCCATAGTAAGGTCTTCACATATTTTGATCTATTCTTCAAATCTTCTCTTCAAGTCAATATGTTCAGCCCTTATTTCATTTTTTTGACTTTCAGCTTCCTCAGACTTTGCTTCAACTTATTTTATGTGAGCCTCCAACCTTTTTAGGGTTCTGGCCCTTCTGATTATTTCCTTTGAAGCTGCTTCTAACTCAGTTTCAAGATTTGGTTCTTCTTCATCAACCTCCTCTTCCTCTTCAAAGGTTGAACTACCACCTTGAGTTGATGCCATAAAGGCCTGCTCATCTAATGATTCTTCATCTTCCTCCTTATCAGTTTCTTTTATCTGACTCACATAACTCTTAAATGAGCCTCTCTTCTTCTTCTGTGGGTTGGCAGTCTTCTTGTTGGACTTCTTTGATTTGAATGATGGTCTTCTCCATTTTGAATTTTGCTCATCATCACCATCCTTATCTTTATCATTAAGTTTCACTTTACACTGAGAAGCAAAGTGTCCAATCTACCCACAACGATAACATCTTAAGGATAACTATCATTTTCCTTTCTTAGACCCCTTTTTGAATTTCCTTGTGAAGTAAGCCAATACTTTACCTTCTCTTTCATCATCATCATCATCATCATCCTCACTAGATAATTGTTCCTCTTCTTTTATCTTCAAGTGCTTAATAGCTTTGAAAGCTGCCTTCTTTGATACCTTCGTTGTTACAGAGCTTTCAGTTGACTTTATCCTCATCTCATATGCAATAAGATTGCACTGGAGATCATGCAGAGACATAGAATTGAGATCTTTACTCTCCTTTATGGCTGCTACCTTTGATGCAAACCTCTTAGGCAGAATTTTCAGAATTTTCTTCACAATAGATGAGTCTTTGTTCTTCCCATGACTTCTTAAGTTGTTTACAGCGTCAATAACCCTGGTGAAGAACTCTTGAACTGTCTCATTCTTCTGCATTCTAAGAGATTCATATCTCTCCTTGAACACTTAAAGCTTAGCCTCCTTCATTTTGCCATCACCTTTATAGACCTTCTGCAATCTATCCCATATCTCCTTGGCAGATTTGCAGTCCATAACTTTAGCATACTCAGCATCTGTCAATGCTAAAATGATGACATTTGAGGCCTTTCCATTTATCTCAAACTGCCTTAACTCCTCTGGGGTTGGGTCTTTACCTTTTTTTGGAGCCACAAAACCCTCCTGTACGCATTTCACCACATTCATGCCCATGGTTGCAAATACCACTTGCATTCTTGCTCTCCACATATGGTAGTTGGTTCCGTTGAAGATTGGAACCTTCTTATTGTAAGTAGTGCTGGTGCTGGTACCGGCTTCCTTTTCTCTGTATGCTGAACAAGTCAAACTTCTAGATCTCTTCAAACTAGTACACCAAACTGTTAACTTTCAAATTGGTGAACCTATGCTCTGATACCAATTAAAGTTCCTGACTTCTCCCTAGGATCTACTAGTTTGTGATACTAAGAGGGGGGGTGAATCAGTATCACCACAATTCGCAATTCGTAGGTAAGTGAACAACTTCAACCTCTTCTTAAAAGTGAACTCTTTCTCAGAGTCGACTAAGGTAGATCTATTGCTACCTACTAATCACAATAGTCCCCAAAGTCACCTTTCAGACACCTTGCCTAATAGACAATTCGGATGTTCTTGTTTAGATCTTTGTTAGGTTATGGGTTGGCTGATACTTTAGCTACGTTCACAACTCAATTCAAAACACAGAACGTAAAGCAAATTAAGGACACACAAGATTTACGTGGTTCCGTGAACATGACGTACATCCATAGTGGTAAGGACTCTCCTTTACCGAGACTATCCACTATACTTGAGAATTTCAGTTACAATGGATGTCTTAATCCTATGCTCCTTTCACGATTGCAATTACAAAGCAAGTACAATACAAAGAGTGTCAGTTACTGTGTCTACCCTCCTTCTAGCTTGTCTTGCCTCTGTTGAATTGAAAGGTTGCTCCACTGCCACTTAGAAGTTCACCGTAATGCTCTTTAACCTCTCTTGAAGAAATCTAGAAATACATTGAGTTTTTTCCGATGCTTCGTCGAATTCCTTCTTTAGGTTGTTTCACATAACTCCTACTTTCACCGTCTCACGGTCTCACTTGTCTCCTTGCCCCACGATCTCACTGTCGTCGCATGTTCTGGTCTCACGCCGTTGCACGTTCTAATCTTCTTCTCTTCCAGGGGTGATGCATTTTTGGTTTTTGCTCCTACCTCACGGTTCTGGTTTTCTTCTGGCCGGTGGTCTCACGTCTCACACTTCACCTATGCGTTTCTCTCTCTCTTACTGTCCAGCTGGATTTCTCTCTCTTATCACCGAATTTCTATATCTTACCGGCCGAATTTCTCTCTCACCATCTAGCCAAATTTCCTTTGTTCTACCAACGGTCTCTCTCTTTTCGTCCACCCCTCTTTGGCTGTTCCAGATTTTCTCTCCTTTTCCCTTATTTGGCCGTGTTTTCTCTCTCCTTCCCGTCGATTCCTCTATTCTGGCCGTATACCTCTTTTCTCTCTCTTCCAATGGCTGCCTCAATTTTGCTCTCTTTGTCTCGATTCTTCCGGTGATATCCCTTTTGGCCTTATCTGCTTTCCTTGTTTGGTTGTCGATCATCCACTCTGTTTTCCCATTGACCCATTTCTCTCTCTTGTCGTGTTGTGCTTTCTCTCTCACCGTCCAGCCGTGTTGACCTGTTTCTCTCTCTTGTCGTGTCGTACTTTCTCTCTCACAGTCTAGCCGTATCAACCGTTTCTCTCTCTCTTTCCTTATCGTTTGTTTCTCTCTCTCTCTCTTACTGTCCAGCTGGATTTCTCTATCTTACTGCCGAATTTCTCTCTCTTCCCCTGTTTTGCCGTCGGCTCATTAGGTTGGCCGAATAGGATTTTCCGTTTTGCTCACTTTTCAATCGTCTCCTCTTTGTCTCTCTCAACGGTGATTTCTTTGTTGCCGTCGGTGTATATTTCTTTTCTCTATTTTTGCCAACGGCTTCTCTTTTCTTTTGCAAGTGGTGTTCTTCTTTGTGTAGGGTTTGGTGTTTTGTCATGCATTCAATTTTGTTTTATATACTCTCTTCCATGAAACCCTAATAGGGCTTATGCGGCGAATTTACGTTCTTGCCCTCATGCAGTGGATTTACTTTCTTGTCCTTCCATGTGGCTTTACCTTCTTGCCTTTCCATGTGGATTTACTTTCTTGTCCTTCCATGTGACTTTACCTTCTTGCACACTTAAACCTAGTTGACAACAATTACAACCCATACAAGGCTGTGGGAACAACAAATGGGCTACTCCTAGATGATTTACACAGCATATTAATGGCTTATGAAATGAGAATAGCCCTAATGAAGAAAGAAAAGAAGCTTAAAACAAAGAAGGAGTTGACCTTTAAGGCTATGAAGAAATTAAAAATTAAAGAACAAATAGAAGAAACCACCGACAACTCTGAAATAGAAGATGGTGATACTAAATTTGATAAAGTCATGGTATATATCACCAAAAATATGAGGAAAGGAAAAGGGAAGTATAAGGAAAAAAAACCCTTGAAGTTCTTTAGTTGTGAAGGCATTAGGCACTTTACAGTGGATTGTGCCCAAAGAGAAAAGAAGCAGATAGTGATGATGATGATGATGAGCTGCCCCAAGAAGGAAAACAAAGAAATCCAGCTATTCTAAGGTTAGGAATTCAAATGCTAAAGGAAAAAAGAAATTCTTCAAATCCAAAAGAAAAACTTTTTTGAGTAAGTTGGATGAAGAAAATTATGAAGAAGAAATTGATGATGATTCTGATGATGATGTTGTAGAAAATATGTTGGTTACACGAGTAAATGATGAACAAGAATTCTCAAGTGATAAGGAATTAGCAAAAGAGGAAGAGAAAGTGATAGTGTTAGATACATGTCTTAAAGATATGAAATTCAGAAAAAGGAATATGGACAGCAACTTGTACATAAAAGAAGATAAATAAGGCTAATTAATTGTTGTGGTTTATGTTGTTGACATAATTTTTGCTATTGAAAAAGATACCCTTTACACTACTTTTGCCGATCAAATGAAGAAAAAGTTTAAGATGTCTATGCTAAGTGAAATGAAATTCTTCTTAAAGTTATAAGTTTTGCAAAGTAAGGCTAGAATTTTTCTCTCCTAAGAAAAATATGCTTGTGAGTTATTAAAAAGGTTTGAGATGGAGAACTCTAAAAAAGTAAGCATTCCTATTACTATTGAAACAAAATTAAGCAACGATAAAGAAGACAAAATGGTTGATTAGAAGGAATATAGAAAGTTGATTGGAAGTTTACTGTATTTAACAATATTAAGGCCTGATCTTATTTTTGTTATAATACTTTTGGCTAGATTTCAAAATGAGCCCAAGGAATCTCACTTTGTGGTTGCCAAAAGAATCTTGAGATATGTTAAGGGCACAATAAATTATGGGTTGCTTTATGATAGAAATGGATAACTTAATTTATATGGGTATACAAATGCTAATTGGGCTAAAAATTGTGATGATAAAAGGTCTACATCGGATAGTGCATTTTATTTAAGCAGTAAGTGTGTTTCATGGCACAATAAGAAACAAAATTCAGTAACTCTAAGCACTGTAGAGGCTAAATATGTGGCTGCTGCTCAAGCTTATACTCAAATGCTATGGATGAAACAACAACTTAAAGATTTGAAGGTAGATGTGCAATTGCCATTGTTGATTGGTTATAACAACCAAAGTACCATCAATTTATCAAAGAATCCTATGTAACACTCCATATTTAAACATATTATAATAAAGTACCACTTCATTAAAGAAAAAAATGGAGAATGATAAAGTAAAGTTGGAGTATATGCCTACCACGGAGTAGGTTGCAAATATATTGACCAAACCTCTATTAAGAGAGATGTTCTAAAAGTTAAGGTTGAACTTATATACTCAGCCATCCCTTAAAGGTTAAGGTATGCCTTTAACCCCCTTATACCCTTCCTTCTTATACTATTCTTTAGATTTGTTGTCAAAGGGGGAGATATTGTGCATAAATCCAAAAAGAGCATGTACTGATCAAAAGGAGGAGTAGCTTGATAAATCCAAAGGGAAAAATCAAATAAAAGGGGAAAAATTATTAAGGGGGAGAAGCAAAAAAAAGGGGGAGTTAAAAATTTAGGTTATTTCCAATTAGTATTAGGCCTACATGCAAAAAGGGAGACATATGTTTTAAAGGGAACTGTGAATGTCAAATGAAGGACTTTCTTTTTATTGACACTGCTGCTTATGCTTAATTACTGATTTATGGATTTAATGTGTTGCCAACAAATCCAAAGAGGGAGATTGTTTAGCCCATCTTTGATGACTAATATTGGATTTGTTGTCAACAACATCTCATATATTTGTCCCTATTGATTTGATGTTATGAGTGCCTTTGAGATGTATTTGCTGTTTTTACAAAGTGTGGTGGTAGCTAATTTATTCAAAGGTTAAGGAAGATGGCGTACTCTTATTCCCATAAAGGAGAATTGATGGAGAGAAGGAGAGAAGTAGTGGGACTGAATAGCCTGATAACGGTTGATGTTGACGATAAGGTATTGGTGGTAATGGTAGCGTGTTGCTTAGATAAGACAAGATATGTAATCCTAGCAATGCTACCTTTGTAAACAACCTTAAGTCAAAGACAATGCCAAATTTAAAATGGCAGAGAGTAGTCTTTAAGATCAGTGGTGCTGCATTGTCTGGAAATTACCTGAATATTGACCCCAAGGTAGCTATGCAGATTGTTAAGGAAGTATCTACTGCTTGCCAAGTTGGACTGGAGGTAGCAATTGTGGTGGGAGGCAATAATTCCTTCTATGGAGATTCATGGATATTTACTACTAGCTTGGACAGACTTGTGGCATACCAGATTGGTATAATGGAGACTATTAATGGTAGGTCAACCTTAAATTCAAGGAGTCAATGCTGATCATTAATGGTAGGTTAACCCTAACTTTAAACAGTCAATGCTAACCATTAATGGTAGGGCAACCCTAAATTCAAGGAATCAATGCTGACCGTTGATGGTAAGGTAATTCTAAATTCAAGGCATATAAATACTCATATAGTCACCAAAAAGAATGAGTGGGGGAACGACAGAGAGCATAGTAGATAGAGAGCATAGAAACAGCAAAAAAGAAAGAAAGAGGCAACAACAAAAAAGAAAAGATAAGTAATGGTAAAAAGAAAAGAGAGACAGTGGCAAAAAGAAAAAGAGACCGGTAGAGAGAAAGCAGAGACCAGCAATAAGGAAGGAGAGATAACAAAGAGAAAAAAGAGACTGGTAGTGAGAAAGGAGAGATTGCCAAAGAGAGGGCAAAGATTGACAATGAGAAAGCAAAAATTGGTAGTGGGGAAGGAAAGAATGGTAGAGAATAGAGAACCATAGAAAGAAAAAAGAAGATCAATTTTCTGCCATAATAGCCTCTGCACATGAGAGATCTTTTTTAGGGGAGTTTTTGTTATAATCTTTTTATGTACTTCTTTAAAAAAGGGTGGGAAGCCCTTAGGGTGAGCGGGAGATCATTGTAAGTGGTTAAGGAGTGATCCTTCCACTTCATCATATGTATCTCTTGATTGTAAAAGTGGACCGTGTGATTTGTGAGAGATCCTATCACACTATAGATGTACCTCACACATTGTGGGTGAACCACGAAAAACATTCTGTGTATTCTTGGGTGCTTTTGCTTACTTGATATTCATATGACCGTTTTCACATAAAGAAGCAAGATAAAGATAAATCATAAATTTTAATAGGTCACAGAAGTTTAATTTGGATAGATTTGTAAAAAGTAAACATCTCACACTGATTCACCCCTTCTTGCCCTTAGTGTAAGATACAAAAAGGTCCTTATTAGTCGCCTACTTACTACCTATTAAAATTACCAACAAAATTAGCATACTCAAATGATTGTGAGAAAGGATTACCTATTTGACATATAATACTAATATGTCTTCCTTCACACAAATCACTTTACACATATATCATTGATGCAATCATGTTGTCAATCTTCTTGTGAAATGCTTTAATTTAAGTAGATATTGCAATAAGGGTGAATTATTAGTAGACCTCTACAGCTCTATTAGTTGTTAATCTATTTCGCTACCATTTATAATATTAAAGGTCATCACATCCAACAAATCATATGCCTCCTTTTATGTCTTTCTTATAATGATACCACTTTTTGCTACATTAATGATAAAGGATTAGCCAAAGATAAGCTATTATAGAGAGTCTTTACCTATAACTATGTAAGGTAAACCATGATATGGGCATTTCCTTAGCAAATCATTGAATCTCTCCATCCTTCTTACAAAGACTCCATCACTAACTATATAAATGTTGTAATATTATTACATATTTTAGTAGTTTTAAAAGATGAGAAAAACTTTGCTAAAAAGCATTAAGCCATTATGTCCTAAGTAGTAATGGATCTTGCACATAAAAAGTTGAGCCAATTTTTTTGCTTTGTCCTGCAAAGAGAAAGGAAACAATTTTAATCTAATACCATCATCGAAAAACATCATTATGCTTAAAGACATTACAAATATCCAAAAAGTTTGCAATATAAACATTAGAGCCACAACTAGGTAAATCACCAAATTAAATTGATTTTTGAGTCATCTAAATAATGATTGGCTTGATTTTGAAATTATTTGCTTATACAGCTAGTCTCCTAATGTTTGATGTTGTCTTTATGATAAAAGGATTTATAGACTTTAGCAAGGACTAGTTAGCATCATATCTTCCTTTATCACCATATTTGCTTTTTTATGTTTGTTTGGCATGCAAACTATAGTTTCAATTTCAAGATTAAATGGCATAAGTTCTTTACCACATAATTGTATCATGCACTATAAAAAACCTTACAAAACAAAAATAAATAAAATTAAAATTCTAAATTAAAATCTAGATCAAAGGGTTTCAATACTATTTAGATTTACAATCCCTAATATCAATGCCAAAAACTTAATGTGTGCAAACAACTACTAGCAAGTCATTAGCACTTAAGTAATATATAAAGTAAATAAAGTATCATTCCACAAGGAAGCAAACAATTACTAAAACACTAATTAATTCTAATTTTATTTACAAAACTAATTTTAATGATTACATAACTATATAAGAACAACTAAAATCTAAATTGAAAAATCAATTGCTAAGCATAATAAAGCTAAATTAAAAGAGAATATATTAGGATTTTTAGTTTATCGCACCAAGGTTCCATAGAATTCTTGTCTAACTTACTATCAAGAAAAAGATTTATTCATCGGATAACAAAATTTGCTATGCCATTCAATGCTCTTTCTTATGTTAAATCAAATTTACCCTTATCTATTAACCTATTATATTTCTAAGTAAATTTAAATAAATAAAAGCATATTAGGTTCGATGAAAAATTCTGGTTTAAGTAGATACTTTTGAAATCCACCCATCACCGTTACCTATGTCCCTTACAATGTTGGATGTCATAACTTTAGCACATGGTCTAATGGTAATGCTCTCAAATGTAGGACATTATGCGAGTGGGGCAACTGTAGTTCCCCTTGATCTTTACTTATAAAGAGTTTTTGTCTTGCAAGAGCACGACTGTTGTGCCTACTTTTGTCATTGATCCCATCCTATTGGTCGGAGTCATGTTATGCGCACAATCACTAGTATTATGAATGAATGCTACCTAATTGATCCTACTAGTATTCATATGCTTATTTGAAAGATTAAACTATGCATGTATAAGTGTGAACTAATTGTGAAATAATGAATGCCTCGTTAAATCAATTATAGTTTGTTTACTGGTACCTGTTACTCAATAACCCTAATAATTCTAAAGTTAATACATATAATGAACTCCAATTTCTAACAAAGATGCATTTATTAGATAAAAAGTCAACATAGGCTTTATTTGTTATTTTGATGACTCATGGTAACTCAATGAATCCCATGGCCAATGTGCCAAAGTCACGTCATTCAAATTTTTACATGAATCATGTTTGTATGTCTCTATACTTCATTCAATTTATGGTATATATCATTTAATCTAATATACAAAATCTCCTTTCAATCTCAAACATGCATATCAAATCAATTTAAAACTTGATCTTGCTTTTAAAATCATTAAGTACAATAACAGTACTCGCTATGAAAGAAAATTCTTGAATATCATAAAAGCAAGCAAAACTATATAACTATGGTTAGGCTACACCTAAACTCCAACTAAGAAAATTAGTTCATTCTAAAAGTAATAAAAACCAATCTAAAAATTAAAGATACAAAATTTTTGGGAAAACAAAAGGATGAATAGCTTTGGAATTACTTCCTTTGCTCTCTTCACGTTCCTTTTTCTTTTCTTAGTATGTTTCTTTATTATAGTTTAAATAATTACACAAATTTATATTGCATTTTAAGCTTGATGGAAGGATAATTTGTGTGATTAAAATTGGTTTTGGTAGGTTTTGCAAGTTTTACTTTATTGTTCCCACAGCCTTGTATGGGTTGTAATTGTTGTCAACTAGATTTAAGTGTGTAAAAACGTAAAGCCATATGGAGGGGCAAGAACATAAATCTGCCACGTAAACCTTATTAGGGTTTCATGGAAGAGAGTATAAAAAGATCTTGGAAGACAAAACTAGGGTAAGGACAACATAAGAGAGCATTCGGTAAACACAAAGAAAGCAAGGTCGGCCAAAACAAAAGAGAGAAAACAAGGGAGGAACGGCTGGACAGCAAAGAGAGAGTACACGGCTGGACAGCAAGAGAGGGTGGACGGCAAATCACAAATCAAAAAAGGTGGAACGGCCAAACACAAAACAGCACACCAAAACCAAAGAGTGAACGGAAAAACCATCACCGGCTGAAAGAGAGAGAACGTCCAACCAACCATTCGGCCAACACAAAGAGAAACCGTCCAAAGAAAGAAACCGACCAATACAAGCTAGGGTATTCGGCCAAGAGAGAAAACACAACCTTGAGAGAAAACCCTAGACGTCCAAGCAAGGATACAACCAGCCAAACACAAAAGAGGAACCGTCTAACACAAGAAAACGTTTGGCCAACAACGGCAAAGTAATCAACCAGCAAAAGAGGTGTGGACGGCAGGGAGGAGAACAGCCAAGGCAAGGTGAACAGCAATAAGGAGAGCACAGTCACAACACACCAACAGCAAGGAGACCTTGGTGAGTCAAAACCCTACAACAAGGAAGAGTAAACCGGTTGGACAGCAACAGTGAACACACAGCAAACCAAGGGAGACCTTGGACAGCAAGGGAAACCGGGCAACGGCTGGAAGGAAACCGTGTAACTCACGGTCAGAGGAGAGGCAAACGCACCATTGGTAAGAGAGGAGACAACACACCATCCATAAGGGAAGAGAGGAGAAACCGTGAAAGAGGAGACCACCAGGAGAGCAAACCAAGCTGCCCGGAGGTGTGAAACGGACAAGGGCAAACCAGAAACGTATGTGAGTCGTGAAACTAGCAAAGCGTGCAAACCAGAAACGTGCGTGAGACGTGAAACGCCAAACCAAAAACGTGAGGCAGGCCGTGAGATGTGGAACGGCAAACTAGAAACGTGAGGCGAGCCGTGAGACAGTGAGATCTTGAAATAGGAGACAGGTGAGACCATGAGACGGTGAAAGCAGGAGATGTGTGAAACAACCGTGGATGTACGTCATGTTGACGAAACCACGTAAATCTCGTGTGCCCTTACTTTGATTTACATTCTGTGTTTTGAATTGAGTTATATGAACGCAGCAAAAGTATCAACCAACCCATAACCTAACAAAGACCTAATAGGTAAGGTGTCTGAAAGGTGACTTTGGGGACTATTGTGATTAGTAGGTAGTAATAGATCTACCTTAGTCAAATCTCAGAAAGAGTTCGCCTTTAAGAAAAGGTTGAAGTTGTTCACATATCTGCGAATTATGGTGATACTGATTCACCCCCCCTCTCAGTATCGCAAACTAGTAGATCCTAGGGTGAAGTTGGAAACTTCATGCTTTGTTTGCAATTTTCTTTTTTTGTAGGTAACAAATCAAAGCAACAAAGTAATGGAAATAATGAAATATTGTATAGTCTAAAGAACATAGGTGAAGGAGTGCATTAGTCATAAAACCAGTTAAGTGTGATCTAACCTATGATGATCACTTGAAAAGTTTGTCTTCACATATTTCTTTTTAACTTTTTTAGGGCTATTTGTTCACTTAAATATGGGACTACAAATATTATAATAATGGATGACTTAAGGTGGAGAGACTATAATTGAAGGGTAAAAAGTCAACTTATACAATAGTTTTTGTTACTTCCTCCTTTCCTTTGATAGTGGTCCTAAAAATGTTAAATATTTTTGTATTTGTGATTTACAACATGAATAACTAAACTCTAATACTAGAGTGAAGGGATGTAATCCATTATGGGATTGAACTACTTATGGGTTATTCATACTTTTGAGATTACTCCATTTATTTAATAGGAGTGGTGATTTGATTTATTATTTTGAGCTTTTTAAATATTTTATACTTGATCACCATAAAAGCAGATTTTTGGATTGTGTTGAAATTGATAAATAAGATATAATTGTGCACTAAATAGATGAACATACGACTTTTTAGATAAACATATGAATAGGTTGTGTGATATTTTATAATTTCTTATGTTTAATTGATCTAATCTATCACTATATGAGTGAAGTTCCTAACTTCTCCCTAGGATCTACTAGTTTGTGATACTGAGAAGGGGGTGAATCAGTATCACCACAATTCGCAATTTGCAGGTAAGTGAACAACTTCAACCTCTTCTTAAAAGTGAACTCTTTTTCAGACTCGACTAAAGTGGATCTATTGCTACCTACTAATCACAATAGTCCCCAAAGTCACCTTTCAGACACCTTGCCTAATAGACAATTCGGATGTTCTTATTTAGGTCTTTGTTAGGTTATGGGTTAGTTGATACTTTAGCTGCGTTCACAACTCAATTCAAAACACAAAACATAAAGCAAATTTAGGACACACGAGATTTACGTGGTTCCGTCAACGTGACATACATCCACGGTGGTAGAGACTCTCCCTTGCCGAGACTATCCACTATACTTGAGAATTCCAATTACAATGGATGTCTTAATCCTCTACTCCTTTCAATATTGCAATTACTAAGTAAGTACAATACAAAGAGTGTCGCTTACTGTGTCTACCATTCTTCTAGCTTGTCTTGCCTTTGTTGAATTGAAAGGCTGCTCCACTGCCGCTTAAAAGTTCACCGCAATGCTCTCTAACCTCTCTTGAAGAAATCTGGAAATACGTTGAGTTCTTTTCGATGCTTCGCCGAATTTCTTCTCTACGTTGTCTCACACAACTTCTGCTTTCACTGTCTCACGGTCTCACCCGTCTCCTTGTCTCACGTCGTCGCACGTTTTGGTCTCACGCCGTCGCACGTTCTGGATTTCTTCTCTTCTAAGGGTGATGCGTTTCTAGTTTTTACTCTCACCTCACAGTTTTGGTTTTCATCCTCTTTGTTGGACTCACACCTCACCTGTTCGTTTCTCTCTCTCTTGCTATCCAGTCGGATTTCTCTCTCTTACCGTCCAGCCGAATTTCTCTCTCTTACCGCCGGATTTCTCTCTCTTACCGTCCAGCCGGATTTCCTCTGTTCTACCGATGGTCTCTCTCTCTTCGTCCACCCCTCTTTGGTCGTTCCAGATTTTCTCTCCTTTTCCCCTTATTTGGCCGTATTTTCTCTCTCCTTCTCGTTAACTCCTCTATTCTGGCCGTATACCTCTTTTCTCTCTCTTCCAACGCTTGTCTCAATTTTTCTCTCTTTCTCTCGTGTTCTGCTGATCGTTGGTGTGTCGGTGGTGTGTCGTTCCTTTGCCGACCACTCTCCTCTTTGGCCGTGTCAGATTTTCTCTCCTTCCCCTGTTCTGTCGTCGGTTCACTTAGTTGGCCAAATAGGACTTTGCCGTTTCGCTCTTTCGGTTTGTCGTCCAATCGTCCAGCCCCTTCAGTCGTCTCCTCTTTTCTCTATTTTTGCCGACTGTATCTCTCTCTTTTATAGTTGTCTCTCGACCTCTGTTCTTGTTCAACCCGGCCGTTGACCGTCCGTCTCCTCTTTCTCTCTCTCTCTCAACGATTGATTTCTTTGTTCAGCTCAGTCGTCGACTGTCTCCTCTTTTTCTCTCTCTCTCGACAGTTATACTGTTCACTACGGCTACTCTTTTCTTTTGCAGGTGGTGTTCTTTTGTGTAGGGTTTGGTGTTTTGCCATGTATTCAATTGTGTTTGCCTTGCCCTAATTTTGTCTTCCAAGGTCTTTATATACTCTTTTTCATGAAATGCTAATAAGGCTTATGCGGTGGATTTACGTTCTTGCCCTTCCATGTGGATTTACCTTCTTGCCTTTCCATGTGGCTTTACTTTCTTGCCCTTCCATATGGCTTTACTTTCTTGCACATTTAAACCTAGTTGACAACAATTACAACCTATACAAAGCTGTGGGAATAACAATCTCCCCCTTTGTAATTGTTGGCAACACTCATAACAAAAGCCACTATGCAGCAGTTTCAACTCCCCCTAAATATGCACTCCCCTTTTCTTAACAGCTCCTCATGCACTGTTGCTTCTCTTCCCCTTTGCCAACCAATTAAAAATCTAAAAAACTCGTAAAGTAGAGATGGAGGATTCACCTGATTTTCAAGCTTAAGGAGGCATTTGCACAGATAGACTCAATCTATGCTTTTCAAACAAATCTGTGGACATAGATTTAGTTAGATCTTATGTAGCCTCTTCAACAGATTTAGGTTCAACTTTTGAGAGTAAAGCAGTAGCTCCCACAATTCTTCTTCTTGTTGTAACTCTTGTTCATGGGTCACATATGATCTGATTTTCTTGATGAGCACTTGTCCATGTTTTCTTCGGGATTCTTTCTTGCACAGTCTTAGTTGCAAGAGGATCTCTTTCTTCATCAATCACATACAAGTTTCCAGCTATTCTCTTCTCAGCTACAAAAGTATTGCTTTCTTTACTCTTTACCTGGCAACCTGTTTTTATGAATATTACCTTATGGTCTTCATTGCATAGTTTGCTGACAGATGCTAGATTATATCTGAGTCCTTCAACGTGCAGAACATCTTTCAGCTTTCCTTTTTCAATATTCACTGACCCTTGACCACTGATGTTGAGTGAATCATCATTGTCAAACTTGACTCTGCCTTCTTTTGATTTGTTTAGCTTTGATAATTTACTCTTATCTCCCGTCATGTGCGAAGTGCATCCATTATCAAGGATCCATTGCTTATCCTTGCAATTAGCCTTTAGTGCAATTTTAGCTATATTAGCCACCTCCCTTTTTGCTCTATATTCCTTTTTTTGAATTGGCTTGAAAATAGCTTTCTCCTTTTTCTTAGCTTTGACTGCACCATTTGTTTTTACTATGCCATTGAATGCCTTCTCTTGCTCAGGGAGAAGTGTCATGCATCTCTTGGCATTATGGCCATCCTGCCCGCACCTTTCACACTGTTCCAAATCTGCCAATATAGCAAACTTGTTCTTTGAAGCTACTGGTTTGGGCTTCCACCAATAATCCTCGTCAGTATGTCCTTGCCTTTTACAGTATGTGTAAGAACTCACGACAGGTGTTCTCCTCTGGGCTTTGTATTGTCTCCCCCTGTATGCAGCGTCATATCTTCTCAGGTTGCAGACATATACTGGCCTTCTCCACCAGCAGTTACTTGCCTTATGACCCTAAACTCCACAATAAAGATAATAACCTTGGAATGACCTCTTCTTGGGTCTAATCACAGCTTGTTTTCTTTTGTTCATTACTTGCTGTGTAGGCAAGGTTACTGGTTTCTTTGCTTGTATGGCTTTCATTTCAACCGCCTTCTTCTCCTTCTTCTATTCAACCATTGCCCTTGGCTGGCTGACTTCCTTTTCTTTCTGAGACGTAACAGCTATGGGTTGTTGCTTCTTAACCACATACATCATTTTTGGCCCTGGCTTTGGTTTGATAACTATCTTCTCTTCTTTAATTATCTTCACCTGAGCCACAACCTTCTCTTTCAACTTTTGTGGCAAAGTCTCATTCTTCTTTTCTCTTGCAGAGCTTGTTTCTCCTACCACTTTAAACTTCTGCAAGTTCTCCTCACTCTTTTTAAGTTGTTATTAAAGTCTCAGTAACTCTTTCTCCATTTCTTCAATTTTTGAAGCCCTTGAGCCAAGCTTTACTATAAGGTCTTCACATATTTTGATATATTCCTTAAATCTTCTCTTCAAGTCAATATGCTCAGCCCTTATTTCATCCTTTTGACTTTTAGCTTTCTCAGACTTTGCTTCAACTTTTTTACATGGGCCTCCAACCTTCTTAAGGTTCTACCCCTTCTGATTATCTCCTTTGAAGCTGCTTCCAGCTCAGCTTCAAGATCTGGCTTTTCTTCATCAACCTCCTCTTCCTCTTCAAAGGTTGAACTACCACCTTGAGTTGATGCCATAAAGGCATGCTTATCTGATGATTCTTCACCTTTCTCCTCATCAGCTTCTTTTATCTGACTCACATAACTCTTGAATAAGCCTCTCTTCTTCTTTTGTGGTTGGCAGTCTTCTTACTGAACTTCTTTGATTTGAGTATTGATCTTCTCTATCTTGAATTCTGCTCATTATCACCATCCTTATCTTCATCATCAAGTTTCACTTTGCACTAAGAAGCAAAGTGTCCAGTCTGCCCACACCGATAACATCTTAAGGACAACTGTCCTTTTCCCTTCTTAGACCCCTTTTTGAATTTCCTTTTGAAGTGAGCCAACACTTCACCTTCACTTTCTTCCTCATTATCATCATCATCCTTATTAGATGATTCTTTTTCTTCTTTTATCTTCAAGTGCTTCATAACTTTGAAAGCTGCCTCCTTTGATACCTTCGTTGTTGCAGAGCTTTCAACTGACTATATCCTCATCTCATATGCAATGAGATTGCATTGGAGATCATGCAGAGATATAGAATTGAGATCTCTACTCTCCTCTATGGCTACCACCTTTAAAGCAAACCTCTCAAGCAAAATTCTCAAATTTTCTTCATAATCAATGAGTCCTTCTTGTTCTTCCCATGACTTCTCAGGTCGTTTACAACATCAATAACCTTGGTGAAGAACTCTTGAACTGTCTCATTCTTTTGCATTCTGAGAGATTCATATCTCTCCTTGAACACTTGAAGCTTAGCCTCCTTCATTCTGCCATCACCTTCATAGACTTTTTGCAATCTGTCCCATATCTCCTTAGCAGATTTATAGTCCATAACTTTAGCATACTTAGCATCTGTCAATGCTAAAATGATGACATTTGAGGCCTTCCCATTTATCTCAAACTGCCTTAACTCTTCTGGGGTTGGGTCTTTACCTTCTTCCAAAGCCACAAAACCCTCCTGTATGCATTTCGCCATGTTCATACCCATGGTTGCAAATACCACTTGCATTCTTGCTCTCCACATATGGTAGTTGGTTCCATTGAAGATTGAAACCTTCTTGCTGTAAGTAGTGCTGGTGCTGGTACCAGCTTTCATTTCTCTGTATGCTGAACAAGTCAAACTTCTAGATCCCTTCAAACTAGTACACCAAGCTGTTAAGCTTCAAACTAGTGAACCAATGCTCTGATACCAATTAAAGTTCCTGACTTCTCCCTAGGATCTACTAGTTTGTGATACTGAGAGGGGGGGGTGAATCAGTATCACCACAATTCGCAATTCGCAGATAAGTGGACAACTTCAACCTCTTCTTAAAAGCGAACTCTTTCTCAGACTCGACTAAGGTAGATCTATTGTTACCTACTAATCACAATAATCCCAAAGTCATCTTTCAGACACCTTACCTAATAAACAATTCAGATGTTTTTGTTTAGGTCTTTGGTAGGTTATGGGTTGGTTGATACTTTAGTTGCGTTCACAACTCAATTCAAAACACAGAACGTAAAGCAAATTTAGGACACACGAGATTTACGTGGTTCCGTCAACGTGACATACATCCACGGTGGTAGAGACTCTCCATTGCCGAGACTATCCACTATACTTGAGAATTCCAGTTACAATGGATGTCTTAATCATCTACTCCTTTCAATATTGCAATTACTAAGTAAGTACAATACAAAGAGTGTCGCTTACTGTGTCTACCATTCTTCTAGCTTGTCTTGCCTTTGTTGAATTGAAAGGCTGCTCCACTGCCGCTTAAAAGTTCACTGCAATGCTCTCTAACCTCTCTTGAAAAAATCTGGAAATACGTTGAGTTCTTTTCGATGCTTCGCCGAATTTCTTCTCTACGTTGTCTCACACAACTTCTGCTTTCACTGTCTCACGGTCTCACTCGTCTTCTTGTCTCACACCATCGCATATTCTGGTCTCACGCCGACGCACGTTCTGGTCTCATGCCGTCGCACGTTCTGGTCTCACACTGTTGCACGTTCTAGTCTCATGCCAACGCACATTTTGGTTTTCTTCTCTTCCAGGGGTGCTGCGTTTCTGGTTTTTGCTCTCACCTCACAGTTCTGGTTTTCTTCCTCTTTGCTGGTCTCACACCTCACGCCTTACCTATCTGTTTCTCTCTCTCTTGTTGTCCAGCCGGATTTCTCTCTCTTACTGTCCAGCTGGATTTCTCTCTCACCGTTCAGCCGGATTTCCTCTGTTCTGCTGACGGTCTCTCTCTCTTCGTCCACCCCTCTTTGGTCGTTCTAGATTTTCTCTCCTTTTCCCTTATTTGGTCGTGTTTTGTCTCTTTTTCCCGTCGACTCCTTTATTTTGGCCGTATACCTTTTTTCTCTCTCTTCCAACGGCTGTCTCAATTTTTCTCTCTTTCTCTCTGTTTTGCCGACCGTTGGTGTGCCGGTGGTGTACCATTCCTTTGTCGTCCAATCTCCTCTTTGGTCGTGTCGGATTTTCTCTCCTTCTTCTGTTCTGCTGTCGGCTCACTTGGTTGGCCAAATAGGATTTTGCCATTTCACTCTTCCGGTCTGTCGTCCAGTCGTCCAGCCCCTTCAGCCGTCTCCTATTTTCTCTATTTTTGTCGACTATATGTCTCTCTTCTATGGCCGTCTCTCGACCTCTATTCTTCATTCAGCTCGGTTGTCTCCCCTTTCTCTCTCTCTCAACGGTTGTTCTTTGTTCAGACCGGCCGTCGACCGTCTCCTCTTTCTCTCTCTCTCTCTCTTAATGGTTGATTTCTTTGTTCAGCTTGGCCATCGATCGTCTCCTCTCTCTCTCTCTCTCTCGACGATTATACTGTTCACTACGACTACACTGTTCACTACGGCTACTCTTTTCTTTTACAGGTGGTGTTCTTCTGTGTAGGGTTTGGTGTTTTGCTGTGTATTCAATTGTGTTGGTCTTGCCCTAATTTTGTCTTCCAAGGTCTTTATATACTCTCTTCCATGAAATCCTAATAGGGCTTACGCGGAGGATTTACGTTCTTGCCCCTCTAGCGCTTACGCGGCAGATTTACGTTCTTGTCCTTCCATGTGGATTTACCTTCTTGCCCTTCCATGTGGCTTTACTTTCTTGCCCTTCCATGTGGTTTTACTTTCTTACACACTTAAACCTAGTTGACAACAATTACAACCCATACAAGGCTGTGGGAACAACAATGAGCTCAAAGGAGGATCACATATACAATAGGTATAAAGAGGGTTACTTGACAAAGAGTGCTTATTATTAGATAAGAAACTAACATTTAAATCATGATCCTATAAAGACTCAATGTGATTTGTCCACTTTAGGTGAATTCCTATAGCTCTAATACCTAATTTTGATTGAAGAAATGCAAATGTCCTCTGCTTTATTGGTTTGTTAATTAATTCAATATATATATTTATTTATTTCTTGATGTCAAGTTTATTTTAGCAATTTTTAACAATTTTGTAATAGCATAAATCATAATTAAATTATTGTTCCCTATGGAAATGACACTTAAAATATTCATTGGGTTTATCATTATATTTAACATTGTGCGCTTATAAGTAGTCTTAATCAAGTTTTTGGTGCCATTACCAAGGAAGCATGATGTTGATTATGATTTATATCATTTTTTGATTTGTTTGCTTTAACCTAAATTGTTCCATTTTTCTTTTTCTTTTGAGATTTTATTTTGGTTGTTTTTATACCATATTTATTATAATTGTGTTTCGCTTGTTGGTTGTCTTTATTTAGTTATCAACTTAGCATTTACTTCCTATTATTAAGGTATTTATATGTGATGGATGTTTTTAAGAAGATCAAGGAGTCATAAATTGCTACCATTGAATCCTAAAATTGAAAGGTCTTATCATTGTAAATGAGTGCAAAAAAGAGTAGAGATGTTAGAAAATCAAGGAGGGAATAACAAGTGTTTCATTGAGCTAAGAACATTAGTCAATAAGTACATCCATAAGTCTAACTTAATATGAATGATATTCAACAATCTATGATTAGTGCCTCTCCTTGTATCAACTCAGTATAGCAACATTCAATTATGAGTTGAAAACAATTCACTTTACTATATTGCTAGCTTTTCATGGGTTACCAAATGAAGATCCTCTCACCTTTATAATAGAGTTATACTTTATAATTCAAACCTTCCCTTTATAAGATTGTTTTAAGGATGAGCTATGGATGTGGTGTTTCCCTTACACTTTTAAGGATAAGGCAAAAACATGGTTAATCAATTTATCTAAAGAATCACTTATTACTTAAGATTAGGTACTCAAAAAATTATAGACCTTAGAAACAAGATTTGCCCATTTTTTTAACTCAAGGGAGAGCCTTTTCATGAAGCATAAGATAAATTTAAGATGTTCCTAGTATAGTGTCCCCATCATCAATTTCCCATAATGCTTATGCAATTTTTCTATAATGGATTGGATGTAACTTCACAAACCTTGGTTGATACCATAGTGAGTGGCTATATAAGTGACAAGACCACTGATGAGGTCTATGACATCTATAAGATGTTAGGTGTTAATTCCTAACAAAAGGCTATAAGACAAAGAAAAGCAGAAGCCTATATTATTAGTAAAAAATGACATGGCACTTTAAGTTATTGATTTAGCAAAGCAAATAAAGCTTTTGGTGAATTAGGAGACAATAGAGGGAGAACACTTTTCTTATTATAGGATGCTTGGCACATTAAGGCCGCTTGTATATATGGCAAATCCTTTAGCCTTAATATAAAAGACATTAACTATGTAAGAGCTTATATGGAAAAGTAACTGAGGAATGATCCATATTTTAGTACTTATAATCTAAGATGGTGCAACCACCCAAATTTTGCTTGAAAGGAACATGGCAATAAACCTAGTGCACCATCAGGATTCTAATAAAGCTTATACCTTCAAGGTTAGCCACCTCAACATCTAGAAAAGAAGCCACAATTAGAAGACATGCTTATGAAATACATGTCCAAAATGGAGGAAAGGATGACCAACTAAGATGATGGGTTGAAAAAGCTAAATGAAAAAGTTAATCAAGTTACCTCCAATTAACAAGCTTCAATTTATAACTAAGAAGTTCAAATAGGGCAACTAGTAGATGTGGTGTCTAGTAGATCTCAAGGCAAATTACTTTGCACTACCAAAGTTAACCCCAAAGAAGATGCCTTAGCTATCGCTTTAAAGAGTGGAAAGAATCCTCATATTATTTAGCATAATTTATGTAATAACATTAAGGAGCATAAAAAGGAAGCTAACCCAAGTAAAAGACAAGGAATAGCTGCTTAAACAAGAAAAATAAGGATGACTTGTACACTTTACCTTATGAAGTCAAGCCTTATGTCCCACATATCCCATTTCCTTAAAGGTTAAAGAAGCATAATGATCATAAGAACTTCTAAAAATTCTTAGAGATATTCAAGAAGCTTCACATTAACATACCTTTTGTAGAGGCCATAGCTCAAATGCCCTCATGTGCTATGTTCCTCAAGGAGATCATCTCCAATAAGAGGAAGCTTAAAGAGCACGCCATGGTAGCCTTAATAAAGGAATGTAGTGCAATCATTCAAAACAAACTACCTTTAAAGTTGAAGGATTTAGGGAGTGACACTATTCCTTATTTTATTGGACAAGTTGGTATTGATAAATGATTACTTGATCTTAGCACTAACATTAATCTAATGCCTTTATCTCTTTTTAGAAAACTTACAATGGGAGACTTAAAGCCAATTACAACATCTTTGTAATCAACTAATCAAATTATTAAATATCCACTTAACAAAATCAAATATGTGTTGGTAAAAATTTAGAAGTTTTATTTCCTTACTAATTTTCTTATTCTTAAGAAGGAAGAAGATATGGAGATCTCTATAATTTTAGGGAGGCCATTTCTAGTTATTGGAGTTACTTTAATCGATGTATAACAAGGGAAGCTTACACTTCAAATGGGTAATAAAGAAAAAGAATTCAATGTGTCCAAGGCTATGAAATATCCAATTAATTGTTATTTTTGTTTCATAGTAAAGGCCATTAAATTAGTCATGGAGTTAACTTTCAAAGAGAAAGTTCTTATAGAACCATTAGCAATTTGCATCACTCATAAGATTATTAAAAAGGGTGAGTATTCAACACTTTTAGAGTGTGTGATGAGGCTTGAAGGAGCTAAGTCTCTACCTCAAAAATGATGTTCTATGTTTAAGGATCTTGGTTTTGGAATGTCTAAACTAATACCATCTCTAAAGCTTCCTCCATAACTTCATTTAGGTAGCTTCCAAATCATTTGCAATATGCTTATCTAGGTGAGTATTATACATTTCCTATTAGCATGTTACCAACACTAAGTAAGGTTGAGGAAGAAAAGCTATTACATGTATTAGGGTAACACAAAAAGGCATTGGCTTAAACTATTACCAACATCAAAGGCATTAGTCCTTCTTTTTGCATGCGCAAGATTCTCATAAAGGAGCACCACAAGTCATATGCTAAGCATCAATGATGTCTCAATCTAAACATGAAAGAGGTTGTGAGAACTAAGGTACTTAAGTTAATAGATGTTGGCATCATTTACCTCACATTTTCCATTGCCATTTATTAATTAGTTGTTAAAGCAGTTAACTGGCTATAAATATTATTGCTTTTTGGATGGATGTTTAGGTTATAATCAAATTCCTATTATGCCAAAGAATAAGGAGAAAACAACATTTATATGCCCTTATGAAACATTTGCACATCAAAGGATGCTTTTCGAACTATGTAATGTACCTATTATGTTCCAATAGTGTATGATGGCCATCTTTTTTGACATGGTTAAAACTATTATTAAGATTTTTAAAGATGACTTATTAGTTTTTGGCTCTTATTTTAATATATGCTTGGATAATTTGTCAGTAGTTCTTCAAAGATATGTAGACCAATTTAGTGTTAAATTAAGAGAAATGTCTTTCCATGGTACAAAATGAAATTATCCTAGGGCACAACATTTTGTCTAAAGGCATAAAGGTGGATTAAGCCAATATTAAGGTAATCAAAAAGTTATCCCTTCCTAGTTCAATTAAAGTTGTTAGGAGCTTCCTTAGGCAAGCTAGTTTTTACAAGAGGTTCATTTAGGACTTCTAAAAAATCACTAAACCATTATGTGTATTATTAGTTAAGGATGTATCTTTTTGTTGCAATGATAAGTGCTTGGAAGCTTTTAATAAGTTGAAAGAGTTGATTTTGGCACCAATTATTACAACCTTAGATTAGAGTCTACCTTTCGAATTAATATGTGATGCTAGTGATTATGCCATAAGAGCCATGTTGGGGAAAAAAAGAGACCAATGATTGCATGTGATTTATTATGCCAATAGATTGCTAAATGATGCTTAAATAAATTATGCAACCACGTAAAAGGAATTATTGGCTATTGTTTATGCTTATGATAAATTTTGCTCATATATAGTAGAAACTAAGGTCATCATCTATATAAATCATTCAACCATTAAGTATTTGATGATAAAGAAGGATGTCAAACCATGATTAATCTAATAGATTTACTCTTGTAAAAGTTTGACTTAGAGATCCAAAATAAGAATGGATCAAAGAACTTAGTGGTTGACTGCCTATCTAGATTGAAGCAACAAAAACAAGTGGAAAGTGCTATTAATGGTCATTTTTTAGATGAATATTTTTGGAACATTTAATAGCTAACTTCTTGGTATGTAGACTATATGAACTATATAGTGAGCAATATCATTCCATTTAAGTTTTCTTATTAGGAGAAGATGAAATTTCTTTCATATGTCAAGCACTATGTGTGGGAGGAACCATTACTATTCAATAATTGTGCTCATAGAATTATTAAAAGGTATGTGCTCAACAAAAGGATGACAAATATTCTCATCGATTATCATTCTTTACCATATAGAAGTCATCTTAGGGTTGAGAAAATTGTTGTTAAGGTACTTCAGTCGGGAGTTTTCTGGCCAACATTTTTTCATGATTCATAGGTTTTTGTTTTGGCATATGATAGGTGCTAAAGAACAAGCAAAATTGGAAGGTTTTAAAAGATGCCTCAATCTAGTATTCTTGATGTAAAGTTGTTTGATGTCTAGGGCCTAGGTTTCATGGGACCATTTCCACCATCCCATAGAAATCTTTACATTTTAATAGCAATTAATTATGTCTCTAAGCAAGTTAAAGATAACCTTTCCAAATAACATAGCCAAAATTGTTATCAAATTTGTAAAGAAGAACATCTTTTCATGACTTAGGGTAACTTGAGGAATTATCAGCAATAATGGTGTTTACTTTAAGAATAAGGACTTTAAAGCTCTCTCAAGTAAGTACAGGTGTCACTTCAAGACAAGCATTCCTTACCATCGATAAACAAGTGGAAATTTCAAATAGAAAAATCAAGTTGATTTTGGAAAAGACAACCCACTTTTCTTGAAGGGATTGGGCAATCAAACTTGGTGATGCATTATAAGCCTATAAAATAGCCTATAATACATTTTTGACATATCCCTTTATCAACTAGTCTTTGGTAAAGCTTGTCATTTGCTAGTAAAGTTAGAACATCAAGTTTATTAGGTGGTCAAAGCATTAAATTTTGATTTAAAGTTAGCATGGAAGAAAATACTTCATCAACTTATGAGATTAATGAGATTTAGAGAGACTTTTGTGAAAGTACTCACATTTACAAGAAAAAGAACAAAGAATGGCATGATAAGCACATCCAAAAAAGAGAGTTTAAGGAAGGTCAAAAGGTGTTGCTTTTTAATTCTTACCTTCGACTTTTCTCAAACAAGCTCAAATCTAGATGATCTAGACCTTTTGTTATAAATAAGGTTCATCCACATGGAGCAACCAAAATAAAAGGAGATGAGTCTAGACCATTCACTATTAATGGGCAAAAATTGAAGCACTACTTTAAAGGGGATAAGATAAAGGGTACTTACTCCATTGTGTTACTTGATTGATTTTAGTAACCAATGTCAAGCTAGAGCCATTAAATCAAGCATTTCTTAAAAAGTAACTTAAGTTTTATTTATTTTCTTATGTAAGTCATTTTTCATTTATTTTATGTTTTGTGATAAGTTCATAAGGAAATGCACAATTAGATCATGATTTTCTTAATAACTCCTTGCCCTATTGAATATTCAAGACAACTTCTTAACTCTCTACAATACACAAGCTATGGGCATCCCACACACATATTGAAATTTGCCTCTCTTACCCATAATCTTATCCCAAGCAATTTCATTTTCCTTAATTTTACTACATCTTAACCTATAACATTGGAGATAATATTGATTAAGCAGGGGAGAGCAGCTGATTTTGGTTCATAAGTTTTTTTTCTAATGCTCTACTTGATTATGTCTAAATTGAAATAATATTTACTTGAGTTTCACTTAGCTGAATATCTTGGAAGTTTATGATAATACTAATGTAGACAATTCAAGGGTTGTACAACATTAACTAGTCATGATTGATTAATGGTGAAGTTGAATCTATAAAAGCATAATGTTTAACATCTTAAAGAAATTCATGTGGTTCCTAATGCCATCATCTATTTGAAGAACTAGAAATGCATAATCATTTCTTGAGATGAAACTCTTGCATGACATATCTTAGTTGGGAATATGATTTATGAATGATTTGATATATATATATATATAATAAGGTTACAAATAGATCTGCTCCAATGTTTTAAGTAACCAAGTAACTAGAGGTTGACATCATCAATGTTGATCTTTACGTTAAAAGGTAGCTTAAATCATAAGTATGCAAAACACTCTTATGCTTAACTTGTAAAGTAGTAATCGAATACTATCATAACAAATAATGGCATTCATGTTTAAAAAACAAACTCATGCCAAGAAAAGAAAGTAACTAAAACTTTTGTTTTGAAAAGTGCTTATTAATCCTTAACTTAGTTGTTTCTTCTAATAAAGACCTTCTTGGGTCTCAACTGAGAGAGGAAGGAGGTGAATCAATGTGAGATGTTCACTTTTTACAAATTTGTCCAAATTAAATCTTTGTGACCTGTTAAAGTCTATGATATATTTTTATTTTGATTCTTTATGTGAGAATGGTCATATGAATATCAAGTAAGTACAAGCACCCGAAACCACACAAAATTTTTACGTGGTTCACTCATAATATGTGAGCTATATCCACAATGTGATAGGATCTCTTCTAGATCACACAGTCCACTCTTGCAATCAAGGGATATAGATGATGTAGTGGAAGGATCTCTCCTTAACCACCGTAGAAGGATCACTCCTTAACCATTTGCAATGATCTCCCGATTACCCTAAGGGTTTCCCACCCTTTTTCAAAGATGTACATAAAAATTTGAAGACAAAAACTCCCATGAAAAAGATCTCTCTATGTGCATAGGTTGCTATGGCAGAAAATTGATCTTCTCCTTTCTTTCTGCAATTCTGTATTCTCTTTCTACCATTCTTTTCTCTCTTTCTGCCATTCTCTCCTCTCTCTCTTTCTGTTGTTCTCTCCTCTATCTTTTTGCCATTCGTAGCTCTCTCTTTTTACCATTCATAGCTCTCTCTTTCTGCTGTTCACAACTTTTTTCTCTTCATCATTCACAGCTTTTTTCTCTCTGTCATTCTCAGCTTCTTTCTCTCTATTGTTCTCAGTTTCTTTCTCTTTGTGATTCTCTGCTTCTTTCTCTTTACCATTCACAGCTTCTTTCTTTCTGCCATTCTCAGCTTTTTTTCTTTCTACTATTCTCATCTTCTTTCTCTCTGTCATGTTTCTCTACTTTCTCTCTATTGTGTTTCTTACCTCTCTGCCATTCTCACCTCTTAATCACTTTATCTTCTCTTTTGACAGCTGCATGGGTATTTATATGCCTTGAGTTTAAGATTTCCCTACCATCAATAGTCAACATTAATTCCTTGAATTTAGGATTACCCTACCATCAACGGTCAATATTGATTCCTTGAATTTAGGATTACCCTACCATCAACGGTCAATATTGATTCCTTGAATTTATGATTGCCTTACCATTAACAATCAGCATTGACTCATACCCAACAAGTGACTTACAATGCCACTTTTAAATGCAATGCCAGAGGCGGTAATGACACATGTCTAGATGACGATATTCTCTTGCCTAATGAAAGGCTGCTTTAAGAAGTCATACTTTTGAAGCACGATAGACCATGACTTAAGCATCGCGAAACCCAGCAAGCTGGTAACCACGTTGAAAGAAGGAATAATATATTTGTAACTTGCTCTGTTGTAAGCATATACTTCAACTTTACTTCATTTTTCTCCATTTTTTCTTTAATGAAGTGGTACTTGATTTCAATATGTTTAGATCGGAGTGTTGGACAGGATTCTTTGATAAATTGATGGCACTTAGTTGTCACAACCAATCAGTAATGACAGCTATATATCCACCTTCATCTTCAAGCTATTGTTTCATCTATAACATTTGATTACAAGCCTGAGTAGTAGCCATATATTCAGCCTCTATAGTGCTTAGAGTCACTAAATTTTGCTTCTTACTGTGCCATGAAACACATCTACTGCCTAAATAAAATGCACCACATGATATAGACTTTTTGTCATTATAATTTCCCGCCTTATCAACATTAGTATACCTATATAAATTAAGTTGTCTACTTTTATCTTAAAGCATCCCATAATTTGTTGTGCCCTTACATATCTTAGAATTCTTTTAGCAACCACAAGGTGAGATTCCTTGGGCTTACTTTGAAATCTAGCACAAAGTGTTATAGCAAAAACAAAATCAGGCCTTAATACTGTCAAATACAGTAAAGTTCCAATCAACTTTCTATATTCCTTCTAATCAACCATTTTGCCTTCTTCATCTTTGCTTAACTTTGTTTTAACAGCAATAGGAGTACTTACTTCTTTAGAGTTCTCCATCCTAAACCTTTTTAACAACTCACAAGTATATTTTTCTTAGGAGAGGAAAATTCTAACCTTGCTTTGCAAAACTTATAACCTTAAGAAGAATTTCATTTCACCTAAAATAGATATCTTAAACTTCTTCTTCATCTTATCGGTAAAAGCAATGCAAAAGGCCTCTTTTTCAACAGCAAAAATTATGTCATCAACATAAACTACAACAATTAATTGACCTTTTTTATTTTCTTTTATGTACAAGTTGTTATCTATACTCCCTTTTCTGAATTTCATTTATTTGAGACATGTATCTAGCTTGGAATACCATGCTCTTGGAGCTTGCTTTAAGCCATATAAAGCCTTTTTCAATTTGTACACACTTAAAGCATCATGGTCAAGTATAAAACCATCAAGTTGTTCAATAAATACCTCTTCATCAAGCTCTCCATTTAGAAATGCTGATTTCACATTCATTTAATAAACTTTGTAATTTCTTTAAGCAATAATGGTCATAAATATTATAATTACTTTAAGTCTGGCCACAAGAGCAAAAGTCTCTTCAAAATCAACATCTTCTACTTGTTAGTAGCCTATGCAAATAAGTCTTGCCTTGTTTCTTACAACCTTACTATTTTCATTAAGCTTATTTTAGAACACCGACTTGGTTCCAATGATATTTTTCCTTTTAGGTCTTGGAACTAAACACCAAGTGTTGTTCTTTTTAATTTGATCAAGCTCTTCATTCATAGCACACACTCATTCCTTATCCTTTAATGCTTCTTACACTAACTTGGGTTTAACTTTAGAGATCAATGAGGTTTGTTCACCACTTTTTAGCCTTCTTCTAGTCTTCATAAAATCATCTTTGCTACCAATAATGTTTTTAGCATTAACTTTAGCTCTAACTCTTCCGTGAGCTTGGTAATGCCTTGATTCCTTTTATTCATCATGCTGATGTTATGGAAGGATCTCACCTTAACCACTTATAATGATCTCCCAATCACTCCAAGGGGTTTTCACCCTTTTTCAAGAAGTTTCATAAAAAAAGTACTACATAAACTCCTCTAAGAAGGATCTCTCCATATGCACAAGCTTCTATTGTAGACAATTGATCTTCTCCTTCCTCACTGTCGATCTCTACTCAAGCTTTCTGTCATTCTCTCCTTCTTCATTATCAATCTCTGCTCAAGCTCTGTTGGTCTCTCTTTCTTCAATTTTAATTTCAAAACTTTCTCTTTGCTATGCTCCCTACTCTTTTTCTGTCATGTTTCACAACTTTCTCTTTGCCTCTACTAGTCTCAACTCTCTGTTGGTTCTTAACTCTCAGGCACTAACATTGTCTGCTAGTTCTGAACTCTTAGTAGCTCACACTTTTTGCTGATTTTGAACTCTTAGCCTCTGCTAGTATTAACTCTCTGCCTCTGTCGAGTTTCTCTCTACCTCTGCTAGGTTTCTCTCCTGCCTCTACTGAGTTTCTCTCCTACCTCTACTGATCACAGTTTTTTACAGGTCTCTATTTACCGTACTCTTCTCTACAGTTTTCTCTACCTACTGTGCTCTCTTCTGTAATTTTCTCTTTGATAAGGACCGTTTTAGGTTTCACATTGAGAGGGGAGTAAATTAGTGTGAAATATTCATTTTTACAAACCTATCTGAATTTAACCTCTGTGACTTGTTAAAGCCGATGATTCAATTATTTATCTTTCTCCTTTATATGAGACAAACCATATGAATATTAATCAAACAAAGCACCAAAAAACACATAACAATTTTTACGTGGTTCACCCATAATGTGTGAGCTATGTCTATGGTGTGATAAGATCCCTCCTAAATCACATAATCCACTCTTGTTATCAAGGGATACAATTTGGTTATGGAAGGATAAGTCCTTAACCACTTGTGAAGGATCACTTCTTAACCACTTACAATGATCTCCCGATCATTCCAAGGGTATCCCACCCTTTTTCAATAAGTTTATTAAGAGTTTATAGTAAAAACTTTTTTGGAGAATGATCACTCAATGTGTATAGACTATTAATACAAAATATAGTTCTCCTTCCTTTGCTGTTAGTGTTGTCTCTCACCCACTGCTAGTGCTGCCTGCACACAATGCTGTTATTATTCGCATGCGCTGCTGCTGCTGTTTGCATGCGCGCCCACTACTACTTATTTCTGCACGAGCTACTGCTACTGTCCGCACACGCTACTTCTTCTATCCTCACGCATTGCTCCTACTGTCCGCATGTGTTGCTTCTGTTGTCAGCACCCATTATTATTGTTCGTTCCCGCTGTTGTTACTGTTCACACACGTTATTGCTGTTTGTTTGCACTATCGTTGTTGTTTACACATGCACATGCTGCTATTGCTGCCTGCACGTTCTGCTATTGCTGCCTGCACGTTCTGCTATTGCTGTCCACACACGTTATTATTGCTATCCGCATGCACTGCTGTTGCTGCCCACGCACGCTGTTACTTATTTCCGCATGAGCTACTACTATTATCCGTACATGCTACTGCTTCTATCTACAAGCGCTACTCCTACTGTCCACACATATTGCTACTGTCTATGCATGCTACTGATTCTATCCACACACACTACTATTGCTGCCTACACATTCTATTATTATTGTCCAAATGCATTGCTGTTAGTAGCCTTATGATGGTCGACTACTACAATCCTTGTTGCCTTTCTCTCCCTCTTAGTCGGCTATAACAATTAGGTTTCCGACTACTGTACCTTTCCTTGGTGTGGCTCCTGCACATCTTTCCCTCTTTGGGGTGGCTGATATACATCTCTCCCTCTTTAGGGTGGCTGATATACATCTCTCCCTCTTTAGGGTGGCTGTTGCACATTTTCTCCTTTGGTTTGGTGTGGCTACCTCCTTTAATGGTTGTTGTCACCTCTTCCTTGGCCAACTACTGCTGCAACTCCCTTAGATGGCTACTACACTTTCCTTGGTCGACTATACCTCCCTTGGTGGCTGCCTCATTTACCTTGACCGATCACTCTCTTCTTTAGTGACTACCTCTCTTTCTTTGCTACTTAACCTCACTTTGGTCGCCCTCTCTTTTCAGCTGTCATTCCCTCTTATTTTTCTGCAGCTAATTGTTCTCTCTTGCAGCCCACACACATAACCTTGCAAGACACATAGGGTTATTTATAGAGCCTTGAGATTAGGGTTACACATTCATCATTGGTCGTCATTGATTCCCAAAGGTGGCCCTATAATCAACGGCTAGATTTAAGTCCTAAAATTTAGGATCAATAGTCAACATTAATTTCCTAAAATTTAGGGTCAATGGTCAATAGTCAACGGTTAATCTTAACCCCTAAAATTTAGGGTCACAATCAACATTGACTCCTTAACATCAAGGTTGACCTATCATTATTGGTTTTTCCCAATGATCTCACTATATCTCAACAGCATTCATAACATCAAATCAACACATATAACTATATGAGATGGGGTTGACAACAAATCCAACATTAGCCATTAAATATGGGTTCAACACTCTTCTGTAGTTTTCTCTACCTGTCATGCTCTCCACTACAGGTTCTCTCCTCTATAAGTTTTCTCTTCTGTAGGTTCCCTTCTCTGTAGGTTCTCTCCTATGCAAGTTCCCTCTTCTGCAAGTTTCTACCCTTTTTCTTCCTTTTCTACCATTGCTGCTCTCTTCTTCTTTCTGCCACTATTGCTTTTTCTTTTCTACTGCTAGAGGCTTTTTTTTTTTGGCTGCTAGATTTCTCTGTCGTTTTCTTTATTGGTTTTCTCTGCCCCTTCTTTTTTTCTTTTCTGCCACTACCTAGTATGCTTTCTGTCATTCCCCTCTTTTCTTTTAGTGACTGTTCTTTGTCGTTCTCCCACTCTCTGTTGGTTTTCTTTTGTTGTAGTTTTTTGTATTGTTCTCTATTGCTGCAATTCCCTATATCGTTCTCTACTACTACACTCTTTTTGTTTTTTTTTTCTTTCTCCTACTAGATGCCTTTTTTTCTTTCTATTTTTCCGAGCACAACTCTCTTAGTTGTTATTCTTCAGTTGTTATTCTCTCTGCCTCTCACGTTCTCTGCACTTTTTCTGTCTCTTTTTGTCATGCCCTAACTCTTTTTTAGCAACTGCATGGGTATTTATAAGCCTTGAGTTTAGGATTGCCTTACAATTAACGGTCAGCATTGACTCATAACCAACAAGTGACTTGCAGTGCCACTACTAAACGCAATGCCAGAGATAACAATTAGTGCTTTCTTTATAGCCAAAATACCACCAACAATCTGAATCAACTCATCATTTTTAGCAGCATATAGTGGGGTTAGTAGCATCCTGATTTTTGCCCTGCTTTCATTCTCATCACATTCCACTAATGCCGTCTTCTTTAACCCTTGAATGAATCAGCTGTCAACACTTTGTAAATGCAGCAAACACATCTCAATGACACTTACAACATCAAATTAACAAAGACAAATATATAAAACACTGTTGACAACAAATTCAACATTAGCAGTAAAAAATGGGCTCAATAGGGCTATTTTGTCCCACTACTCTCTCCTTTTCTCTATCAATTCTCCTTTCTGGGGATGAGAGTATACTATCTTCCTTAAAATTTGAGTAAATCAATTGCCAACACTTTGTAAATGCAACAAACACATCTCAAAGGCACTCATAATATCAAATCAATAAGGACAAATATATGAAATGTTATTGACAACAAATCTAACATTAGTCATAACAAATGGGCTCAACAGGACTATTCTATCCCACTGCTCTCTCCTTCTCTTCATCAATTCTCCTTTCTAGGGATGAGAGTATGCTGTCTTCCTCAAACCTTGAGTAAATCAATTGCCAATACTTTGTAAATGCAACAAATACATCTCAAAAACACTCATAACATCAAATCAACAAGGACAAATATATGAGATGTTGTTGGCAACAAATCCAACATGCATCAAAAATGGGCTCAACATCTTTATTGATGGAGAGATCTAAAATAATTATACTTTTAGGACTTAAAGATAAATAGTGTGTTATTGGTGTCATGCATGACTTTCACCAAATGTTACCAAGAGATTTTCACTCACACATCCTTAAGGAAGCCCTTGATTAAGATTGGCTAGTGATATGTCAAATAACACATTTAAGTTAGCATTATTGTTTGTTAATGAGGCATCATTTTAAGAGTTTGAATTAAGTATAACTCGGGTGAATTCTCATATGCACTTGTGTTCACTAGATTCATAAGCTACAATTGCTTGATGGAAGGCTAATTTGTGCAATTAAAATTGGTTTTGGTAGGTTTTACTTCATTTGCAATTTCTTTTGTTTTATAAGTATTAAATCAAAGCAATAAAGCAAGGGAAGTAATGAAGTGGACACATCGCAAAGTTTGAAAAGAAAGAAGAAAGAGTGCATTAGTTGCAAAATTGGTTGAGTCTAATCCAATTGACATCAGTGACCTAAAAACTTCTATCCTACTTTAAATATTTCTTTTTGACTTTTTAAGGGTAGTTTGGTCAGTATAATGGGGGAGCTATAAATATTACAATGACAAATGACTTCAGGGGAGGAGATTATCATTGAAAGGCAAAGAGTCAACTTATATAAGAGTTTTCATTACCTCCTCCTTTCCTTTGATGATGGTCTTAAAAATATTGAATATTTGTGTATGTGTGATTTGTAGCATGAATAACTAGACTCCAATGCTAAAGTAAAGGAATGTAATCCATTGTAGGGTTAAAATGCTTTGGTTTTATAGGTTATTCATACTCTTGAGATTGCTTGATTTATTTAATGAGAACAGTGATTAATTTATTTATTTTTAGCTCTTTAGATGCTTTTACGTTTGATTGTTATAAAAGTAGATTTTTACGCTGTGTTAAGACCAATGGATGAGATATAATCGTGCATTAAATAGATGAACATACAACCTTTGAGAAAAACAACAAGTTGTGTGATGTTTTATGGTTTCTTGTGTTTAATGAATCTATCTTTAGGTGAGCTTAAAGCAAGATTGCATATATAGTAGGTATGACAAAGGTTGCTTGACAAAGAACACTTGTTGTTAGATAGAAAACTGACATTCAAATCATAAACCCATGAAGACCCAATGTAATTTGTCCACTTTGGGTGAATTCTCATAACTTTAACACCTATTTTTAATTAAAGAAATACAAATGTCCTTTATTGTATTGGTTGTTAATTAATTTAATCTATTTATTTATTTCTTCACATTAAGTTTATTTTAACAATTTTGTAATAACATAAATCATAATTAAATTATCATTCCCTATAGATACAAAACCTAACATATTCACTAGGTTTTATCACTACGATTGACCTTGTGTACTTGCAAGTAGTCTTAATCATTTTATATGTTTTCTCTTTGGCACATTTTGTATTATCTCTTTCAATTAACATTTGAAAATTTTTTTACCCGTAATTTGTAGCTCAAATATATCACCTAAAGAAATTGAATCACAATTTATAGTGAATGATATGTCTAAAATACAAAACAAGACTTAAGCAACGATGACATAAAATCTTTATTAGCATTGGTTTCCTAATTGGGAAAGGATTCTTTTTTAAAAAAATCTCCAAATCTAAAAATTACCTATCATAAGAGTCTAGGTAACTTGAAGAAGATTTGGAAAGGGGCTCTTAAATAGGATGATGGAATAAAAGGCAAGTTTTATGTACATATGCCTAAAACCCCTAATAGATTGTCAAAACAAGTAGTTGCTTATAAAGCAGTCTCTTAGTCTACCTCTACTCAAGGATAGCAAGATCAAGGCTTAGACCACAATAAAGAAGTTGAATTGGGACTTAAAGAAAAAGTATCGAGAGACAATTATGACTTAATAAGATTTGGGGGAGAGACCTCCAAGTATTAAGGTGGTTAAAGTCGAGGAAGGGGAAAGTAAAGAAATTAAGGAAAGAGTGAAGAGTGCCAAGTAGGGAGAAAAAGAAGAAGACTATAAGGTAAAAAGGAAAGAGAATTCTCAACTATCTATAACAGTTAGAAGATGACTAAAGGTTATGTTTTTACGATGAATTAGTCACTATGATGCTAGAGGATTTGTATCATAACCTCCCCCTTAATGATGAATTTAACGATTATTAGCCTTTAGAGTGGAACAAAAGATGGTTTCTTTGAAAGCCTTAAAGTAAGCTAACATGATGGCCAAGGTTGAGGGGCTTAAAGAGTTATAAGTCCAAGTAATGAAATTCACATTACAAGTACTCAAAAAAGACCAAAATAAAGGTTATGATTCACACAAGGCAAGGGTTATTGTGGCCTATGCTAATTTATATTTGACTTTCCTACATTTTATCTTGAAGGAATGGTCATTAAGCATTTTTATATTGATGATATTGTAATTTTTCCTTTATTTGTAAATAATGTATAAATTTTCTAATTAAATCCAATAAAACTTTATATATTCATGATTTGTTGTGTCTATCTTCTTATTTAATTATGACCCTTTATGATCATGGCATATATAGAAAAAATGTCTTAAGTGAGTTGGTATAATTTATTAATTGTGAGCTAAACTTTATAAGCTCATACTAATCATTACAAGCAATTTCTTGTGGCTTTACTCTCATAAGCTAATTCTTGCAAAATAACTTTTATAAGTCAAATCTCAAACACTAATTCTAGTTAACTAACTTTTACAAATCAAATCTTGCATGCTAATTATTGTAAACTAATTTTAAAATTTCCTTTCCATTATGAATAAATAGACCTTTATAGGTCACTATATTAACATCTACTTGGCTTTTATTTTGATGCTTGTTGCTTGATCTAACATGCTTTTAGAGTTTGACCTTCCTTTAAATTATCTAAATTTCTTGGAAAATGTGTGACCATTATAGTCATGATAGAACAAAATTGCCCTTAAAAAGTCACACCTATTCTAAAAGAAGGTAAAGCTCTTATTTGAAATTGGATATAATGGTGCCATATGATATTTTATAATTATTCTAACTTTTAAATATCCACTGAGAGTTTTGTGACACATCTATTGTTATTGTGATTACTTCCACACTTAATGTTGCTAAATTGATTTTCTTTAACTATCTTAAACAATCCTTATAATTTGTGTTAAAAATTTAAGCAAAAAGGTATGAAAAAGGTGTTTTTGTCTCTAGACTATTGACCCAACCATATGAGCTTTATCCTTATGCCTCATGTTTCTTTAAGTCCTTACATCTAAAGAATAAAATATGTCTACTACTTAATAACATTGTAATTGTAGTAATTTTGTTTCCCATATTAAATAAGATCATTTAGATTTTAAGTTTCATAAGAATTATTGTATTCTTATGAGGTATGAATTGTTAGCTAATCTTTGTCATAAGAGAATGTGTTCTCCTCTTCCTAAGTATATGGCCTTCTTCTGTAAACATTTTGTAATTAGGTTGAAATTTCACTTGCATCAACTATGTAGAGTTCTTAATGTCCTATAATCTTGCTTATGCCTTGTTAAAATCAAACAACTAGTGGTGACTAATTGACTTACTTGCATTTAATGTGTGAGGCCATTTAAATAAGACTAAGTATACGTGAATCATTATGTTATCCTTTACAATGTCTTAAGACTAGTCTGTACAAATTAGAGCCTTGCATAAGTTTCACTAAAGTCTTAAAGGGACTAGAGGGCTAATTGCCCCTGTTCGTGGAGTTTTTTTTTTTCATTTAAATTCAAAGATTGACTTTTTTTTTTGCCTAATTTTGAACTCCAATCCTTTTTTTGGGATGACAGAGTTACTCAAACTTAACTCATTCACTAAAGATTTAATGGGTTAGATGCGTTAGTTAAACACATTCCTTAACACCCCTTAATATTTTATGTAAGAAAAACTTGACCACTTTTGCTACAAAAGAAAGGTGGATAAAGTGTGGTTTAATTGAGACGTATGAAGTGATTAAAGCTTAACATCTAGTCACTTCTTTAAGTTAACATGAGTACCTGGAATACTTGAAGTAGATATGGATATATCCCTTGATCTTTCTTCAAAATTAAAGAACAAAGGTGTGAGCATTTGGCCATGCATAGTGTGTTATGTGTTATTTCAAGAGGTCTAGATGAACCAAGTGATTATGTTGTTTCCTTGCTTGTTAGGTGTATGTTGTTTGTATTCACTTTTGATTGCATATAGGAATGGAGTTCAACAAAACGATATAGGTGAGCATGCTAACCAATATTACAACAAACACCCTAATCAATTAAAAACCAAGGAACTTAGAGCATCATTATCTAATGTTAGGTTTATCAAATCTTTATAGCCTTAACATATATAGCTTATGAGACTTGCTCACACAAAGGTGGTAAAGGTTTAATTGACACACTCTCCTTTTGACCTGCAAACTCTTAAGTCCTTTACCATTAGCAATCAATGTGTTAGCACCTAGATTCCCATTAAGGTTGATTTTTAAAGAGATGACCCTCAATGATAAGGAGGAAAAGCATTTTGAATACTTAAAGGACATCTTTGACCTTTATTTAATAGTTGAAGATGACCTTCCTCTAGAATAAGCATTAAGTTAGCAAAGTAACATCACAGAAAAAGGCCTTGAACAAAGATTTCATCCTTATCTCCTAATTTATGGGATACAAGCCTATTTTTGAGTTTGTTAAAAAGGAACAACCTTATACTAATGAAGCTATTTTAGGAAATTTTCAATTTTTTGTAAACAAATTGCTTTAAGGAAATGAAGTAGTGGTAAAGAAATTTATGTCTTCAAATGTTAAGATTGTCTTTTACTAGTTTGAATGCCTTTAGGAACAAGTAAAGAAAATAATGTTTGAAACATTTTAAGTGAGTTGAGTTGAGAAAGACAACCTTGCTCATTTAAGGGAAAAAATAAGGTTTAACTTGCTATATAAGCTAAAAGTGAAAGAAAAAAGACTTTAATCTAAATATATTTATCCACAATAAGCTTGCCAAGAAACAAGCCAAAATTTTCATTCTTGAGTTTTAGGTAAAGACATTGGAAGAGCTTTTATCCATTAAATATAAAGTTCACATAGTAGTTGAGATAGTCATTGCTAAGATAAAGAAATAAAGATTGAAGTAAAGTAAGTACTTATGTAAGAGGAAGCACCTAAGAAATTCAAGTATTAGGACAAAATTTCATTTACCAATAAAGGTTACATTGAGCATATTATGTTGGTAAAGGAGCACCCCAAGGCACAACATAAGCACTTGGATCTAAGATTTTTGTAAGAGAAATTACCCTTCCTTGTTAGCTAGGAAAGTAATGCTCTACTAATTCTTCCATCTTCACCTCTTACAAACATCACTTTCTTTCTTATGGATCATGGTGTTAGTGTCTCCTAATCTTAATGATAGCTATAAGTAATTATACCATTTATTAGAGGCATGCTAAGGAAGTTTACGCTTTATTAAGATCACTCACACTAATATCCTAATCATGAGTAAAATTGAGTTATTGTGTAATAGGTTGGTTGCTTCAAATATCTAATTCTTTTAGCCACTTTTTTAGCAAGCCTACGATAGGCTTAGTCATAAGCTTATGCTTACACATTCATTTACTTCTCCAAAGGACTTATTGAGCCTCTTGGGTTAATTAAAGTTACCTCAACAATGACCTTTTTTTATTATCCCATACTCCATACATTATAAGGCTTTACATCTTAGCAGACTTATAGAAGGGTATTGGCTAAGTATTTAGGGCCTTCCATTTTATAGCACAAGATTTATGATGTAATTGCATATCCTAACATTGTAATTATCAAAAGTTAAGAACTAAAAATACAATATTTTTATTATCATTTGTTTCTCGCTTTGCTTTTTATTTGTTTATTTGTTTCTACAACACTTTAATGTTATTACTTCCACTTCACATAACTTTACACTTATTGATGTTAGATGTATGATGGATTCTAAATGGCAAACTTACCCATAATGACTTTTTCAAAATGGTGTCACTCATCTTATATCCAAACTTTGAATAATGAGTTTGCTCATAATGTGTTGAGAGCAAAGTTATCATCTATCTTTTAAAGTAGACTCTAAATAGGTAGTTTGCCAGTAAAAAGTTAGCTGTAAAGTTGTCACCAGTAAAGAGCTATAGAGTGGTCACTTAGCATGTCAAGTGAGGAAGATTAGTTTAAAGATAGAAGAAAAGACACTCCATTAATTGATGAAAAATCTTATATGTGATAGGTTAAAAGATATATGCATGATAATTAATTTTAAAAAATTATTGAAAATACATTCAATGACTAGCAAAATTCTAAACCCATAAAATATGAGCTTAATCTAGCTTTTCTAATTTATAGCTTCTTATAAAAATATGTTAAGGTATTGATAGGTTCCTTATCAATTTAGTGTGAACTTACTAGCCCTCTTATCACTTATGGTGGTTTCCCATTATCTCAATATAAGATCTTTTTTTTTTTTGGCAAAAAGATGTTCTTTTACTCTTTTGTTATAGTACGAAACCATTTTCCTTTAGTAAACAATTACCCAGACGAAAGCTTGTTTATGCATTCTTATCAAGAATTCAAGTTATCTCAAAGACCTTATTCATTAGTTTCTTCATCAGAGTACTGTCATCTATAGTTTGGTATTGTTAATTCTACTAAGATCATTGCCTTATTTGCAAATGTAAGCATAAAAGGGTTTCACCTATCGAGGAACTCAAGGTGGTTTGAAAAGCCCTAAGTGCTCTTAATAGATCATTTGCTCATAAACCTTTATTCCATTTTAAGCCTGTGTTAAGTCCTTAGATGATGCTCTTATTTGTGACCTTGACTAGGTTATGGCATAAAAGTGCTTAATGGCCATATACTTCAATTTAAATTTTGCATTGTCAAAGTGTTTGTCATTTTTTGTAATGATGACATAAAGGATCCTAAAGTACAAATAATGAATTTCCACATAAAGCTCTTAATAAGCTCCTTAGTTATTGAAGTTAATGTCTTCACTTCACTTATTTTATAATTTAGTTCACAGCCATCACAATATACTTCTTACCCTCTAAGGCTTAAAGAAATGCATCAATAAATTCTAACCCCTATTAAGCAAATAATCATGGAGATGGAATTAGGGTGAGTTGTTTGGTTTAAAGTTATGAGACATTGTTAAATTGCTTGCATGTGTCACACTTACATATGAAATTTGGTACATTATTGTTCACTATCAACAAATACCTTTACTTCTAAACTTTCATTGACAAAGTTCAAATGTTCACACAATTTCTACAAATGCCCTTATGGATATCCCAGTAGATGTTTTGTGTCTTTTAGTATTAGACATTTCGATAATAATAGAATGAAAGACCAATTATATAATTTATCATCTTGAACAACATATTTTGTTGACTTATATTACATTCATTTTGCCTTTAGCTTATCCTTAAGAAGTTCTCTTATTTATAAGTATTTCACTATAGAGTACATTTAAGATGGACCATAGTCAAATTGTAATATTCATTTTTATCCCCTTTTTATAACTAGCTCTTTTGATGTCTCAATAAACATGGTGTATTTAACTCTATTTATTAGGCTTTGTTGGAATTTCCATAATGCATCTGCCTTAAAATTCTTGAATTGAGAGATTTATGCCAACATCAATTTGATCACAATATCATTAAAAAAGGTTTATTGGCTCAAACCTTATATAGGTACTTTATCATAGATTTCCCTTATAACTTGACTTTACCTTTCACTTAGCCCATAATGAGCTAAAAGTCATTAATTTAAGCTACTTCATCCTTAAGGCACAAGTTATATTCATTCTTAGGTTTAAGAACATCAAATTAGCAAACTACCATTTTTGTTTAAAGAACCATCAACATATAGCATTCATTCTTCAACCAATTGACTTTCTTTATGGAGTTCATTAAAACTTATACACTTATTTACAAAGTCCACAAGCCATTAGGCCTTTAAGGCAATTATAAGCTAAAAGTGCACCTTAAACTTCCCTAACTCAACCAACCATTAATGTAAATGACATGCCACTTTAGTCTAATATAGTAGTAGTCGCAATTTCATCTATAAGGACAATTATTTTGTATGCTTAAAAGGGCGAGCACAACATTTTTGCTATAATGATCATTAAGAAAGCAAGCTTATTAAATTTTAATTATCCCAACATGACCCCCTATAAAACTTTATTAACATAATATACTAATAGTTGAATCTAATTTTTTCACCAATAAAAACCTAGCCCCTTCTTAATTGATTATTAGATACAGGTATAAAGTTCCTTTAAAACTAAGCTGCTTAAAAGTGGAAGCAATGTCAATTACTCAATCAATTGTTAAAAATCATACTTACACCCTACTATCTCCTCAAAATTAGCTATATTCTTAAAAATGCAAAAAAAAGAAAGTTGCTTGTTCCCAAATCTAGATATGAATATGCTTATGTGTATCAATATTCTAGTAAGGACTTAGACATCCTCAATAGCTTGGGGACTAAATATTTTTATATCAATTTGGTTTACTTAAGATTGGCTTTGATTCCCTTATTCAACACCAAGAATCCTAAGAACTTCTTTGATTAAACTTTAAAAGAATACTTAATGGGGTAAGCCTTATCTTATAATTATTCAATGTCTCAAATTTCTCTTCAAGATTAGAAATGTGGTTTAAAGATGTCAGACTTTACACCAACTTATCATCATTGTATAATTCGACATTTAGATTGATTTTTCATTTAAATATTTGATTAACTGACCTTTAATAAGTGGTGGTAACACTCTTAAAACCAAAAGGCATAACTTTGTATCAATATGTTCCTTATCTAGTGATGAATCACATTTTCTAATTTTTAGTCTCATACATTAGGATTTATTTATATCTTAAGAAAGCATCCATGAACTTTGACAACTCATGTTTAGACGTGCCATTAATTAATTGATCAATGCAAGGGAGGGGATAACTATCCTTCTATCATTTTATGTTTAGATCTGTGAAGTCAACATGCATATGCCACTTCTTGTTATTCTTATCCACCATAACCATATTCACCAACCATTTAAGGTATAAAACCTCATTAATGAAATTACCTTATAACAACTTCTCAACCTCCTCTTTGATGTCCATTTACCTTTTAAGGGATAAATTATGTTTTCTCCAATTAAAAGGAAGATAGTTCTTAATCATGTTGAATTTATGAACCATGACTTCTAAGTTGATCTCAAACATATCTACTAGCACTTAAGCAAAAACCTTTAATGTAAGAAACCAAGAACATCATCCCTTAAGTACTTGTTTAGTTTCTTCTTGATCTATACTATTTACAAAGGGTCAAAGGAATCAAGAGCTATTTGCTCCAACACTTTAATGGGGACACTTTATTTTAAGGAATTATCAAGTTGATAATTTAAGCTTATAACCTTAATGATAAGTTTCTTACTACAATCCTTAATCAAGGCCATTTAAAGATTATGAACTTGCTTTTGTTTAGCCTATACTTCACCAAAATCATAGGGAGTGGGAAATTTAAGCTTCAAATACTTGATGGATAATATAACATTTATCATTCATAGCCCTAATTTTCCTCTTATGAGATTGTATAAAAAGGGGATGTTTAGGATAATGAGTTGCAAGGTTACTTTAATCACTCTTAGCTTAAAGTTAATGGCAATAAGCAGTTGATATGTCCTAATAAGACCACTAACTCCCCTAAAAATCCATATATAAAAAAATTTATAGGCTTTAAGTTTTCCCTTAAGAACCTTATCTACCCAAAAACATTAAAATAATATATGTCTATTAAAACTCCCCATATTGATTTATACACATTTGATATTGACCTTATCAACAATAGTGGATAGCATTAAAGGGTTGTTAGGGATACTTAACCCCTTATAAGTCATTAACAATAAAAATAATGGATGTCATTTTTCTCATCATGGTATTTATTTCCCATGATATCTATTGCCCTAAACATTAAGCACTTTATGTATATATGACTTCCATGTCAAGCAAGTACCTTTTTTAATGAATGAGCCCCTAATAATCATTTGAATGATGCCTTTCACTAGTAATCATGTTTAAGAAAGTTCATCTTGGTCTCTTTGTGGCCTGATGGTTAAGGGCACACCTTGTGACTTCTCTCAAGTCCTTTATTTTAACATTATTGTGTTAAATTGAGTTACAAATTCACCACAAGCTTTGTTTAACTTTTATCAAATAAAGATAAAAGCCATAAATGTCTTTTTATGCCTTTGGCTTATAAGGAACCTTACTATAAACAAGTTATTGGGTTTCTCAAGGCTGATGATATGGTATGTTAAAAGCTCAATGTATTACCGTTTGGTCACATCCCTTAATGAAGCAGTAAAAGCTTTTCAAATAATTGTGTTTAAGGCAAAATAAAGTGACATCAATACAAAGGTCTTAATCAAAAAATTTTTCATTAAGTCCTTAATCTTTTCATAAATGTTTAATGTAAGGAATTTTTCTTGGATGAGGCTTCCTACATTTCTTTGGAAACAAGGAGTTCAAGACTACTTCTAGTCTTTATTATTAAGGCACAACATGTCCCTTTAAAGGCAACTATTAAATCTTACATTTATTCAAATTGTTAAGCTAATTAGTCATTTTTTTAGGATGTAAGGCCACTTTACTTGGGGTGTAAAGCCACTCTTTGAGATTCAACCATGTCATTTCCATAAGGTCTTTTAACATTATATTGAGAGATAGGAGGGCAATTACCCAATGCTTTATGTTGATTATAAGATATTAGAGGTGATCTAGAATGAGATATTCATGAGTCAAGATAAGAAAGCTATCAATTAACCTTAGTTTGATGTTTAGGTGATACCTCTCTATGCTCCTTATTGATAAGGCTTAACAATTATTAACTTCTTTTGTAAATATGACCAGGGACCTAATTCATGTACTCCCTTTGTTAAGAATGTTGATCATCCTCTCTAAGGATTTTAATAATGGGCTTAACATGAACTATGCAACCTAGTAGTCCTTATGTGTTGTTTATTGACCTCGCTGTAGTGATACCTTATGTCTTAATGAATGTGGCAAAGTTAACAATCCTTAGCAGTCCTTGTTAAGGAGTTGAATAAGTTACCATTATAATGCTAAGGGATTAACAATTACAAACCATGATACCCTTAATATTAGGCACCCTTATTATCCTTATTAATCTAAAGAAAAAAAGTTGTTTGGTTTTAGTTTAATAGTGATTAAGTGGCATTAAGAATATGCTAAAACAACTATGTGGGTGAAGTTCGGGGAAAGATAAGCAATGTGTGTCCTTTAAGTTCTCCATTAATTTTTAAAAGAAAAAAGTGGATAATGAATTTACTAATGACAACTAAAGACTATAACTATAAGAAGTAAGAGATAAAACATCTTATTCACATAGACAATGCCAATTGATGTGTCTTCGAATAGAAGTTTTAGTGAACTAAAAGTCTATAATAAAGGCCTATAAAGTAGCAACCAAATAGGACAAAAACTATTACTCTAATACTTAAGGTAGTTGGGTCTAAAGAGAGAATGTGAGAATGGTTTATGTTAGGATTTTGTTAATTAGGTCTTATTCAAGTCTTAGAAGGTCATGTGAGTGGATTTAAAATTTTGATTCAATTGGTAATTAGACATGGCACACAGTAGGCACTCTTAATATATAGTGAGCTAAGAGATCTAAAATGGCAATCATGTTAGTAACGCACTAACCTACATGGTCCTTAATCTTGAACCCAAGTTGGAGCTTGTGATTGACTTTAATCTTGCAGTGCATGGTGATAAGCTACATAATCAACCTTAAGATTAATCGCAGCCAATAATATAGTGGATTATTTCCTTTACGATAAGATTCCTTAATTTGTTCTAATAAACATATTATTTAATTACTTTTTTTTTTGGGTCAAACTTACATGGTCTTTCTTTTGAAATGTTTCCATCTAATATGTCTAACATTATGCCACATATAGAATGACATATCCTTTTATATATGCGACAAAGAAACTTCAACGACGGAAGTGATCCAAAATTTTAGAACTTAGCTCTCTTAATTTTTATCTTTTCTTTTCACTACCCAAAAAAAAAAAGAAAAAAAATCATGTCCTCTTTTTTTTTTTTAGAATTTTTTTTACAATCACATTTTTATGATTGTAATTGTGTTCTGGTTTTGTTACAAAAAATTATAAATATTGGGTTTGAGCGTGCACAATATTTTTAAATAATTTTAGCATGGTGGTGCATTGAGAGAAAACTATATTTATGATGATTCAACAATAGATTCATTCCAATTCTATCACTTGTAAACCTTGTTTTATGTCAAACTAAAAAATTAAAATTCTTTTAAGTAAAAGTTCAATGTTTTCTCATTTTCTTTCGTTTCAACCTATCATATGGTAGGATAACTCTAAGAACAAACAATAAGAGCTAATAACATAGTCCATGAATATAATGTGTCCGTTAGAAAATTTTTATATTTAGAATTTTAAGAACTTAACAAGTTTTGAAAGAAACATATGAAGTTAAGTTCTTTCAATTATTAAATCGAGTTTACATTTTTCAGGAAAAATCAAATGGATTAAGATAAAACAAAAGTTTCTTATTTTGATACTGCAACAGTAGAAGAATTTGCCATATCTCCACACTCCATGACATAGAAGACCCATTATGTATGTAATGGATGGAAAAGATTAAATGAATCTATGCAACTTGCAATCAAATGATATGGTAATGGTATATATATATATATATATTGTGCATAGTTCCGACTTTGAGAAGTCTGTAACGTCGTCGCTCGATTCGATTTAATTTTTTTTGTGGTCCTTAGGGTCAAAATATCTTCACGTCAACTAGCATGTCTGATGAAAAATTTTCTTGGGTGATCTTAAAAAAGAACATTCTTCCACGTTAATTTTTTATATTCAAAATTTTCTTCTCAAACTTCTCTGAATAAGAAGCAAGTTTGATCTTCTTTTTTTTTTTTTTTTTTTTTTTTTTGTTTTTGTTAAGATCAAAGATGGCGGGAGTTGTTAGCATCGTACAAAGTTAGTCTTAAATGAATCCAACAGGCAACAACCAGCACCCATCTTCCCCACCGACCCAACGAACTGGAGTGAAGTTGACTGGCAGCTTTTAATATGCACTTATAATACGTGTGTATGTTTGTATTCGTAATGTGAAAATATAAGTAAATTAATAATTAAAATGAAAAGGATAAATAATTACTCAATGGTTCAAATGTCAGAACAACTATACCTTTTACTTCAAATTTCAAACGCAGAAATCTTCCATTTTTGATTTTTTTTTTTTAAACGAAAATCGTCTAAGGTCAAAATATCCTCAAGTTATTCTGCATAACCCATTTTCAAGTTCGGTGAAAATAAAAATCTCAAATTAAAAATTCGAAAATTATCCCCAATACCCTGTGGGAGAGCGTTGACCGTTGAGTTAGAAAAACGAAAACGAAAACGAAAACGAACAAAAAAAAAAAGAGAGAGGAGGAAGGAGAAGAAGTTTAACTGAAAGAGAAAAGTGTGAAGACAGAAGGGTGAAGTAGTGCGGTGCGGTTAAAGATCTATAATCGACATATTTTGAAATTTTGCGCATTTCGCAGCATCAAGAAATAACTCGCAATACCCATGCTCTTAGGACGTTGAGTTGAGCTCAAATCAAAAGCCTTCCCCTCCCCCTCTCACTCCCGACATAAGCAAGCCGTTGGCTGCTTCTGCATCAGAGTGTTTTTCCATGGAAGTTGGAACCAACCCGAAATGCTGTGCTTCTGTGACAGGCAGCGCGTGCACGCGCAGTTTTGTCCGAACACGTGTCAGCTCCGCAAATGCTGCAATACAATACAGGGAAACCTGCGGCTCCCACTTCATTAAAAACGGGGCTCACCACTCCATTAAAGTCAGTCGCCTGACGTTTCCATACAAGGAGACTCCGAATTCTTCCTCAACCTGTGTGTCTGCTTCCAATCTGTAGAGATCGCGAACATGGTAAGTTTCATTGTCATTCGACTCTATTTCCATATCTGCTGTTGCTTTTGCTTGTGTTGATATACGTAATAAGATGAATAGAAGACAATCGTGTCTTTTCTGCGACGGGATTTTATTTTTGTTTAATGAATATGTATACACAACTCAGCACGTTCCAATGATTAATAGAGATTATGCCTTTCATTTCGCCAACGGCTCACCTTTCTCATTGTCTCTTTTGGTTATATGGCTTTGTTGTCTGCGCTGGCCATAGAAATCGGTGTTTCTTGTGAAAGAGAGTTTCAAGATCTCGTCTTGATATTTAATTGATGTTTTCTTGTTCATTTCTTAATTTGGGTTGTTGGGTATTCGACAAGCTTGGATGACCTTTGTGGTATTCATTTTTAAGTTGGGTGAAGGTGTGCGCCTTTTTTTAATTTGCGATTTTTGTTTTATTAGTACCATTCTAAAAAGTATCATGATTTTTAGCGGTTATCAATTATGTATTGAATGGTAATGTAAATTTTTTGTTCTTATTGGGTAGCTGTGTAGTGCTAATAAGCTGGTTGAATTCACAGGATTTTGGTTTCTGGCTGATAGAACCTTGCAACCTTTTGGGGTTCTTCCCCATGCTTGGAAGTTATGACTAAATTTTGAGACTTCATGATCTGTTGAGCTAAGAGTCATAAAATGTATGCCATGGGGAGGATAGGCAGCTATATCTCTGGAGGCTTGTACACTGTCTGTGGCCCTTTTCATGTCTTTGGTGGAGCTGTGGATGTAGTTGTTGTTGAACAGCCAGATGGAAGCTTCAAATCCTCGCCTTGGTATGTCCGGTTTGGGAAATTTCAAGGGGTTTTAAAGGCTAAAGAAGAGGTTGTTAACGTTAGTGTTAATGGAGTTGACATGAATTTGCAAATGTATCTTGATGAAAGAGGACAAGCTTACTTTCTCGAGGAGCTAGAAGAAGAACTAGAGGATTCTCCATTATATCCTTCTTCTTCTAGTGATGAAATGGATGGACAATCCCAGAAAAACAGGAGGCATATGGGGTCTAAAAGTTACAATTATTATGCTAATAAGTCAAACCTAGGTGATCAAATTGATGCAAATAATGGTAAGGCTGTGGCTACTAACTCCTGTCGGTCAAGGATACTGGGGCTTGTTTCTGGATGGGGATCTATGAAGAAGAAACATTACCAAGAAGGAGGTGATGATAAGGCCATGGTAAGGATAAGTTCATGGGATCGCGCAGAGATGGCAGCCAACCTCTTGGAGGTGCAGTGGTCTACAAATCTTGCCACTTCTAAGTGCAGGAAAGATGATGCTGTGCTGTTTTCTGTTTCAGATACTTCAGATGTCAAGGGAGTTGAAGATATGCTGAATAATGAAGAAACGGACCAAAATCAATCATCTTTACCTGATATAATAGAAGCGAGTTTGGATCATCCTATGCTGTCAGAGCCCACAGGTTCCGGCAATTTGAAAGTGGAGACCACTTTTCAGTCTGGCTTTGAGGGGCTGGAATGCTCTATTGCGGAAAGCAGTGTATGCACCCAAAGTTTAAGTACCAAGAAAAGTGTTGTTGAAGATTCCATGATAGGTGAGAGTGTTTTGGAAGAAAAATGTGAAATGATATCTGAATTACCAAGGAATATTGATGAACCTATGTTATGGAGTCCTATTAATAATGACAATACTGAAGGTGTTATTTCTATGGTAGTTACACCGGATTCACAAATTCCACTGTTGCCTGAAGCTTGCTCAAATGAGAGGTCTGATGAAGAAAAGGTTTCTGAACAAGAAGTGGCTCTAGCAAGTTTTAACAGATGTGGGGAAGAAAGTGGGTCTGACAGGGCTCAAGCTTTCATGCTTTCCAAAACATCAGAGACATCAACAATGGGACAAAAAGGTAAAAATAAAGAAACTAGTAAAACACTGCACCCTGCTAATAGAGGGCCTGCAAAAATCTTGGATGACGAAACTTTGCATGCAACAAACTACTTCTTGAGATAAATCTTCTCCAAATGCCTGTTTATTACATGCAAAGGCATTTGTAAACTCATAGAAATATTTAAGCTAAATCAAAGACATTGAAAAGTTCAAATTGTAGGCTTGCAAGCAGTCACCTTTTTTTTTTTTTTTTGGTTGGTGCTTTGCAAGTTGAACAATTACTAGAACATATTACCGTCTCATCTGAGTATTTTGAGAAAGATGATATTATTCCTGAACCTGTGCAATGTGTTATCCTCTTATAACAATTTAATAGAGCCAAAATACCACAATATTTATTATGCTCTAAAGTATTGTGTGTTCTCCCATATCAGGGAGACAAGCTAAATGTTACTTTGCTGAATACAGTACTGTGGTGTTTCCAATGTCCTAAGAAAAAAAATAGTACAGTACTGTGCCCGGAGCTCCTATAGCTTGTTGCATATGCTTTGTCATTTTCCTTTATTAGCCTTTTTTTTTTTTATCGTTGTTCTTTTATCTTCATATTGTGGCTCAGAACAGCATCCCATTGAAGTTGTTAAATTGCAGAAAAATTCTTATTATTTTGAAGTTGCCCAAAGCTTGGGCGGCCAAAGTAGTCTTGTCAGCTTTCTAAATTGCTGATAAGCCAAGTTTGGCTCAGGTTCTCATGATTCTATGGGGATGTTGGCAAGCTTCTGCTTATGCATTTCTGTGGAGTTGAGCTTCAGTGTGATGACATTTTTCTGTTTATGGCTTGAACGCTTCCTAGACTCTAATTTAATCTTATTCTATGATTGATTCCTACTTAGTTTTTAAGATTATGTTGACCCTGAGGTATCAGAAGTTTTCCATCAGGATGCTATTTATCAGAAAGCTGAGACCATTGAAGCTGAAATGGAACCCATAGACGCTTGTGATGATTGTTCTCAAGCAAAAAATCCTTGTGGTTGCATCAATGGCCCTGATAAATTAAACCTTGAAAGCTGCCAAATGAGTCAAAATTGTATGTTCAAATGGTCACTGTTACCCCAATATTTGTTTCAGTTGAAGGAGTTGCAATGGCAGAGAATATCTGCACCATTGAAAGTTTTAGCAACTCAGATCATGGCAGTCAAAGTGAGAAGTGTGAATCTGTTGGTGACTTTGTACAATTTTATGGAAACTGTGGCTTCAAAAAAGCATTAAGCACACAAGAGCTTGAAAGTCCAGAGGATGAACATTTCCCTTTCAGTGATCTTGATGAATACAAACTCAGGGAAACTTGGTGCGAGTCACATTTATCTGTTGGTGAAGATAATGAAAATCATTCCTTATTCTGTGTGCAAGGCATTGGAGATGGGTCAAGCCTTGCAAATAAGGAAGCTTGTTCCTCCACAGACCAGCCTGTTCAAGAGGATCAATTGGGCAATCTTGGCAACTTAACAGGATATTTTGATGCATTGTCAAAGCCCATTGGAATTCCCAAAGTCTGTGGTGTTGCCCATGCAGAAGTTGAACGGCCAGCAAAATCATTACCCATTATGTGGTCCTGCATGGAAGGTCTGGATAGTGTTAAACTCCGTTATCCTTTATGTCATTCACTAGACTCACATTCCAAATCACAGGAGTGGACCAGTGATAGGAGAGGCAAACAATGTAATATAACTCTGGGTGTAGACAATGAAAACCAGTCATCACAGGAGCATTCTGATGAACAGGATACTCATGTTTTAAAAGGTCTCCAAAATGGTGCTGGCACTCCTGGTAAGATATCTCGTATATGGATGAAAGTTGCCTTTCCTTTAGGCCTTGGCTAATTTCAGGTTGTTTGCCACAAAACATTTGACTTTTCAAGGAAAAGTAGCAGTCAGTTCTCAAAATAAATGTTGATTAGTAATGACAAGCATTGCCAGGAAAAAAAAAACGTTTATATTTCTGTTCAGTAAATTTTTTATCTTTACATCCACATGTTAGTTTATGTTATTTATAAAATAGTCATCAATCCTAAAAATTGAGCAATTGCTTTAGTGGTTTTTATAGACATTTAAATGCTTCTTATGTAGAAAGAAAAAGACTGTCACTAGCATTATGCTTTAGCAAAATATATTTCTTTACTAAGACATGTTATCTAAAGGCATGGAAACTCAAGTGTTTGGTGCTGAAAAGATGGTTACAGATACATTAACTTATGCCCCATTTGTGAAGAATGATAGGTCTGTTGCTAAAATCTGGTTGTCATTCCATCTCAGGGGATTTAGCTGTTCCTATTGTTGTAGAAGTGTGTTTGGAAATTTTAACATATTTGAACCAAAAGGCATGATTCCAGTTGATTAAGTTCAGAAATATCTTGTAGGGGAGCCATCAAAAGCAGTTGTTGATTCTGATGGAAACTGGAGACTTCGGCCGTTCTCTCTCAAAAAATCAAGGTCCAGGAAGACCATGCAGCCACTTCTACATGATTCTGAAATTTCTAATTCTGAGGTTGCATTAGACATCAATATTAATGAAGAGAGTGACAGTAATGTGCCTAAATCCAAGGGCAGGAGAAAGATGGTAAAATCAAATACTCCAACATCTGAACAGCTGGCATTGTTGAATCTGAAGGAAGGGAGCAATACAATAACTTTCACATTTTCTACTGCAATGCTGGGGAAGCAGAAGGTTATTCTTCATTTAATTTAGCAGTCACAAATCATTACTATACATCATCTAGCAACAATTTTAAGTGTTATCATTTATTTTTGCATTTTCTTTACCCCTTCTGTTTATGGATTTCCTTTCAAGCATCCATTATCATCATATCACTTAACAGGTTGATGCTAGAATTTATTTGTGGAAATGGAACATTCAAATAGTGATCTCAGATGTTGATGGGACAATTACAAAGTAAGTTTTGTAAATATCTTTGATCCAAGAGGTTCTTTCTGAGTATCTATGTTCATTCTAGCTTCAATTGATTACGAGTGGAAATTTCTAGGACATGATTTAGTTGTATTTCTTGCATAATGTTCATTAATATATTGGGACTTCATCAGACTACTAAACTTAAGTTTTCTCCCTAGACTTCTAGATGTGGAAAATGTGAATTTTCAAGAATTGCTACTACTTTCATTGAAAGTGTTTCTTCTTTTCGAGTGCCTTTTTTATTTGCTGAGAGGGAGTTGGAGTCAACTGCACCATGTGGAGTTGTGGACACTCTTTTAAACAAAAAAATTAGATACCGCTCTTATTTCTTCATTTGTGTAGTTTTGCTTTCCAGGAGGATGGGTTTTGCACTAGACATATTTGATTTGCTCCATTGTACATTGTTATTGCAGATCAGATGTTCTAGGTCAGTTCATGCCTTTAGTTGGGGCAGATTGGTCACAAACAGGAGTGGCACATCTATTTTCAGCTATAAAGGTTTGTGGCATTTATCTTGTGTGCTTATGGTATATGTTAGAGTAATTTTATGTCAATGGTCGAGATACTATTTAGCACTGCTGCCCATCATTTCCAAAGTATAGAAAACTTAAAATTCTATTTGTGGTGGCAAAGTGATTTTTAGCTGGATTTATCCTTTCCTCTGGAGAGCGAAAATGCTGAAAGCTTATGTGTTGCATGCAACTTTGATAATGACTACTAAGGACTTCTTTATATCATATGGATAACAAAATGGCCTTCCTTTTGATTCAGGATAATGGGTACAAATTGCTTTTTTTAAGTGCACGTGCAATTTCTCAAGCCTATCTGACCAGACAATTCCTTCTCAACCTGAAGCAGGTGAAGTTAAACTTGATCGCTATTTGGAGCTGGAAACATCTGAAAGATTTTCGTTAACGGACTATGTCCTGTGATTTGTAGGATGGGAAGGCTTTACCAGATGGTCCTGTTGTTATATCCCCTGATGGACTTTTTCCATCACTATTCCGTGAAGGTAAAATCATATATTAGTCATCTTTGTAATTAGTCCATGCCACTATGCATTCTGTTTCTGCTATTGCAGTCTTGCACAATGCTTTCTTTTTAGCCTTTTGCAAACACAACGTTTTCTTGTGTAAGAGCTTTCTTTATAAAGTGTGAACTAATCATCACTACTTTGCTGTCAGTCATTAGAAGAACTCCTCATGAATTTAAGATCGCATGCTTAGAGGTTAGTTCTCTAATAATACTTACTTTGACATATTTAATACTTCCTACTTTCTGCCGTATTGATTGTCTATGGTCTAATTAATTTCCCATGTTTTAGATTTGTGCGCATCTGGTGTACTACATCTGGTTTTTATTTCTCTGTGGAATAAGGATTCTTAATTTTTAGGTGATTGTTTAACAAGGAGTTCATCGTTTAACAAACATCACCTTAGGTATTTAGCTTATATTTGGACCATATGTGTTATAAGATTGTGTTCATGTATCTATTGATTTCTTAACCTCATTCCTTGGTTACAAAACCCATGTGCGCCATCAAAGGGGGATTGCTTTTTGTGCATTCTTCTTAGGGAAAAGGTTGATGGTCAACATTATTGACTGTACTCATGGCCTGCATTACATCGACATATGCATCAAGCAAATACTTGCATGCATAAGTGCTATGATGTTTGCATCAAATTAATCATAACATGCATTTCATGTATAAACTCGTTGTAAAATGAGGATCATGTTTCAAATAAAATTTTTAGAATGACACATTGATACAAATATGTATATATAATTTATTTTATGCAATTATTCAATTGATTCATATGTGAATTTCACTGTGGGCCATGAGTGGTTAAAAAGGTTGACCATATACTGGAGCCCCCGAATTTTCTTAATTTCAGGACATCAGGGCATTGTTTCCCCATGACTACAACCCATTCTATGCTGGCTTTGGAAATAGAGACACTGATGAAATTAGCTACCTTAAGGTTGGCATCCCCAGGGGGAAAATCTTCATCATTAATCCAAAGGTATTTGGAGAACTTCATGTCTAGTCGACAGACTCCAAAATTGTGAGTCATACTGTTGTCCTAGAATTGTCCTTCTGATGGTTTATTTTTGCAGGGCGAGGTTGCTGTAAATCGATGTGTAGATACAAAATCATATATTGCACTTCGTACTCTTGTGGAAGACATGTTTCCACCTGCAGCATCATCCGAGCAGGTTTCATTTTGCTGCCTTATTTGCTTCTTATTTTTCTGGCATAATCGGCACCTTTTGGGCACCATCTGTCTTCAGTTGTATTTCAGCTTTGGTTTTTTTTTTTTTAACATTTCCCGACCTTTTCTAACATATATATGTGTGTGTGTGTGTGTTGAATTTCTGGTTTAAAGAATTCTTTTGTGGTAAACAATTTCTTGGTTTCTTTTCCCTTGTTGGGAGCAGGAGGACTTCAATACATGGAATTACTGGAAATTGCCACCGCCTGTAATTGATAATTGAAGATGTCCACTAGACATGATTGTTTAGCCCGCCGCCCCCAGGGACAAATGTGATCAGCCATGGTTATGTTGGAACTCTACAGGTTATTTGCCTTCATTAATGGTACAAGAGCTCAAGGCAGAAAAATGAACTTTGTTTCAGACTATCATTTTAGTTCACTGTTGCAGGATTAATCTCGGAATGTCCCAGGATTGTGTAATGCATAAATCTCCTGAAAGAATATTCTTCAAGCGAGAAATCAGTTGTCATGTAGAAGCAGTCCTGATATGCATAGGTCTGGCTATGTTACACTAGTTCTTTTTAATCATGTTCTGCGGGGCATTTTACGGGTTGTTGTTGAGGTCAAAGGCCACCGGCAAAAGTTCCACTAGATCTTTTTAGTCCTGGAGTTGCTGAATTCCGGGGCCCCAAAAGCAATTCAGAAAAAATTTACAACGTCGGATCCCTTACACATGTGAATCCCATTCAAGAACAGTTAAATGCAGCGTATAAACATATTCCCACACCATTTGCTGGAGATCGCACGGGGTAGGCATGGCTAGAGAAGTCAACGTACTGTCACGGTCCGTACTACAAGTATTGTCAAACTAGACTCGTTGAACGTTTAGCCTAATTATTGCTCAAAGATTTGGCAAGAACACATGTTTATGTGTCAAGTCTTTAAAATTTTCTCTTATAAATATTTAAATTATTCTAAAATAATCTTGATTTAAAAGGTTTTATAAAAATCTGAAACAAGTAATTATAATTATATGTTGAGGAGGTGGAACTACTATAAATATCTCACTCCTCTCATTTGTAAAACATACCATTAAATTTAAAGTTCTCTCCTTTGTAAAGTTCTCTCTCGTGCCTTTAATTTCCTAGCTTCTTTGTAGTCTTTCTCGACTCTAAGTCGATTCACTCAAACTCTCTAAGATCTTAGTTCATCTTTTTTCATAAGGTGTCTAAGTGTCGTGCGAGTTAGCACGATCCGAGTCTAACTCCGTGACAGGTGGTATCAGAGCAACAATTGAGTCCTAGGTATAACCTCATTCTTACTTGAGTTGTAAGTATGACAAGTGAGGAAGAAATTGTTGTTGTTGTCATTAAGGAGCAACAAATCGAGCTTTAAGCTCGTAGGTGAAAGGAGCAACGTGTCCTAACCAAACATGGGAAGTCTAAGGCTCTAACAAAAGTGCCTTTAGAATCTAGTGTTGTTGTCCTAGAAAGGAGCATCACGGATGTGAGCTCTTTAGTGGGAGTGAGTGATCAAATTGATAATTTGATCCATGAGAATGCTGAAATTACCAGGGCTGCCAAGTCCATGATTGGAGAATTTAGTCATGCCTTTAAGGGAGAACTAAACTCTCTTAGCCAAGAGCTATTTAACCTACGGAAATTCATTGAAGGAGAGATTCATAACCTCCGTAGAGAGATGAGTTCACTCCGTCAAAGCAATCCACTTTCGACAAGTACTATTAGTACGAGTAGCACTACTGTTGTACACTATTACCGAAAATTTCTAAGCTTGCCATTTACAATGACATTCACAATGCCACTGTTACAGAAAATTTTCTTTTTGGCCTTGAACAATACTTTGAGGCCATTTGAGGCCATGGGAGTTGTTGATGACATTGTTAGGATAAGTAATGCCCTGATCTCCTTTGGGGATACTACTCAATTATGATGGAGAAGGAAGCATTCCGAGCGGGATAAAGGCCTGTGTGCAATCAACACATGGGAGCAATTTAAAGTTGAATTGTGCAAACATTTTGTCTTTCACAATATAGATAGCGAAGTTAGAAGAAAGCTGCGTCGCCTCAAGCAAACAGGTAGTGCTTTTAACTATATTAAAGAATTCATTGCTCTCATGCTTGAAATCAATGATCTGTCTGACAAGGACTTCCTCTTCCACTTTCAAGATGACTTAAAGGTTAGGCAAGAGTAGAACTAGATAAGTGTAACGTGTAGACTTTGGACAATACCATTGCTGTTGCCAAAACGCTCATCGACTACTTTGCCCATTCTAAGAGTCAAAAGCCTAACTCTAACAAAAGTGGGAGAGAGAAGAGTGGACAGAAAAGATAAGCTAGCCACAAGAGGGTAGACACCAAAAATCCTTAAGTGGTAGGCCCTTGAATCTTCAAGCAATCGTGATGCTAGCGGACCTCCGAAGCCGTACTTCATTTATAATGGATCACATTGGGTTAAGGATTACTCTAATCGCAAGGCAATGAATGCCATCGTGGTGGAACTCAACAAGGAAAGGTCTAAAAAAGAGCCTTAAGCTGATTTGGGAGTTATCCAACACTTGGGTACTCTTTTCAAGCTTTTCTCTCCAACTATCCTTAAAGAAAAAGGTTTATTATACATTGATACATCCATCAAAAGTAAAGTTGTGTATGCTATAATAAACAAGGGAGCCACACATAACTTCATAGATGTACAAGAGGTCAAACATCTAGGCCTTAAACTTGCAAAGGGAGTTGGCATTATCAAAGTAGTCAATTCTGAGGTGAAGCCAATTCATGGGATAGCAGAAGGGGTAGCCGTCAAAATTGGTAATTGACATAGTAAGCTACACTTTACCATTATTCCTATAGACAATTTTAAAATAGTTTTAGGTCTTGCTTTCTTCTGCAAAGCTTTAACTTTTCCTATTCTTACATCAAATTCCCTTATCATTCTTGATAATCATAAGATCCAAGTGATTTCGTTGACAAGTATGGAGAAATCTAGATCATCAATGATTTCTGCCTTGCAATTCAAACGGGGTCATAAGATGGATCAAAGTTACGTTGCCACAATAAGGGAATTAAGGGATGGGGAAGACATAGCAAAGCCTACTCTTTTGCTGCTGCAACCCATATAAGCTGTCCTTGATGAATTCAAGAAAGTGATGCCTTCAGAGTTGCCCAAGAAACTTCCTTCTAGGCAAGATATGGACCATCACATTGAGTTAAAACTTAGTGTCAAGCCTCATACTATGGCCCTTTATTGCATGACACCTCCTGAACTTGCAAAACTGAGGAAGTAACTTCAAGATTTGCTTGACTTAAGATACATCGAGTCTTCAAAAGCCCCTTATGGTGCTCTAGTTTTATTCCAAAAGAAAAAGGATGGATCGCTACGAATGTACATCGACTATTGAGCCTTAAACAAGGTAACCATCAAGAACAAGTACCCAATTCCTTTGATAGCCGATCTCTTTGATCAATTGGGAGAGGCGAGGTACTTCATAAAGTTGAATCTAAGGTTGGGATATTATCAAGTTCGCATAACACCTACTGACAAACCAAAGACTGTATGCATGATGTGTTAAAGAGCTTTCGAGTTCTTAGTTATGCCCTTTGGTCTCACTAACGCCCTTACTACCTTTTACACATTAATGAACGAGGTACTTCATCCCTTCCTTGACAAATTTGTAGTGGTTTACTTGCATGACATAGTGATCTATAGCAATACTCTTGAGGAACACAAAGATCACCTTAAACAAGTCTTTCAAGTTCTCCGCGAAAACAAGCTGTATGTAAAGAAAGAGAAGTGCTCTTTTGCGAAGCAAAAGGTGGATTTCATTGGTCATAAGATCAAGGATGGCAAACTTATGATGGATCAAGCAAAGGTCTATGCCATTCAAGAGTTGGAGCCTCCAACAAAGATCTCCGAATTGCGATCATTCTTGGGACTAGTTAACTATTATCGACGGTTTATCAAGAGATATTCTGCTATAGTAGCACCATTAATAGATCTATTCAAGAGGAACATCACATGACATTGGTTGAAGGAATGTCAATCTTCCTTTGAGAGATTGAAACATTCAATTTCTAAAGAATCTGTCATGACGCTGCCCAACTATCAGAAGACTTTCAAAGTTTACATAAATGCATCTGACTTTGCCATTGGGAGAATCTTAATGCAAAATAGGTATCTTATTGCTTATAAAAGCAGCAAGTTAAATGATACGGAGAGGCAGTACACTATCTAAGATAAAGAGATGACTGTTATTATCCATTGCCTACACACATGGAAGTCAATTTGTAATTATACTAATAATGTTGCCATAAGCTACTTCCAATCACAGAAAAAGCTTAGTCCTAAGCAAGTTCATTGGCAAGATTTTTTGGCCGAATTTGACTACAAACTTCAATATAAGGCAAGTAAGATTAATGCTGGTATGTTAAGTCGAAAAGTGGAACTAGTAGTACTATCTGTCAGTACACGAAAGAGTAACTTCTTTAAACGAATCAAGGAAGACACGTCGTAGGATAACTTAACCAAGAATTTGCTAAAGATGCTAACGGTGAAAGTCGTTTTCCATCATACGACTGTTCCCGTCACTCCACTCTCGACTTTGATTATATATCCAAAAAGGTCCGCTCTCGACCATTCCACACGCTGCCTAGCAGAGGCGTGGTTATCTAAAGTGGATTCTATCTTTTCTAGTAGATGCCAAACCTGCTGCCCATTAAGAAGGGGTCGGGCGTAGCAGCTACATGGACCCCTTCCTTTCAGTTGTTGCCGGCGATTTCCCGGGCCGAGTAGGAATTCTTTATTATAAAACAAAGGGCAAGCAAAGCCCGAAGGCTGCTATCCCAATAGGCCAGCGGGCGGAATGAGGAGAGGGTCCGGCAATCATACCACCGCGGTCGAAAAAGCGTGTTCCCTTCAGATAACACGCACCGTAGACCATCCTCGGCCTTCTTCGTTTTCGATGAAAAACAAATCAAATCTCGATCTCCGAAAGCTTTTTCCTTCCCCCGCTGCATCTCCCCTCCTTTGTCGAGCCTCTCCTTTAATGGTTGGGGGAAGCATTCCCTTATCTGAACTCGGCGGGCATTCTTTCCAGGTTTATTTAAATAGGGGAGTTTGGTTTGAACATAGGCTCAAACATGATTTGAAGGTCCTAGCTACGCCATGTGTTCAATACAAAATTTGGAAAGCTGCAGGGATGACAAAAAGAGGGCCCTTTCCTGTGTTGCACTGAAAAAAGGACCTAAGAGAAAACACTCTTTTCTCTTTAGTTTCTTCCTCCCGTGCCTGCCGACGCCCGACCCGCGTTAGAGGGGAAGATTTGCAAAGCGAGAACAGAGGGAGGGAGAGCAGCATCTTATCGCGAGAACTTCCATATCAAAAAAGCATTCGGAACGGGCTCCGCGTTCATTTCGTTGGCAAAAACGATCCAATCCATTCGGGGCTTCGGGGAACCCAAAAACAAAGTCGAAAGACTTGATTCATAGATAGAAGAAATGATAGATAGACAAAAGATGGATGAACGAGATATCTTTTTTTTTTTCTCTAAACAAAAAAAGGAATAGAATAGACATCCGTTTATGTATCCTTTCTTCCGATTTTTTTTTTATATCGTTATATCTGCTCTCTATAAATTGAGAAAAAAAGAGCAGCTTTATCCAAAACCCTATATCGAACATCAATTCCTATCTATTGATAGGAAGATCTTCGTCAAATACACGACTTTGCCTTTTTTTTTAAGGAAAAACTCGTATCCAAGGCAGCTTACCACAAGCACCCCACCCCATGCGACTAGTTTGGGGGCTATTCGCCTTTTGAATCAAATAAAGTAAGTAGTAAGGGCTTCAAGCTACTTTCATTCATTCTAAAGGAAACCGAAGAACCAACCTTTAGTCAATAGGAGCCTTACTTCCCTCTTTGCGACCAAAAACTTCAATTCAAGCGCAAACCAATTTCTTTCTTAGTTATTGGGTTCCGTGCACCTTTGGTACTTCAGTAGGGCAAGGGAAGTCTCGACGACGTTGGCTAAACAATGGAATTCTCGTGATAGTTAGCAATTGAGTCTTCGTGCCTAAGTGGAAAGACTTACGGAGAGACGTTCTCAAGGAGTGCTATGATTTCTTATAGGTTGGTCATACAGGTATGACACAAACCTTTTTCCTTGTTCAATAAAGCTATTATTGGGCACAAATACAGGACAATATCGAGGCCTATAAGACAAACTGGAACAACAACATCTAGCTAGTCTATTTGAGCCACTACTAATTGCTAAAAGACCTTAAGAAAGTGTCTCAATGGACTTTATCGTGGCCTTACCCAAGTCTGATGGGTTTGGAAGTATCATGGTGATTGTTGATCGATTCAACAAATATGCCACCTTCATTCCACCCCCTACTAACTACAAGGTCGATGAAATAGCTCGCCTATTCTTTAAAAATGTGGTAAAATTATAGGGAGTACCTAGAAGCATAATAAGCGATAAAGATCCTCACTTCATAAGCAAGTTTTGACGTAAGTTGTCCAAGTTGTTAGGGATTGATCTAAACTTCTCAACTAACTTCTATCCTTAAAGTGATGGCCAAACCGAGTGCATCAATACTTTGTTGAAATAATACCTAAGGCACTTATTAGTGCCCACCAGCGAGATTGGACAAAGTTGTTTAATGTTGTCCAATTCTCCTATAACCTCTAAAGAACTGAAGTAGTAGGCAAAAGTCCCTTTGAAATTGTCAAGGGACAACAGCCTCTAACTCCAAGTGTTGTTGCCTTTTCTTATACGGGAAACAACCCTGCTGCCTACAAGTTTACAAAGGAATGTCACAAAAAGGCAGACATCACAAGGACTTGCCTTGACAAAACTGCTAAATGGATGAAAAAGTAAGTCAATGCCAAGCAATGCCTAAAAGAATATGCGAAGAGAGATTTAGTGATAGTAGGTTGCTACCCAACCAGTTCAAGTCCATACGCAAAGTGCATAAAGGCTTGGTGAGGAAATATAAAGGGTCATTTCTCATAGTTAAGCGAGTAAGAAAAGCTACCTACCAAGTCCAACTTCCCTCAAGACTAAAAATTCATAATGTCTTCCATGTAAGTCTTCTAAAGACTTTTTACAAAGACAAAGAAGATTCAAGTCATGGGGAATCCAAGCATGCACTAACCGCTGTCATTACCGAATTCAACAAGGAAGTAAAGTGCATCCTTATCAATAGAGTAATACAAAAAATGAGAGTTCTTAACTACACTGAGTACTTAGTCAAGTGGAAATATCTACTAGACCATAAGGTTAGTTGGGAATGAGAAGATTTACTTTGGCAATTTGCCGACCATATTCAACATTACAAAGACAAAGGTGTGATGAGGATGTTATGAGATTAAGTAGGGAAGGATGTCATAGCCTGTCCCAAAAGTATTGCTAAACTAAGCCCGTTAGACACTTAGCCCGATAACTGCCCAAAGACTTGGCAAGAATATTCTGGACGTATGCTTATGTGTCAAGTTTCTAGAATTCTCTCTTGTAAATATCTAAATTATTCTAGAATAGTCTTGATCTAAAGAGTTTCATAAAAATCTGAAACAAACAATTATAACTGCACATTGAGGAGGTAAAACTATTATAAATACCTAACTCCTCTCATTTGTAAAACACACCATTGAATTTAAAGTTCTCCTTTTTGCAAAGCTTTCTCTCGTGCATTCAGTTTTCTAACCTCTTTTAAATCTAAGTCGATTCAATCAAACTTTCTAAAACTTATTTTGTTTATTTTTTTTTACAAGGTGTCTAAATACCGTGTGAGTTAGCACAATCCGAGTTTAACTTTCGGACAATGTGCTTTCTTGATTCTTCGTTCGGAGAGGATATCTAGTTTTGCGCGTTGTACAACTGTACCTATTAAGGTGGCGATTCTGTGTCATTAATTCACTCACTTAAGTTATCAACAGCGTCCAAAATTGAATAACAAACTAAGCAGTAGCAGCTAGCGTAAAAACTGCCTAGCCAAAATTTTTGCCAACAAAGCATCTATTATTGCCTTTCTTTATGAGAAATTGGATCAGAAAAAATATACAAACATTGTTATTATTATTTTACAACCGAACAAAACCTTACTATCCCTTTCTGAAATTATTTGCAATAAAATTGTGGTAAATCTATTATTTTTCATCTTGGACAAAAGGTTTTTTCGAAAGCAGCTTTAATTTGATTATTTCAACAAGCAAAATCCCGAAAGTTAAATTATGAAAGTGGAATGATGAAACAACCAAAAATTCCAAAATAATTAGTCAATATAAATATAAAATAGAGGCCAGCCAAGCCTTACATTAGACAACGTATACGCAGCGGGAGGACCCCAAAAGACAGTGGATCATTTTATCAACCCAGCTTTAAAAGTAAAAAATACTTCTCCTCTCACACCCAATGCCCCCTTGTTTGGACGTGAAGATTGAAGAGATAGCAGCCTAACACATGGCTTTGTGGTGGGTAGCAATATTCCTTTTTTCTTTCTTTCTTTCTTTTTTTTTTTTTTGGTTTTTTGGTGCTCACAAACAAGGGAAAGCAAAAAGGAAAACAAATATGAGGTTGCTTTGCTAAGGGACAATGATTTTGACACCCAAGCGCTTTTCGGCAAACTCCATGAGGTTGTCGAATTCGGACTCATCTATGAAGCCATTGTGATCGGAGTCAGCAGCCTGCAATCCGCGCTTGCCCTTCCAATTGGCAAACCGGCCTCCGCAGACGCGGACGGCTTTAGCCAGCTCTTCTTTGCTTATACGGCCGTCTTTGTTGGTATCAAATGCTTTGAGCCACTGCTTGAACTGCTCCAATGTCATGTCGCGTTTGCCGCCCACTGGAGCACTCTTGATTGGCATTGCCGCTGTTTCTAACCGTAATTTGGCAAACACCTAAGTTCTCCTTTGATAAAGCATATAGAGTCCATTCAGAGGCTCCCCATATTTATAATCCTCTCCTTCACTTTAGTACTAACACTTGTCCCCCTTTTTTTTTGTTCCTCTCTCTCCTTTTTTTTTTAAAAAAAAAAAGAAAAAAGTTATTAAGGAATAAGAATATTGGAAGTTGTTGATATGGAGTGCAAGCAAGAATCCAAGTTTATTTGGATAGATATGACGAGTTAAACAAAATCTAAATGATGTCTCGTGCTTGTACAGTAACAGAAATGATGCTTAGTTTGTGTGGCTCTTCCTTTTTCGTTTTTTGGTCCATCAAAAGATTTTTTCAGTCTTGAGTTACCGTAACTATAAAACGCACTTATTCACTTTCACTGCCTATACATTTGAAACCCATAAGTACAGACTTCTTAGTGATTACGCACACGATTATATTTGGACTTGGATTCAATTAATTCCTAAGCAATCAGCGTAGGGCTCGAGTCCCATAAAGAGCTTGATAAGATGGGCAACCCCGGAAACACAACATTTGTAGCAGCACTACGCTTTTTGTGCGTCCAGTCTGAATCAGCGGGGTCAACGTACGATCTTGCAACCCAACTACGTATCTGCAGACCCCACAAGTTTATTGACTTCCCTGCCGTCGACGAGGCCACTGCCGTCGGAGTCCGCAGCCTGCATCGCACGCTTGGCTTTCCGCTTAGGAAACTATGTGCCTGCAGCGGCCAAGGCCTCCTTGAGGGATCTTGTTTGCCCAACAAAGGCCGTCATTATCTTTGTCGAATGCTTTTTAACCACCTTTTGAACCCATCCATCCAAGTTCAGACATCCGTCCCCCGTCCAAACTGAGACGACTGCTGAATTTAGAGCACTGATGTCTACTGTCTACTGTGTACATGTAATCTCAGGTCAACTCTTCTTCCTATGCTTTTAAGACCACGAAGGCCGCTCCAATTTATAATGAACAAGGCTAACTTGAGCTCTGGGTTTAGAGTACGAATGTTTCTAGTTTGAGGGACCTAAATTATGCGTGTACTTGAAACCACCATACGAAATCTGCAAGGTCATTAGAGCCAATAAGTCTCTAGCGGTATAAATTCCCTTTTTGGTTTTTCTTCATCGTCACGGGAGGGACAGAGAGACGCGCAGTAGATAAGATACCCACACAAAGGTATTGATATTCTTGATATTCTTTGACTAATAAAAACGCTAGGTGCTTTCCTGCCTCGACCTTTAATTAATTTAACCGATACAAATCATAGTTTTTAAATCCGAATAAAATCTTGACCTGATTGAGGATCCGTCAGATTAGGAGGTCCATTTCTATTTCTTCCAAAAAAATATATTTTTATATTATATAAAAATATATAAAACATTTTAAATATAAAATTTAAGTATATATCTATGAATATTCTTAATAAATAACACAATTATATATAATTTCTTTTTTTAGCAAAACTCATTCGATTTATCAGTCTGGCTAAACAGTAAAATTGTTGGAGTTAATTAAGCCGAGATTTTTTCTAGTTTGTTTCTTTGTTCAATCATATAAAAGAATCGTATCAACCTAAATTTTAGAGGATTGTCTTGTCAATTTGACTTTAGAATTGGTCCAATTTTTTAAAACATAATCCAAATACAAGAATTGCGATTAGTCCAAATTAAGGGAAAAGAAAACATAACATGGTAGGTAATTTTTTTCAAAAAAATCAAAGTAGGTAAAATTATAATCGAAAATGTCTGCAAAGAGAATCTAATTCTGCACGTGATCCACTGACGGAATCCCATTTAATATCTGATTGTGTGTTCCGTGGCTGTCTAAGAATTTTCGAATTTTAACTTTGAATTGGATGGCAAAGGAAGCTACGTTATTGCAGGCCACTCGTAAAGAAAACATTTCCATTCAGATTCCTTTTCTTTCATTTCAGAAAATGGATTGGTGCTATTATTCTTAATTAATTAAAATACATTTCTTAACGATTCCGTAATGAAACATGAGGGCTTAGTAATCTGGAATTGTTTGGGAAGAAAATGGTCGCTTCTATTCTATTTTATAAAAACTTTTTGTTGGAGTATCTTTTTTTCTTTTTTTTTCTTGGTTTGGTCCCCTGTCTGTTTTGGCTATAGAATTTTCCCTTTTTGTTTCGAATAAAGTTTTCAACATTGGCATTCTTTGGTGGACCATGCGAATATCCACGTGTCTCCTTGTTATTACCAATATTCCGGGGCTTTTTCATTGTACTCCCTAAAAAAGGAGTCTAATTAACCCATTTTAATTTTCTTTTTTTTTTTTTTAGAAAAAAAGGACTAATGGGGAATCCTTTGCTTGTCAAGCAGTTAGTTCAAAATCTCAAGTGATTTTTTTTTTACTACATTTCGTTTTTTTTTTTTTTTAAATCATATTTTAGATTTTCTTAGAAAGGAAAGAAACATGCCCCTTTTAGCTCAAGAATTGAAGGCGTCTTCAGTATTAGTCCAACTCTTTCTAGATCATTTCAAACAAGTTCATTAGTTGCATTGAACTTGTTTGGATGCGAACAAGATAAATATGATTACAACAGAAATTATATTAAATCACTACTCAGTACACATATTCGGTATAGAGAGCTCTATTAAAGGTGATGTATTAGATGATTAGTTTTTTTTTTTCTCTCTCTCCTTCTCTCTATCCATTGCAAAAATTATAGAGGATGACATTGATCCCCAACGTGAATGGCATATCAATATATATATATATGTGTGTGTGTGTGTGTGTGATAAATATTAGGTATAACTTAATGATCACCAAATATTAGGTATCTCAGTTGTAATTAATTCCTCTCCCTACTGTGTCTTGTACACAAGGGCCTGGGGGGGTCAATAATCTTGATACCTAAATTGTTTTGTGCAAACCCCACAAGGCTATTGATTTCGCAATCATCAACGAAGCCATTTGCCATCAGAGCCTGAAACTCTCAGGGCACCATCGGCTCTCCGCTTAGCAAATCATCCGCCAGCAAATTATGATGGCGTCTGCGAGCCATTGTCTACTTAAACTGCTACTACTGTCGTTGTCAAAAGCTTTAAACCACACTTTAAACTCCTCAAAGCTCATAACTACATGTCCTCCCTCATTTGAAACTCAACTTGTTTTTGGCATTGTTAACCTTTTACTAACTCCAAAATATGTGTGCGTATATATATATATGTTTATGCCCTTCTGTCACCTCTCCTCCATGCATTCAATGAAGGCCACTAGAATTTATATAAATATGCATATTATGTAGGTGAAGGAGCTGGGGGCTTAATTGACATCTTCTTCTAGAATAAGAATCTTATTGATTGAAGAGATATAAATTAAATTTGTTATAATAATAATAATACTCTATAATTGACGTCTTCTTATGGAATTAGAATCTCACTGAAATTTAATCTTGTATTCAGAGAGAGGATAGAATGAAATGATTTATTGGAATTTATATGTAGTATGTTCAAATCATTTAGTTAGTATTAGTGTAATTTGTTAGAAATTTTTGAGTTACAACTCCTTAATTAATTTGATGTCATTTTCAAATCATTACCTGAAATTCAAGATTCCTTTCAATTATATATTCTCTCTTTTTTACATTTCAAGGATAAAGAATAGTAGATGTTGATATCTTGGTATGCAAAATTCACAAAGAGACTAAAATTCCACATTCCTTTTCATACTTTATGATATTGCGTTTCATGTAGGAATGACAACGGGGCAATCCTTGTTCTAAATTCTAAACCCTTTCCTCATCTTCGTCCCTGTCCTTGTCTCTGACGGGAATGGGATTTGGAATCTCATATCCTCGTCCCACCCCACCCCTATTGATCTTTTCATCTTTTTCTTTTTCTTTTTTGCTTATTTGTAGATAAAAGAAGCCTATTATTCACACAATGAAAACTAGTAAAACAACCTCGTTCTGCAAACCCCCTTTTTAGTTTTATTCATATATATATATATATATATAAGGTTGTTCAGCAATATATAACATGCACTAGAATATATCAAAGAAAGTATAATGCATCTTTGACATTAATATTCCTATGCAAACCTCGTGCAGAGTTGCTTATGTTATCCACAGATATTAAAAAAAAGGGAATAAGGAATTCTTCTTCTCTAGGTTAAAAGAACTCAACAAATACCGACTGAGAATCTCTATAAAAGAATGTGAAAGCTTGTTCCATCACCTAAACCAAAATAATCAAATACCAAGTTAAAGACATCCTAGTAACATAATAGCTATGAGAATACATTGACCAAAAATATAAAAAATAAAAAACCATAACTAAAAGTGCTCTTCGGTGCAATTATGGACAAGTAACTCTCAAAGTATGTGAATATGTTTATCCCTCCCATCCTTCCTAACAGAAAATTCATATACAAAAGTCAAAACAAGCAATTTCAGTGCAATTATGGATATATTTATTATAGTACAAAAAATTAAGAAATTATAACACTAATCAAGAGAGCCAGAAAGTAAGCAAGAGCAATAGGCATTTTTTTTTTCCTCATTGTGGCTCTAGGACATATAAATCGATTGTGGAAAATATCCATCGTAGCATATTGCACCAAATTGCAGATAAAAAAGAAAAACCTTAATCATAGAAACTACAAATTGGGAAGAGAAAAAGAAGACTAATTTAGACGAAAGGAAATTGGCATTTTGGGTATGGGCCTTTACGATTTAACTTATAATAGAAGTCTTACCTATATAGATTGCTCCATGATGGGAAGAGTAAGAAAGGAGTGCCCGCTTGGAGGGTGGAGAGACATATGGCCAGCTGCAAAGTGGAATGGAGAGTGTAGAGTGAAGAGTGAACAAAATATGATCTGGGGCTATAGACGACATTGGAGAGGATTGGTGTTAGCCCTTTATGTCTCTTGACAAGGAAATACAAGCGTTTGGTGGCACCTTGCACTAATGCATGGCAGTAAAGCTAAGGGAAGCTAGATGCAGGTTATGGCGTTTGTATCCAGTAGACAAAGAGTTGGAGTGGACGCATGGGTTAAGTTGTGGTGGCGTACATTAGCATTGGTGTCGAGTGTGACAGGTATTTGGGTCATTGATAGGTGCGGCAATGTGTGATGGTGATGCAGTACTGTGCGGTAATGGTGCGGTGGTGTGCTGTTGGATGGTGGGTGACCACTTAGACACACTAATATGTCATCTTACCAAATGACTAGATTCTCTCTAATACTTTTTACAAGGGTATGCATGCCTCACTTGAGAGTTAGCCAACATCAATGTATGGATGGAGGTCCAAGTCGATGTTATGGGAGCATAGAGCAAATTAGCTAACATATGTCCCAAGGATTGGTTACCATATCACAAGATGTTGGCGCATAAGTTAAGTTTTGGGCAAACAATATGCTACGTAGCATACACTTATGAGTTAGGCATTTATTGGAGACCAAATGGTTTAGAATGAGCACCAAGCTAGAATGAGTTTAAGTCCCATGAAAATATAAAGATCATGGTGGTACTTTTGAATAATGTGGCCATGTGGCCATGTGACCAGCGGGCAAGATGTGTGTTAATTAAAGTTTGACTCTCCTTAAAGATAGCAAGAAAGAAAGGTGCTGCTAGCCAAAAACATGGGAGTGTTTATGAGCAATTTGACAAATTGTGCCATCCAAGTAGGAAAAAGTGAGATAAGTTTGATATTTAAGATATTTGAACACAAAGCATGAAATTAGAAAGTGAAGGCACTTTCTTTGGTTACTAACCCATAAAATCATGTAATCCACTTTGGCTTGACAATCAAGTCATGTAAGCCTAAGTAGTTAGGGGTGTCAAACACAAATTCTATAAAATGAAGTGGATAGCCAAAGGCTTATAAAAGGGAAAATAGAAAGGAATTCAAACATATAATTAAAGAGTCAAAGGTGTGGGAAACTCTTTAAAAGTATTTGACATTTTATTTGTTATATACTTTTGTGAAAAGCAATAAAAGGTTAGAAATGTTCCCAAACATGCTGTGTCTATTGTTTTACTTGTGTGCAATTTTGTGAAAAATTGTGCTTGTGTTTTTGTATGCAATTTTGATTGAGACCAAGAGGTTTCTTGGTACCATCACATAACTAAAATTATGAGTAGAAAGATTAGACATATGATAATTGGAGAGTGAGTGCACTTAAGATTAGAAAGAATTTCAGTTTATTGTAAAATTACAGATACTTCCTTATAATAATATATCTATATATAGTTATCAATTAAAGATAAAATAATGAATGCATAATCAGGTGAGTAAAATGATTGGAACTAGGGCAAACAAAGGTAGTTAATACCATTTTGTTTTTTTCCTAGCTAAAAAAAATTTGGGATAAAGAGTCTCCCTCTCGATCCTCAATTAATTGTAGTCTTTATAGTGATAGAATTAGATGAGTCCCTATACAAACAAGGTTTATTGTCATCCTTAGTTTGTGGTTATTTAATACGATCATAAAAAATTTCAGATGTACCTAAAAAAAGATGTGGCTAGAGAATTTTAATATTCAAGTGAATTTAAATGATATTATTTTTGTAGGCCCTTAAAATGATACAATATGGACATTTTAATTCCCTTTTTATTTTCCTGTACAACTAAGATTTTAAATAACATCATTTCTTAATAGTTGTTATGGATAAAAGAAATAGATTAGAGAAAAATGCATAAGTAAAAATTATTAAAATATAATCAAGGCCTTGTTTAGTTTATTTGTTATTGATTGTTATTGTTAATGACTAAAATGAAATTATAGTATTTAATTAAATTAATATTATATTTTATTACTTAAATAATAAAATGATAAATTAAGATATATTACCAAGGATAAATCCTAAGGATTAAGTGATGAAATACAATAAGTATTTTAGAATTTACAATATTACCAAGGAGGATAAAATGAAGTTGGTTGCCATGTATTAGGGAGAATAGGTAGAGATCTGATTTGAAGGTTGGCTGGTTAAACAAAAAGAAGTCACTTATGGAAAGTTTGTGAATAATTTGTGTGCTTGGTTTGGTATTAGTAAATTTTTAGATGTAGTATAAGAGTTTAACAAGTTGATACAAACAGGCTCATTCCGAGTGTACTAAGAAAAATTTAAGGAATTGAAAGCACTTATGAAGAATGCCAATCCTACTCTCATAAAGGAGTACTTTATTTCTAGCTATACATGTGGCTTAAATTATTTAGTCAAGACTATCATAAAGATGTGGGAGTTGAGGTCATTAAGTCATTTGTATAAACTCTTTAAACTTTAAAAGGAGATAGTGCAAAGTTTAGGAAAGATTAATAAATTGACTTTAAAAGGTCCTGGGAGTTTTCTTAGAAATTATATGGTTAAAATTCCTATGTAAGGTGAGGATAGAAGGTTAGAAGGATATAATAAGTATAATATTGTGATCAATCCTAGTAGGTAGTAAGAGTTCTCTGGGACTGCTAATAACCCTACCTAGGAATTTAATCCTAAATTACCAACTAAAGGAGGTAGAAAAGCAATTTTTTGCTAGAGATGTAGTGAAAAATTCTTTCTTAGGCATCAATGTGAGAGAAGGTCCTCATTAAATGCATTGAAAAGGGAGGAAGGAGGTAAAGAAAGGTTGAATGAAGACTTGGGTGATGAATTTCATAATTTAGAACTAGAAGAAGTGGTAAAGGCTTAGGGATTTATCACCATATATATAATAATAGGCTCTAAGGATCTTACACCATACATGTGAAGGGGTAGGTTAGAAGTATAACCTTAATGGTTCTCATAAATTTTAGGAGTAATCATAGTTTCCTTAGCACTCTCTTGGTAAGACCTTACTTTGTTCCTTACTACCTACCTATCCATTATTTGTGATTATAGGGAATGGGTATAAGGTTATTAGTAAGGAGAAGATTAGTAATTTTAAGTGGAGAATGCAAGGCCACCTCTTCAAGGTAGACTTTAGGATCATGAACCTATAATTCTTAGGCATAGTGTTGGATGTGAACTAGCTAGGGCAATACAACTTTATGTTGTTCAATTTCAATAATTGTAAGTTGTTATTTAGCAAGGATAGGAACACTGTTGAGATTTTGGGCATGACAAAGAAGTAAGGAGCAATCTTTAAAATGCTGACTAGAGTACAATCATAATAATTACTTAAGAAGAAAGGAATCCTAGAGCAAGCACATGTATGCACTGTTACTGTCATAGGCCAGTAAAATTCATAAAAGAAAGTGCTTGAAATTCTCTATGACTTGCAATTGATTATAAAGGAGTTTGAGGATGTCCTTGGGGAACCCAAGGAATTGCCTCCCAAAAGACTATATGATCATGTCATTCCCTTGAAGCCAAATGCTCAACTTATGAATATAAGACCCTATAAGTACCCTTACTACCAAAAAGCTAAAGATAGAAAGATTAGTCAATAAAATGCTTAAATCTTTAATCATACAAATAAGCAATAGCCATTTTGTTGCACTTATGCTATTGGTAAAGAAGAAAGATGAGACTTGGAGGTTTTGTGTGAGTTATAGACAACTTAACTCACTTACAATAAAGGATAAGTTCTTAATTCCTATCATTAATGATCTATTAGACAAGCTTCAGGGAGCTACTATTTTTTCCAAGTTGAATCTAAGGGCTAGTTACTACTAAATTAGAATGAGGGAGGAGGATATACATAAAACTACTTTTAAAACCTATTATGGCCATTATGAATTCAAGGTTATGCCTTTTAAATTGACTAATGTACTTGCCATATTCCAAGTCCTTATGAATTAGGTGTTTGCTCCTTTCTTAAGGAGGTTTGTCTTGTTTTTTTTTTTCTTATGACATTTTAGTGTACAACAAGTCCTTAAAGGAGCATGTGATTCGTCTCACTTAAGTTATAAAGAAATTGATGCTAGAGAGGTTATAAGCAAAATAAAAAAACAAAAAAAATCTAAGTGTTCTTTTTGATAATATCAAGTATTTGAGGCACATTGTATCCTCTTTTAGAGTGGCCACTAATCCTAGTAAGGTGGAAGCAATGATGAACTAGCCTATTCCTAATTCTCTAAAGGCCCTCAAGGGGTTCTTAGGCCTTATTATTATAGGAAATTTGTCAAGAATTATGAAATATTAAGCAAATCCTTAACTGATCTCTTAAAAAAGAACAACTTTAGTTAGGAGATGGTTATAGAGAAATCCTTCAAAAAGCTTAAGAATGCCATGTCTAGTGTATTAGTCCTAACACTGCCAAAATTTTCTAAACCCTTCATTTTAGAAGCTAATGCTAGTGGAAGGGGGTTAAGGGCAATACTAATGCAAGATCAAAGACCCATTGCCTTCCTTAGTAAAAAACTACGTGACAAACATTTAGGACTCTCCAAGAAAGAATAGCTACAAAAAAGAATTGTTAGCAATTCTGATGGCAGTCAATAAAAGAAGGCATTATCTGGAAGGACATCAATTTGTTATTAAAATTGATTATGAAAGTTTGAAATTTCTACTATAACAACCATTGCATTCTTACCTCTAAATAAAAGGAATTACAAAGCTCTTGGGTCTATATTACAATATTTAGTATAATAAGAAAGTGAAAAATAAGGTAGCAAATGCATTGTTTAGGAAGGTGAAAACCAAGGAGGTAAGTGAGAAAAAATGGATGCTATTGGATGCTATTTAATGGTGGCATAGGTTCTTTAGTGGTTAATTGAAGTTACTGCAAGCTACCACATAGACCAGCCATAAAATTAATCCTTTCTCTCAATCTCTCCTCTGACTTCAAGTTTTCCTACACTTACTAGCATAGATTGCTTAGATATAAAAGGAAGTTATACATTGGATCCACTAGGCATTTAAGATAATAGCTATTAACTCAGTTTCATGTTTCAGCTTAGAAGGGCACTTAGGCCTTAAGGCTATTCACCATAGACTAAAGTAATATTTCTATTAGCCTAACCTAAGAAAGAAATTCTCTAGTTTATATCACATTGTGATGTCTACTAAAGGTATGAAGGAGAGAATGTATAGCATCTAGGATTGCTATAACCCTTAGCTATTCCAGAGTAAGCCTAGAGGTATCAGCTTAAATATCATTGAAAGATTACCTAAATCTAAAAGGAAAGAAATTATATGAGTTGTCATTGATTGTTTTACCAAATATAGTCATTTCATTGCTCTCTAACATCTCTTTATTGCTATAGGGTGGCTAAAGTTTTCATGGAAAAAGTCTTCAAGCTATATGTGTTGAGCCCATCTTTGATGGCTAATATTGGATTTGTTGTCAACAACATTTCATATATTTGTCTTTATTGATTTGATATTATGAGTACCTTTGAGATGTGTTTACTACATTTACAAAGTGTGTTGGCAACTGATTTATTCAAGGGTTAAGGAAGACAATGTACTCTTATTCCTAGAAAGGAGAATCAATAGAGATGAAGAGAGAAAGTAGGGCCGAAATCAGAATGTTGCCAGCCCTACCTTATGCTACCAAAAACGACAAGTTGATTCAAATTGTTGGTAGTGTTTTGGCTATAAAGAAAGCATTAGTTGCTGCCTTTGGCATTGCATTTAGTAGTGGCATTGTAAGTCACTTGCTAGGTATGAGTTAATATTGACTGTTGACCCTAAATTTAAGGAGTCAATACTTATTGTTGATCCTAAATTCAAGGAGTCAATGCTGACCATTGATCCTAAATTCAAGGAATTAATGTTGATCGTTAATGGTAAGACAACTTTAAATTCAAGGAATCAATGTTGATCATTGATGATAGGGTAACCTAAACTTAAGGCTTATAAATACCCATGTAGCTACCAAGAGAGAAAAAAAAGATAGGGTGAGTGGTAGAAACATAAAAGAGAGCTATAGAAAGGGAAAAAGAGAGCTGTAGAAAATGAAAAAAAGAGTTGTAAAGAACAAAAAAGAGAGCTGCAGAAAACAAAAGATAGAGCTACAGAGAATGAAAGAGAGAGTTGTGGAGAAATAAAAAAGAGAGGTAGTAAGAGAAAGAAAAGAGAGAGCTGTAGAAACAAAAAGAGAGAGTTGTAGAAATAGGAAGAGTAGCGTAGAAAAGAGGGAGAATGACAGAGGTAGGAGAGAAACCCTATAGAGGCAAAAGAGAAACCCGACAGAGGCTGGAGAGAAACCTTGTAGAAGTAGAGAGAAACCTGGCAAAGGAAGGAGAGAAACTCAGTAAAGGCAAGAGAGAAACCCAGTAGAGGTAGAGAAAAACTTAGCAGAAGCAGAGAGTTAAGACTGGTAGAGACAGAGAGTTGAGATCAGCAGAGAGAGAATAATAAGCACAACAAAGAAAAAGCTTTTAAACTGACAAAAAGAGGGTAAAGACTGGTAGTAAGGAAGGAGAGAATGACAAAAAACTTAAGGAAAGAATGACAAAGAGAGCAGAATGGCAAAGAAAGTAGAATGACAGAGAGTAGAGAATGGTAGTAAGGAGAGAATAACATAAAGAAAGGAGAAGATTAATTTTCTACAACAGCAACTTGTGCACATTGAGAGATCTTTCTCAAAGGAGTTTTTGTTATAACCTTTTTATATGCCTCTTGAAAAAAGGTGGGAAACCATTGGGGTGATCAAGAGATTATTGTAAGTGGTTAAGAAGTGATTCTTTCACAGTGATTGAGGAGAGATCCTTCCACTATATCATTTATATCCCTTAATAGAAAGAGTGGAATGTGTGATCTAGGAGAGATCTTATCACACCATGGATGTAGTTCATATATTGTGGACAAACCACATAAAAATCCTATGTGTTCTTGAGTGCTTGTGCTTGCTTAATATTCATACGACCATTCTCACATAAAGATGTAAGATAAAATTGGATCATCAACTTTAACAAGTCAAAGAGGTTTAATTTGGACAGATTTGTAAAAAGTAAGTATTTTACATTGATTCACCCATTCCCTCTCTCAGTATGAGACTTAAGAAGGTCCTTATCAATTAGTATCAGAGTAAGGTTCCATTATTGATCCATTTTGCCTACTTTGATTTGAAATTTTTTGTTGCTGTTGTGAATCTTTACATCTATTACTGGTTACTATCATAGAGAGCATAAATAATGTTAATAGTAAGGGTATTCCCATATTTAATGGACAAAATTATCAATTATAAAAGAATAAAATGCTCCCATATCTATTGTCACTTGGTCTAAATGTATTTGAATCTGTTATTGGTGGCTACAATCTTATTACTGAAGGTGATGCTATGACACCTACTGATAAGAAGAATTTAGAGTTTGATGGAAAGGTTAGAATACCTTATATGCCTCCTTATTAGACAAAGAATTCACTAAAGTGATGGGGTGCAACACTACCAAACAAATTTGGGACAAATTGAAGAATATTTATGAAGGAGACAAGGTTATAAAGGAAGCCAAGCTACAAATCTAGAGGAGTAGATTTGAAGATATAAAGATGCTAAATAATGAATTTGTGGATGCCTTCTTTACAAGAGTAAATGAAATTGTATGCTCCATTAGAGGCTATGGAGAGGAGATTAATGATGCCACTATGGTAAGGAAGATACATAAAATCTTATTAGAAGCTTTTAATGCCAAAGTTTCCTTCATAGAAGATAGAGATTTGGATAGGTTGCCTCTAGATGATTTACATAACATATTAGTGGCTTATGAAATGAGAATAGCCCCAATAAAGAAAGACAAAAAGCTTATGGTAGAGAAGGAGTTGGTCTTCAAAGCCATAAAGAAATTAAAAATTAAAGAACAAGAAGAAGAAACCATCAGTAATTCTAAAGTAAAAGATGGTGATACTATATTTGATAAAGTCATGAAATGCATCACCAAAAATATAAGGAAAGGAAAAGGAAAGTACAAGGGAAAATTACCTTTGAAGTGCTTTAGTTGTGGAGGCATTGGGCACTTTACAATAAATTGCCCAAAGAGAAAAGAAGCAGATAGTGATGATGATGATAAGCTGGCCCTAAGGAGGAGAACAAAGAAATCTAGTTATTCTAAAGTTGGGAATTCAAGTGCCAAAGGGAAAAGAAACTCTTCAGATCCAAAAGGAGAAATTTCTTGAACAAGTTAGATGAAGAAGATTCTGAAGAAGAAGTTAATGATGATTTTGATGATGATGCTATCAAAAACGTGTTGGTTGCATAAGCAAATGATGAAAAAGAATCCTTAAGCGATAAGGAATTAGTTGAAGAGGAAGAGAAAGAGATGGTGTAGCAACTTGAGAATGAATTAAGTATTTGTTTGCAAAAAAATAGTAAGCTGGAAAAGGAGGTAAAGAATCTTAAAAAGGTGAATAAAATTTTAATGTTGATAAATCTAATCTTCAAGTGAAAGAAAAGGAGTTTAAAGCAAAAAAAAAGGAGTACTTAAAAAGAATTGAAGAGTTGAATGTACTTGAGGCAAAGCAAGGCAAAATACATGAAGATCTTAGCACTAAGGTGATTATATAAGAGCAAGAAGTGTTGAATTTGCAAGCCAAGTTCCACAAGGCTAAATCTGAATTAAAGATGATGAGGACCTTCTTAGATTTCACATTAAGAAGGGGAGTGAATCAGTGTGAGATATTTGCTTTTTACAAATCTTTTCGGATTAACCTTTGTGATTTGTTAGAGTCGATGATCCAATTTTTTTTATCTTTCTTCTTTATGTGAGAGTGGCTATGCGGATATTAATCAAACATAAACACTTAAGAACACACAGTAATTTTTACGTGGTTCACCTACAATGTGTAAATTATGTCCATGGTGTGATAAAATCACTCCTAAATCACACAATCCATTCTTGTTATCAAAGGATACAGTTATGGTGTGGAAGGATCATTTCGTAATCACTTATGGAAGGACTATTCCTTAACCACTTACAATGATCTCCCGATCACTAGATGAGATGATCTCTCGATCAAACCAAGGGTATCCCACCCTTTTTCAACAAGTTTATCAAGCGTTTGGCAAGTTTCTTCCTTTACTACCGATGTTACCTCACCTACTGCCTTGGCAAGTTCTTTTCCCATGCTGCTAATGCACATTTTCTCCTCTGTTGCTATAAATTGTTGGACTTGCTGTCGGGGTGCATTTTCTCCTCTGCTGCTATAAGTTGTCAGACTTACTGATAGGACACATTTTCTCCTCTGCTACCATAAGCTATCAGGACATGTTTTCTCCTCTATTGTTACAAGCTACCGGATTTACTGACGAGACACATTTTATCCTCTAATGTTGTAAGCTGCCAGACTTACTATTGAGGCATGTTTTTCTCCTTTGTTGCTGCAAGCTGCTGGACTTGCTGTTGGGGCACATTTTCTTCCTTGTTATTACAAGCTGTTGGACTTGCTATTGGTTGTGCTTGCACTTGCTGCTATTACTGCCTACACATGTTGCTATTGCTACCTACACATGCTTTTATTACTACCTACACGTTTTGCTATCGCTGCTTGCACCTTTTATTGTCGCTACCTGCACATGCTGCTATTGTTGCCTATATGTTTTGTTATCACTGCCTGCATGTTCTGCTATTGTTGCATGAATGTTTTGCTCTCACTGCTTGCATGTGCTGCTATTGTTGCTTGCAAGTTCTGCTATTACTACCTGCATATTCTATTGTCACTACTTGCATGTTCTATTATTATTGCCTACATGTATTGCTATGGTTGCTTGTACATTCTGTTATTGCTGTTTGCATGTTCTATTATTGCTGCTTGCATGTTTTGCTTTTATTGCTTACATGTACTACTATTGCTGCTTGCACATTCTGCTATTGTTGCCTGCAAGTTTTGTCATCACTACTTGCACGTTCTGCTGTTGCTACCTGCACATTCTGTTGTCATTGCTTGCACGTGTTACTATGGCAGCCTACATGTTCTGCTATCGTTGCCTATACATGTTGGTTGTGCTATCCTTGCTTTCTCACATTGCTATAATTGCTAGTTTTGGTTACTGCTGGTCACACCTGCTACAAGTTGCTGGATGTGCTGCTGGTGTTGAAATCTGCAATTGTTGGTTTTTCTACACTTGTTGGTTTGCCTGCACCTTTTGCTTGGACCTTGCTACTGCTCTTGCAATTGCAGTTGGTTTGCCTGTATCTTTTACTCAGACCTTGCTGCTGCTCTTGCAATCTATAATTGTTGATTTGCCTATTGGATGTGTTGTAACTACTGGAATTGCTTGTTGGACGTGTTGTAATTGCTAGGATTGCGAGTTGTCATTGGTTGTTGTGGGTTGTTATTAGTATAGCTCCTTGCCCTTGCTACAATAGATTCTTTCTCCTTTTGGATTGGTCGGCTGCTGCCTTCTTCTTTCTTTGGCGTGACTACTGCATACCCTTTCTTTTGGTTTAGTGTGGCTGCTACACACCTTCTCCTTTGTTGGTTTGGTGTGGCTGCCTCCTTTGCTGATGGTTGTTGTCACCTTTTCTTTGGCTAACTGCTGCACTCTCCTTGATTGGTTTGGTTTTCTGATTGCTCCTTTCCTTTGGATTAGTTTTCTAGCTACTGCTCTCTTTGGTGTGATCGGCTACTGCATCTCTCCTTGGTGTGGCTGGTTGCTGTACCTCTCCTTATGGTGGCTAGCTACTCTTATCCTTAGTTACACCTTTTTTAGCCAGCTGCTACAATTAGGTTTGCTGTTCTTCTCTTAAAATTCTATAGCAGCCCTTTATCTTGTGAGGTGCATGAGGTTATTTATAAAGCCTTGAGATTAGAGTTACACGATTATTAACAATCATCGTTGATTCCTAAAGGTTGCCCTACAATCAACAGCTAGATTTGATTCTTAAAATTTAGGGTCAATGGTCAACCTTAACCCCTCAAATTTAGGGTTAATAGTCAATATTGACTCATTAACTTTAGTTGACTTGCCATCATCGATTTTGCCAAACAACTTCTATGCTTCTCAACAACATTCAAAATATTAAATCAACATGAACAATAATGTGAGATACTGTTAACAACAAATCCAATATTAGTCATCAAAGATGGGCTTAATAATTTCCCCCTTTGGATTTGTTAGCAACACATTAAATCCAACAATGCACATATAACAACCTTTGACATTCTTAAACATTCACAACTCTCCTTGAAACATGCATCTCCCTTAATTGAGAACAATTTTTAACTCCCCCTTTTTTCTATTTCTCCTCTTTGATAGTTTCTTCCCCTTTATTCATTAAGTTACTTCCTTTTTTAATCAATATATATTCTTTTAAGATTTATGCAAAATATCTCCCCCTTTGATAATAAATCCAAAGAACAATAAAAGAGGGAAGGGGAGAGGGGTGAGAGGATACTTTAACCGCTAGGGGTTGGTTGAACACAAAAGGTCAGCCTTAACTTTTAGAACATCTCTTGATAGAGGTTTAGTGAATATATCGATAACTTGCTCTGCGGTAGGCATATACTCCAGATTTATTGCACTAATTTCAGCAACATCAATACCTTTAATCTTTAAGGCACTATTATTGCCAAATTTAACTGATCCTTCATCATATTTTACTATTTCCTTGAACATCTTAGAGTCTCCTGTCATATGTGAAGAGCAGCTATTGTTTAAGATCCATGACTTTTCTTTCTTGGAAGCTTTTAAGGCTACTTCCATAACCATAATTGTTTATCTTGGTTTTCTTCTTCTTTGGCTGAATGTAGGAGCATATGTAGGTGTTCTACTTTGCACTCTTTGATTAGGCAGCAATGTCAAGTAATCCTCAGCAGTGTGTCCAGCCTTTTCGCATCTTCTATAGATTTCTCCTAGCAAATCAAATCTGTTTCTTAGTGGAATATGACATCTTTTCACCTAAGATTGTCTCCTTTCTTAATAAAGTCTCCCCCTAAACTTTTGTCTCACATTGCTCATCATTACAGGCTCATTGCTTTAGCACATATTAGCCTTGCGCCTAAACTTACCATAGCTTCAGCAAAATCCTTTAAATTTAGATTTTCTTCTTTCACCAAGTTCATGTCTCCCATCTTCAGCAATTGTTGTGGCAACCTCCTTTTCATCTTTGACAACCTATCTCTTTTAAATAGGAGTCTTCACCATATCTTTCCTAACCCATTTTACCTTGGGTTAGTTTCTCTTCTCCATAATGTCATTGTGCTTGCTTTCAAGCACAAACACAATTTTTTTCTTCTCTACTACCTTTTTATTTAGCTTTTTGATATAGCCAAGACCTTTTTTCCTCATGGAATGAGGTCTTTGTTTGCTTAGACACTCATCTAATTTTTTGGTAGCATCTTCCTTGATAGCATTTGCTAAAGACGACTCTCCTCTCACTTCCATGGCTTGCACAAAGCTTTCTTTATGCTTCCTTAGTTTGGACTTAGCCTTATGGAGCTTGGCTTGCAAAATCAGCACCTCTTGCTCTTGTGCAATTACTTTAGCGCCAAGATCTTCGTGTATCTTGCCTTTCCCTGCCTCAAGTACAATTAGCTCTTCAATTCTCTTCAAGTACTCCTTCTCTTTTCTTTCAAACTCTTTTTCTTTCACTTGGAAATTAAATTCATTAACAATAAAATTTTCATATAGCTTTTTGAGATGCTTTACCTCTTTTTCCAACTTGTTTCCCCTTCTATTAACTCCTCATCACTTAAAGATTTTAGAACATCATTTACTTTAACAACCACCTTCTTCTTTTGAATCTTCTTCATAATCTTCTTAATCCACCTTGCTCAAATAATTTCTTCTTTTGAATTTGAAGAATTGCTTTTTCCCTTTGACACTTGAATTTCCAGCTTTAGAATAGCTAGATTTCTTTGTTTTTCTCCATAAGACCAGCTCATCATGATCATCATTATTTGCTTTTTTTCTCTTTGGGCAGTTCACAGCAAAATGCCCTATGTCTCCACAATTAAAACACTTTAAAGATAATCTTCCCTTGTACTTTTCTTTTTCTTTACTCATATTGTTGGTGATATATGTCATGACTTTATCCAATTCAGTATCACTATCTTCTTCTTCAGAGTTGCTATTAGATTCTTCTTGGTCTTTAATCTTTAAGTTCTTGATTGTATTCAAGGCTAGCTATTTGTTCGCCATAGACTTCTTTTCCTTCTTCATTAGAGCTATTCTCATTTAATAAGCCACTAATATGCTATGCAAATCATCTAAGGGCAACCTATCCAAGTCTCTATCTTCCATGGAGGAAACTTTGACATTATAAGTTTCCGGTAAGGTTCTAAGTATTTTCCTTACCACAATAGCATCATTGATCTTCTCTCCATAACCTTTAATAGAGCACACAATTTTATTAACTCTTTTAAAGAAGGCATCCACGGATTCATCATTTTACATCTTTATGTCTTCAAATCTACTCCTCTAGATTTATAGCTTGGCTTCCTTCATGACCTTGTCTCCTGCATAAATGTTCTTCAATTTGTCTTAGATTTGCTTGGCAGTGTTGCACCCTATCACTTTGGTGAATTCTTTGTTTAATAAGGAGGCATATAATGCATTTCTCACCTTTCCATCACACTCAAAATTTTTCTTATCAATGGGCATCATAGTATCACCTTCAGCAACAGGGAAGAAGCTGTTAACAGCAGATTCAAAAACATCTAGACCAAGTACCATGAGATATGAGAGCACTCTATTCTTCCATAACTGATAATTTTGCCCATAAAAAATTGGAATGCCATTGCTGTTAACACTATTCATCTTATCTATAATATCAATCAATAATAGAGATAAAAATTCACAACAATAACAAACAACTTCAAATCAAAGCAAGCAAAATGGATCAATAGAGGGAACTAGCTTTGATACCACTTGATCAGGACCTTCTTAGGTTTTACACTAAGAAAGAGGGTGAATTAGTGTGAGATATTCGCTTTTTACAAATCTTTTCGGATTAACCTCTGTGACTTGTTAGAGTTGATGATCCAATTTTTTTATCTTTCTCCTTTATGTGAGAGCAGTCGTATAGATATTAATCAAACGCAAGCACCCAAGAACACATGGTAATTTTTAGGTGGTTCACCCACAATTTGTGAATTACATCCACTGTGTGATAGGATCACTTCTAAATCATACAATCCACTCATATTATCAAGGGATACAGTTATGGTGTGGAAGGATTACTCTGTAACCACTTGTGGAAGGACTACTTCTTAACTATTTACAATGATCTCCTGATCACTGAGTTGATCTCCTAATCACTCAATGGGCTGATCTCTTGATCACTCAATAGACTGATCTCCCGATCACTTCAAGGGTATCACACCCTTTTTCAACAAATTTATCAAGAGTTTAGTAACTAACACATTCTTGATAAAGATCACTTAATGTGCACAGGCTACTAATGCAGAAAGCAAATCTTCTCCTTCCTTACTACCGGTCTTTGCTTAAATTTTATTGGTATTTTCTTTGCAAGTTACCTTTATTGCAGGTTCTCTCCTTTTGCTATCAGTGTTGCTTTACCTATTGCCTTGATAGGTTCTCTCCTCTTGTTGCTTGTACTGCCTCTTTTGGCCCTAACAGGCTTTCTTTCTTTGCTGCTGATGTTATCTCACCTACTGCCTTAGTAGGTTTCTTCCTCTATTGCCGGTGCTACCTCACCTACTACCTTGGCAGGTTGCCTTAGTTGTTGCCTTGGCAAGTTTTCTTCCCTTATTGGTGATGCATGTTTTCTCCTCTATTGCTACAAGCTGTTGAACTTGCTCACGAGACACGTTTTCTCTTTTGCTGCGATAAGCTACCAGACTTACTGCTGGAGCATGTTTTCTCCTCTACTACTACAAGCTACTGGTCTTATTGCCGAGGCACGTTTTTCTCCTTTACTGCTGTAAGCTGCTGGACTTGCTATTGGGGCACATTTTCTTCCCTGCTGTTGCAAGCTGCTCTGCACTTGTTGCTATTGCTGCTTGCACATGCTGTTATTGTTGCTTGTACGTGCTGCTGTCGCTACTTGCACATTTTGTTATCACTACTTGCACCTTCTACTATCGTTGCTTCTATGTGTTGCTATTACTACTTTCATGTTTTGCTATCGCTACCTGCACATTCGGCTATCATTGCACACACATTCTACTATTGCTACCTGCATGTTTTGCTGTCACTGCCTACACGTTCTACTATTGCTACATGCACATGCTAGTTGTGCTACCTTTGCTTTCTCCCATTGCTATAATTGCTAGTTGTGTTTGCTGTAGGTTACTGGATGTGCTGCTAGTATTGAAATCTGCAATTGTTGGTTTTTCTGCACCTGCTGGTTTGCTTACACCTTTTGCTCGGACCTTGTTGTTGCTCCTACAATCTGTAGTTGTTGGTTTGCCTACTCCTTTTGCCTGAACCTTGTTATTGCTTCTTTTGCCCAGACCTTGTTGTTGCTCCTACAATCTATAGTTACTAGTTTGCCTACTTGACGTGCTGTAACTGCTAGAATTGCTTGTTGGATGTGTTACAATTGTTGGGATTGCGAGTTACCACTGGTTGTTGCAGGTTGCTGCTAGTGTTGTGGGTTACTACTAGTGTTGCAGGTTGTTATTCGTTATTGTAGGCTGCTACTGGTATAGCTTTTTGCCTTTACTGCAATAAGTTCCTTCTCCTTTTGGATTAGCTGGCTACTGCCTTCTTCTTTCTTTGGTGTGGTTGCTGTACACCCTTTCTTTTGGTTTGGTGTGGCTGTTGCATATCTTCCCCTTTGCGGGTTTAGTGTGGCTATTGGTTGTTAAACCTCCTCCTTTGATTAGTGTGGCTACCTACTTCGTTGATGGTTACTGTCACCTCTTCTTAGGTCGGTTGTTGCACTCTCTTTTATTGGTTTAGTTTTCTGGCTGCTCTTCTCTTTTGGTTTGGTTTTTCGGCTATTACTCTCCTTGGTGTGGCTGGTTGCTGCACCATCTTCTTAATGCGATCGACTATTGCACCTTTCCTTGGTGTAGTCGGTTGCTGTACCTCTCCTTGGTATGGCCGATTGCTCCTATCCTTAGTTGTACCTCTCTTGGCCTGTTACTGCAATTTGGTTTGTTGTTCTTCTTTTAAAATTCTGCAGCACCCCTTTGTCTTACAAGGTGCATAGGGTTATTTATAGAGCCTTGAGATTAGGGTTACATGATCATTAACGATCATCGTTAATTCCCAAAGGTTGCCCTACAATTAATGACCAAATTTAATTCCTAAAATTTAGGGTCAATGGTTAATATTGACTCATTGACTTTAGTTGACCTGCTATCACAAGTTTTGCCCAATGACTTTTATACATCTTAACGACGTTCAAAACATCAAATCAACATGAACAATAATGTGAGATGTTGACAATAAATCCAATATTACACATCAAAGATGGACTCAACAAAAGAAGTATGAAAGGAGCACTAGACAAGTTGTGGAAGTGAGAGGAGAGTCCTCTTCAGCAAATGCTATTAAGGAGGATGATACCAAAAAGTTAGATAAGTGTCTAAGCAAATAAAGACCTCATTCTATGGGGAAGAAAGGACTTAGCTATATTGAAAAGCCAAATAAGAGGGTAGAAAAGAAGAAGAAAATTATGTTTGTGCCTGAAAGCAAACACAAAGAAAAGATAAAATTGAAAGAAGTTGATGTTATGGAGAAAAGAAACCAACCCAAGCTAAAATGGGTTAGGAAAGGTGTGAAGAGAACTCCTACCCAAAGGAGATAAGTTGTCAAAAATGAAAAGAAGGTTGCCACACCTAAAAATTAGGTGGCAAAGGGTGTGAGAAATAATCATAATGTTGATTATTACCAAACAGATGCTGAAGATAGGAGATATAAACTTGGTAAAAAAAGAAAATTTAGATTTGAAGGATTTTACTGCTATAGTAAATATGGTTACAAGGCTAGTGTATGTTGGAGTAATGGGCCTATAATAAAAAGGAATATGAGGCAAAAATCTAAGGGGAAACTCTATTAAGAAAGGAGACAACCTCAAGTGAAAAGAAGCCAAATTTCACTAAGAAACAAATATGATATATTGGAAGAAATCAGTGGAAGATGTGAAAAGGTTGGACATACTATTAAGGAATGTTTGACATTGTTGCTAGGTTCAAGAATGCAAAGGAGAACACTTACATATACTCCTACGTTTGTTTGAAGAATAAGAAGAGGGAAATGGCAATGATTGTGGAAATAGCCTTAAAAGCTTCCAAGAAAGACAATTCATGGATCCTTGATAATGGCTACTCTTCACACATGACAGAATACTCCAAGGTGTTGAAGGAAGTAGAAAAATATAATAGAGGGTTAGTCATATTTGGCAATGATGGTGCTTTGAAGATTAAAGGTGTTGGTGTTGCTAAAATTGGTGCAGAAAAGTTGAAATTAGAGGAAGTGCTTTATGTTGAAGGGCTAAAACATAATCTAATAAGTGTTAGCCAACTTTGTGATGATGAACATGAAGTTACTTTTAGCAAGAGTGGCTGCACGGTAAAAAGATTAAGTGATGGTGTTGTTCTTACAAAGGGAGAAAGAACAAATGGAAACTTACACCTAGTTTCCAGTAGCAAAAATGATAGAAGCCATATTGTACCAGCTCAAATCAACAAGGGAGTTGATACTTTGCAAAACCTTGGACCACTAATGACAAGGGCAAGGTCAAAGAGAATAAAGGAAGCACTTAACAACTTGTTGTGCAACATTTACTTACAAGAAGTTGCTAGGCACAAGTTAAGGATGATGGAGGCTTCACTAGGGCTTGCAAATATGTCATCTGTGGAGGAATATGAAAACCATGGCCTTAGGAAGGAAGTTGGAGTTGGGAGCTTATATTTGGGCATTTAAATGGGTTATTTTCATGGGTTATATTATTATGTAATGGGTTGGACGAATTTCAGCATCTTAATGAGTTTTATTATTATTTAGTGGGCTGGACGAATTTCTTTAATAAGTCCACCTTAATTACTAAGGTTTTTAGGAGTTAGCATATAAAAAGGGAAAAAAGATGGTTGAAGGGGGCAAAACTTTATTGATGAATGAATGAGCCATTTTCTCTGTTTCTTTAAGAACTAATTCTGAACTTTCATACTTAAGTATGTTGGTTCAATAGACTTATCTTCTTTAATGTTGTCATTGTTAGGAGTGACATCTAAATCCTATAGTTTTGTTTCTTGGTTGTTTATAATCATTAAATCAGAACTCTAATCCCTTAACCTTTGTTAGAACGATCCTATACCAACATTAGTGTTGAGTTTTGTTTACATATAATCGGAGTTCATATCATTTGATATCAGAACTTTGGCTTTAACTTAGGTTAGTTATCCTTGTGTTATCATTTTTTTCGTGTGTTTTTCATTGTTGGTTGAATTATCAATAAAAAAAAAAAATTCATATTTTGCTTGTGTTTCACTACTGCTAATCATTCTTTCTTAAAAAATACTCATTAGTTAACAAAAAAAAAATTGTGGGTTTTTGTGTTACACTATTGCTGTTCATTCATTCTGCAGGAATGCCTATTAGTTAATAAAAAAAAATTGGCTTCATTGTTCAATCGATCATTTTGCTTTATTACCCGTCTTCCTTGATTGTGTCACTTCTCTGAAAAGGTAGGTTTAGGATTGATATATTTAAATTTTGTTTGATCGAATTTAATTTACTTAGAACCTTTTGAAAAAGCTCTTGAGTGTGAAATTACAATTGATTATATGAAACACATTGAGTGGAGTGTAAACACATAAGGGAGCGATTTGGGAGGATTACATTTTCTATTCTTTATCATGTTTTGTTGCTGTAAACATGTCACATGATAAAACTAATAGCCTTATTAAGAGGGAGGAGGAATTTGCCTTATCAAACCTTAAACTTCTTATGAAAGCCTTAGAAGGGAAGTTTGAGAGGATGAAGTTTATGTTTGGTGAAATATAGGATACAGTGGAGAGAATTGAAAGGGAGTTTAGCAAGAAACCTAGAAAGGTAGCTAAGAGAATGGTACATGCATTGTTAATGCGGGAGCTTGGTAAAAAGGATAAAGATAAATATAAAGAGGGTGATAACATTAATGGAAGTTATAGAGGGGGTCGAGGTAGTAGAACAGGTAGAGGAATCTATAGTAGTGGAATCGAGAATGATAGGTATATTGAAAATTGTGAGTAGAGGACTAAGGGGGAAGAAGGGGTAGACAAAAGTCTTAGTACTATTAAAATGAAAATACCTTTTTTCCAAGGGAAAGCTGACCCTAATGTCTATTTGGATTGGGAACGAAAGGTAGAATTAATATATGAGTGTCATAACTTCTTCGAGGAGAAGAAGGTGAAGTTAGTTGTAGCAAAGTTCACTGATTATGTTGTAGTATGGTAGGACTAGCAAGTTACCACTAGAAGAAGAAACTTTGAGAAAACCATAAAAACTTAGAATGAGTTGAAAACTGTAATGAGAAAGACATATGTTCCTATCTTTTATTATAAGGATTTGTATAACAAGTTGCAGAGCCTTACACAAGGTTCTAAGAGTGTGGAAGAGTACCATAAGGAGATGGAGATTGCTATAGTTAGGAAAAATGTAATGGAGGATAAAAAGGTAACCATGACTAGGTTCCTTCAAGGGTTGAATAAAAGCATAATTGATATGATAGAACTGCAACATTATGTAAAGTTTAAGGATATGGTACACATTACTATGAAAGTTGAAAGGCAACTTAAAGGAAGGAGTACTTCTAAATATAATTAGGACTTGGGTTTATCTTTTTGGAAGCCAAACTAAGGGAAGAAGGAAGAGAAGATGACTTCCAAGCTTAAAACAAATTCACATAAACCTAAGACTAGTGGGGGCAGCCTTGAAAAGGGCAAATTTGAGGAAAAACTTTAGAGTACCTAAAGAAAAACTAAGGACATTAAATGCTTTAGATGTCTAGGTAAGGGTCATATGGCTTCACAAGGTCTTAACAAAAGAACCATGTACCTTAAAGAGAATGGTGAGTATATGTCTGGTAGCGAAGTTAGTGATGAAGACCAAATGCCACCACTAAAAGATACTAGTGATGTTGATAAGGGGATAGAGTATCCAGAGCATAGTGAAAGACTTTTAGTAGTAAGGATAGCCCTTAGTGTATAGGTTAAAGAGGATGATGTTGAGATGCAGTGGGAAAATATTTTTCATACTTGGTGTTTAGTTTGGAATAGATTTTGTTGCTTGACCATAGATAGAGGTAGTTGCACTAATGTAGCAAGTACAGAGTTAGTAGAAAAATTGAACTTGCTTACAATCAAACATCCTAGGTAATATAACTTGTAGTGGTTAAATGACAGTGGAGTGGTGAGAGTAACTAAACAAGTTGTAGTTCCATTTTCCATTGGTAGATATAATGATGAGTTGTTTTATGATGTTGTACCTATGCAAGCAGGGCATTTGTTATTAGGCTATCCTTGGCAATTTGATTAAAAAGTTTTGTATAATGGTTACAAGAATCGTTATTCTTCACCATGGATGGAAAACTATTCACACTTGTTCTGTTGACTCCAAAATAGGTGTATGAAGACTAAGTGAGACTTTATAAAAGTGAGCAAAAAAGAAAGAGCAAAAAAAAAAAAAGAGAGAGTAGAGAGAAAAAAAAGTGAATGAGGGAAAAACAAAGTAAAAGCACTTGAGAGTGCTAAGTACAAGAGTGGTCAAGTTCAAAAGAGTGAAGATAAGAGCAAACAAGTGAATGTGTTTGTAAAAGGAGCAAATGTTAGGGTTGCCTTCCAAGCTAGGCAATAAATGATCTTGACCTTTTACAAGAATTCTTATTTCTCTAATCTCAACCTTGATTCATCTTTCCCTAGTGCTATTTCATCTTTGATCATGATCTTGTTTTTGTTATAACACTTTGTACTAGATTTCAAAGTGAGCTTAAGGAATCTCACCTCACAGCTACTAAAAGAATTCTGAGATATGTTAAGGGCACAACACATTATAGTTTGCTTTATGATAAAAGTGGACAACTAATTTATATGGGTATACAGATGTTGATTAGGCTAGAAATTGTGATGACAGAAGGTCAATATCAGGTGGTTCATTTTATTTGGGTAGTAGATGTGTTTCATGGCATAGCAAAAAGCAAAATTCAGTGACTTTAAGCACTGTAGAGGCTGAATATGTGGCTACTTGTACTTAAATACCATGGATGAAACAATAGTTTAAAGATCTAAAGGTGGATGTGCAGCTGCCATTGCTAATTGGTTGTGATAACCAAAGTGTCATTAATTTATTAAAGAATTCAATCCAATATTCCATATCTAAACATATTGAAATCAAGTAGTTCAAAAATGAAGTACCTCTCACCAAAACTTGTGTGAAGTTCCCGACTTCACCCTAGGATCTACTAGTTTGTGATACTGAGAGGGGGGGTGAATCAGTATCACCACAATTCGTAGATATGTGAACAACTTCAACCTCTTCTTAAAAGCGAACTCTTTCTCAGATTTGACTAAGGTAGATCTATTGCTACCTACTAATCACAATAGTTCTCAAAGTCACCTTTTAGACATCTTGCCTAATAGACAATTCGAATGTTCTTGTTTAGGTCTTCTTTTAGGTTATGGGTTGGCTGATACTTTAGCTGCATTCACAACTAAATTCAAAACACAGAACGTAAAGCAAATTAAGGACACATGAAATTTACGTGGTTCCATCAACGTGATGTACATCTACGGTGGTAGGGACTCTCCCTTATTGAAACTATTCACTATACTTGAGAATTCCAGTTATAATGGATGTCTTAATCCTCTGCTCCTTTCACTATTGCAATTACTAAGCAAGTACAATACAAAGAGTGTCACTTACTGTGTCTACCTTTCTTCTAACTTGTCTCGCTTCTGTTGAATTGAAAGGCTACTCCACTGCCGCTTAGAAGTTCACCGCAACGCTCTCTAACCTCTCTTGAAGAGATCTGGAAATACGTTGAGTTCTTTCCGATGCTTCTCCGAATTCCTTCTCTAGGTTGTCTCACACAGTTCCTGCTTTCACCGTCTCAAGATCTCACCTGTCTCCTTGTCTCACAGCTCGCCTCACATTTCTGGTTTGTCGTTCCACGTCTCACAACCTGCCTCACGTTTCTGGTTTGGCGTTACACGTCTTACGCAAGTTTCTGGTTTGCACCCTTTGCTGGTCACACACCTCACACACGCTTCTGATTTGGTGTTTCACGTCTCACGTACGTTTCTGGTTTGCACGCCTTGCTGGTCACACGCCTTACCACCGTTTCTGGCTTGCACTTGTCCGTTTTACACCTTCGAATAGCTTGGTTTGCTCTCTCGATGGTCTCCTCTTTCACGATTTCTCCTCTCTTCCCTTACGGACGGTGCGCTGTCTTCTCTCTTACGTGAGTCACACAGTTTTCTCCAGCCATCACACCTCTTTGCCGTGTGTTCTCCCTTGCCGTCCAGCCTTGCTTTGGCCGTTCTCCTCCTTACTTGGCCGTCCACCCCTTTGCCATTGGTTGTGTTTGGCCATGTAGATTGGTTTAGACGTTTACCTTGTTTGGCCGTGTAGTTTGGTTTGGACGTTCACCTTGAGCCGTGTAGATTGGTTTGGACGTTCACCTTTGGTTGGTCGGTTGTCTCCCTTTGGCTGTCCCTTTGTGTTTTGCCGTCCAGCTCTTGATGTCCAGCCGTTCCTCCCTTGTTTTCTCTCTTTGGCCGGTCACCCTAGCTTGACGTGTAGCTTGTGTTTGGCTGGTTGTCTCCTTGCTTGGACGTCTCTTCCCTTTGGACGTGTCGGATTTTCTCTCCATCCCTTGTTCTGCTGTCGGCTCACTTGGTTGCCCGAATAGGATTTTGCCGTTTTGCTCTTTTGGTCTGCCATTCAGTTGTCTAGCCCCTTTCAGCCGTCTCATGTTTTCTCTCCTTTTCTGCCAATGGTATATATTTTTGTCCACCTCTTTTTTTTTTTTTCGGTCGTTTTTGTGTTTCCGCCGTATATGCTCTTTGGCTGTGTTCCCTTTTTTCTGCTGGTTGTATATTTTCACTGTCCACCCCTACTTCAGCCATATCTGTTCTGTTTTTCTTTTTGGCCGTTTGGGTTTTCTCTTTGTCGTCTACCCCTCACTTCGGCCGAATCTGTTCTATTTTTCTTTTTGGCCGTTCGGGACTGTTTTGCTCTTCTATATCGTTTTGCCGTCGCCCCCCCTTAGCCGTCCGTTTTCTCTCTCTTTGGTTGGCCGGTTGTATAGGTTTTCCAAATGGTTGAATTGCCGACCACCTTTGGTTGAACGGTTGCTTGTGTTTTGCCGAGTATTCAATTATGTCGTTCACCCTCTTGTGTTTTGCTATGTATTCAATTGTGTTGGCCTTCCCCTAGTTTTGTCTTCCAAGGTCTTTATATACTCTCTTCCATGAAACACTAATAGGGCTTACGTGGTGGATTTACGTTCTTGCCCTTACGCGGCAGATTTACTTTCTTGCCCTTCCATGTGGCTTTACTTTCTTGCACACTTAAACCTAGTTGACAACAATTACAACCCATACAAAGCTGTAGGAACAACAATCTCCCCCTTTGTAATTGTTGACAACACTCATAACAAAAGCCACTATGCAGCAGTTTCAATTCCCCTTAAATATGCACTCCCCCTTTCTTAACAGCTCCCCCTACATTGTTGCTTCTCTCCCCCTTTGCCAACCAATTACAAATCTGAAAAACTCACAAAGTAGAGATGGAGGATTCACCTGAACTTCAAGCTTGAGGAGGTTTTCGCACAGACAAACTCATTCTGTGCTTTTCAAATAGCTCTGTGGACAGAGATTTAGTTAGATCTTGTATAGCCTCTTTAACAAATTTAGGTTCAACTTGTGAGAGTAAAGCAATAGCTCCCACAATTCCTCTTCTTGTTGTAACTCCAGCTAATGGGTTACCTATGATCCAATTTTCTTGATGAGCACTGGTCCATGTTTTCTTTGTCCTTCTTCCTTGCACCGTCTTAGTTGCAAGAAGATCTCTTTCTTCATCTTCAGACTCACTCTTCTCTGAGTCTAAACTTACTTCTTGTTCCTTTTCTTTAGGTTGGTTTGATTCTTTATCTATATTGAAGTCATCTTCTTCATTGTCCTTAGCTTCTCCATTCTGCATTGTTTTTCAATTCTCATCTATTCTCACATCACTAGAAGTGATCACTTTTCCTAGCTTATGCAGGAAAACTCTGTAACCTTTTGTCTTTGCTGAGTATCCCATAAAGATGCCTTCATCAAACCTAGCATTGAATTTTCCCAAGTTTTGCTCCTTGTTCTTCATAAAACATAGGCTACCAATGATTTTGAGATACTTGGCTGTTGTCTTTTTCCCACTCCATAGCTCATATGGAGTCTTATCAGTATTAGGCCTTAATAAGACTTTATTCAGTAGATGTACAGCTGTAAATGTTGCTTTTGTCCAAAATCATGTGTGAAGCTTGGATTCCAGCAGTAGAGTTCTTGCCATTTGCAGTTCCAGCTGTAAATGTTGCTATTTTTCCTCTCTACCACCCCGTTCTATTAAGGTGTTCTTGCTACTGCTATCTGATGGTGAATACCATGCTTCTCAAGGTAATCTTCAAAAGCTTCATTTGTAAATTCAGTGCCTTGATCTGACCTCAATACTTTGATCTTCCTTCCACTCTCATTTTCAGCCAATCTTTTGTATCTCTTGAAGCAATTCAGAACTTTTGACTTGTGTTTGAGGTGCATAATGTAGGTCCTTCTCGAATAATCATTAACAAACAAGATGAAGTACCTCTCACCATTCAACCCTTTTGTTCTCATTGGCCTATACAAATCAGTATGTACAATGTCAAGCACTGCTTCAAAACTAAACTCTTTGGTCTTATACTGCTTTTTGACATGTTTTCCTTTAGAGCATGCTGAGCAAATATACTCTCTCTCTCTCTCTCTTGAGGTCGGGAATGTCTCTGATTACATGACTAATGGTCAACTTCCTCATGTTCTTCTGTGATAAGTGTCCCAGCCTCCTATGCTAGAGTTGATTTTCTTTTTCTTTGGTGAGTAAATAGCTGTTTGTTTTGTCCTCATCAATCACATATAAATTTCAAACTGTTCTCTTCTCGGCTGCAACAGTATTGCCTTCTTTACTCTTTACTTGGTAACCTGTTTTTGTGAATATCACTTTATGGTCTTTATTGCATAGTTGGCTGACAGATGCTAGATTATATCTGAGTCCTTCAACGTGCAGAACATCTTTCAGCTTTCCTTTTCCAATATTCACTGACCCCTGACCATTGATGTTGAGTGAATCATCATTGCCAAACTTGACTCTGCCTTCTCTTAACTTGTTTAGCTTTGACAATTTACTCTTATCTCCCGTTATGTGTGAAGTGCATCCACTGTTAAGGATCCATTGCTTATCCTTGTAGTCAGCCTTTAGTGCAATTTTAGCTATATTAGCCATATCCTTTTTTGCTCTATATTCCTTCTTTTGAACTGGTTTGAAGATAACTTTCTCCTTTTTCTCAGCTTTGACAGCACCACTTGTTTTCACTGTGCCATTGAGTGCCTTCTCTTGCTCAAGGAGAAGTGTTATGCATCTCTTGGCATTATAGCCATCCTACCCGCACCTTTCACACTGTTCCAAGTTTGCCAATATAGCAAACTGGTTCTTTGAAGCTACTGGTTTGGTCTTCCACCAACAATCCTCGTCAGTGTGTCCTTGCCTTTTACAGTATGTGCAAGAACTCACGACAGGTGTTTTCCTATGAGTTTTGTATTGTCTCCTGCTATATGCAGCATTGTATCTTCTCAAGTTGGAGACATATACTAGCCTTCTCCACCAGCAGTTACTCGCCTTATGACCCCAAACTCCACAATAAAGGCAATAACCTTGAAACTGCCTCTTCTTGGGTCTGATCACAACTTGTCTTCTTCTGTTCATCACTTGCTGTGTAGGCAAAGTAACTGGCTTCTTTGCTTGTGTGACTTTCATTTCAGTCACCTTCTTCTCCTTTTATTGTTCAGCCGTAGCCCTCTGTTGGCCAGCTTTCTTTTCTTCCTTCTTGTTTGCCACCCTAGGTTGCTTCTTCAGATCTTTTTTATTCTCAGCTATCTTCTTTTGAGTCACAACCTTCTCTTTCAACTTCTATGGCACGTTCTTATTTTCTTTAGCCAATGCAACCTCAGATTGCTGCACTTTCTCTACATTCTTCTCTCCTTTTGCAAAACTTGTTTCTCCTATTGTTTCAAGCTTCTGCAAGGTCTCTTTGCTACTTTTGAGTTGTTGCTGAAGTCTCAGCAAAATATGTGAAGATTTGAAGAACAACTTTTGAGTTGTTACTGTAAGGTCTTCACATATTTTGATTTGTTCTTCAAATCTTCTCTTCAAGTCAATATGTTCAGCCCTTATTTCATCCTTTTGACTTTCAGCTTCCTTAAACTTTGTTTCAACTTGTTTTATGTGAGCCTCCAACCTTTCTATGGTTCTGCCCCTTTTAATTATCTCCTTTGAAGCTACTTCCAACTTAGCTTTAAGATCTGGTTCTTCTTCATCAACCTCCTATTCCTCTTTAGAGGTTAAATTACCACCTTGAGTTGATGCCATCTGGTTCTTCCAACGTCAATGGTCTTCTCCATTTTGAATTCTGCTCATCATCACCATCCTCATCTTCATCATCAAGTTTTACTTTGCACTGAGAAGCAAAGTGTCCAGTCTGCCCACAACGATAACATCTCAAGGACAACTGTCCTTTTCCCTTCTTAGACCCCTTTTTGAACTTCCTTGTGAAGTATACCAACACTTCACCTTCACTTTCTTCCTTATCATCATCATCATCATCACTAGATGATTCTTCTTCTTCTTTTATCTTCAAGTGTTTCATAGTGTTGAAAGCTGCCTCCTTTGATACCTTTGACGTTGAGGAGCTCTCAGTTGACTTTATTCTCATCTCATATGCAATCAGATTGCACTGGAGATCATGCAGAGACATAGAATTGAGATCTCTACTCTCCTCTATGGCTGTCACCTTTGAAGTAAACCTCTCAGGCAGAATTCTTAGAATTTTCTTCATAATCGATGAGTCCTTCTTGTTCTTCCCATGACTTCTCAGGTTGTTTACAGCGTCAATAACCCTGGTGAAGAACTCTTGAACTATCTCATTCTTCTGTATTCTGAGAGATTCATATCTCTCCTTGAACACTTGAAGCTTAGCCTCCTTCATTCTGCCATCACCTTCATAGACTTTCTACAATCTGTCCCATATCTCTTTGGCAGACTTGCAGTCCATAACTTTAGCATACTCAGCATCTGTCAATACTGAAATGATGACGTTTGAAGCTTTCCTATTTATCCCAAACTGCCTTAATTCCCCTGGGGTTGGATCTTTACCTTCTTCTAGGGCCACAAAACCCTCCTGTACGGCTTTCACCATGTTCATGCCCATGGTTGCAAATACCACCTGTATTCTTGCTCTCCACATATGGTAGTTGGTTTTGTTGAAGATTAGAACCTTCTTGCTGTAAGTAGTGCTGGTGCTGGTACCGGCTTCCATTTCTCAATATGCTGAACAAGTCAAACTTCTAGATCTCTTCAAACTAGTACACCAAGCTGTTAAGTTTCAAACTGGTGAACCAGTGCTCTGATACCAATTGAAGTTCTCGACTTCACCCTAGGATCTACTAGTTTGTGATACTGAGAGGTGGGGTGAATCAGTATTATCACAATTCGCAAATATGTAAATAACTTCAACCTCTTCTTAAAAGCGAACTCTTTCTCAGATTTGATTAAGGTAGATCTATTGCTACCTATTAATCACAATAGTCCCCAAAGTCACCTTTCAGACACCTTACCTAATAGACAATTCGGATATTCTTGTTTAGGTCTTCTTTTAAGTTATAGGTTGGCTGATACTTTAGCTGCATTCACAACTCAATTCAAAACACAGAATGTAAAGCAAATTAAGGACACACGAGATTTACATGGTTTCGTCAATGTGACGTACATCCACGGTGGTAGGGACTCTCGCTTACCGAAACTATTCACTATACTTGAGAATTCCAGTTACAATGGATGTCTTAATCCTCTGCTCCTTTCACTATTGCAATTACTAAGCAAGTACAATACAAAGAGTGTCACTTACTGTGTCTACCCTTCTTCTAGCTTGTCTCACTTCTGTTGAATTGAAAGGCTACTCCACTGCCGCTTAGAAGTTCACCGCAACGCTCTCTAACCTTTCTTAAAGAGATCTGGAAATACGTTGAGTTCTTTCCGATGCTTCGCCGAATAGGATTTTGCCGTTTTACTCTTCTGGTCTACTGTCCAGTCGTCCAGCCCCCTTCAGCCGTCTCATGTTTTCTCTCCTTTTTTGCCAACGGTATATATTTTTGTGCACCTCTTTTTTTTTCGGCTGTTCTTGTGTTTCCGCCATATATGCTCTTTGGCTGTGTTCCCTCTTTTCTGCCAGTTGTATATTTTCACCGTCCACCACTACTTCGGTCGTATCTGTTCTGTTTTGCTTTTTGGCTGTTTGGGTTTTCTCTTTGTCGTCCACCCCTCACTTCGGCCATATCTGTTCTGTTTTTCTTATTGGTTGTTCAGGACTATTTTGCTTTTCCATATCATTCTGCCGTCGCCCCGCTTTGCTGTTCGTTTTCTCTCTCTTTGGTTGGTCGGTTGTATAGGTTTTCCAAATGGTTGAATTGCCGACCACCTTTGGTTGAACGGTTGCTTTTGTTTTACCGAGTATTCAATTATGTCGTTCACCCTCTTGTGTTTTGCCGCGTATTCAATTGTGTTGGCCTTCCCCTAATTTTATCTTCCAAGGTTTTTATATACTCTTTTCCATGAAACCCTAATAAGGCTTACATGGCGGATTTACTTTCTTGCCCTTCCATATGGCTTTACGTTCTTGCCCTTCCATGTGGCTTTACTTTCTTACACACTTAAACCTAGTTGACAACAGTTACAACCCATACAAGGCTGTGGGAACAACAAAAATGAAGTAAAACTGGAGTATGTGCCTACTGTGGAGCAAGTTATAAATATATTTACCAAACCTCTATCAACAAAGATGTTCAAAAGTTAAGACTGAATTTATGTGTTTGGTTACCTCTAAAAGGCTAAGGTATGCCTCTAACCCCTCTCCCCTTCCCTCTTTTATTATTCTTTCGATTTATTGTCAAGGGGAGAGATATTTTGCATAAATCCAAAGAGAGTATATACTGATTAAAAAAGGGGGAATATCTTGATAAATAAAGGGGGAGAAATTGTCAAGGGGGAAAAGCAGAAAAAAAAAGGGAGTTAAAGGTTGCTTCAAATTGGAATTATTCCCGCATGTAAAATGGAGATATATGTTTCAGGAGGAGCTATGAATGTCAAAAGTTGCTTAATTGTTGATTTTTTAATTTAATGTGTTGTCAACAAATCCAAAAGGGGAGATTGTTGAGCCTATCTTTAATGGCTAATGTTGGATTTGTTGTCAATAGCATCTTATAGATTTGTCCTTGTTGATTTAATGTTATAAGTGCCTTTAGGATGTGTTTGTTGCATTTACAAAGTGTTGGTAGCACCAGTCAATAAGCAGCCTAACAAGGTAGAAGCTAAGGAAATTTCTCAATATCTGGCAATACAAGTTGTGGCCTGCCCATAGGTGCAATTTGTATCCATTAAGGATATTCTTGAAAGCATTATGAACAAGGAAATGAGCTTGAAATGCAAAGAGATTGTTTGTCAAAACCATTGATGACAGGTTAACCCTAAATTCAATGAGTCAATGTTGATCATTGACCCTAAATTTTAAAAGTCAATGCTGACCGTTGACCCTAAATTTTAGGAATCAATGCTAGTCGTTGATTGCAAGGCGATCCTAAACTCAAGGCATATGAATGTCCATGCAGTTGTTAAGAGAAAATATGTATGCTACAGAATATAAGAGAGTGCTCAGCAGAAGAAAAAAAAAAGTGTGTTCTACAAAAAATAAGAGATGGCTTGACAAAGAAAGAAAATGTGAGTGTTACAGAACATTAAAAGAGTGTGTTGCAAAAAATAAGAAAGGGCATGATAAAGGAAGAAAGGGTGAGCTGTAGAAACATAATAGAGTAACAAATTTTAACAACAGAGAGCAACCACTAAAAGGAAAAGGAGAGAATGGCAAAAAGTAGCCATCAAAAAAAGAAGGAGAAAACCTACAGAGAGCATAACCAATAGGGTGAGCTGCAAAAAGAGAAGGAAATTGTAGAGGCAGAAGGAGGAACCTACAGAGGCAAAAGGAGGACCGATGAGAACCTACAGAGGAGAAAACTAGTAGAGAAGAGAACCTACAGAAGAAGAAAGCCTCCAATAGAAGAAGAGAAGGAGAGATTACAAGGCAAAAAAAGGCAATAGTGGCAACAAGGAGAAAGCCTCTAGTAATAGAAGAGAAGGAGAAAGTGCAAGGTAGAAGCAGGCAGCAGTAGCAGCAAGAATAAGAAAGCCTTTAGCAGCCAAAAAGAGAGAGAGAGTGCAAGATAAAAGGAGGTAGCAGCGACAGAAAGGAGGCAATAGTCACAGAAAGACGGAGGTAGCAGCAGTAGAAAGAATGCAAAGGAAAGACCAGCAAAGCTTGAAGAGAGAAACCAACAGTAAGAAGGAGAAGATCCATTTTTCTACAACAGTAACTTATACATATTGATCTTTCTTAAGGAAGTTTTTATCATAAACTTTTTATGTACTTCTTGAAAAAGGGTAGGAGACCTTTGGAGTGATTAGGAGATCATTGTAAGTAGTTAAGGAGTGATCCTTCCATAACACCAGCTATATCCCTTCATAATAAGAGTAGATTGTGTGATCTAGGAGTGATCTTATCACATTGTGGATGTAGCTCACACATTGTGGGTGAACCATATAAAAAATTCTATGTGTTCTCAGGTGCTTGTACTTGTTTGATATTCATATAGTCGTTCTCGGATAAGGAAACAAGATAAAATTGGATCATTGACTTTAACAGGTCATAGAAGTTTAATTGGGACATATTTGTAAAAAGTAAGCATTTCACACTGATTGACCCCCTCACCCTCTCAGTGTGAAACCTAAGAAGGTCTTCATCACATGCATCTCCCTTTTTGCATGTAGGCATGATATCAATTGGAACCAACCTCAATTTTTAACTCCTCTTTCATAATTTCTTCTTTTCCCCCTTCACAATTTCTCCCTTTAAATTTGATTTTCTCCTTGAGATTTATTAAGCTACTCCTCTTTTTGATCAGTATATACTCTTTTTAGATTTATATAAAATATCTCCCCCTTTGACAACAAATCCAAAGAATAATAAAAGAAAGAAGGGGAGGGGGTTTTAGAGGCATACCTCAGCCTCTTAGGGGTGGCTAAACACATAAGGTCAACCTTAACTTTTGAAACATCTCTCTTAACAGAGGTTTGGAAAATATATCTACAACTTGCTCCATGGTAGGCATATATTCCAACTTTACTTCATTTTTCTCCACTTTTTCTTTAATAAAGTGGTACTTGATTTTAGTATGTTTAAATTTAGAGTGTTGAATAAGATTCTTTGATAAATTGATAACACTTTAGTTATCGTAACCAATTAGCAATAATAGCTGCATATTCACCTTTAAATCTTTAAGTTGTTGTTTCATCCATAGCATTTGAATACAAGCTTGAGTAGCAGCCACATATTTAGCCTTTACTGTGCTTAAAGTTACTGAATTTTGCTTTTTGCTATGTCATGAAACACATCTACTACCCAAATAAAATGCACTACCTGATGTAGACCTTTTGTCATTATAATTTTCAGCCTAATCAGCATCTGTATACTCATATAAATTAAGTTGTCCATTTCTATCATAAATCAGCCCATAATTTGTTGTGCCTTTGACATATCTTAGCATTTTTTTAGCAGCCACAAGGTGAGATTCCTTAGGGTTACTTTGAAATCTAGCACAAAGTGTTACAACAAAAACAAGATTAGGCTTTGATATTGTCAAATACAGTAAACTTCTAATCAACTTTCTATATTTTTTCTGATCAACCATTATGCCTTCTTTATCTTTGCTCAACTTTATCCTAAACCTTTTTAACAGCTCACAACCATATTTTTCTTAGGAGAGAAAAATTTCAGCCTTACTTTACAAAACTTGTAGCCCTAAGAAGAATTTTATTTCAACTAGTATTCATATCTCAAACTTTTCTTCATCTAATCGACAAAAGCAGTGCAAAAGGCCTTTTTTTCCTGCAGCAAAAATTATGTCATCAACATAAACTGCAACAATTAATTAGCCCTATTTATCTTCCTCTATGTTCAATTTGCTATCCACATTCCCTTTTCTGAATTTTATATCTTTAAGATATGTATTTAGCTTGGAATACCATGCTCTTGGAACTTAGTTTAAGTTGTATATAGCCTTTCTCAATTTGCACATACTTGAACCATCATGATCAAGTATAAAACCATCAGGTTATTCAATAAATACCTATTCTTCAAGCTCTCCATTTAAAAATGCAGACTTAACATCCGTGTGATAAACTTTGTAATTTCTTTGAGCAGCAATGGCCATGAATATTCTAATTGCTTCAAGTCTGGCCACATGAGCAAAAGTCTCTTCAAAATCAACACCTTCTACTTGTGAGTAGCCTTTGTAGACAAGTCTTACCTTGTTTCTTAGAACCTCACCATTTTCATTTAGCTTATTTCTAAATACCCAGTTGGTTTCAATGATGTTTTTCCCTTTAGGTCTTGGAACTAAACACCAAGTGTTGTTCTTCTTAATTTGATTAAGCTCTTCATTCATAGCACATACCCATTCCTTGAGCTTTAATGCTTCTTCCATAAACTTGGGTTTAACTTTGGAGATCAATGAGGTTTGTTCACCACTTTTTTAGCCTTTTTCTAGTTTACACAGAATCCTCTTTACTACTAATAATGTTTTTAGCTTTAACTTCAGCTCTAACTCTTCTGTGAGTTTGGGAATGCCTTGATTTATCTTCTTCATCACTTGTAATTTGAGAAGCAATGTCTTCCTCATGCTGAACAGCCTCTAATTTATCACTTTGAAATTCCTTTTCAATATCACACACAACATCTTTAACTTCCTTATGTTGTGATTGCATTGTGGAACCATCTTCAATCACTTTAACATCAAAGCTGTCTACAATTTTCTGCAGCCTTTTGTTGTAACATCTGAAGCCTCTTCTATTTAGTATATAGCCTAAGAATATGCCTTCATCAACCTTTTCATCAAATTTTTGAAGATTCTTGCCTTTGATTTTAATAAGGCACGAGCTTCCAAATACTTTAAAATGTTTTACATTTGGCTTCTTTCCATTCCATAACTCATAAGGTATCTTTTCTGTATATGGTCTCATCAAGTATTTATTTTGAATCTAAGTGGCAGTAGTGATAGCCTTTCTCCAATAGCCATTTGAGGCACCATGCTCAGCCAACATGGTCCTTTCCATATCCATTGGGCTTCTATTCTTTCTTTCAGCCACTTCATTTTGTTGGGGTGTGTAGGGACTAACATATTCATGCTTCATTCCATGTTTCTTCAAATAATTTTTAAATTCATTACAAGTGTATTTTGTCCCATTGTCTATCCTAAGTCTTTTAATTCTTTTCCCCAATTGATTTTTAGCTAGCTTCCTGTAGCTCTTGAAATTATTGAGAGCATTTGATTTCAAGAACATAATAAAGTACCAATCACCTTTTGATAATTTTTGTCTTATAGGCCCACAAATATCCAAATGAATGAGCTCCAATGGCTTTTTTGTTTGAATCTTCACATTTTTGTGGGTAACATTCACCATCTTCCTTTTTTGACACTTGCTGCAATTGCATATCTTTCTCTTTTCAGCTTGGGTACATCTTCCATAACTTCATTTTTGGACAACTTATTTAGCCTCTTTTATTCAAGATGTACCAACCTTTTATACCACAACAAATTCTCATCTTTGGTACTCATATAACATGTGTTTTTGCTGTTAGAAACTTGGTATAAGTCTCTATTTGTTCGTTCTCCCTTTATAAAAACAGCACCATCACTTAATCTCTTTACCGTGCAGTCACTCTTGTTGAAAGTAACTTCATGCCCATCATTACAAAGTTGGCTAACATTGATTAGATTATGTTTTAGGCCTTTAACATAAAACACTTCCTTTGATTTCAACTTTTCTGCACCAATTTTAACAACATCAACACCTTTAATCTTCAAAGCACTATCATTACCAAATGTGACTAACCCTCCATTACATTTTTCTACTTCCTTTAGCAACTTGGAGTCTCCTGTCATGTATGAAGAACAACCATTATCCAGGATCCATGACTTTTTTTTCTTAGAAGCTTTTAAGGCTACTTTCACAACCATAGTTATTTCCTTTCCTTTTCTTTTTCTTCAACCAAACATAGGAGCATATGTAGGTGTTCTCCTTTGCATTCTTTGACCAAGTAGCAATGTTAAGCACTCTTCAGCAGTATGTCTAGCAATTTTTATTCAACTTCTTGAGATTATTTACCTCTTTTTTCTAGCTTGTTGTTTTTGTGTAAACAAGCTCTCAATTCATTCTCAAGTTATTGCATTACCATTTTCTCTTCCTTTTCAGTTGATTCCTCATCACTTGAAGATTCTTTTTCATCATTTACCTGTGCAACTAGCATATTTTCTACAACATCATCATTGGAATCATCATCAACTTCTTCTTCAGAATCTTCTTCATCCAACTTGCTCAAGAGATTTCTTCTTTTGAATCTAAAGAGTTTCTTTTTCCCTTTGGCACTTGAATCCCAGCTTTAAAATAGCTAGATCTCTTTGTTTTCCTCCTTAGGGCTGGCTTATCATTATCATCACTATCTACTTCTTTTCTCTTTGGTAAACTGCCTAATGCCTTCATAACTAAAGCACTTCAAAGGTAATTTTCCCTTTATACTTCCCTTTTCCTTTCCTCATATTTTTGGTGATATATGCCATAACTTTATCAAGTTTAGTATCACCATCTTTAACTTTAGAGCTATTATCGGATTCTTCTTTTTGCCATTTAATCTTTAATTTCTTCATTGCCTTGAAGGCTAACTCCTTCACTACCTTAAGCTTCTTTTCTTTCTTCATTGGGGCTATTCTCATTTCATAAGCCACTAATATGTTGTATAAATCATCTAGGAGCAACCTATCCAAATCTCGATTTTCTATGGAGGAAAGTTTGGCATTAAAAGTTTCTGGTAAGATTCTAAATATCTTCCTTACCACAGTAACATCGTTGATCTCCTCTCCATAGCCTTTAATGGAGCATACAATTTCATTTACTCTTGTAAAGAAAGCATCCACTGATTTATCATTCAACATCTTTAATTCTCTGCTCCTTTCACTATTGTAATTACTAAGCAAGTATAATACAAAGAGTGTCACTTACTGTGTCTACCCTTCTTCTAGCTTGTCTTGCCTTTGTTGAATTGAAAGGCTACTCCACTGCCGCTTAGAAGTTCACCGCAACGCTCTCTAAACTCTCTTGAAGAAATTTGGAAATATGTCGAGTTCCTTCTGATGCTTCGCCGAAGTTCTTCTCTACGTTGTATCACACAACTCCTGCTTTCACCGTCTCACGGTCTCACTCGTCTCCTTGTCTCACGATCTCACTATCTCATGACTCACCTGTCCATTTCTCTCTCTCTTGCTGTCCAACCGAATTTCTCTCTCTTACCGCTGGATTTCTCTCTCTTACCACCGTTCACCTCTATTCTGCCGTCTAGCCGTCTCTAATTTTGGCTGTGTTTTCTTTTTCTCGCCTTCCCATTGACTTCGATTTGGTCGTTCTTGGGTTTCCGCCAGTTGTCTATTTTTGCCATTCTGCTCCCTTTTTCGGTCGTCTCCCCTTTCTCTCTCTCGAAGGTTGTTCTTCATTCAGCCCCTAAATCTGATTTCGGCCGTCCTGGTTTTCCGTCGATCATCCACTATATTTTGTAGTTGACTCATTTCTCTCTCTTGCCGTGTCGTGGTTTCTCTCTCACCGTCCAGCCGTGTCGACCCATTTGTCTCACACCATCGCAAATCTGCTGTTTGCTCTTCCAATGGTGTTTCACTCTTCGTCCGTCTCTCTCTCTCGATTCTGTCAACCTTTCCTCTTTTCCGACGATGAATTTTTCAATGACTGCTCTGTTTTGGCATCAAACCCCTGTTCTACTGTTCTCTTGCCGTCGGTGTTCTCTTTCTCTTCGTCCACTGGTTCACTCCGATTTGCTCAATTTGTCGACCTCTCCTTTTCTCCTTTTTTTTTTCTCCTTCATCTGACGGCTACTTCATTTTCTCTCTCTTCCCATTGACAACTTCTTTTCTCTCTCTTCCAAGTGTTTTCTCTCTCTTTGTCCAACGGTTTCACTATGCGGCTATTGTTCACTCGACGGGTACACTGTTCACTACGGCTAATCTCTTTGCTTGCACGATTTGTCTTTTCTTTTGCAAGTGGTGTTCTTCCGTGTAGGGTTTGGTGTTTTCTTTCTCTTCCACGTGTTTGGTCGTGTATTCAATTGTGTTGGCCTTACCTTAATTTTGTTTTCCAAGGTCTTTATATACTCTTTTCCATGAAATTCTAATAAGGCTTACGCAGCGGATTTACGTTCTTGCCCCTCTAGGACTTACGTGGTAGATTTACGTTCTTGCCCTTCCATGTGGCTTTACCTTTTTGTCCTTCCATGTGGCTTTACTTTCTTGCACACTTAAACCTAGTTGACAACAATTACAACCTATATAAAGCTATGGGAACAACAGATGTTATAAATGTCATTGAGATGCAAAGAGGTCATTGGGCAAAACTAGTAATGATAGGTTAACCCTAAAGTTGATAAGTTAATATTGACCATGATCCTAAATTTTAGGGGTCAAGGCTGTCCGTTGACCATTGACCATTAACTCTAAATTTTAGAAGTCAAATATGGCCATAAATTGTAAGGTAACCTTTGGGAATCAACGATAACTATTGATGATCATGTAACCCTAATCTCAAGACTTTATAAATACCCTTATGCATCTTGTAAGAAGGTGTGTGTTGTAGAAAATTGAGAGAGTCGACCAAAAAGAGGTGAACGGCAAACCTAAAGCTAAAAGGAGAGGTGAACTGCAAAGAGAGATGCAACCACTAAAGGAAAGAGTGACCAGCCATCACAAGGCCAATTGTAGTAGCAGGCCATCATAAGGCCAATTGCAGCAGTTAACCATCACAAGTCCAATTGTAGCAGCCAGCCATCACAAAGCCAATTGCAGCAACCAGCCATCACAAGGCTAATTGCAGTAGGTCCGACAACAAGGGAGACAAACCAGCAACTGCACAAGGTGTAGATTACAGGAGTTCAGTAATAGGTATTGCATAAACCAATAATAGCAAAAGGTGGTGCAGTAGTAGGGTCCGGCAGCCAAGTAAATGCAAACCTAAACTTGCAGATTGCAGGAGCAGCAAAAGGTGTCCTTGTATTAGTAGCAAACTAGAAGGTGTCCTTGCACCAACAGTAAACTAGAAGGCATTCCTACACCACCAGCATATCCAATAAGGTATACCAGCACCAATAGCACGTCCCTGCACCAATAACACGTCCAGGAGGGTATACCAGCACCAGTAACACGTCTCTGCACCAACATCACGTCCAATAGGGTATATTAACACCAGCAGCATGTGCCTACACCTGTAGCACATCCAGGAGGGTCTACCAGCACCAGCAACACATCCAGAAGGGTATACGAGCACCAACAACATGTTCCTACACCAGCACCACGTCCAAGAGGGTATAGCAACACCAGTAGCATCCAGGAGCTTGTGGACGTGCAAACAGTAGCTGCAGGGCGTGCAGACAACAATAATAGAATGCGTAGGTAGCGACAGCAGCGCGTGCAGACAATAATAGCAAAACATGTTGGCAGTGGTAGCAACATGTGTGGATAGCAGCAGCAGAACATGCAGATAACAATAGTAGCCCATGCACATGTGGAAAATAGTAACAAAACGTGCAAATAGTGATAACAGCCTATGCACATGCAGACAATGATAGCAGAATGTGCAAGCAGCAATAGCAGCATGTGTGGATAGTAGCAGCAAAAAGTGCAGGCAACAATAGCAACCCGTGCATATGCAGACAACAATAGTAGAACGTGCAAGTAGTGGTAGCAGCACATACGGACAGTAGTAGCAATGCGTGCGGATAGTGCTAGCAACACATGTAGATAGCAATAACAGTGCGTGCAAGTAGTGATAAGAACGTGTGCAAGTAGCAATAGTAGCAAGTCTAGCAACTTGCAGTAGTAGAGGAGAAAACGTATCTCGATAGCACATCCAGCAACTTGCAGCAATAAAGGAGGAAACATACCCGATGGTAAGTCCGACAGCTTGTAATAACAGAAGAGAAGATGCTCCCGGCAGCAAGTTCGGCAACTTGCAGTAGTAGAGGAGGCAACCTGCCACGACAACAAGTGAGGAAACTTGCCAAGACTATAGGGGAGGCAGCACCAATAACAAGGGAAGAGAACTTGCCAGGGCCGAAGAAGGTAGCACTGGCAACAGGAGGAGATAACCTGCCAAGACATCAAGGGAGGTAGCACCAGTAACAGAGGAGATCCTGCCGAGGCAACAAATAAGGCAACATCGACAGCAAAAGTAGAGATAACCTGCAGAGAAGAGACCGACAAAGCCTAAGCAAAAACTAGCAGTAAGGAAGGAAAAGATCCATATTCTACACTAACAATCTATACACATTGAGTGATTATTCTTTAGGAAAGGTTTCATTATAAACTCTTGATAAACTTGTTGAAAAAGGGTGGGATACCCTTAGAGTGATCGAAAGATCAACTTAGTGATAAAGAGATCATTGTAAGTGGTTAAGTACCCTATCACATCGTGGATGTAGATCACACATTATGGGTAAACCATGTAAAAATTGTCATGTGTGCTTAGGTGCTTGCATTTAATTAATATCCATACGACTGGTATCACATAAAGGAGAAAGATAAAAAATTGGATCATTGGCTCTAACAAGTCACAGAGGTTAAATCTAGATAGGTTTGGAAAAACGTATATCTTATACTAATTCACCCCTCCTCAATGTGAGACCTAAAAAGGTCCTCATCAGGAGTGAAGCAACTGACAGCAAATTCAAACACATCCAAATCAAGTGACATTAGATATAAGAGAATTATATTCTTTCGTAATTGATAATTTTGTCCATCAAATGTGAGAATGTCCTGACTGTTAACATTATTCATGCTCTCCATGATATTAACTAACAGTAGATGTAAAGATTCATAACAGCAACAAAACTTTCAGATCTAAGCAAAGTGGATCACTAGAGGAACCACACTCTAATACTAATTGATAAGGACCTTCTTAGGTCTCACACTGAGATGAGGAGGGGTTAAATCAGTGTGTGATGTTTACTTTTTACAAATCTGTCTAAATTAAACCTCTGTGACCTATTAAAATTGATGATCCAATTTTATCTTACTTCTTTATATGAGAATGACTATATGGATATCAAGCCAGCAAAAGCACCTAAGAACACACAGAATTTTTACGTGGTTCACCCACAATGTGTAAGTTACGTCCACGGTGTAATAGGATCACTCTTAGATCACACGATTTACTTTTGTTATCAAGGGATACATCTAATGTTGTGGAAGAATCTCTCTTTAACCACTGTGGAAGGATCACTCTTTAACCACTTACAATGATCTCCCAATCAACCCAAGGGTTTTCCACTTTTTTTCAAAGAAGTTCACAAAAAGTTTATGACAAAAACTTTCTTAAGAAAGATCTCTCCATGTGCACAGGCTGCTATGGCAGCAAACTAATCTTCTTCTTTCTCTCTGATATACTCTCTTTCCTTACTACTAGTCTCTACCTTCTGCACTATAGGTCTTAACCTTCTGCATTACCAGTCACAGCTTTCTGTTGTTGTCTCCTTTTTCTCTTTTGTTTCTGCCACTCATAGCTTTCTATTGCTTGTTGTTTTTTGTTGTGCTGCTATCTATTACTTTCTTTTATGCTGCTACCTATTGTTTTCTGCTGTGCTGCTACCTATTGGTTTTTTGTTTGCTATGCCATTGCTTGTTGTTTTCTATTGTGCCACTACCTGTTGTTTTTTTTTTCTTTTGTTTTTGCTATGCTACAGCCTGTTATTTTTTACGGTGTCGCTGCCTATTATTTTCTGCTGTGCCATTTTCTCCTTTTGCAAGTTCTCTCCTCCTGCCTCTGTAAGTTTTCTATAGGTTCTCTTCTCTGCTACCAATTCTCTCTTATCTTTACAAGTTCCTCCTCCTACCTTTGTAGGTTTCTCCTTCTGCCTCTACAAGTTCCTCTTTCTGTAGGTTCTCTTCTTTACTATTGGTTCTCTCTTGTCTCTACAAGTTCCTCCTTTTAACTCTATAGGTTCTTTGCCCTCTCTATATTTTTCTTTTTTTGCTTTACCTCTTTGTAGTTTTTCTCTTTCTGCTCTACCTCTCTATAGTTTTTCTTTTTTTGCTCTATATCTCTACAATTTTTCTTTTTTTGCTCTACCTCTTTGCAATTTTTCTTTTTCTGCTCTACTTCTCTGCAATTTTTCTCTTTCTACTCTACCTCTCTGTAGTTTTTCTTTTTTTTTGCTCTACCTCTTTACAGTGCTCTCTTATTTTGCTATGCTCTCTACTTTCTCTATCTTTCTCTATTGTGCCCCCTTATTCTTTTAGTGGCTACTCTCTACTATTCTTTATGTTGTTTTTGTAGCTCATACCTTCTCTTGGCAGCTGCATGGGTATTTATAAGTCTTGAGTTTAGGATTGTCCTATCATCAACGGTTAGCATTGATTCCTAGGGGTTGCCCTATAGTCAACGATCAACATTGATTACTTAAATTTAAGGTCAAGGGTAAGTATTGACTCTTTGAATTTAGGGTCAACAGTCAACATTGACTTTGACTTAAGATCATTTGTAAAGGTAGCATTGCTAAGATTATATCTTTTGGCCTATCTAAACAATGTGCTACCTTTCCCACCAATACTGTCTTCCTTAACCCTTGAATAAATCAGTTGTTAACACTTTGTAAATCCAACAAACACATCTTAATGATGCTTACAACATCAAATCAACAAGGACAAATATGTAAGATGCTGTTAACAATAAATCCAACATTAACTATTAAAGATGGATTCAATAACTTGATATGTTAAGAAAAGAGAAATTGTATGCCAATTTAAAGAAATGTGAATTTTTCAAAGATCATGTCATTTTTTTAGGTTATGTTATTTCTACTTATGGCACAAAGGTTGATAAAGAGAAGATTAAGGCTATTCAAGAATGGCCTACACCTAAGAATGTCAACAACGTGAGGAGTTTTCATGGTTTGGCTAGCTTTTATAGGAGGTTTATTAAGGATTTTAGTACTATAGCTTCACCATTGATTGAAGTGATTAAAAAACGTGTGGGTTTCAAATGGGATAAGGAACAACAAGATGCCTTTGATTTGCTTAAGTTTAAGTTATGTAATACACCACTTCTTGTTTTACCTGATTTTTCTAAGATCTTTAAAATTGAATGTGATGCATTGGGCACTGGGATTGGGGGAGTTCTCATGCAAGAAAAATGACTTATTGCATTCTTTAGTGAGAAATTAAGTAAGGCAACATTGAATTATCCAACTTATGATAAAGAAATGTATGCACTTGTTAGGACCTTAGAAACGCAACAGCATTACCTTTAGCCTAAGGAGTTTGTAATTCATATTGATCATAAGTCTTTAAAACACTTGAAGGGGCAAGGCAAGTTGAATAAAAGACGTGCAAAATAGGTTGAGTTTATTGAAACTTTTTCGTATATAATTCAATACAAATCAGGTAAGGAAAATATTGTTGTTGACGCATTGTCACGTAAATACACATTGATTAGCACTTTAAGCATTAAGTTGTTGGGGTTTGATCACATTATTGATTTATGTGCTAATGATGCTGACTTTGGTAAAGTGTATGCTACGTGTGACAAAGCTGTTTTTAGTAAGTTCTATAGACATGAGGGCTATTTGTTTAGAGTAGATAAGCTTTGTATTCCTTAAGGGTCTATAAGAGCACTACTTATGAGAGAAGCTTATAGGGGTTGTTTAATAGGACACTTTGGCATTCAAAAAACTTTTAATGTTTTAAATCAGCATTTCTTTTGGCCATATATGAAAAGGGATGTTGAAACAATCTGTGCCAAATGCATTACTTGTAGATAAGCTAAGTCTAGGGTTTATCCTAATGGTAAGTATATGCCCTTAGAAATTCCTTGTGAACCTTAGACTGATATTTCTATGAATTTTATTCTAAGATTACCTAGGTCTAAGAAGGGTTAAGATTGTAATCTTGTTGTAGTTGATAGGTTTTCAAAGTGGTGCATTTCATTTCTTGCACCAAAATGGATAATGCCACATATATTGCAGACTTATTTTTTAGAAAGATTATTCACCTACATAGAGTGCCAAAGAGTATTGTGTCAAACTGTGAAGCAAAATTTTTAAGCCACTTTTAGAAGACATTGTGGGGTAAACTTAGAACAAAGTTGTTATTTTCTACAACTTGTCATCCACAAACAAATGGACAAACTAAGGTAGTAAATCAAACTCTTGGTACGTTATTGCGTGTTGTTATTGGTAAGAACTCTAGAACTTGGGAAGAATGTTTGCCTTTTGTGGAGTTTGCCTATAATCGTGTTATTCATAGTACTAAAGGTTATTCTCCTTTAGAGCTTGTTTATGGTTTTAATCCATTATCTTTTTTGGATTTAGTATCATTACCTATGTAGGACAAGGTTAATTTTGATGGGAAAAAGGAGGTTGAAGTGGTTAGGCAACTTTATAAGAAAGCTAGGCTTAACATTGAAAGAAAAACCAAACAATGTGAAACATAAGCCAATAAGAGTCGTAGGTATATCACTTTGAACCTAGTGATTAGGTTTAGGTACATTTGTGAAAGGATAAATTTCCTATGCAAAGGAAATCAAAGTTGCAACCAAGGCGAAATGGTCCTTTTCAAGTGGTAATAAGAGTCAATGATAATGCATATAAACTTGACTTGCTATGTGAGTGCAACATTTAATGTTTCTGAACTTTTTCCTTTGTTCTTTAATGATGTAGGTGCTAATTTGAGGACAAATCATTTTAAAGAGAGCGGGAATGATGGAAGCCATATTATACCAGCTCAAATCAACAAAGGAGTTGATACTTTGCAAGACCTTAGACCACCAATGACAAAGGCAAAGTCAAAAAAAATAAAGGAAACACTCAACAACTTATTGTAAGAAATTTACTTATAGAAAGTTGCTAGGCACGAGTTAAGGATGATAGAGCTTTACTAGGGCTTGCAAATGTGTCATCTATGGAAGAATATGAAAACCATGACCTTGGGAAGGAAGTTAGAGTTAGGCATTTAAATGGGTTATTTTTATGAGTTATATTGTTATATAATGGGTTGGACGAATTTTAGCATCTTAATGGATTATTTTTATGGGTTTTATTATTATCTAGTGGGTTGGATGAATTTTCTTAATAAGCCCACCTGAGTAGCTAGGGTTTTTAGGGATTAGCATATAAAAAGGGAAAAAGGATAGTTTGAGGGGGTAGAACTTTGTTGATGAGTGAATGAGCTATTTTCTCTGGTTCTTTGAGAACTAATTCTAAACTTTCACATTTGAGTGTGTTGGTTCAATAGACTTATCTTCTTTAATCTTATTGTTGTTAAGAGTGACATCTAAATCCTATAATTCTGGTTCGTGATTATGTATAATCATTGGGCCAAAACTCTAATCCCTTAACCTTTGTTAAAACGACCCTATACCAACATTAGTGTTAGGTTTCATTTACATATAATCAGAATTCATATCAAAAAATACATGTTACATGAGAACCAAAGATGAGAATTTGTTGTAGCATAGGAGATTGGGACATTTTAGACAAAAGGGGTTGAACAAATTGTCCAAAAATGAAGTTATGAAAGTGTTAAGCCCATCTTTGATGATTAATGTTGGATTTGTTGTCAACACCATCTCATATAGTTGTATAAGTTGATTTGATGTTATGAATGCCCTTGAGATGCAGAGAGGTCATTGGGCAAAACCGGTGATGACAGGTCAACCCTGAAGTTGATGAGTCAATGTTGACCATGACCCTAAATTTTAGGGGTCAAAATTGACTGTTAACCCTTGACCATTAACCTTAAATTTTAAGATTCAAATCTAGCCATTGATTGTAGGGCAACCTGTGGGAATCAATGACAACTGTTGATGATCATGTAATCCTAATCTCAAGGCTCTATAAATAACCCTATACCCTTTGCAAGATGTGTGTATGGTGCAGAATTTTTGAGAGAACAAAAACCTAAGTGCATCAGCCGACCATCACAAAGGAGTGAAGCAATCGACCATCACAAAGGATTGCAGTAGCCGACCATCATAAAGTTGATTGAAGTAACCGGCCACCACAAGGTTCATTGCAGCAGCCGACCATCACAAAGTTGATTGCTGCAAGGAAGACAAACCAGCAACACCAACAGCCACCAGCAGGTCCTACAGCAAGGGGAGCCTATACCAGAACTAGCAGCAATTGGAGAGCCTAAACCAGAACCAACAGCAAACTAGGAGCAATCCAGGAGCCTATACTAGTACCAGCAGCAAGGGGAGCTAAGTCCAGCAAACCAGTAGCAAAAACCAGAACGTGCAGTAGCAAAGTCAGGCAGCTGTCTAGCAAACCAGTAGTAAAAATAAAAAAATAAAAAACCAAAACTTGCAGTAGCATAATCAAGCAGTCGTCTAGCAAACCAGTAGCAAAAGAAATAATATGCAGTAGTAGAATTAGGCAGTTGTCCAGCAAACCAGTAGTAAAAGCCAGAAAGTGCAGCAGCAAAATCAGGCAGCCGTCTAGCAAACCAGTAGCAAAAACCAAAACATGCAGCAGCAAAATCAAGCAGCCAAGCAGCAAACTAGTAGCAATAGCAGAATCTGCAGGTTGCAGGTCCGGAAATCAAGCAGCAAACTAGAACCTATAGCAACAGGATCCAAGAATCAAGCAACAATAGCAAAACCTGCAGGTTGCAGGTCCCGGAATCAAGCTGCAAACCAGAACCTGCAGGTTGTAAATTTGGGAATCAAGAAGCAAAATGAAACCAGCAGATTGCAAAAGCAACAGCGGACGTTCCTGCACGTGTAGGAGGGTATATTAGCATCAGCAACATGTCCCTGCACGTCCAAGAGAGTATACTATCACCAGTAGCACATCCAGGAGGTCCCTTCACCAGCAGCACCAACAGGCGTGTGGACAGTAGCAGTAGCTCGTGTGGATAGCATCAGCAGCATGTGCGGACAGCAGCCGCAGCAGCACGTACGGATAGCAATAACAGTGCGTGTGGATAGCAATAGCAACGCATGCAAGCAGCACCAACAGCAAGTGAGACAACACCAAGAAAATCAACACTAGTAGTTTATACACATTGAGTGATTGATCTCCAAGAAAGTTTTCATTACAAACACTTGATAAACTTGTTGGAGTAGTCCTTCCATAAGTGGTTAAGGAGTGATCCTTCCACAACATTGTTATATCCCTTGGTAACAAAAGTGGATTATGTGATTTAGGAGTGATCCTATCACACCGTAGACGTAATTCACACATTGTGGGTAAACTACGTAAAAATTGTCGTATGTTCTTGGGTGCTTGCGGATTGATTAATATTTATACGATCACTCTCATATAAAGGAGAAAAATAAAAAATTGGATCATCGGCTCTAACAAGTCACAGAGGTTAAATTCAGATCGATTTGTAAAGAGTGAATATCTCACACTAATTCACCCTTCTTTTTAGTGTAAAACCTAAAAAGGTCCTCATCAAAAAGATATACCCAAGTTGAGAAAAGAAAGAAATACCATTTGTAACACTTGTCAAAAAGGGAAGAAAGAAATACCATTTGCTACCCACAAAAATGTAGAGATTCAAACAAAGAAACCATTTGAGCTTATTCATTCAAATATTTGTGGGCCTATGAGACAAAAATCATTAAAGGGTGATAAGTACTTTATTTCTTTTATTGATTATTTTAGAAGAATGACTGTATTATGTTTTTAAAACATAAATCAGATGCTCTTAATAATTTCAAGAGCTACAAGAGGTTAGCTGAAAATTAGTTGAGGGAAGAATTAAAAGACTCAGGACAGACACTAGAACAGAATATACTTGCAATGAATTTGAAAATTATTTGGAAAAGCATAGAGTGAAGCATGAATATGTTAGTCCTTACACACCCTAACAAAATAGAGTGGCTAAAAGAAAAAATAAAAGCCTAGTGGAGATAATAAGGACCATATTTGCTGAGCATGGTACCTTACATGTCTATTAGAAAGAGACTATCATTACTGCCACTCAGATTCAAAATAGATGTTTGATGAGACCACATTCAGAAAAGACATCCTATGAGTTGTGGAATGGAAAAAAACCAAGTATAAAACATTTTAAAGTATTTAAAAGTCTGTACCTTATTAAAATCAAAGGCAATAATCTTGAAAATTTTGATAAGAAGGCTGATGAAGGCATATTCTTAGGCTATGTACCAAATGGAAGAGGCTTTAGATGTTACAACAAAAGGCTACAAAAATTGTAAAGAGCTTTAATGTTAAAGTAATTAAAGATGGTTCCACATTGTAATCACAACATGAAGAAGGTAAAGATGTCGTGTGTGATAATGAAAAGGAATTTGAAAGTGATAAATCAAAGGTTATTCAGAATGAGGAAGACATTGATTCTCAAATTAAAAGTGATGAAGAAAATGAATCAAGGAATTCCCAAACTCACAGAAAAGTTAGAGTTGAAGTTGAGGCTCAAAATATTATTAGCAGCAAAGAGGATTCGATGCAAACTAGAAGAAGGCTAAAAAGTGGTGAACAAACCTCATTGATCTCTGAAGTTGAACCCAAGTTCGTAAAAGAAGCATTAAAGCACAAGGAATAGGTGTGTGCTATGAATGAAGAACTTGATCAAATTGAAAAGAACAACAATTAGGGTTTAGTTCCAAGACTTAAAGGGAAAAACATCATTGGTACCAAATGGGTGTTCAAAAATAACCTCAATGAAAATGGTAAGGTTATAAGAAATGAAGCAAGACTTGTCTGCAAAGGCTACTCATAAGTAGAAGGTGTTGATTTTGAAGAGACCTTTGTGATGAGGACCTTTTTAGGTCTCATATTGAGAGGGAAAAGGGTGAATAAGTATGAGATGCTTACTTTTACAAATTTGTCCTGATTAAACCTCTATAATCTGTTAAAGTTGATGATCTAATTTTATCTTGCTTCTTTATGCAAGAATGACCATATGAATATCAAGCAAGTACAAGCACCCAAGAACATACAAAATTTTTTACATGGTTCACCCACAATGTGTGAGCTATGTCTATGGTGTGATAAGATCACTCCTAAATCACACAATCCACTCATGTTATCACAGGATACAGCTGATGTTGTGGAAGGATCACTCTTTAATCATTTACAATGATCTCCCAATCACTATAAGAATTCATCTCCTGATCACTTGAATGATTGATCTCCCGATCACTCTAAGGGTCTCCCACCCTTTTTCAAAAAGTATATAAAAAGTTTATGACAAAACTTTCTTAAGAAAGATCACTTAATGTGCATAGGTTGTTATTACAGAAAAAAGGATCTTCTCCTTCTCACTATTGTTCTCTCCTTCCTCACTGTCAGTCTTTGCCTTCTGCATTACCAATCTCTACCTTCTGCACTGTAGGTCATAGCCTTTTGCACTGTCGATCTTTGCCTTCTGCATAGTCAATCATAGCCTTTTGCACTGTTGATCTTTGCCTTCTGCACAGTCAGTCATAGCCTTCTGCACTATTGGTTTTTCTTTCTTTTATTCCTACTGCTCAAAGCTTCTTGTTGTGCCACTGCTTGTTGTTTTCTACTATGCTGCTACCTATTATTTTAGAGGTTCTCTCCTATACTACTAGTGCTGCCTCCTTCTATCATGCATTCTCTCTTTCTTTCTTTTTTTTTTTTTTGCTTAAGGCTTTCTCCTTTTTGTTACAACTACTACTTTTTCCTTTTTGCTACTAGAGACTTTTTCTTTTCTATTGCTAGCTCCTTCTTCCATTTCGACTATTTCCTTCTTCTTCCTTTTCTGCTACTATTGCTGTAATTTTTCTGCTTCCACTGTTACAATCTTTTTGCTTTTGCTATAGCTACTACCTCTTTCTTTCTTTGGCGTTGCTGTTATTTCCTTTTGCCGCTGCACTCTCCTTTTTCCTCTGGTGCTGATGTTGTTTCCTTCTGCCACTACACTCTCCTTCTTCCTCTAGTGTTGTTGCTATCTCTCCTCTTTACTGTCTCTATACCGTATAGCTCTCTATTATGTTATGTAGCACTTAACTCTCTTGGTGTTCTGCAGCACACACAGTTTCTTCCTCTTGATGTTATCCCTTATGGTTTGCAGCACACAACCTCTTGTCGTTCCCCTTACCTATTCTTTTTGGTGGTTGCTTTCTATCGTTCCCTTTGTTTCTCTATTACTTTTTCGCAACACACACCTCTCTTGACAACTAAATGGATATATCCATAAGTCTTGAGTTTAAGGTTGCCTTTTCATCAATGGTTAGCATTGATTCCCAAGGGTTACCTTACAATCAACAGTTAGCATTGACTCCTAAAATTTAGGGTTAATAGTCAACATTGACTAATTGAATTTAAGGTTAACTTGCCATCAATAATTTTGACCAATGATCTCTTTGCATCTCAAGCTCCTTTTCGTTGTTCACAATACTTTCGAGAATCTCATTGACAGATACAAATTGCACCTGTGGGCAAGCCACAACTTACATTGCCAAATCCTAAGTAATTTCTTTGGCCCCTGCCTTGGCTGCTCATTGGCTGGTGCTACCAACACTTTATAAATGCAGCAAACACATCTCAAAGGCACTCATAACATCAAATCAATAAGGACAAATCTATAAGATGCTATTGACAACAAATCTAACATTAACCATCAAAGATGAGCTCAATAATCTCCTCCTTTAAAGGCAACACATTAAATCCAAAAATTAACAATTAAGTAGCTTTTGACATTCATTGCTCCCCCTAAGACATACATCTCCCTTTTTGTATGTGGGCATGATACCAATTGGAAATAACCATTAACTCCTTCTTTTTTTCTGCTTCTTCCTCTTGACAATTTCTCCTCCTCTATTTGATTTTTCCCTTTTGGATTTATCAAGCTAATCCCCTTGTGATCAGTACATACACTCTTTGGATTTATGCAAAATATCTCCCCCTTTGACAACAAATCCAAAGAATAATAAAAGAGGGAAGGGAAGAAAGGTTAGAGATATACCTTAGCCTCTAAGGGGTGACTGAACACATAAGGTCAACCTTAACTTTTGGAACATCTCTCTTAATAGAGGTTTGGTGAATATATCTGAATGAATGAGTTCCAATGGCTTCTTTATTTAAATCTCTATATTTTTATGGGAAGCATTCACCATCTTCCCTTTTTGATATGTGCTACAAATGGTATTTCTTTCTCTTTTTAGTTTGGGTACATCTTTCACAACTTCATTTTTAGACAATTTGTTCAACTCCTGTTGTCTAAGATGTTCCAATTTCCTATGTCACGACAAATTCTCATCTTTGGATGCAGCATGTGTTTTTGTTGTTGGAAACTTGGTATAAGTTTCCTTTTGTTCTTTCTCCCTTTGTAAGAACAGCAACATCACTTAATCTCTTTATTGTGCAACCACTCTTACTAAAAGTAACTTCATGTCCATCATCACAAATTTGGTTAACAATAATTAGATTGTGTTTAAGCCCTTCAACATAAAGCACATCCTCTGATTTCAGCATTTTTGCACCAATTTTAGCAATACCAACACTTTTAATCTTTAAGGCACTATCATTACCAAATATGACTAACCTTCCATTATATTTTTCTACTTCCTTTAGCACCTTGGAATCTTCTGTCATATATGTAGAGTAGCTATTATTTAGGATTCGTGGCTTTTCTTTCTTGGAAGCTTTTAAGGCTACTTACATAACCATAGTCATTTCCTTTCCTCTTCTTCTTCTTCAACCAAACATAGGAACATATGTAGTTGTTCTCCTTTACACTTTTTGACTGGGCATTAATGTCAAGAATTTCTCAACAGTATATCTAGCCTTCTCACATCTTCCACAGATTTCTTCTAACATATCAAATCTATTTCTTAGTGGAATATAGCTTCTTTTCACTTAAGGTTGTCCCCTTTCTTGTTAGAGTCTCCCCTTAGACTCTTGCCTCACATTCCTTTTTATTATAGGCTTATTACTCCAACACACATTAGCCTTATGCCCATATTTACTATAACACCAACAAAATCCTTCAAATTTGAATCTTTTTCTTTTAACAAGTTCATATCTCTTATCTTCAGCACCTATTGTGGCAACCTTCTTTCCGTCTTTGACAACCTATCTCCTTTGGATAAGAGTTTTCATCACATTTTTCCTAACCCATTTTAACTTGGGTTGGTTTCTTTGCTCCATAACGTCATTATGTTTGCTTTTAAGTACAAACACAATTTTCTTCTTCTCTACTACATTCTCATTTGGAATGAAGTCCCTTCTTCCCTATGGAATGAAGTCTTTATTTGCTTAGACACTTATCCAACTTTTTGGTAGCATCCTCCTTGATAGCATTTGTTGAAGAGGGCTCTCCTCTCACTTTGAAGTTCCCAACTTCTCCCTAGGATCTACTAGTTTGTGATACTAAGAGGGGGGGTGAATCAGTATCACCACAATTCGCAATTCGCAGGTAAGTGAACAACTTCAACCTCTTCTTAAAAGCAAACTCTTTCTCAGACTCGACTAAGGTAGATCTATTGCTACCTACTAATCATAATAGTCCCCAAAGTCACCTTTCAGACACCTTGCCTAATAGATAATACAGATGTTCTTGTTTAGGTCTTCGTTAAGTTATGGGTTGGCTGATACTTTAACTGCGTTCACAACTCAATTCAAAGCACAGAATGTAAAGCAAATTAAGGACACACGAGATTTACGTGGTTCCGTCAGCGTGACGTACATCCACGGTGGTAGGGACTCTCCCTTACCGAGACTATCCACTATACTTGAGAATTCAGGTTACAATGGATGTCTTTAATTCTCTGCTCCTTTCACTATTGCAATTACTAAGCAAGTACAATACAAAAAGTGTCACTTACTATGTCTACTCTTCTTCTAGCTTGTCTTGCCTCTGTTGAATTGAAAGGCTGCTTCACTGTCGCTTAGAAGTTCACCGCAATGCTCTCTAACCTCTCTTGAAGAAGTCTGGAAATTTGTCTCACAATCTCACTGTCTCACGGCTCGCCTGTCCATTTCTCTCTCTCCTGCTGTCCAGCCGAATTTCTCTCTCCTACCGTCGGATTTCTCTCTCTTCACCGGATTTCACTTTTCCGTTCACCATCAGGTTTCTCTCTCTTCCCGCCGCTCTACTCCGGTTTGACCGTCGGGTTTGTCTCTCTTCCCTTCGGTCTACTCTGATTTGGCCGTTGGGTTTCTCTCTTCTTCCGATCTGGCCGTATAGGTCTTCGCCGTCCAGCCGTGTCGTCTCCTCGCCGACCGCTGGTGTACCGGTGGTGTGCTGTTCCTCACGGGTTTCTCTCCTTCTCCAGTCTGCGTTTTCTCTCTCTCGTCCGTCGACTGCGTTTTCTCTCTCTTGGTTCACTTTTTCGTTCACCGTCGGTTTCTCTCTCTTCCCACATCTAGCCGCCGGATCTCTCTCACCCGTTACCGATCTGGTCTCGTCTCACCCGTTCCAGCTCGGATCTGGTCTCCGTTCCCGATATGGTCTCATTTCTCTCTCTTGCCGCGTCGTTCTCTCGCCGACCGACGACGTTTTCTCTCTCTCGATGCAACTGTTCACAGCGGTACTGTTCACAGTTACTGTTCACTGTTCACGACGGTTCCTGTTCACTCGATTTGTCCGTCGGCTGTACTGTTTACTCTCTTTTTCCTCGCCGGTGGTGTTCTCTTTGGTTAGTCGGTTGTCTAGGTTTTTTTGAATGCTCAATATTGCCGACCCCTTGTTCTTTGTCTTCCAAGACCATTATATACTTTACTCCATCAAACCCTAATAGGGCTTACGCGGTGAATTTACTTTCTTATCCTTTCATGTGGCTTTACTTTCTTGCACACTTAAACCTAGTTGACAACAATTGCAACCCATACAAGGCTGTGGGAACAACACACTTCCATAGCTTGTATAAATCTTTCTCCATACTTCTGTAATTCAAATTCAACCTTATAGAGTTCGGCTTGCAAAATCAGCACTTATTGCTCTTGTATAATCACCTTAGTGCAAAGATCTTCGTGTATCTTGCCTTGCTCTGCCTCAAGTATATTCAGCTTCTTATTTCTTTTCAAGTACTCCTCTTTCACTTAGAGATCATATTTATCAATAACATAATTTTTATTTAGCTTCTTAAGATTCTTTACCTTTTTTTTCAGCTTGTTGTTTTTGTGCAAACAAGCTCTCAATTCATTCTCAAGTAGCTACACCATCTTATTCTCTTCCTGTTCAGTTGATTCCACATCACTTGAGTATTCTTGTTCAACATCTACCTATGCAACTAGCACATTTTTTGTAGCATCATCATTAAAATCATCATCAGCTTCTTATTCATCCAATTTGCTCAAGAAATTTCTTCTTTTAGATTTGAAGATTTTCTTTTTCCCTTTGACACTTGAATTTTTAACTTTAGAATAGCTGGATTTCTTTGTTCTCCTCCTTAGAGTCAGCTTATCATCATCATCATCATTATTATTATCTACTTCATTTTTCTTTGAGCAGTCCATGGCAAAGTGTCCAATGCCTCTACCACTAAAGTACTTCAAGGGTAATTTTCCCTTATACTTCCTTTTTCTTTTCCTTATATTTTTAGTGATGTATGTCATGACTTTATCAAATTTAGTATCGCCATCTTCTTCTTTAAAGCTACTGTTGGATTCTTCTTCTTGTTCTTTAATCTTTAATTTCTTTATTGCCTTGAAGGCCAACTCCTTCTCTGCCTTAGACTTTTTTTCTTTCTTTATTAGGGCTATTCTCATTTTATAAGCCACCAATATGCTATATAAATCATCTAGGAGCAGCCTATCAAAATCTCTATCTTTTGTAGAGGAGATTTTGGCATTGAAAGCTTTCGATAAAGTCCTAAGTATCTTCTTTACCACAGTAGCATCGTTAATCTCCTCTTCATAGCCTCTAATAGAGCATACAATTTCATTTACTCTTGTAAAGAAGGCATCCACAAATTCATCATTTAGCATCTTTTTGTCTTCAAATCTACTCCTTCAGATTTATAGCTTGACTTCCTTCATAACCATGTCTCCTTCATAAATATTCTTCAATTTGTCTTAAATTTGTTTGGCTGTGTTGCACCCTATCACTTTGGTGAATTTTTTGTTTGATAAGAAGGCATATAAGACATTTCTAGCCTTTCCATCACACTTTATATTCTTTTTATTAGTAGATGTCATAATAGCACCTTTAGCAATAAGGGTGAAGCCACTGATAGCAGATTCAAACACATCTAAACCAAGTGACATCATATATAAGAGAATTCTATTCTTCTATAATTGATAATTTCGTCCATCAAAAGTGGGAATGCCCTTGCTATTCACACTATTCATACTCTCTATGATATTAACCAGTAGTAAATGTAAAGATTCACAGCAATAACAAAACTTTCAGATCAAAGCATAATAGATCAAAAGAGGAACTAAGCTCTAATACCAATTTATGAGAACCTTCTTAGGTTTCACACTGAGAGGGGGAGGGAGTGAATTAACGTGAGATGCTTACTTTTAACAAATGTATCCTAATTAAACCTCTATGACCTATTAAAGTCGATATCCAATTTTATCTTGCTTCTTTATGTGAGAACAATCGTATGAATATCAAGTAAGTACAAGCACATAAGAACACAGAATTTTTTACGTGGTTTACCTATAATGTGTGAGCTACATCCACAGTGTAATAAGATTACTCCTAAATCACACAATCTACTCTTGTAATCAAGGGATACAACTAATTTTATGGAAGGATCACTCCTTAACCACTTACAATGATCTCTTAATCACTATAAGAGTTCATCTCCTGATCACTCGAATGATTGATCTCCCGATCACTCCAAGGATCTCCTACCCTTTTTCAAGAAGTACATAAAAAGTTTATAACCAAACTTTTTTGAGAAATATCACTTAATGTGCATAGGCTGCTGTTACAGAAAAAAAGGATCTTCTCCTTCTCATTATTGTTCTCCCCTTCCTTACTGCCGGTCTCTGACTTTGCATTGCCAGTCTTTGTTTTCTGCACTGTCGATCTCTACCTTCTAAACTATAGGTCACAGCCTTTTTGCACTATCGATCTTTGCCTTCTACACTGCCAATTATAACTAATCACAGCCTTCTGTATTGTCAGTTTTTCTCTCTTTTATTTTTACCGCTTATAGCTTATTGTTGTGCCACTACTTGTTATTTTTTGCTATGCTACTGCCTATTATTTTACAGGTTCTCTCCTCTGCTGCCAGTGCTACCTCCTTCTACCGTGCACTATCTTTTTCTTTTTTATTGTTGGAGGCTTTCTCCTTTTTGCTACTTTTTCTTTTCTGTTGCTGGAGACTTTTTCTTTTCAATTGCTAGCTCCTTTTTCCATTTCTACTGTTTCCTCCTTCTTCCTTTTCTACTATTATTGATGTAATTTTTCTGCTTCCACTATTACAATCTTTCTGCTTTTGTTATAGATGCTGCCTCTTTCTTTCTTTGGTGCTGCTGTTGTTTCCTTTTGCCACTACACTCTCCTTCTTCCTCTAGTGCTGATGTTGTTTCCTTCTACCACTGCACTCTCTTTCTTCCTCTGGTGTTGTTGCTGTCTCTCCTCCTTACTGTCTCTATGCCACACAGCTTTCTATTATGTTCTGCAGCACTTAACTCTCTTAGTGCTCTACAGCACACACGTTTTCTTCCTCTTGATGTTCTCTCTTATAGTCTGTAGCACACAACCTCTTATCGTTCCCCTTACCTATTCTTTTTGGTGGCTGTTCTTTGCCATTTTGCTCCTTTTCTTTTTGGTGGTTGCTTTCTGCTATTCTCTTTATTTCCATATTACTTTTTTGTAGCACAAACCTCTTTTGATAGTTGGATGGATATATTTATAAATCTTGAGTTTAAGGTTGCCTTTTCATCAATGGTCAGCATTAATTCTTGAGGGTTACCTTAAAATCAACGGTCAGCATTGATTCCTAAAATTTAGGGTCAACGATCAGCATTGACTCCTAAAATTTAGAGTCAATAGTCAACATTGACTAATTGAATTTAAGGTTGACCTGCCATCAATGATTTTGACCAATGATCTCTCTGCATCTCAAGCTCCTTTTCCTTGTTCACAATGCTTTAGGAATCTCCTTGACAGATACAAATTGCACATATGGGCAGGCCATAACTTACATTGCCAGATCCTGAGCAATTTCTTTGGCTCCTGCCTTAAGAGGCTGCTCATTGGCTGGTACTGCCAACACTTTATAAATACAGCAAATACATCTTAAAGGCACTCATAGCATCAAATCAATAAGGACATATCTATAATATGCTATTGACAACAAATTCAACATTAGTCATCAAAGATAAGCTCAATAATCTCCTCCTTTAGAGGTAACACATTAAATCCAAAAATTAATAATTAAGCAGTTTTTGACATTCATATCTCTTCTTGAGACATACATCTCCCTTTTTGTATACGGGCATGATACCAATTGGAAACAACCTTTAACTCCTTTTTTCTAATTCTTCCTTTTGACAATTTCTCCCCCTTTATTTGATTTTTCCCCTTTGGATTTATCAAGCTACTCCCCCTTGTGATAAGTACATACGCTCTTTAGATTTATGCAAAATATCTCCCCTTTTGACAACAAATCCAAAGAATAATAGAAGAGGGAAAGGAAGAGGGCTTAGAGACATACCTTAACCTCTAAGGGGTGGCTGAACACATAAGGTCAGCCTTAACTTTTGGAACAGCTCTCTTGATAGAGGTTTGGTGAATATATCTGAATGAATGAGCTCCAATGACTTCTTTGTTTGAATCTTTATATTTTTGTACATAGCATTCACTATCTTCCCTTTTTGATATGTGTTATAAATGGTATTTCTTTCTCTTTTTAGTTTAGGTACATCTTTCACAGCTTTATTTTTGGATAATTTGTTTAGCCCCTTTTGTCCAAGATGTCCCAATCTCCTATGTCACAACAAATTCTCATCTTTGAATGTGTTTTTGTTGTTGGAAACTTGGTATAAGTTTCCATTTGTTCTTTCTCCCTTTGTAAGAATAGCACCATCATTTAATCTCTTTATTGTGCAGCCACTCTTATTAAAAGTAACTTCATATCCATCGTAACAAATTTGGTTAACACTAATTAGATTGTGTTTAAGCCCTTCAACATAAAGCACATCCTTTGATTTCAGCATTTTTGCACCAATTTTAGTAGCACCAACACTTTTAATCTTTAAGGTACCATCATTGCCAAATATGACTAACCTTCCATTATATTTTTCTACTTCCTTTAGAACCTTAGAGTCTCCTATCATATGTGAAAAGTAGCCATTGTCTAGGATTTATGGCTTTTCTTTCTTGGAAGTTTTTAAGGCTACTTCCACAACCATAGCCATTTCCTTTCCTCTTCTTCTTCTTCGGCCAAACATAGGAACATATGTAGGTGTTCTCCTTTGCACTCTTTAACCAAGTATTAATGTCAAGCATTCCTTAACAGTATATCCAACATTCTCGCATCTTTCACAGATTTCTTCCAACATATCAAATCTATTTCTTAATGGAATATGACTTTTTTTCACTTAAGGTTGTCCCCTTTCTTGATAGAGTCTCTGTCACAGGGCCAGAAATTTCAACCAAAAATTCGGACCTTGTGATGGCACTAAGTCGCACTTAGTCTCAGCCAATTTCTCACACAAACACAACAACGTTTACAGGAAACCTTTCCCAACCTTTATTACTTAAAACAAAGTATACAAAGGAAGCCAAGACCTCACACACAAATGCTCTCTTAACACGGCTATGTGTGTTTTTCCTTGTGTCCCTTGGCTGGACACATTACCCCTATTTATAGTGTTGGTAGTTGACACCCCCAACTACCTAGGGACATGCATGAGTTGGTTGCCAAGCCAATCATGCATAGTGGGGCTCTCCACTTTGGGATAACTTCCCCACTAACTCACTAGATCATGCTTCTCCATTCAAGGAGAGCTTGACACCTCATTGGGGACTCCTTCCCCCATTTTCTTGCAACCACCCACGTTTTCCTTCCTTCAAGGAGACCTTGCCAACACATTTGGCTTGGATGAGGCTGTTGGATGCATGCAGAACTGCCCTCTTTGCCACCCCCACGTTCTGCTGGAGATAACCACCCATATCTCCTATTTTGGTGGCCCATGGAGAGCCAATTCAGCCATGATCTGCCCCATCACTTGCCCATGTGAGTGCTGGCTGCAACCGTTCACGGTTTGGTGCTGGCCCGAGCCTGTGCCCGTGCGCCAACGTGCTGCTGTTGCCGAATCAGTGGGGCATGGTGTTTGCCAGTCCCGGCTAACTTTGAGAGACAAGCACTTCCTCCCTAAAGAGCATTAGGGAATCTGGTCGTGTGGCAGGAGGAGACATTGATATGTCTGAGTGGTCACACCCCTCCTTGCTGCCCCGTTCTCCAAGTGCTGCCAATGAGCCTCCCACAACGTCCGGTGCTTCACAAGTTAAACCTCTCGCCCATGCTTCCCCCATTCGTGTCATTGACCCACCTTGCTTTCCGTTGAATGTCCGCACTCAACATCTATGCAAGAATTGGTGCAAGGCGCCACCAATTTTCTTGCATGCTTAAGCCAACACGCTTAAGGGACTAACAGTCTCCCCCTAGACTCTTTCTTTACATTCCTTTTTATTATAGGCTCATTACTCCAGCACACATTAATCTTGTGCCCATATTTATTATAACATTAGCAAAATCCTTCAAATTGGAATTTTTTACTTTTAACAAGTTCATATCTCCTATCTTCAGTACCTGTTGTGGCAACCTTCTTTCCTTCTTTATCAACCTGTCTCCTTTAGATAAAAGTTTTATCACATCTTTCTTAACCCATTTTAACTTGGGTTAGTTTCTCTTCTCCATAACGTCATTATGTTTGCTTTTTGGTATAAACACAATTTTCTTCCTCTCTACTACCTTCTCATTTGGAATGAAGTCCCTTCTTCCCTATGGAATAAAGTCTTTGTTTGCTTAGACACTCATCCAACTTTTTGGTAACATCCTCCTTGATAGCATTTGTTAAAGAGGGCTCTCTTCTCACTTCCATGGCTTGTATAAAGCTTTTTCCATACTTCTTCAATTCAGATTTAGCCTTATAGAGCTTGGCTTGTAAGATCAGCACTTCTTGCTCTTGTGCAATCACCTTAGTGTCAAGATCTTCGTGTATCTTGCCTTGCTCTGCCTCAAGTACATTCAGCTCCTTATTTCTTTTCAAATACCCTCTTTCACCTAGAGATCATATTTATCAATAACATAATTTTTACTCAACTTCTTGAGATTCTTTACCTCTTTTTCAGCTTGTTGTTTTTGTGCAAACAAGCTCTTAATTCATTCTCAAGTGGCTACACCATCTTATTCTCTTCCTCTTCAGTTGATTCCATATCACTTGAGTATTCTTGTTCAACATCTACCTATGCAACTAGCATATTTTTTGTAGCATCATCATTAAAATCATCATCAGCTTCTTCTTCATCCAATTTGCTCAAGAAATTTCTTCTTTTAGATCTGAAGAGTTTCTTTTTCTCTTTGGCACTTGAATTTCCAACTTTAGAATAGCTGGATTTCTTTGTTCTCCTCCTTAGAGTTGACTTATCATCATCATCATTATTTACTTCTTTTTTCTTTGGGTAATCCATGGCAAAGTGCCCAATGCCTCTACAGCTAAAGTACTTCAATGGTAATTTTCCCATGTATTTCCTTTGAAGTTCCCTACTTCACCCTAGGATCTACTAGTCTGTAATACTGAGAAGGGGGGTGAATTAGTATTACACCCCTTCTTTTTAATTGATAGGTGAACAACTTCAAACTCTTCTCAAAAATGAACTCTTTCTCAGATTCAACTAAGGTAGATCTATTGTTACCTACTAGTCACAATAGTACCCAAAGTTACCTTTCAGACACCTTGCCTATTAAATAGATTGGTTGTTCTTGATTAGGTCTTCTTTTAGGTTATGGGTTTGATGATTCTTTAGCTGCGTTCACAAACTCAATTCAAAACATAGAATGTAAATTCAAAGTAAGGACACAAGAGATTTACGTGGTTCCGTCAATTTGACGTACTCTATGGTGGTAGGGATTCTTCCTCTACCGAGACAATCCACTATACTTGAGAACACCAATGTGGTATTCCCTATGATTACAATGGATGTCTTAATCTTCTACTTCTTTCACTATTGCAAATACAAAGCAATCATAATACAAGAGTGTCACTTACTGTGTCTACTCTTCTTCTAGCTTGTGTTGCCTTTGTTTGATTTGAATAGGCTGCTTCACTGCTGCTTGGAAGATCACCAAAACTCTTTCTAACCTCTCTTGAAGAAATCTGGAAATACGTTGAGTTCTCTTAAATGCTACACTGAATTTCTTCTCTAGGTTGTCTCACCCAACTCCTGGTCTCACCGTCTCATCGTCTCACTGATTATACTCAAGCTTTAGGTCTGCCTTTTCACATCTTACGGCTTGCCTCACACTAATGGTCTACCGTTTCATGCCTCATAGACTGCCTCACGTTTCTGGTCTGTCGTTTCACGTCTCTCGGCCCACACCATGCTCCTAGTCTACCGTTTCACGTCTCTTGCCTTGCACCATACTATTGGTTTTGCTGGTTCACGTTTCTTGGCCGCCTCACGCTTTTGGTTTTTCTAGTTCACGTTTCTCAGCCTGCCTCCCACTTCTAGTTTTGCCAATTCACATCTCACGTTCTGGTCTGTTGTCTTCTTTTCCAAGTGGTCTCATGGATACCAGTTCTGGTCTCACCAGGTCTTATGTCCTCTCTTTCTCCAGGTCTGGTCTGCTTTAACATCTCACCTTCTCCAAGTTTCACGGATCTAATTTCTTCTTTTGTGGTTGCACGGATTTTTGCTCTTACAGGTGTGCCATTTTTGGTTTTCATCTCTTTGTGGTTGCACGAATTTTTGCTCTTACGGGTGTGCCATTTCTATCTTTCGGTGGTGTGCACTCTCGTTTCTCTCCAACATTGTCTCTTATACGTTTTGCTCTCTTGTTTCTCTCCAATGTTGCTCTCTCGGCTCTGTTTTTCACGTTGGCTCTCCCAGTTGTCTCTTTCACGTTGGCTCTCTTGGTGGTCTGGTTTTCACGTTGGCTCTCCCGGTGGTCTGGTTTTCACGTTGGCTCTCCTAGTGGTATGGTTTTCACATTTTCTCTCCTGGTGATCTGGTTTTCACGTTTTCACTCCCGGTGATCTGTTTTTCCCCTTTGCTCTCCCGTTTCTCTCCAACAGGTCTATTTTCACCTTTGCTCTCTCGGAGGTCTCTTTCTCTCTTTTTCTCTCACGGTGGCATCTTTTTCTTTTTCTCTCCCGGTGGTGTGTGTGTTCTGCCGTGTACACTCGTTTTGCCGTCCCCCACTTTTCTTCCAAGGGCTTTGGTTTATATACTCCCTTCCATGAAAACCCTAGTAGGGCTTACTGTATTTGCGGTGAATTTACTTTCTTGCCCCTCCATGTGGCTTCAAATGACTTGCACACTTAAATCTAGTTAACAACAATTACAACCCATACAAGGCTGTGGGAACAACAATCTCCCCCTTTGTAATTGTTGGCAACACTCATAACAAAAACCATTATGCAGTAATCTGTCATAATCTTCTTAGAGTAATAATCCAGAAGTAGATGGATTACAACTCCCCCTAAATATGCACTCCCCCTTCCTTAACAGCTCCCCTTGCACTGTTGCTTCTCTCCCCCTTTGCTAACCAATTACAAATTTGACGAACCCGCAAAGTAGAGATGGAGGACTTATCTGAACTTCAGGCTTGAGGAGGCATTTGCACAGGCAGACTCATTCTGTGCTTTTCAAACAGCTCTGTGGACAGAGATTTAGTTAGAATATCTAAGATTTGATCTTTAGTGCCGACATACTCCAACTGAATCATGCCCTCTTCCACTTGATCCTTAATAAAGTGATACCAAATGTCAATATGCTTGCTCCTTGAATGTTGAACTAGATTCTTGCTGAGATCAATTGCACTTTAATTATCACAAAGTACACTTACTGGTAGCTCCACTTCAACACCCAAATCTGCCAATTGTCTTCACATCCATATCACCTGAGTACACGCTGCACAAGCAGCCATATACTTAGCTTCAGCTGTGCTCAAAGCAACACTATTTTGCTTTCTACTTAACCATGCAACACACTTTGAACCTAAGTAGAAGCTGTAGCCACTGGTTGATTTTCTGTCATCTGTACTTCCTGTCCAATCTGCATCAATGTATGCACGTAATTTTACAGAATCCATGGCAAAATACCACAAACCCATTTCCAGTGTCCTTTTGAGGTATCTTAAGATTCTTTTCACTGCCAACACATGAGATTTCTTAGGATTAGCTTGGAATCTGCTGGCGATGCACACAGGTTACATGAGATCAAGCCTTGATGCTATAAGGTACAGAAGGCTCCCTATCATCTTCTTGTATTTTGTGGGGCTTGTACTCCTTCCTTCCTGATCTTTTGTTAACTTGTAGCCTACTGTCATAGGGTTACTGATAGGTCTACTATCCTCCATGCCAAACTTTTTTAGCATCTTTTTGGCATATTTTGTTTGAGAAATAAAAATACCTTCTTCACACTGTTTTATCTATAATCCAAGAAAGTAAGTCATTTCTCCAATCAATGACATCTCAAATCCTCACTCATCTTCTGTGCAAATTCTTGGCATAGCTTAGAGTGATCCCCTCCAAAGATGATGTCATCTACATATACTATGGTTATCAGTTGGCCTTTCTCTGAGTTGAACACATATAGGTTATTATCAACTGTTCCTCTTCTGAAGTTCAACATTTTCAAATACTCATCCAGCCTGCTGTACCATGCTTTTGGGGCTTGCACACGTGTGTCTCATCTTCACTAATTTGTACTCTATCGGGTTGTTTAATATACACTTCTTCTTCTAGGAGCCCATTCAGAAAGACTGATTTCACATCCATCTGGTAAACTTTATACCTCTTATGTGCTGCTAAAGCTAAGAACATTCTAATAGTTTCCAACCTTGCTACTGGTGCAAAAGTTTCATCACCATCTACTCCTTATATATAAGTGTAGCCTTTGCAAACCAGCCTAGCCTTGTTCCTCACCACCTTGCCATCTTTATTGTGTTTATTTTTAAACACCCATTTTGTTCCTATGACATTCTTGTTAGTGGGTCTTGGAACCATCTCCCATGTTTCATTCATCTCATTTTGATCTAGCTCCTCATTAATAGCTTTGACCTAGGCTTTGTCTTGTGCAGCCTTTTCAACAGATTTAGGTTCAACTTGTGAGAGTAAAGCAGTAGCTCCCACAATTCTTCTTCTTGTTGTAACTCCTACTGATGGATCACTTATTATCTGATTTCCTTGATGAGCACTGGTCCATGTCTTCTTCGTCTTTCTCTTTTGCACAATCTTAGTTGCAAGTGAATCTCTTTCTTCATCTTCAAACTCACTCTTCTCTAAGTCTGAAGTTACTTCTTTTTCCTCTTCTTCATGTTGGTTTGATTCTACATCCATCTTGAAGTCATCTTCTTCATTGTCCTCAGCTTCTCCATTATGCATTGTTTTCCAATTTTCATCTATTCTCACATCACTAGAAGTGACCACTTTTCCCAGTTTATGTAGAAAAACTCTGTAACCTTTTGTCTTTACTAAGTATCCCACAAAGATGCCTTCATCTGACCTAGCATGGAATTTTCCCAAGTTTTGCTCCTTGTTCTTCACAAAACATGGGCTGCCAAAGATTCTAAGATACTTAGCTATTGTCTTCTTCCCACTCCATAGTTCATATGGAGTCTTATCAGTATTGGGCCTTAGTAAAACTCTGTTCAGTAGGTGCACGGCTGTAAATGTTACTTTTGCCCAAAATCTTGTGTGAAGCTTGGATTCCAAAAGTAAAGTTCTTGCCATTTCAACCACAGCTCTATTTTTCCTCTCTACCACCCCGTTCTATTGAGGTGTTCTTGCTGTTGCCATCTGATGGTGAATTCCATGCTTTTCAAGGTAATCTTCAAAAGCTCCATTTGTGAATTCAGTGCCTTGATCTAACCTCAATACTTTGATCTTCTTTCCACTCTCATTTTCGGCCAATCTTCTGTATCTCTTGAAGCATTTCAAAACTTCTAACTTGTGTTTGAGGTGCATGATGCAGGTCCTTCTGGAATAATCATCAACAAACAAGATGAAGTACCTCTCACCATTCAACCCTTTTGTTCTCATCGGCTCACACAAATCATTATGTACAATGTCAAGCACTACTTCAGAATTGAACTCTTTGGTCTTATACTGCTTTCTAACCTATTTTCCTTAAAAGCATGCTGAGCAGACATACTCCCTCACTCTTTTGAGGTCTAGAATGTCTTTGATTGCATGAGTAGTGGTCAGTTTCCTCATGTTCTTCTGTGTTACGTGTCCCAGCCTCCTATGCCAGAGTTGATTTTCTTCTTCTTTCATAAGTAAACAGTTGTTTGTCTTGTCCTCATCAATCATATATAAATTTTCAATTGTTCTCTTCCCAGCTGCAACAGTATTGCCTTCTTACTCTTTACTTGGCAATCTATTTTTGTAAATATCACTTTATGGTCTTCATTGCATAATTGGCTGATAGATGCTAGACTATATCTGAGTCCTTCAATGTGCAGAACATCTTTCAGCTTTCCTTTTCCAATATTTACTGACCCTTGACCATTGATGTTAAGTGAATCATCATTGTCAAACTTGACTCTACCTTCTCTTGACTTGTTTAGTTTTGATAATTTACTCTTATCTCCTGTCATATGTGAAGTGCATCCACTATCAAGGATCCACTGCTTATCCTTGTAGTCAGCCTTTAGTGCAATTTCAACTATATTAGCCACCTCCCTTTTAACTTTATATTCCTTCTTTTAAACTGGCTTAAAGATAGCTTTCTCCTTTTTCTCAACTTTAACTATACCAATTGCTTTCACTGTGCCATTGAGTGTCTTCTCTTCCTCAAGGAGAAGTGTCATGCATCTCTTGGCATTATGGCCATCCTACCCACACGTTTCGCACTGTTCCAAGTTTACTAATATGGCAAACGTTTTCTTTGAAACCACTGGTTTGGGCTTCCACCAACAATTCTTGTCAGTGTGTCCTTACTTTTTACAGTATATGCAAGAACTCACGACATGTGTTCTCTTCTGAATTTTGTATTGTCTCCCCCTGTATGCAACATCGGATCTTCTCAAGTTGGAGACGTATATTGGCCTTCTCCACCAGCATTTACTTTCCTTATGACCCCAAACTCCATAATAAAGACAATAACCTTGAAACTGCCTCTTCTTGGGTCTAATCACAACTTGTTTTCTTATATTGATTACTTATTGTGTAGGCAAGGTTGCTGGCTTTATTGCTTATGTGGCTTTCATTTCATCCACCTTCTTCTCCTTCTTTTGTTCAGTCATTGCCCTTGGCTGGCTGACCTTCTTTTCTTCAATTTTGTTTGCAACTCTAGGTTACTTCTTCAAATCTTTTTTATTTTCAGCCTTCATTGTTCCTGGCTGATCAGTCTTTTCTTTTTGAGACGTAGCAGCTATGGGCTGCTGCTCTTTAACCACATACATCATTTTTGGCCTTGGCTTTGGTTTGATAATTGTCTTCTCTTCTTCAGTTATCTTCTTCTGAGTCATAGCCTTCTCTTTCAACTTCTGTGGCAAAGTCTCATTCTTTTTAGGCAGTACAGCATCAAATTGCTACACTTTCTCTTCATTCTTCTTTTCTCTTGTAGAGCTTGTTTCTCCTATCACTTCAAACTTCTGCAAGTTCTCTTCACTCTTTTTGAGTTGTTGCTGAAGTCTCAGCAACTCTATCTCTATTTCTTCAATTGTTGAAGTCCTTGAGTCAAACTCCATAGTAAAGTCTTCACATATTTTGATATGTTCTTCGAATCTTCTCTTCAAGTCAATATGTTTAGCCCTTGTTTTATCCTTTTGACTTTCTGCTTCCTTAATCTTTGCTTCAACTTGTTTTATATGGGCCTCCAACCTTCTTATGGTTCTGCCCCTTTTGATTATCTCCTTTGAAGCTGCTTCTAACTCAGCTTCAAGATCTAGTTCTTCTTTATCAATCTTCTCTTCCTCTTCAGAGGTTGAACTACCACATCGAGCTGATGCCATAAAGGCATGCTCATTTGATGAGTCTACATCTTCCTCCTCATCGGCTTCTTTTGTCTAGCTCACATAACTCTTGAATGAGCCTCTCTTCTTCTTCTATGGGTTAGTAGTCTTCTTGTTGGACTTCCTTGACTTGAATGATGGTCTTATCCATTTTGAATTCTGCTCATCATCACCATCCTCATCTTCATCATCAAGTTTCACTTTGCACTGAGAAGTAAAGTTTCCAGTCTGCCCACAACGATAACATCTCAAGGACAACTGTCCTTTTCCCTTCTTAGACCCCTTTTTGAATTTCCTTGTGAAGTAAGCCAACACTTCACCTTCACTTTCTTCCTCATCATCATCATCATCCTCATTAGATGATTTTTCGTCTTCTTGTATCTTCAAGTGTCTCATAGCTTTGAAAGTTGCCTCCTTTGATAGCTTTGATGTTGAAGAGCTTTCAGTTGACTTTATTCTCATCTCATATGCAATGAGATTGCACTAGAGATCATGCAATGACATAAAATTGAGATCTCTACTCTCCTCTATGGCTGCCACCTTTGAGGCAAACCTTTTAGGCAAAATTCTCAGAATTTTCTTCACAATAGATGAGTCCTTCTTGTTCTTCCCATGACTTCTGAGGTCGTTGACAGCATTAGTAACCTTGGGGAAGAACTCTTGGATTGTCTCATTCTTTTGCATTCTTAGGGATTCATATCTTTCCTTGAAAACTTGAAGCTTGGCCTCTTTCATTCTACCATCACCTTCATAGACCTTCTGCAATCTATCCCATATCACCTTAGCAGATTTGCAGTCTATAACTTTAGCATATTTAGCATCTATCAATGCTGAAATGATGACATTTAAGGCCTTCCCATTGATCTCAAACTGCCTTAATTCCTCTAGGGTTGAATTTTTACCTTCTTTTGGAAGCTCAAAACCCTCTTGTACAGATTTCACCACGTTCATGCCCATAGTTGCAAATACCACCTGCATTCTCACTCTCCACATATGGTAGTTGGTTCCATTAAAGATTGGAACCTTCGTGCTGTAAGTAATGCTGATGCTGGTACCGACATCCATTTCTCAGTATGCTGAACAAGCTAAAACTTTTGAAACCCTTCAAACTAGTACACCAAGCTGTTAAGCTTCAAACTGGTGAACCTGTGCTCTGATACCAATTGGAGTTCCCTACTTTACCCTAGGATCTACTAGTCTGTAATATTGAGAGAGGGGATGAATCAGTATTACACCCCTTCTTTTTAATTGATAGGTGAACAACTTCAAACTCTTCTCAGAAATGAACTCTTTCTCAGATTCAACTAAAGTAGATCTATTGTTACCTACTAGTCACAATAGTCCCCAAAGTTACCTTTTAGACATCTTGCCTATTAAACAAATTGGTTGTTCTTGATTAGGTCTTCTTTTAAGTTATGGGTTTAATGATTCTTTAACTGCGTTCACAACTCAATTTAAAACACAGAATGTAAATTCAAAGCAAGGACATGAGAGATTTACATGGTTCTGTCAATGTGACGTACTCCACGGTAGTAGGGATTCTTCCTCTATTGAGACAATCCACTATACTTGAGAACACCAATATAGTATTCCCTATGATTACAATGGATGTCTTAATCTTTTACTCCTTTCACTATTGCAAATACGGAGCAATCACAATACAAAGAGTGTCACTTACTATGTCTACCCTTCTTCTAGCTTGTGTTACCTTTGTTTGATTTGAATAGACTACTTCACTACTGCTTGGAAGATCACCAAAACTCTCTCTAACCTCTCTTGAAGAAATCTGGAAATACGTTGAGTTCTCTCAAATGCTACACTGAATTTCTTCTCTAGGTTTTCTCACCCAACTCCTGGTCTCACCGTCTCACGACCTGTACTCATGCTTCGGGTCTGCCTTTTCACATCTCACAACCTGCCTCACGCTACTAGTCTGTCGTTTTACGCCTTATGGATTACCTCACGCTTTTGGTCTGCCGTTTCACGTCTCTCAGCCTACACCACACTCCTGGTCTACTGTTTCACGTCTCTTGGCTTGCACCACGCTTCTGGTTTTGCTGGTTCACGTTTCTCAACCACCTCACACTTCTGGTTTTTCTGGTTCACGTTTCTCAGCTACCTCATGCTTCTGGTTTTTCTGGTTCACGTTTCTTAGCCTGCCTCCCACTCCTAGTTTTGCTAGTTCACGTCTCACGTTCTAGTCTGTTGTCTTATCTTCCAGGTGGTCTCACGGATACTAGGTCTAGTCTCACCTAATCTAGTTTCCAGGTCTAGTCTGTTCTAACGTCTCACCTTCTCCAGGTCTCATATCCTCTCTTTCTCCAGGTCTGGTCTACTCTAACATATCACCTTCTCTAAGTCTCACGGATCTGATTTCTTTTTTTGTGGTTGCACGGATTTCTACTTTTACGGGTGTGCCGTTTCTGTCTTTGGATGGTGTGCTCTCCCATTTCTCTCCAATGTTGTCTCTTTCACGTTAGCTCTCCCGGTGGTCTGGTTTTCACGTTGGCTCTCCTAATGGTCTGGTTTTCACATTGGCTCTCCCGGTGGTCTGGTTTTCACATTTTCTCTCTCGGTAATCTGGTTTTCACGTTTTCTCTCCCAGTAATCTAGTTTTCACGTTTTCTCTCTCGATGATCTATTTTTCCCCTTTGCTCTCCCGTTTCTCTCCAACAAGTCTGTTTTCACCTTTGCTCTCCCGAAGGTCTCTTTCTCTCTTTTTCTCTCACGGTGGCGTCTTTTTCTTTTTCTCTCACGATGGCGTCTTTTTTCTTTTTCTTTCCTAGTGGTATGTGTGTTCTGCCGTATACACTCGTTTTGTCGTCCCCCACTTTTCTTCCATGGGTCTTGGTTTATATACTCCCTTTCATGAAAACCCTAGTAGGGCTTACTATATCTGCAGCGAATTTACTTTCTTGCCCCTCTATGTGGCTTCAAATGACTTGCACACTTAAATCTAGTTGATAACAATTACAACCCATACAAGGCTGTGGGAACAACATCCTTTTTCCTTTTCTTATATTTTTGGTGATGTATGCCATGACTTTATCAAATTTACTATCACCATCTTCCTCTTTAGAGTTGCTGTTGGATTCTTCTTCTTGTTCTTTAATCTTTAATTTCTCCATTGCCTTGAAGGCCAACTCCTTCTTTGCCTTAGACTTCTTTTCTTTCTTTATTAGGGTTATTCTTATTTCATTAGTCACTAATATGCTGTATAAATCATCTAGGGGCAGCCTATCCAAATCTCTATCTTCTGTAGAGGAGACTTTGGCATTGAAAGCTTTCAGTAAAGTTCTAAATATCTTCTTTACCACAGTAGCATTGTTGATCTTCTCCATAACCTCTAATAGAGCATACAATTTCATTTACTCTTGTAAAGAAGGCATCCATAAATTTATCATTTAGCATCTTTATGTCTTCAAATCTACTCCTCCAAATTTATAGCTTGGCTTCCTTTATAACCTTGTCTTCTTCATAAATATTCTTGTATTTGTCCTAAATTTGTTTGGCTGTGTTGCACCCTATCACTTTGGTGAATTCTTTGTCTAATAAGGAGGCATATAAGATATTTTTAGCCTTTCCATCATATTGTAAATTCTTTTTATCAGTAGACATCATAACAACACCTTCAACAATAGGGGTGAAGCCACTGATAGCAGATTTAAACATATCCAGACCAAGTGACATCAGATATAAGAGCATTCTATTCTTCTATAATTGATAATTTTGTCCATAAAAAATGGGAATGCCCTTGCTATTTACACTATTCATACTCTTTATGATATTAATCAGTAGTAAATTTAAAGATTCACAACAATAACAAAACTTTCAGATCAAAGCAAGATAGATCAACAGAGGAACTAAGCTCTGATACCAATTGATAAAGACCTTCTTGGGTCTCACACTGAGAGGAGGAAGGAATGAATTAGTGTGAGATGCTTACTTTTAACAAATCTATCCTAGTTAAAAAGGTTTGGGATGGAGAACTCTAAAAAAGTAAGCACTTTCATCACTGTTAGAACAAAGTTGAGGAAAGATAAAGAAGGCAAAATGGTTTATTAGAAGGAATATAGAAAGTTGATTGGTAGTTTAGTAAATTTGATAGCATCAAGGCCTAATCTTGTTTTTATTGTAACATTTTATGCTAAATTTCAAAGTGAATGCAAGGAATTTCACCTTGTGGCTACTAAAAAAATCCTGAGATATGTTAAGGGTACAACAAATTATGATCTACTTTATAATAGAAGTGGACAACTTAATTTATATAGGTATACAGATGCTGCTTAAGCTAGAAATTGTGATGACAAAAGGTCTACATCAGGTGGTGCATTTTATTTGGGTAGTAAATGTGTTTTGTGGCACAGTAAGAAGCAAAATTCAATGATTCTGAGCACTATAAAGGCCGAATATATGGCTACTACTCAAACTTGTACTCAAATGCTATAAATGAAATAACAACTTGAAGATTTGAAGGTGGATATGCAACTGCCATTGTTGATTGATTATAACAATCAAAGTGTCATCAATTTATAAAAGAATCCTATCCAACACTTCGGATCTAAACATATTGAAATCAAGAGGGCAACCTTAAATTTAAGGAATCAATGTTAACTGTTGATGATAAGGCAACCCTAAACTTAAAGCTTATAAATACTCATGCAACTACCAAAAAAAAAAAAAGATAGGGTGAGTGGCAAAAACACAAAAGAGAGCTACAGAAAACAAAAGAGATAGCTGTAGAGAACGAAAGAAAGAGCTGTAAAGAAATAGAAAAAAGTGGCAATGGGAGAAAGAAAAGAAAGAGCTGCAAAAACAAAAGGAGAAAGTTGTAGAAATAGGAAGAGTGGAGCAATAAAGAGGGAGAATGACAGAGGCAGGAAAGAAACCCAGCAAAGGCAGTAAAGAAACCCAGCAGAGGTAGAGAGAAACCCGGTAGAAGCAAAGAGCTAAAACCGACAAAGATAGCTAGTTGAGACCAGCAAAAAGAGAGTAGTAAGCACGACAAAAGAAAGTTATAAAACTAGCAGAGAGAGGGCAGAGACTGGGAATGAGGAAGGAAAGAATGGCAAAAAGCTTAAGGAGAGAATGGCAAAAAGTAAAGAACGACAGTGAGGAGAGAACAATAGAAAGAAAGGAAAAGATCAATTTTTTACACATGGAGAGATCTTTCTTAGGAAAGTTTTTACTATAACCCTTTTATGTACTTCTTGAAAAAGGGTAAGAAATCCTTGGGGTGATAAGAAGATCATTGTAAGTTATTAATAAGTGATCCTTCCATAGTGGTTAAGGAGAGATCCTTCAATTATATCATTTGTATCCCTTGATAACAATAGTAGAATGTATGATCTAAAAGAGATCCTATCACACCATAGATATAACTCACACATTATGGGTAAACCATATAAAAATCCTAATGTGTTCTTGGGTGCTTGTGCTTGCTTGATATTCATACGACCATTCTTACATAAAGAAGTAAGATAAAATTGGATCATCGACTTTAACAAGTCACATTGGTTTAATCTGGACAGATTTGTAAAAAGTAAGTATCTTACACTAATTCACCCTCTTCCCCTCTTAGTGTGAGATCCAAGAAGGTCCTTATCAACACAGAATGCCACATTCCAAAGTATTAGACAGAGATAAGATTTTTCTTAGCTTATTCTAACAGTAACTATTGAAATTATTGAGCAGCAAGTTGAACCTCAACATTGCATATCATCTTCAAATAAATGGGTAGTATAAGAGGCTAAATACGTGCTTAGAAACTTACCTATGTTGTCTGGTTTTCCAAAAGCCTTACTAGTGGAGCAAATGGTTACATCTGGCTAAATGGTAAGATAATAATAGCTATTACTCTATCTTAAAGCTGTTACCTTTGCAAGCTTTCTATAGTTATAAACCTCCTCTCCTGTTAAAGTTGCCCATCAATGAGTCCAAGGTAATTGAAATGGAAGCATGGTTATAAGAGAGGCAAAGAATAACTAGTCTTTTAAAGGAACAGCTAGCCCAAGCACAACAAAAGATGCAACAGTATGTAGATAAGAAAAGAATTGTTGTTCCCACAGCTTTGTATGGATTGTAATTGTTATCAACTAGGTTTAAGTGTGCAAGAAAGTAAAGTCACATGGAAGGGCAAGAAGGTAAATCCATATGGAAGGGCAAGAACGTAAATTCGCCGCATAAGCCCTAGAGGGGCAAGAATGTAAATCCACCATGTAAGCCTTATTAGGGTTTCATGGAAGAGAGTATATAAAGACCTTGGAAGACAAAATTAGGGTAAGGCCAACACAATTGAATATAGGGAAAAACATGTGGAAGAGAGAGAAAACACCAAACCCTACACAGAAGAACACCACCTGCAAAAGAAAAGAGAAACCGTGCAAGCAAAGAGAGTAGCCGTAGTGAATAGTGTAGCTGTAGTGAACAGTGTAGTCGTCGAGTAAACAGTAGCCATATAGTGAAGGCGTCAGACGAAGAGAGAGAAAACACTTGGAAGAGAGAGAAAAGAAGCCGTCGACAGGAAAAGAGAGAAAATGAAGTAGCCATTAGATGAAGGAGAGAAAAAAGGAAGAAGAGGAGAAGTCAGCAAATTGAGCAAATCGAAGCGGACCGGCGGACGAAGAGAGAGAGAACATCAACGGCAAGAGAACGGCAGAATAGGGGTTTGACGCCAAAATAGAGCAGCCATTGAAAAAGCCGTCGTCGGAAAAGAGGAAAGGTCAACAGAATTGAGAAAGAGAGATGGACGAAGAGTGAGACACCACTGGAAGAGCAGACAATAAATCTGCGACAACGTGAGATAAATGGGTCGACACGACTAGATGGTGAGAGAGAAACCACGACACAGCAAGAGAGAGAAACGGGTCAACGGCAAAATAGAGTGGATGATCGACGAAAAAACAGATAGAGACGGCTGAAGGTAGGTGGATGACAAAGACATATACAGCCAAATCAAAGTGACAGAGAAGGAGAGGAAAAACCTGATCAAGGCCAAAAACAGACCACCGGGGAAGGAGAGAAAACATGGCCAAAAATACCGTTGACAATAAAGAAAGAGAAAATTAGATTTGGGGGCTAAATGAAGAAAAACAGACCACCGGACGGAAGAAAACCAGAAACAGACAGGGGTGGATGGTCGATGAACAGTGACCGGCAAAAAAGGGAAAACAAAATCTCATACGACCAAAGGAGGTGTGAAACGAACAAGGGTAAACCAGAAATATACGTGAGGCGAGCCATGAGACAGCGAGATCATGGGGCAAGGAGATGGGTGAGACCGTGAGGCGGTGAAAGTAGGAGTTGTGTGATACAACGTAGAGAAGAACTTTGGCAAAGCACGGAAAGAACTTAACGTATTTCTAGATTTCTTCAAGAGAGGTTAGAGAGCGTTGCGGTGAACTTTTAAGTGACAGTGGAGTAGCCTTTTAATTCAACAGAGGCAAGACAAGTTAGAAGAAGGGTAGACACAGTAAGTGACACTTTTTGTATTGTACTTGCTTAGTAATTGCAATAGTGAAAGGAGCAGAGGATTAAGACATCCATTGTAACTGGAATTCTTAAGTATAATGGATAGTCTTGGTAGAGGGAGAGTCCCTACCACCGTGGATGTACATCACGTTGACGGAACCATGTAAATCTCGTGTGTCCTTAATTTGCTTTACGTTCTGTGTTTTGAATTGAGTTGTGAACGGAGCTAAAGTATCAGTCAACCCATAACCTAACGAAAACCTAAATAAGAACATCCGAATTGTCTATTAGGCAAGGTGTTTGAAAGGTAACTTTGGGGACTATTGTGATTAGTAGGTAGCAATAAATCTACCTTAGTCGAATTTAAGAAAAAGTTCGCTTTTAAAAAGAGGTTGAAGTTGTTCACTTACCTGCGAATTGTGAATTGTGGTGATACTGATTCACCCCCCCTCTCTCAGTATCACAAACTAGTAGATCTTAGGGAGAAGTCAGGAACTTCAAGAACTTAACAAGTTTTTGCAATAGGTGATTAGGTGTACTTAAAGCTTCAACCTTATAGGTAGATTTTTATAGCTCTTTGCAAGAACTATAAGCTAACCACCAAATATTATAAGTTATTGTAAGTGGTTACTAAGGTGGGGCAAGTGGCTTACAAGCTATAACTTCCTCTAGGATCATCCATTCACCCAGTGTTCCATATGTCCTTACTAAAAACACTTAATGGGGAGTAACAACAGAAGTTTATGCTACAACTACCTTAATAGGCAAGGATGGACAACTTTTAATGGAGCCAATGGTCGTATTAGACAGGAGGATTATTAAGTGAAATAATAGAGTTATTACACAAGTTCTCATTTAGTGGACAAATATGTTACTTAAAAATGCCACTTAAAAAGATTAGTCCTTCATAATTAGTCAATGTTTGAAATTCTCGCTTTAAGGACAAGGCTACTCAACCAAGGGGGAATTGTTATGAATTTTTAAAAATGGTAAAATTTGAAAAAAGGTTGTGGGTGTTGAACAGAAAAGGAAGGAAACATTAATGGGAAGTCAATGTGCATCTTAGGATAAAGGCTTATCAAAGGCGTGGATGTAATATGGTTAACGAAAGAGGGTTGTCAAGTTACATTAGACACTGTTAGTAAATAAATAATATGTTACATTTTGTGTAAAGGTACCAAAGGCTAGAATATAAGATTGGAATATGCCATACTTATAACTACCATAACGAAATTCATTTTGCTGGTTAAAAATAATAGACTTGAATTTTCCTTTCTCTCTCTAAATTTGTTTCTCCCTCCTCACTATCTGCATTCTCTTTTTCTCTTTTCCCATATTTCCCTCTCTCGAATCTATCTTTCATCTTCCTTCCAAACCCTTGGGTCTTAATTTTGTGAGGAACTTAACATCTTGATTTGCATTTAACTGCATCTTGAATATCTTGGGTGTTTTTTTTTTAAAATTGTATTTTATAACTTAGTATTTGAACATGTAAATTGTTTGACACTAATGCTAGCTTTGGATACTAGAAAAATCACTTGAAAATATCAAAGTAGTTATATTTTTACTTTAGAAATCTGGAAAATTTATAATTGTGTATTCAAAGTATTTTATAACTAGTCATCATGGTTTTCTTTTTGTTTAAAAAATTCTAACAAAAGAAAGATGTAAAAGCTGAAAGAGAAGACATCATATTTTTTCTTGAAGTATTATTTTTCTTTAATTTTTCCAAAAGATCTTCTTTTGTGTTTTATTAGCTCTTGTTTGTTGATTAAGTAACATTTGATCGATTATGAATGTGGCTGGCATAATAGGTCATACTTAAGATAAAATTTGATGTGGAGTATAAATGGTGGGATCTGTAGGTGTTAGGCGTAAGTTGGTCAAAAAGATATCTAATTATAGTTAAGCTTGAACTAGCTAGAAGATAGCTTTCTCCTTTTGTTCAGCTTTAACTGCACCGTTTGTTTTCACTGTGCCATTAAGCGTCTTCTCTTGCTCAGGGAGAAGTGTCATGCATCTCTTGGCATTATGGTCATCCTGCCCACACCTTTCACACTGTTTCAAGTCTGCCAATATAGTAAACTTGTTCTTTGAAACTATTGGTTTGGGCTTCCACCAACAATCCTCGTCAGTATGTCCTCGCCTTTTACAGTATGTGCAAGAACTCATGATAGGTGTTCTCTTCTGAATTCTGTATTGTCTCCCCCTGTATACAGCATCATATCTTCTTAAGTTGGAGACATATATTGGCCTTCTCCACTAGTAGTTACTCGCCTTATGACCCCAAACTCCACAATAAAGGCAATGACCTTGAAACTGCCTCTTCTTGGGTTTACTCACTGCTTGTTTTCTTCTGTTCATTACTTGCTGTGTAGGCAAAGTTGCTGACTTCTTTGCTTGTGTGGCTTTCATTTTAGCCATCTTTTTCTCCTTCTTCTATTCAGCTATTGCCCTTGGCTAGCTGACTTTCTTTTCTTCCTGAGACGTAGCAGCTATGGGTTGCTGCTCTTTAACCACATACATCTTTTTCGGCCCTGGCCTTGGTTTGATAACTGTCTTATCTTCTTTAGTTATCTTCACCTGAGTCACAGCCTTCTCTTTCAACTTCTGTGGCAAAGTCTCATTCTTCTTTTCTCTTGCAGAGCTTGTTTCTCCTACCACTTTAAACTTCTGCAAGTTCTCCTCACTCTTTTTGAGTTGTTGCTAAAGTTTTAGCAACTCTATCTCCATTTCTTTAATTGTTGAAGTCCTTGAGTCAAGCTCTATAGTAAGGTCTTCACATATTTTGGTCTGTTCTTCAAATCTTCTCTTCAAGTCAATATGTTCAGCCCTTATTTCATCCTTTTGACTTTCAGATTCCTTATACTTTGCTTCAACTTGTTTTATATGGGCCTCCAACCTTCTTATGGTTCTGCCCCTTCTGATTATCTCCTTTGAAGCTGCTTCCAACTCAGCTTCAAGATCTGGTTCTTCTTCATCACTCTCCTCTTCCTCTTCAGAGGTTGAACTACCACCTTTAGTTGATGCCATAAAGGCATGCTCATCTGATGATTCTTTATCTTCCTCCTCATCATTTTCTTTTATCTGACTCACATAACTCTTAAATGAGTCTCTCTTCTTCCTTTGTGGGTTGGCAGTCCTTTTACTGGACTTCTTTGATTTGAATGATGACCTTCTCCATCTTGAATTCAACTTATCATCATCATCCTCATCTTCATCATCAAGCTTCACTTTGCACTTAAAAGCAAAGTGTCCAGTCTTCCCACAATGATAACATCTCAAGGCCAATTGTCCTTTTCCCGTCTTAGACCCCTTTTTGAATTTCCTTGTGAAATAAGCCAATACTTCACCTTCACTTTCTTCCTCATCCTCATCATCATCCTCACTGGATGATTCTTCCTCTTCTTTTATCTTCAAGTTTCTCATAGCTTTGAAAGCTATCTCCTTTAATACCTTCGTTGTTGTAGAGCTTTCAACTGACTTTATCCTCATCTCATATGCAATGAGATTACACTGGAGATCATGCAGAGACATAGAATTGAGATCTCGACTCTCCTCTATGGCTGCTACCTTTGAGGCAAACCTCTCAGGCAGAATTCTCAGAATCTTCTTCACAACAGATGAGTCCTTTTTGTTCTTCCCATGACTTCTCAGGTTGTTCACAGCATCAATAATCCTGGTGAAGAACTCTTGGACTGTCTCATTTTTCTGCATTCTGAGAGATTTATATCTCTCCTTGAACACTTGAAGTTTAGCCTCCTTCATTCTGCCATCACCTTCATAGATCTTCTGCAATCTGTCCCATATCTCCTTGGCAGATTTGCAGTCTATAACTTTAACATACTCAGCATCTATCAACGCTGAGATGATGACGTTTGAGGCTTTCCCATTTATCTCAAATTGCCTTAACTCCTCTGGGGTTGGGTCTTTACCTTCTTCCGAAGCCACAAAACCATCCTGTATGCATTTCACCACGTTCATGCCCATGGTTGCAAATACCACTTGCATTCTTACTTTCTACATATGATAGTTAGTTCCATTGAAGATTGGAACCTTCTTGCTGTAAGTGGTACTAGTGCTGGTACTGGCTTCCATTTCTCAGTATGATGAATAAGTAAAACTTCTAGATCTCTTTAAACTAGTACACCAAGTTGTTAAGCTTCAAACTAGTGAACCTGTGCTCTAATACCAATTGAAGTTCCCGACTTGTCCCTAGGATCTACTAGTTTGTGATACTGAGAGGGGGGGTAAATCAATATCACCACAATTCGCAATTCGTAGGTAAGTGAACAACTTCAACCTCTTCTTAAAAGCGAACCCTTTCTCAGACTTGACTAAGGTAGATCTATTGCTACCTACTAATCACAATAGTCCCTAAAGTCACCTTTCAGACACCTTGCCTAATAGACAATACGGATGTTCTTGTTTAGGTCTTTGTTAGGTTATAGGTTGGCTGATACTTTAGCTGCATTCACAACTCAATTCAAAACACAGAACGTAAAGCAAATTAAGGACACACGAGATTTACGTGGTTCCGTCAACGTGACGTACATCCACGATGGTAGGGACTCTCCCTCTACCAAGACTATCCACTATACTTATGAATACAGGTTACAATGAATGTCTTTAATTCTCTGCTCCTTTCAATATTGCAATTACTAAGCAAGTACAATACAAAGAGTGTCACTTACTGTGTCTACTCTTCTTCTAGCTTGCCTTGCCTCTGTTGAATTGAAAGGCTGCTCCACTGCCACTTAGAAGTTCATCGCAACGCTCTCTAACCTCTCTTGAATAAGTCTGGAAATACGTTGAGTTCAATGCTTCACCGAATTTCTACGTTGTTTCACACAACTCCTGCTTTCACCGTCTTACGGTCTCACCCGTCTCCTTGCCCCACGATCCCACTGTCTCACGGCTCGCCTGTCTGTTTTTCTCTCTCTTGCTGTGTAACCGGATTTCTCTCTCTTACCGCCGGATTTCTCTCTCCTCGCCGGATTTCTCTCTCTTCGACCGTTTTCGATTCTGCCGGTGGTTTCTCTCTCTTCGTTCAGCCGGATCTCTCTCACTGTCCAACCCGAATTTCATTTTTTCGTTCACCGTCGGGTTTCTCTCTCTTCCCGCCGGTCTACTCTGATTTGGTCGTCGGGTTTCTCTCTCCTTCCGATCTGGCCGTATAGGTCTTTACCGTCCGCCCACTTTCGGTCGTCCAGCCATGTCGTCTCCTCGCCGACCGTTGATGTACTGGTGGTGTGCCATTCCTCGCGGGTTTCTCCTTCTCCGGTCTGCGTTTTCTCTCTCTTCGTCTGTCAGCTACATTTTCTCTCTTTTGGTCCGCCGGTTTGCTCGATTTTCCGACCATCTGTTTCTCTCTCTTCCAACGTCTAGCCGTCGGATCTCTCTTACCCGTTCCCGATCTGGTCTCGTCTCGTTCCAATTCGGATCTGGTCTCCCTTACGACTCACCTTCCTCAGCCGCCTTTCGGCCGTCTTATGTTTAACGTTCAACCCCCTTCGGCCACCTCCTTCTCTCTCAACGGATTTGCCTTTTTGCTCGATTTTCCGACCGTCGATGGCTGCGTTTTCTTCTCCTTTCCGTTGACGGCTGCTCAATTGTTTCAACCGTCCACTCTCCTCACCGATCGTCTCGCCGTTATATCTATTTCTCTCCTATTTCCAACGACGGCTTTACTGTGCGGTTACTGTTCACTCGACAGCACTATTCAGGACGGATACTGTTCACAACTGCACTGTTCACGAGGTTACTGTTCACAACGGCTCCTGTTCACTCGATTCCTTCGGTGGTGTTCTTCTGTGTAGGGTTTGGTATTTTCTTTGGTTGATCGGTTGTTTAGGTTTTGCTGAATGCTCAATATTGCCGACACCTTATTCTTTGTCTTTCAAGACCATTATATACTCTACTCCATGAAACCCTAACAGGGCTTACGGAGTGAATTTACTTTCTTACCCTTCCACGTGACTTTATTTTCTTGCACACTTAAACCTAGTTGACAACAATTACAACCTATACAAGGTTGTGGGAACAACATTAATGTTAAGTTTTAGCTCTTATCATTAGATCATGCAGTCCCCTTCATAGGGATGTGGGGTTTGATGCCTTAATCCTTATTGCTTTGCTCTTATATGGCTAATTTGTTGTCATTTGTTCAATGCGAGGCATTTTCGTACCCCAAATTATGTTATAACAGGTTTTAAAAATCATATGGTCCAATGGGAAATTGCCTTTTTTATTCAAATCTCCTTAGCTTTTATGCTAGTAATACTTTGTCTACTAGCTAGAGTGTAAGGATGTATCAAATTCATTTAAATATTGAGACATTAGTCTTGAACTTAATAAAGTGGAGATGATTGCTTTGCTTGCTCTTTGTTGGATAGTTAACTATCAACTGAATTTTACCGCAAAAGAAGGGCTTAAGTAGCAAAAGTGGATAGAGTTTCTGGAAGAAATCTGCCCACCATTGGGTTCTAAACAACACTGTGATATCAGAAGTCCTTTCTACAACCATGGAAAGCCTAGAATCTACCAATCTTAAGTTACAAGCAATAGATACTTCTATTGTTGTAGGGAAGATATCCCTAATACAATTCACTGATGAGAAACCACTTTTTTCAACTTCATTATAATCATAATAATCAGCTGAGGCTCTTGTTGTTACAAAGGATGAAGGAGAAGTTGGTGGTATTAGTTGAACTCTTTTAAGTGCTTATTTATATTAGTAGTCTTTTTCATACTTGCATAAGTTCATTTCTATTTTCATTCCAGCTAGCGTGTCTTATTTAGGACATTTTTCAAAGTTTTAATGTTTCGAGGAAAATGCAAGGTCTGAGAGTTTTAGGACTTAGCATGCTTAAAAAACTTCATAATATTAACTATTAGTTAAACTAATTGAAGATCATGGCTTTTTGCGACATTTCAATAGTTTCCTTTTGAGGCATTTTGTGACTTAAAGGGTTTATAGTTTGGCATTAATCTTTGGGACAATTTTTAATCTTGGGGGAAGCAAGAAATGTGCTCATTTACATCATTGACTAGGTGTTAGCCTATTAAACTCTTCTCTATTCTAGAAAAGAAATGGCAAAGATAAAGAGTTATCTCTTTATTGACAGCTCATTACCTTGTTGTATGCTTCAATTATTCTCACTTGAATGGCGCTTTAGTCACGTGCTGCATTGCAAGCTTAGGAGTGGAAGGAAATGTACAAAGGACCGACCGAGTATTGAATCCTTGTATGTCCATCATGTCATAACATGTCCACAGAAGGGAAGCGCTACAGATGTAGAAGAGGGGCGATGACTTGCATGTCACTGATTATTTTACATGTGACTGAGACACTCTATTATAAGTAATAATTTTAAAAAAAATATTATTATTATTATTTTATTTTTAAATTAACCAGACTTAAGTTCAAATTGAAAAAATTATTATAATTTTAAAATATAATTACCTTTAATAAAAAATTAAAATCAATTTAAATGCTCATCATGAATAATAATACTACTATTTTACTACTTTTTACTTTGTCTTTCTATTTATACTTCATTTATATACCTGTTTAACAAGTATAAATGCACATATATTAGCATTTTGAAAATTTTGAGATAGAACGCAGAGGAAAAACCTTTTATAAAGACATTGTATTTTGATTTGAAATTTGTTAACATTAATAAGTATGTCTAATAAAGATCTTTCACCTTAATACATTTATGATGATTTGAACAATAATTTCTTAATAGTGAGATTCTCTAAAAGTATTTAGATATTTTTGTGATAATGTTTTGTATTAACAAATTTATTTTTAATAACATTACTTTGAAATTTTGAACATATTTTTTCCTCTTAATTTTATGTTTTTTTTGGTGTTTCTTTTATTATTTTTTTAATTTCTCCATTAGAAGAAGATGATTGGGACTTTTTTTTTTCTTTTTCAATTTTCTAAAGGCAATTTTTTTTTATAACTAAGCTTATTTAAAAAGGGGCAAGAAGAATCTTTAAAATTTCATAATAAAACTAAGATATGAAACGAGAAATTAAAAATTCAGAGTCCAGCCGTTTAAAGCATCAATGCAACGTTGCTTTTCAAAAGTATAAGTTGTCCTCTTCCCAAATAAAGCGGCAACATTTATCAAAAAAAAAAAAAAAAAGGTATAAATATATCCTTTTTTAGGCCCTAAGCCCAAATTTTTAGGTTTTTCCGTTTCCCTCTCTGTTCTCCCGTAGCTGTTCAGCTCTACGCAAATTTGCCTCTCTCTTGGCCTTCTCTGTCTATAGTATTATTATTATTATTATTAATTGAATATATATATATATATATATATATATATATGTATATATAGATATAACAGACCACAGGCAGGCACGTCGTCCACTTGTCTCTCAAAAACCCTAGCACTAGCAGCAGCCGTGCACTAACGACAAATCTCTTACCAATGGGTACGTACGTTCTCAAATTCTCCTCCCTGTTTCTTTATTCTTGATCGTCCAATTCGATTCGGTTCTGTATGATTTTTTAATTATTATTTATTCATTTTTCTTCCAATCTCTGTTAGATTACTTAGAAGAGTCGTCGATGGATGCTCGATGTTGCTGTGAAGTTTCTTGTCGATCTATCTATTATTTTGAACTTGCGCTGTTGATGATTCTGCGAGTCTCTGATCTTGACTTTTTTTTTTCTTGAAACTCATGGAAATATATATATATATTGGTGAAGAAAGAGGGTTTACTAGGTTTTCCCGTACGTGTGGAGTTATTTTCTTTGATTTTAGTTTCGGTAAATTATGCGTATTTTTTTCTCTGATTATTGAATTCAAAAGAGCACAATGTTTCTTTGTATTTTTTTTTTCCTTAAGAAAAAACCTTCTTGGGTGGTTCTTGATAAGGAATTCGATGATGCTCTGTATTTTTTGTTGACTTGGCTTCTATTGTGCTGGTGGCTTATAGTGATGAATTTATGGTTTTGATTTTATATTTCTTGCCTGATATGCCGTGCTTATAAGTTTTTTTGTTTCTTTTTTATTTTATTTATATTATTATTTTTACTTTTTAGATATTGAGGAGGAGATTCGTTCCTTGCAGCTTCACTCCAGATGCCATTTGGGATGTCTTGTCGTTATTTCTTTCTTGTTTTAGTAAAGGGCCACATTTCTCATTGAGGATTTGAATGAAACTAGCAAGTTTATGATTATTTTGCCTTGGTTCAATTGAATTTGAACTTGAATGGGGCATTTTACGAGTGAAAGAGGCTATGAATTCCTGTTTGCTATTTTCTGTTTCTTTATTTTTTGGTTCTGTTTTTCTTTTTTGTGGGGGGGACTAATTTGGGACTTTTGGAAAAATTATGAAGCTTTGGCTTTGATTCTTGTTTAACTTCCTGGGACTTGTGATTTTGGGGTCCCATTTTCATTTTCTTATTCTGTAATTTTTGTTTTAGATAGGCTTTAATCTTGCTGGGTTCATTATGTTCTTGGCAAGATGTGGTGGGATTGTTGAATTTTGAGTTTGGTTTTGCAGGAAAGCAATAATGTTGAATCACTTTGCTGTTGACGACAAAGCATTGCTGCCACTGCAAGTCAGCAACCACATTTCCTTGCCTTAATTTAAAATTAAAATTCTTCATCTTCGTATTCAAAGCAGAAGGGTGGTTTCCAATAAGAAAAATGTCCTCTTTTAGGAACGCTATTCCTAGAAGGGCACACAAGGAGCGAGCTCAACCGTACGTCTCTATTACCCTTTTATTGATTTTAATTTTTTTCTCTAGTTTTTTGGCCTGTTAATTAGTAGCTTTTCCTGGGTTTTAAAATCTGGGTTTGGGCAGGCACTCAAGGAAGAAATTTGGGCTTCTTGAAAAGCATAAAGACTATGTTATTCGTGCAAAAGCTTATCACAAGAAGGAGGAGACTTTACAGGTAATGTTCTTGATCATTGTTTTCTTTGAAGCATGGCTAACTGCCTTATTTTTCAACAATGCTTAGTCATGGGTATGCCTTTGGATCACAGAGGCTTAGAGAGAAAGCCGCTTTCAGGAATCCTGATGAGTTTTATTTCAAGATGATCAAAACTAGAACTGTTGATGGAGTTCATCAGCCAAAGTAAGTTTTTATGTTTCAGCCTTTTATACTTTTGTTTATTGTTAGATTGTTTCTTTTTGCTAAATTGCTTTTTCTTGATGGCATGGAAAATGTTAGCATATGCATATGGATTTTTGGTCTTTGGATTGAATGACTTTAGTCATTCACACGATAGAAATTGCCTGAATGCTTTACTTTTCTTTCTTGAATGTGATTTTCTTGTTTTTCTATTTGCATTAGGAGTGAGGCAAACAAGTACACCCAAGAAGAACTCATGTTAATGAAGACACAAGACATAGGATATGTTCTTCAAAAATTGCAAAGTGAGAAAAAGGTGAATTTTATAATTGTAACTTTTAAGATCCAGTTTCTGTTAATGTGAATTTGAGTAGCTTTTAGGAAGTGATTGCAAATTCGAAGTCCTTTTTTGTGTCCAGAAAATTGAAAAGCTTAGTGGAACATTGCACTCTTTTGATATTTGGCCCTCGAAAAAGCATATCTACTATGCTGAAGACAGGTTTGGTTTGCCTAAACTTTTATTGTTGTCTTCAGAAATCATACTTTCTGTTGTCTTAGCCTGGGGTCTATCCAAACTCCTCTCTTTACTCCTCTCTAGTTTCTTTTTCCTTCACTTTTCCCTTAGTGTGCCTATTGCAGAGAGGAGGCTAAAGAAATAGAGTCACGTTCTTCCAAAAATGAAGCAGTGACTGCGTATGTGGATGTCCCTGATGTCATTAAGAGGTAAGAGGAACTGGTTTGCTTTGTGAGACTGATGATTGACTTGCTACCATTTTTGTGCAATTTTGTTCTAGAAAAATGTACTACCTTATAGCCCCACAATGTACTACCGTCCCCCCCCCCCCCAAACCGCCCCCCAAGAAAACAAAAACCCCAAAAGGGGGGAACTCTGGGTGGCAGTAGCACCAATGGACAGACTTAATCCATTATTCCTTTTAACCCTTGTGCATCTTTTTATTTAAGGAATAACCAGTCGTGTCCTGTCTGCTGTGATCTGTTTTCATATGTAGAAAAATGGCCAGTTCCTACAGGGAGTTAGAGGCACGAAAGAACAGAGCCAATCAACTGGAGAAACTGTATATGGACATGGCATTGCAAAAGGAATTGCAGGTATGAATCTCGTAAGATGAGCCATTGACCAATTCTCGGGTTATGCATGCAACTTTGATGATAAAAATGTCTTATTTTCTAGAAAAATGGTGTAAAGCGCAAGCTGCGTGAAGACGAGACTGTGCAACCGACTTCTAAACCAGTATATAAATGGCGAGCAGAACGAAAACGGTGAAATTTAATTCTACGAGATATGCGGAACTTCTCATTTTCTACCTGTGGCAGTACAAATTAATGTCACCTGTTTAGGGGAATAATAGTGGAGTTCAAAAGTAATTTTATGAATTGCTAATCTCTGATTGTTTAACGCTAGAAATCCACTTGGGTTAAAGTTGGAGAATCAAAACTTTTGTTCTTTCCTTTTAACATTATAAATGAGTGTAATATGTCCTAGTTGTATTACACATTATGTGCCGCAGACACAGCCTATGTTGATCGTTTGGGAACACTAACTCTGCCATTCCCAATAGCCCGCAATAATGAGCAGTGGATGATGATAGTCTTTAGACGCTTCCCTCCTATAGTAATACTCAACAAACTGAAACTGTTGGGAAACCATAGCGTTCTTGCTCTTCAAACTACCTCATTGATCTCAATTGCAAATAAGGATGCTTTATGTTCAAGCTTCAAAATATATTTTTACTTTTATGTCTTGTTGTTTTTCAATATTCTAGTTAAGTAAAAATTAAAAATTAGCAGTTTTAATTGGTTATTGGGGTTAGGTAAATTCACCCATCTTATGATTACATCTTATAATTGTATGAAAGGGCATTGCTGGAAGCAACAAGGCAAATTGCTTCTTGCACTGATTTTGCTTGTTTTCCTTAATTAAAGCTAGCCATATCTTACTTAATAATTAAATTTGTAATTGATACTATAAAAGCTAATTGTATCAATGAAAAGTATCATCTCTTCTTTGTATGTTTTTTTTTTGGTCTTAAAAAAATTACTACAAAGGTCTTTATTTTCTTCTGATTCTTTTATATGGTATTAGAGCATATAAGATTACATGGGAACCTAAAATAAGAGAGAATTGAGGTACCTTGTTGTTAAAATTAGAAACACAAAAATCTTACTGTCAAAATGGCAACTAGTGGCTTGTTTATATAATCACCTCTTATCTTCTCAAGAGAAAATTATCCCATATGGACAATTATGGTAAAGACTTATTTGAAGGCATTTGACCTCTAGAAAATTATGGAGGGAGAGGATCAAGTTCCTCAACTTCCTTAAAATCCAACTTTTACTTAGATGAGACATCATAGTGAGAAGACCACCAAAATCTTTAAGGTCCTAACTTGCATCCACTTTGTAATATTAGATCTTGTCTCTACCAAAATAATGGTCTATGAAACAGTCAAAGAAACTTAGAACAAGCTTGAGGAAGAGTATCATGGCAGTGACAAGACTAGGTACATTTATGTTCTAAACTTTAGAAGAGAGTTTGAAGCTTTAAAAATAAAAAAAACAGAAATTATAAAATAATTTGCTAATAGGCTTATGAAAGTCATGAACCAAATCATGCTATTAGGAGAAGAATTAAGTGATTAAAGGGTGGCTGAGAAGGTTCTATCATGTTTGTCCAAAAAATATGAAACCAAAATTTCCTTTTTGGAGGACTCAAAAGATTTCAGTAGTTTTACCCTTGTTGAGCTTATTAATGCATTGTAGGCATTAGAGCTTAGAAGGCAAATTAGATAGGAGGAGACTCATGAGGCTGCACTGATGATAAAAGCCAAAGATAAAGGTTAGGCAAATAGGTCAAATGCACATAAGGAAAAAAAAAAAAAGAAAGAGAAGAAGGAGGGAGGTGGAAAAGAAGTTGAAAAAGGAAAAAGTATGGTCCTTGTAAGCACTATAAGAAGACCAACCACTTGGAGAAATTTTGTTGATGTAGACTAGACATTTAGTGTAACAACTGTAAAAGAATGGGGTATATGGCTAAAGTTTGCAAAGAAAAGCAAGTTGTATTATCTAGCTCAAGTTGTTGAAGGGAAGAAGGAGGAGTTATTATTTGTGGTAGCATATAAGGCTACAGAATGTATCTTTGGAACATGGCTAATAGATAATGGTAGCACTTATCATATGACCTATGATATTGCTAAATTTAAAGATTTGGATCAAACTATTCATTCTAAAGTAAGCATTGGCAATCGGAAGTATTTAAAGGTTAAAGGGAAAGGGACTATGTTTGTAGATACCTTATTATGTATGAAGTATCTTTTTCGTGTTCTTTATATTCCATAAATTGATCAAAATTTGTTATGTGTTGGTCAATTTATGGAAAAACATTATGCATTGATATTTAAGGATGGAAAGTGTAAGATTATTGATCTTAAAGGTCATGATCTTCTGGTTATTGCCATCCAAAACAAAAGTTTTGTTGTAAATCTAAATGAAGAAAACAGCAATGCTCACCCTAGCTCTCTTGATGAAAGCATATTGTGGCATAAAAGACTAAGGCCTTCTAACTATCTTTCCATAAGGCAAATGCATGATTTGACTTTAAATTTACATGCAATAAGGGTTCGAGCTCCTATTTGGGAGGTTTACTTGAAAGGAAAGTAATTTCAACTTCCTTTTCCTTAATCATAAGCCTAAAAGGCCATAACAAAACTACAATTGATCCATACAAATCTCTATAGTCTTATAAGTGTTCCCTCACATAGTGGCAATAGATATTTTATCACCTTTATTAATGATGTAATCAAGTTTTCTTGGATTTACTTCTTGAGACTTAAGTTTAAGGTCTTAGAGATCTTTTTCAAATTCAAGGCCTAAGTTAACAAATAAGCTAGTTGTAGCATTGTTAGATCAAATAATGGATCTAAATTCATAATAGATAAATTCAACAAAGTTTGTGAGGAATTTGCAATTCATCATCAACTCATCGTGCCCTACACTTCGTAATAAAATTGAGCCAGTGAGAGGAAAAATAGGACGTTAATGTAGATGACAAGGTGCCTATTATTTGAAAAAGATATGCCCAATGCTTTTAAACAAAAATGCAAACACTACTAACTATTTCCAAAGTAGGCTTCCTACTAAAGCCTTAAAAGGAAACACTTCATATGAAGTCTAGTAGCTAGAGTCAAGCCTTTTATATAGCATCTTAAGGTCTTTGGTTGTGTATGTTATATCCTAATACTTGGTAAAAAAGGGACAAGTATTATGATAGATCTCAAGCTCGTGTCTTCCTAGGATATAGTAATCAGTTTAAAGCCTACAAGGTTTATGATCTAATAGTTAAAAAAGTAATTGTAAACAAACGTATTAGATTCAATGAAGAGGCAAGCTAGAATTGAAACTTTAAATAGGCTTTAACTAGGGAATTCATATTTAGACCTAACTCCACTCTTTTGTAGGCAGAAAAAAATACTCATACAACATAGGTAGTAGACATTAATCATGAGCTAGTGAAAGGAGTTAAGTCTTAATATATGTTTATGTAAAGGGAAATGTAGCTATGTTAAAACCAAAAAGCTTCTCACAAGCCTTACAACAAGATGTTTAGAAAGTTGTAATGAAGGAAGAAATGCAAATGATCCATAAAAACTAGACTTAGGAGCTTATCGATAGACCAATCAACAAAAATATGATTAAAGCCAAGTGGACCTACATGATTAAACTGAATGTAGATAGTTTAATCAACAAGCACAAAGTAAGGTTAGTGGTTAATGAATATTCTTAACAATTTGGTATTGATTATATAAAAATCTTTGCCCATGCTAGCCTTATTTACTACAAAAGGCTAGAAAATTTTTTAGTTAGATGTCAAGTTTGTCTTTTTGAATGGAAATTTGTAAAAATTAATTTATGTAGAGTAGTTAAAAGGATTTCAAGTTGATGGAGCTAAAAAGAAAGTTTAAGTTATTAAAGAAGGTACTTTATGCGCTTAAGCAAGCTTCTTAAACTTGGTATAACAAAGTTGACACTCGCTTACTTTAGGTTTTTTCAAAAAACAAAGTGAAGTTACCTTGTATATCAAGTCAAAAGTAAATGACTTGTTAATTGTGTCAATTTATGTAGATGACATCTTAGTCACTAGTAATAGCATACTGTTAATTGATCACCTTAGGATTAAGTGAAAGAGGTTTTTGAGTTGATTGATTTAGGTGAAATGACCTATTTTTTTTGGAAATGGAGATTTAGCAAGATATTAATGGCATTTTCATCACTTAGATGAAATATTCCATTGAGCTACTCTAGATGTATGGTATGATCAATTACAAGCTTATTTTAACTCCATTAAACCCAAGAGAAAGTTTTGTAAAGAGGATGGTTTAGAGAAAGCTGACAACATAACATCTAAAAGCTTCTTTAGAGGTCTCTTGTACTTCATAGTAGCTAAACTTGATATGATATATGTCATAAGCATTTTGTTAAGATACATGCAAGCTCCAATTAACATAAACATTAAAGTTGCTAAACGAATCCTAAAGTATCTAAAAGGTACTTATAGCCATGGTATCAAGATCAAAATATCAACAAAAATCAAATTAATTAGCTTTTTAGATAGTGATCAAGTAAGTAGCAATGACATGAAGAGTATGTCTAGATACTTGTTTACTCTTGGATTAGGCACATTTAATTGGAATTTTAAGAAGTAAGGTATCATTGTATAATCATTACAAAAGCAAACTATATAGCTACTACTACTATAGTGAATTATGCAATATGGCTAAGAAAGTTACTAAGTGATTTGAAGAAACACTAGAATGAAACTATAGCAATTAATGTTAACAGTAAGTTAGTAATAGTTATATTAAAAAATCTTTTTTTCCATGGTAGAACAATCACTTCAAAATTAAGTTCCATTTCATAAGGAAATGTAATAAAAAGGAGGAGTGAAGCTGACTTATTACAACTCAGAAAATTAAGTTGTTTTAAGACATATTAACTACATTAAGGTTCAAATTGGGCTTGAAGTTGTTGCACTTGCATTGCTAATGTTTTAGAAGTTCCCAAATTTGATGCATGAAATTCTAATAGAAAACACCACATTTCTAGTTATATAAGGACTTTATTTTATTTTTAATATTTTCCTTAATTAGTCAAATTTAAATATTATTATTCAAGAATAACATTTAGAATATTTTTAAGAGATTTCGTAGGCTTTTAAGATAGACAATTAACATGTAAAGTGACAGTTATGTTGTGAAAGGATCACTCTTTAACCACTTACAATGATCTCTCGATTACAAAGTTGATCTCCCGATCACTCAAAGGATTGATCTCCTAATCACTTCAAAGGTCTTCCACCCTTTTTCACGAAGTTTATAAAAGGTTAGTAACTAACACTTTCCTGAGAAGAATCACTCAATGTGCACAAGCTGCTAATATAGAAAGCGGATCTTCTCCTTCCTCATTATTGGTCTTTGCTCAAGCTTTATTGGTCTCTTCTCTGTAAGGTTTATCTTCTGTAGGTTCTCTCCTTTGCAGGTTCTCTCGACTGTAGGTTATCTTTGCTGCAGGTTCTCTTTGCTTGCTACTAGTGTTGCCTTACCTGCTGCCTCGGTAGGTTCTCTTCTTTACTACCGATGCTAGCTTGGCAGGTTTTTTCCTCTACTGTCAATGCTACCTTACCTACTACCTTGGCAAGTTTCTTCCCCTGTTGCCTTAGTAGGTTGCTTCATCTACTACCTTGATAGGTTGCTTCACCTGCTGCCTTAACAGGTTGTTTTCCTACTATTGGTTTTACTTGCCCTACTGTTGAGGCAAGTTTCCTCCTCTTGCTATTGGTGATGCCTACCCTATTGTCACCTGCTACCTTGGCAGGTTGCTTCACTTACTACCTTGGCAGGTCGTTTTTCTGTTGCTGGTTTTGCTTGCCCTATTGCCGAGGCAAGTTTTTTTCTCCTGTTGCCAATGTAAGTTTTCTCCTCCTGCTACTAGTGCTGCTTACCCTGCTGCCGGGACTAGTTTTCTTCTCCTGCTGTTGGTGTTGCTTGCTGCTGGTTGTGCTTCACATTGCTTGTTGTACTACAAGTTGCTAGTTGTGTTTCACTTATTGCCGGGGCAAATTTTCTCTTCTTGCTGCTAGTGCTACTTGCTGCTAGTTGTACTGCTTGTTGCTGGTTGTGCTGCAAGTTGTTGGTTATGCTGCATGTTATTAGTTGTGCTGCATGTTACTAGTGATGTCTGCACTTACTACTTGCTATTGGTTGTGCTTGTACTTGGTGCTATTGTTGCTGGTTGTGCTTACTGCTATAATTGCTATTGCATGTCTCCTCTAATTTAGTGTGACTACGGCACGTCTCCTTTGGTTTGGTATGGCTGTTGTACCTTTTCCTTTATTGGTTTGTCAACTGCTGCATCTCTCCTTGATTGGTTTATTGTTTACTCCACCTCTCCTTGATTGGTTTGCCAGTTATTATACCTCTCCTTGAATAGATGCTATAACTTCTTCCTTAAGTGGTTGCTGCAACTTTTTTTTCTCCTTTTGGTTTAGTTGGCTGTTGCCTTCTTCGTTTCCCTTAATAGGGCTACCGGTTGCTACAACTCCTCCTTCGATTGATGTGGCTACTGGTTGCTACAACTCCTTCTCCTTTTGGTAAGCTTGCCAGCTGCTGTACCTTGGCTAGTTGCACCTCTCCTTAGCGCTACACCTCTCTTTGGTGGCTACCTCCTTTGCCTTGTCGATCACTTTCTCTTTGGTAGCTACCTTTCTCTTTGCTACTCAACCTATCTTTGGCTTTAGGTTTGTTGTTCACCTCTCTTTGGCTTTAGGTTTGTCGTTCACCCTTACAGCCCTTGTCGTTCTCTTAATTTTTGTATAACCCACACATCAGTCTTGTAAAATGTATGGAGGTATTTATAGAGCCTTGAGATTAGGGTTACACACTCATCCATGGTTATTATTGATTCCTAAGGGTTGCCCTATAATCAACGACTAGGTTTGATTCCTAAAATTTAGGGTCAACGGTTAACATTAACTTCCTAAAATTTAGGGTCAATGGTCAAAGGTCAATAATTAGCCTTAACTCCTAAAATTTAGGGTCAACAATCAACATTGATTTATCGACTTCAGAGTTAACTTACCATTAACATTGATATCAAATTAACAAGAACAACTATATGAGATGTTGATAACAAATCCAACATTAGCTATCAAAGATGGGCTTAACAATCTCCCCTTTTGGTTTTATTGGCAACATATTAAATCCACAAATCAACAATTAAGCACAAGTAGTAGCTTTTGACATTCACAGCTCTTCCTGAAACATACATCTCCCTTTTTGCATGTACCTGTACCTTTAACTCTACTCCCCCTTTTCTTCTATTTCTCCCCCTTTATTTATCAAGCTACTTTCCCTTTTAATCAGTATATACGCTCTTTGGATTTATACAAAATATCTCCCCATTTCACAACAAATCTAAAGAATAATAAAAGAGGGAAGGGGAGAGGGGTTAGAGGCATACCTCAGCCTCTAGGGGGTGGTTTGGTTGAATACATAAGTTCAACTTTAATTTTTGGAACATCTCTGTTGATAGAGGTTTGGTGAATATATATGCAACTTGCTCCAATAGCTTCTTAGTTTGAATCTCCATATTTTTGTGGGTAGCATTCACCATCTTTCCTTTTTGACAAGTGTTACAAATTGCATTTCTTTCTTTTCTCAGCTTGGGTACATCTTTCACAACTTCATTTTTAAACAACTTGCTTAACCCTTTTTGTCCAAGATGTCCCAATCACCTATGCCACAACAAATTCTCATCTTTAGTGCTCATGTAGCATGTGTTTTTGCTTTTGGAAACTTGGTATAAGTTTCCATTTGTTCTTTCTCCCTTCTTAAGAACAGCATCATCACTTAATCTCTTTACTGTACAGCCACTCTTATTGAAAGTAACTTCATGTCCATCATCATAAAGTTGGCTAACATTGATAAAATTGTGTTTTAGCCCTTCAACATAAAGTATTTTCTTTGATTTCAGCTTTTCTGCACCAATTTTGGTAGCACCAATACCTTTAATCTTTAAGGCACCATCATTGCCAAATGTGATTGACCCTTCATCATTTTTTGCTACTCCTTTCAACATCTTGGATTCTCTTGTTATGTGTAAAGAGTAGCCACTGTCCAGGATCTATGGCTTTTCTTTTTTGGAAGCTTTTAAGGCTATTTCCATAACTATAGTCGTTTCTCTTCCTTTTCTTCTTTTTTGGCCAAATTTAAGAGCATGTGTAGGTATTCTCTTTTGCACTCCTTGACCAGGCAGCAATGTTTGGCCAAATATGAGAGTATGTATAGGTGTTCTTCTTTGCATTCTTTGATTAAGTAACAATGTCAAACAATCTTTAGCAGTGTGTCCAACCTTTTCGCATTTTCCATAGATTTCTCCCAACAAATCAAATCTATTCCTCAGTAGAATATGACTTCTTTTCACCTGTGATTGTCTCCTTTCTTGATAGAGTCTCCCCTTAGACTTTTGCCTCACATTCCTCTTTATTATAGACCCATTACTCCAGCATACATTAGTCTTGTGCCCATACTTACCATAGTTCTAGCAAAATCCTTCAAATTTGGATTTTCTTCTTTCACCAAGTTCATATCTCCTTTCTTTAGTAGCTGTTATGGCACCCTTCTTTCCATCTTTGACAACCTGTCTCCTTTGGATAGAAGTCTTCACCATATCTTCCCTAACCCATTTTAGCTTGGGTTGGTTTCTCTTCTCCATCATGTCATTGTGCTTGCTTTCAGGCACAAACACAATTTTTTTCTTTTCTACTACCTTCTCATTTGGCTTTTCAATATAGCCAAGGCCTTTCTTCTCTATGGTGTGAGGTCTTTGTTTGCTTAGACACTCATTTAATGTTTTTGTAGCATCTTCCTTGATGGCATTTGCTAAAGCTGACTCTCCTCTCACTTCTAAGGCCTACATAAAGCTTTCTTCATGCTTCTTCAATTTAGACTTAGCCTTATGGATCTTAACTTGTAAAATCAGCACCTATTGCTTTTATGCAATCACCTTAGCGCTAAGATCTTCGTGTATCTTGCCTTGCTCTGCCTCAAGTACAATCATCTCCTCATATTTTTGGTGATGTATGCCATGACTTCATCTAGTTCAATATCACTATCTTCTTCTTCAAAATTGCTATCAGATTCTTCATCTTGGTTTTTAATCTTTAATTTCTTCATTACCTTAAAGGTCAGCTCTTTCTTCGCCTTACACTTCTTTTCTTTCTTAATTAGATCTATTCTTATTTCATAAGCCACTAATATGCTATGCAAATCATCTAGAGGCATCCTATCCAAATCTTTATCTTTTATAGAGAAACCTTGGCATTGTAAGCTTTCAGTAAGGTTTTAATTATCTTCTTTACCATAATCGCATTGTTGATCTCCTCTTCATAACTTTTAATGGAGCACACAATTTCATTTACTCTTATGAAAAAGACATCCACAGATTCATCATTTTGCATCTTTATGTCTTCAAATCTACTCCTCCAAATTTATAGCTTGGCTTCCTTTATAACTTTGTCTCCTTTATAAATGTTTTTTAACTTGTCTAAAATTTGCTTGGCTGTGTTGCATCCTATTACTTTGGTGAATTTTTTATCTGATAAAGAGGCATATAAGACATTTTTTGCCTTTCCATCACACTCTAAATTCTTCCTATCAATAAGCATTATAGCAGCACTTTCAACAATAAGGATAAAGCCACTAACGGCAGATTTAAATACATCTAGACCAAGTGACATTACATATGAGAGCATTTTATTCCTCCATAACCAATAATTTTGTCCATCAAAAGTAGGAATGCCCTTGCTGTTAACAATGTTCATGTTATCCATGATATCAACCAATAGTAAATGTAAAGACTCAGAGCAACAACAAATAACTTCAGATCAAAGCAAACAAATTGGATTAATAGAGGAAACTAGCTCTAATACCACTTGATGAGGACCATCTTAGGTCTCACACTGAAAAAGGGGAGGGGGTGAATCAGTGTGAGATATTTGCTTTTTACAAATTTGTTCGGATCAACTTCTATGACTTGTTAAAGTTGATGATCCAATTACTTATCTTTCTTCTTTATATGTGCGTGGCCATATGGATATCAATCAAGTGTGAGTAGCAGAGAACACATATCAATTTTTATGTGGTTCACCCATAATGTGTGAGCTACATCCACAGTGTAATAAGATCACTTCTAAATCACAAAATCCACTCTTGTTATCAAGGGATAAAGTTATGTTGTGGAAGGATCACTCCTTAACAACTTACAATGATCTCCCAATCACTTAAAGGTTTGATCTCCTGATCATTAGAAGAGTTAATCTCTCAATCACTCAAAGGTTTGATCTCCTGATCACTAAATGAGATGATCTCCCGATCACTTCAAGGGTCTCCCACCCTTTTTCACAAAGTTTATAAAAAGGTTAGTAACTAACACTTTCTTGGGAAGGATCACTCAATGTGCACAGGTTACTAATGCAGAAAATGGATCTTCTGCTTCCTCACTGTAGGTCTTTGCTCAAGCTTTACCGATCTTTTCTTTGCAGGGTTTATCTTTTACAGGTTCTCTCGGCTGTAGGTTATCTCTACTACAGGTTCTCTCAACTTGTTGTCAGTGCTACCTCACACGTTGCCTCAGTAGGTTCTCTCCTCTGCTATCGATGTTGCCTCACCTACTGCTTTGACAAGTTTCTTCCTCTGTTGTCAGTGTTACCTCACCTACTACCTTGGCAGGTTTCCTCCCTTGCTGCCTTGGCAGGTTGCTTTACCTATTGCCTTGGTAGGTTGTTTTCCTATAGCTTGTTCTGCTTACCCTTCTATCGATGCAATTTTTCTCCTCATGCTACTGATGTTGCCTACCCTGTTGTTGCTTGCTACTTTGGCAAGTTGCTTTACCTGCTACTTTGGTAGGTTGTTTTCCTACTGCTAGTTCTGCCTACCCTACTATCGAGGCAAGTTTTCTCCTCCTGTTGCTGGTGCTACCTGCCTTATTATAGCTTGTTACCTTGACAGGTTGTTTTCCTGCTACTAGTTCTATCTACCCTACCGTTGAGGCAAGTTTCTCCTTCTGCTGTGAGTTGTGCTACAAGCTGCTAATTGTGCTGCACACTGCTAGTTGTGCTGCAAGCTACTAGTTGTGATTCACCTGTTGCTGATTCTGTAAGCTGTTGGTTATGACTATTGTTGGTTGTGCTTACATTTGCTGCTTACTACTGGTTATGCCTACACTTGCTGTTATTGCTGCTAGTTGTGCTTACTGTTGCACGTCTTCTATGGTTTGGTATGATTGCTGCACATCTCCTTTGGTTTGGTATGGCTGCTGCACCTTCTCCTTTATTGGTTCGCCAACTACTGCACCTCTCCTTGATTGGTTTTGTTGAGCTTATCTTTAATGACTAATGTTAGATTTGTTGTCAATAACATCTCACATAGTTGTATGTGTTGATTTGATGTTATGAATACTGTTGAGATGTAGAGAGGTTATTAGATAACACCGTTGATAGCAGTTCAACCCTGAAGTCAATGAGTCAATGTTGATTGTCGACTCTAAATTTTAGGGGTCAAGGTTGACCGTTGAACCTTAACCATTGACCTTAAATTTTAAGAAGTCAATGTTGACCATTGACCCTAAATTTTAGGAATCGAATCTAGCCATTGATTATAGGACAACCTTTAGAAATCAATGCTGACTATTGATGAGTGTGCAACCCTAATCTTAAGGCTTTATAAATACACCCACCTATCTTTCAAGATGTGTATGTGTTGCAAAAATTTAAGAGAGCCAGCTAAGGAGAGGTGAACGAAAAACCTAAAGCCAAAGATAAGTTGAGTAGTAAAGAGAGAGGTAGCCACCAAAGAGAGAGTGACTAGCCAAGAGAATTTGTAGCAATAGTTGACCAAGGGAGTTGCAGCAGCAATCAGCCAAAGAAGAGGTGACAGCAACCATCAAAGAAGGAGGTAGCCACACCAATCGAAGGAGGAGTTATAGCAACCTATAGCCACACTTAAAAAAGAAGAAGGAGGTAGCCCTACCAAAAGGAGAACAAGGTGTAGTAGTCGATAACCACACTAAACTAGAGAAAAAGGTGGGTAGCAACCACACTAAACCAGAGGAGAGGGCGTGCAGCAGCCACACCAAATCAGAGGAGAAGGTGTACAACAGCCACACTAAAGAAAGAAGAAGGTAGTAACCAGCCAAACCAAAGGGAGAAGAAGTTGCAGCAGCCACCTAAGTAATCCTGTAATTGCAGTAAAGAAACTAGCAACCTATAATAGGTAACAACTGTAGCATATCTTACACAACACTAATAGCAGTTTACAGCAATAGAGAAGAAAATGTGCCCCAGCTGCAAGTTCGACAGCTTGCAGCAGCAGAGGAAGTAACCTGCCAAGGCAGCAAGTGAGATAGCACCAGTAGCAAAGGAAGGAAATCTGTGTTCTGCAATAGTAGCCTACATACATCAAGTGATTCTTCTCAGGAAAGCGTTAGTCACAAACCTTTTGCAATAGTACCCTTAAAATGATTGAAAGATCAATCTATTAAGTGATTAAGAGATCAACTCTTTGATTGGGAGATCATTGTAAGTGGTTAAAGAGTAATCCTTCGACAACATAACTATATCCTTTGATAACAAGAGTAGATTGTGTGATTTAGTAGTGATCCTATCACATCATAGGCATCGCTCATACATTGTGGGTGAACTACATAAAAATTATCATATGTTTTTGGGTCCTTGCATTTAATCAATATTCATGCAACTACTTTCACATAAAAAAGAAAGATAAGAATTAGATCATTGACTCTAACAAGTCACAGAGGTTAATCCAGAAAGACTTAGAAAAAGTGAACATCTCACATTGATTCACCCCCTCCCCTTTTTAGTGTGAGACCTAAAAATGTCCTCATCAAGTGGTATTAGAGCCGATTTCCTCTGTTGATCCATTTTGCTTACTTTGATCTACAGTTGTTGTTGCTGCTGTGAATTTTACCTTTACTGCTGATTGATATCATGGATAGCTTGAATAGTGTTAACAACAAGGGCATTCTCACTTTTGATAGACAGAATTATCAATTATGGAAGAATAGAATGTTCCCATATCTAATGTCACTTGGTTTAGATGTTTTTTAATCTACTATTAGCAGCTTCATCCTTATTGTTGAAGGTGATGTTATGATGTTTATTGATAAGAAGAATTTGGAGTGTGATGGAAAGGCAAGAAATGCCTTATATGTCTCCTTATTAGAAAAAGAATTCACCAAAGTGATAGGGTGCAACACAGCCAAACAAATCTGGGACAAATTGAAGAACATTAATGAAGGAGACAAGGTTGTGAAGGATGCCAAGTTACAAATATGGAAGAGTATATTTGAAGATATAAAGATGCAAAATGATGAATTTGCGGATGCCTTCTTCACAAGAGTCAACGAAATTGTGTGCTCCATTAGAGGCTATGGAAAGGAAATCAATAATGCTACTGTGGTAAGGAATAATGAGAACAATTTTAGGTCTCACACTCAAAGGAGGGGTGAATTAATGTAAGATTCCTCTTTTTATAAGTTGATTCGGATTAAACCTCTGCGACTTGTTAGAGTTGATGATTGAATTTTTTATTTTTCTCCTTTATGTGAGTGTGACTATATGAATATAAATTAACGCACAAATACCCAAGCACATATGGCAATTTTACGTGGTTCACTCACAATGTGTGAGCTACATCCACGGTATGATAGGATTACTCCTAAATCACGCAACCACTCTTGTTATCAAGGGATACAACAATATTGTGGAAGGATCACTCCTTCACCACTTGTGAAAGGATTACTCCTTAACCATTTATAACGATCTCTTGATCAAGGAGTTGATCTTCTGATCACTTCAAGGGTATCCCACCCTTTTTCAATAAGTTCATCAAGAGTTTATAGTAAAACCTTTCCCAGAGAACGATCACTCAATATGTATAGACTGCTAGAGCAGAATATGGATCTTCTCCTTCCTTCGTTGCCAATGTTGTCTCACCCACTACCAGTGCTGCCTGCATATGATGCTAATGTTGTCTATATGCATTGTTGTTGCTATTCACGGGCATTGTTAATGTTGTCCACACGTATTGTCGTTGCTTACCGCACATGTTGTTCCTGCTATCCATGCATGTTGCTACTGCCCGCTTGCATTGCTACTACTATCTATATGCATTTCGCACGCACTACTCCTACTGTCTATATGCATTGGGACTACTTACTGCACATGTTGTTCCTACTGTCCATGCATGTTACTCCTGCTGTTTGCACATGTTGCTACTATTTGCGTGCGCTATTGCTTCTATCTGCATGCGTTGCTGCAGTCCGCATGGGCTGCGGTTGCTGTCCATATGCACTGTTCCTGCTATCCAAACGCACTGCTGCTGTACACTCACGCCACTGTTGCTATCCGCTTACGCTACTGCTATTTGCTCACCTCGCTACTGCTATCAGCCTGTACTGCTGTTGTTTGTTGGCGCCGCTACTGCTATCCGCACACACTGCAGTTGTCTTCTTGGACCGCTGTTGTTATCCCTGTGCACTATAGTTGTCTTCTCACGCCGTTACTTCTATCCCCACATGGTGTAGTTGTTTTCTCACACCTCTACTGTTTGCACGTTTTGTTGCTGGTGCAGGATACTTTTGCTGCTGCTCCACCTCTTGTTAGTTGCTACCTTGGTGGTTTGCTAATGTCGGACCTTTCTATTGCTGCTTCACCTCCTGTCGGCTGTTGCTTCACCTCTTATTGGCTACTACTCCACCTCTTACTGGTTACTACTACCTTGGTGGTTTGCTAGTGTAGGTGGCTGCCTTGGTGGTTTTTGTTGATAGGGGTCACTGCTTTGGTGGTTTGCTGATGTCGAACCCTTCTACTGCTATTTCACCTCCTGCCGGCTGCTGCCTTGGTGGTTTGCTGGTGCAGGTGGTTGCCTTGGTGGTTTACTGGTGCATGTAGTTGCCTTAGTGGTTTTTGCTGATGCGAGTGGGTGCCTTGGTGGTGTTTACTAGTGCAGGTGGCTGGCTACCTTGCTCTTTTTCTTTCCTCCTTAGCCAGCTGCACCTTACTACTTCTCCTTGGTGGCTACTGCACTCTCCTTGGCCAGCTACCTTACTGCCTCTCCTTGGTGGTTGCTACACTCTCCTTGGCCAACTGCCTTGTTGCCTCTCCTTGCCTTTAGGTTTACTGTTCTCTCTCCTTTGGCTGGCTCTCTCAATCTTCTGCAGCATACCCCTTTCTTGCAAAACGCATGGGGGTATTTATAGAGCCTTGAGATTAAGGTCACACAATCATCAGTGGTCATCGTTAATTCCCATATATTGCTCTACAATTAACAACTAGATTTGAGTCCTAAAATTTAGGGTCAATGGTCAACATTGACTTTCTAAAATTTAGGGTTAATGGTTAATGGCCAATAATTAATCTTGATCCCTAAAATTTAGGGTCATGGTCAACATTGACTTCTTAACGCCAAAGTTAACTTATCATCACCGGTTTCTCCTAATGACCTCACTACATCTTAACGGCATTCACAACATCAAATCAACACATAAAACTGTGTGAAATGGTGTTGACAATAAATCCAACATTAGCAATCAAAGATAGTTTCAACAACCATGCTCTTAGAGCTTGCTTTAAGCCATATAAAGCCTTGTTCAATCTACACACACTTGAGCCATTATGATCAAGTATAAAACCATCAGGCTATTTGATAAATACCTCTTCTTCAAGCTCTCCATTTAGAAATGCAAACTTTACATCCATCTGATAGGCTTTATAGTTCCTTCGAGCAACAATGGCTATGAATATTCTGATTACTTCAAATCTAACCACCAGAGCAAAGGTCTTTTCAAAGTTAGCCCCTTCTACTAGTGAGTAGTCTTTGCAAACAAGTCTTGATTTGTTTCTTACTACCTCACCTTTTTCATTGAGCTTATTTCTGAACATCCACTTGATTCCAATGATGTTTTTCCCTTTAGGTCTAAGTACTAAACACTAAGTGTTGTTCTTTTCAATTTGTTCAAGCTCTTTATTTATAGCACGCACTCATTTCTTGTGTTTTAATGCTTCTTCCAAAAACTTGGGTTCAACCTTAGAAATCAATAAGGTTTGTTCACCACCTCTTAGTCTTCTTCTAGTCTGCACAGAGTCCTCTTTCCTGCCAATAATGTTTTTGGCCTCAACTTCAGTTCTAACTCTTCTATGAGTTTGGGAATGCCTTGATTCTTCTTCTTCATCACTTGTAACTTGAGAATCAACATCTTCCTCATGCTAAATAGCCTTGGATTCATCACTTTCAAATTCCTTTCGGCTGTCATACATGGCATCTTCAACTTCTTTATGCTGTGATTGCATTGTGGCACAATCTTTAATCATTTTCACAGCTAAGTTGTCCACCATTTTTAGCAACCTTTTGTTGTAGCATTTGAAGCCTCTTCCATTTGGTACATAGCCCAAAAATATGCCTTCATCAGCTTTCTCATCAAAGTTACTGAGATGCTTACCTTTGACTTTAATAAGGCACAGGCTTCTAAACACTTTAAAGTGTTTTACACTTGACTTCTTTGCATACCATAGTTCATAGGGTGTTTTCTCTATATGTAGTCTCATCAAGCATCTGTTTTGAATCTGAGTTGTAGTGGTGATAACCTCTCTTCAATAGCCATATGAAGTACCAAGCTCAGCCAATATGTCTTGCCATCTCCACTAGGCTTCTATTTTTCCTTTCAGCCACTTCATTTTGTTGGGGTGTGTAAGGACTAGCATATTTATGCTTCACTCCATGCTTCTCCAAATAATCTTCCAATCCACTGCATATGTATTCTGTCTCATTGTCTGTATTGAGCCTTTTAAAATTTCCTCTCAACTGGTTTTCAACCAACCTCTTGTAGCTCTTGAAATTATTGAGAACTTCTGATTTATGTTTCAAAAACATAATGCAAGCCATTCTTGTAAAATCATCAATGAAAGAGATGAAGTACCTATCACCCTTTATTGATCTTTTTCTCATAGGCCCACAGATGTCTGAATGGATAAGCTCTAATGGCATCTTTGTTTGAACCTCCACATTTTTGTAGGGAGCATTCATTATCTTCTTTTTTTGACATGTGCTGCAAATTGCATCTCTCTCTCTTCCCAACTTGGGTACATCTCTCACAACTTCATTTTTGTACAGCTTGTTCAGCCCCTTCTGTCTAAGATGTCCTAATCTTTTATGCCACAAAAAGGTCCTCATCAGTAACCCTAATCTTAATGCTCTATAAATAACCCCATGCACCTTACAAGACAAGTGTGTATGTTGCAAATTTTTTAAGAGAGAACGGCAAACCTAAAGGCAGCCACAAAGAGAGGTGTAGTAGTCGGCCACACCAAGAAGAGTTGAAATAGTTGACCACACCAAGAAGAAGGTGCAGCAGCCTGCCACACTGAGGAGAGCAGCAACCTTATAACTTTTTCTTTTTGGTTATGTATGTCATGAGTAAGATTCAATTAAGTTTAAAAAACTCATAACTTGTTTGAATAAGTAATCCTCCAACTTAAAATTAATTAGACTAATTATTTTCCTTAAGCATGGTAGTGACTAAATTTGGTAGACAAAAGCTAGTGAGCTTTTGAAACTTTAAACTAACACATCCTTATCAATCTCACCATGTTCTTTCATGTGAGATATTCTTTCAGAGATTTGTTTCTTTAGAACTTGTTTTGATTCTCTTGGAGTCACATTGACAGAAGCGTGCATGAACATCATTAAGGCCCTTTTTGTTATAAGTTATATAAGCCAAATAATCTACCTTATAATTAATTTTTTCTTTTGTTAAACCCCCTTAAGTTTTATTGGCCTCTTTTGTTTATTATAAACCCATATTACAAGCTTTAAACCTAAAAATTAATGTCTTTACCCAAGTCATAGAGTTAGTGAAGCATTGTTCATCATTCTAATATGCATGGGTGTGTAAAAAATAAGTGTGAGGGTGTTTGGATTTATGGCATGGCTATTACTAGTGAAATGGAACATGTTTTTATTCTTAATTTATGTGTTCTATTGTTGTTGTTTATATTGTTTAAAAAAATATATAGAAAGAGAAAGAGGAAGTGATGGAGGAATTACTTTTAATGTTACAAATTATTTATATTCATAATCCTTTTTAAAATTCCAAGAAAGGGGTCAATTTATACATGATATTTACAAAAGTAAAAGTTGTTACAAAGGATTGTTCCCTACTGTAAATGAAAAGTGTTCCTTTTCAACATCCTTTTTAAATACAAAGTTTTACATGGTTTAAATGCTTTAAAGCCAAATTGAAAAAACTACTAAATGGTGTGATTGGTTTTACATGTCTTATATATTCGAACTTGAGTTGATTCATTTTTGCTTCACTAATTTTCAATGGCTCTTAAGCTATATTCCTAAATATTTCCCACCTTGATTCGAAATCCTGTTATAACCCTTGAAAAGTCCTTATAATTTATGTTATGCATGTGATCCCAATGATGAAGAATAAGAAGGTATCCAAGCCTATGGTAAATTGTTTCCATTGGAATGAATTTGAGTGAAACACATATCCTTCAAACACATGAAAGTTAAGTGTTTATTTTTGTAAGGGTCTATGTATTTAGTTTACTCTATTTTTGAGTGAAAATGCCTACTAAGTAATTATAAGTTGTTTAAGAATATTTATTTATGATATGTTATGAGTTTTAAAGATTTTGGTTAATTTTGTTAATGCCATTGCAACCTTGATATTTTTCAGAAAAGTGAATTTGAGTTTTACTTAAGGATGAGCAAAAGTTAAGTATACGAGAATTTAAAATGCAAAATGTCATAATTTTTCTCTCTTAATATTTAGTCTTTTATACTTATTTGTGCATAAATGTACTCATTATTACTATATTTTGATTTAAGATGCAAATGAAGGTGTTAAATGAAAATGAAGCTGATTGGATGATTTTGGATAGTTTTAACATCGCTTTATAATTATTAAATGCAAAATGAAGCTAATTAGGCGATTTTGAACAATTTTGACATTACTTCATAATTTTTAAATGTAAAATGAAACTAATTAGGTGATTTTAGATAGTTTTGACATCACTTCATAATTTAGGCATAAAGATCTATAACTTTCACTAAATTTTAAGAGATATTGGTTGCATTAAGGTTAAAAGTAAGCTTGAAGTTGCCGCACTTACACTACTAATGTTCTAGAATGTTCCTTAGTTTGCAATTTTAATATGTAGACCTGAAAACACCACTTTATTTTTTAAAGGTCCCAAGTTTTGTGCATAACATTCCAACTGAAAACACCACTTTTCTAGTTATACTATCACTTTATTTTATTTTTAATATTTTTCTTAATTAGTTAGACTTGAATAATGTTATTTTAGAATAATATTTAGAATATTTTAAAAAGATTTTGTATGCTTCTAAGATAGACAATTAATGTGCAAAAAGGGGAGGAAATCATTAGATGGCAAACACATCTCTCTCCCCCCTTCTTCTCTATCTTTTCCTTTAAATGTTCATTCTTGTCTTACTTCGCTAAATTTTGATAATTAGTCAAAGGAAACAAAAACTTGGGAATGAAAAATTGTGAGATCTAATTTGTTTTCATTATTCATTTATGCTTTAAGTATCAGATGTTCTTCTGTACTTATTTTCATAATTGTCTCATTTAATTATTAAAAGGCTTACTAATTTATTAATCATTGTAATCTACTAATGTATTAGATATCAAATTCATAATTGTTTAATCCCTTTAATTCATGAAGTAACTAAGATTTAATGATCTACTACATCAAAAATTATTAAATCTTAGGAGGCATACTTAACTAAATTAAATGCAACCATTTGTACTTATGTTATTTAGTCTCATAGATTTTTTTAATTCTCAATGTCGTTACTAAATTAAATCTTTAGCACTAGTCTTGGGTTGTTTAGTAGTTAAAGTTAATTAGATCATTTATTTTTTATTTAACTACAACAAAAGAAAGATAGGAAAATAATTCTAATGATGAATATTCAAAGTAAAAATAGATATATCCTTACATAAATGACCAATTGTAAAATTCTAATGGTGGATGTTTATACAGACTAAGGTTCCTTCTTTTGATAGAATTTGATATTTTAATTTGAATTGTTCCTTTAGTTGTTTTTCTTAAAATTGTTTTTGTTATATTCAAAAACCCCCCTTCCTTGTTTATATAGTATAAAACTAAGCTAAATACATTTTGTGAGAATGATCCATACTCACATTACTACATGTCTTTTTTGGAGTATAAGTTTTATTTTGGGTTGCCTACAATAGCACACTATGGTTAATATAATGGCATACTAGCAAAAGAAGGCCCATTATCATAATAAGTGTGTCCAAGAATAACTTTTCAAGAAAGGCAACCTAGTTATCTATAAGTGGAAGGGAGCAAAAGCTAGAAGGGATCTAGCAAGTTGGCACTTAATTGAGAAAGTCCCTACAAGGTGGCTATAGTCATCTAACTTAGGAGCTATAAGTTGAAACAATTAGATGACATTCTAATTCTAAGGATTTAGAACGTAACTATATTGAAAAGTTAGGATTAGTAATGCCTTGTACTTTCTTTTACTTTGAATTACAAAAATTTGTATCCCATTTAGCTTCAATGAAAAGAAAAGTTACCTTAAACAAAGTGGTTTATCAATGCCTCTTAAACAAATACCTAAGCATATAGGTACCATGCTAAATATAGAGGCACCAACCTAAAGATACTTAGGTACCAAAGACCTTAAAGATAAAGCCTAAAAAACCCAAAGATATGGACATCAAAGACCTTAAAAACTAAGCACCAAAGACATAAAAATATAAACACTAAAAACTAGCACTAAGCGCCAAAGGTTTAAACAATTGATAGTAAATAACTGAAGATATGTGCACCAAAAATGCAAACAATTAGACACCAAAGACCTAAACAATTAGTTGCCAACAACCCAAGGATACAAGTGCTAAAGACTTAAAAATATAGACATTGATGGCCTACTAATAAAAGCAACTTGGTTAACTATTATAATTCTAGCAATTGTAGAAAATCTCCTTAATTATCACTTTATCCTAAGAAATAAGAGCAATCCCTAAGGATAAAAGGAAAAGTCTCTAAAGTAGGTATTAAGGCAAGATATTAAAAGAATAATGATCATAAGCCATCATTCGAGCTATATAAAAGAAAAGAAAGAAGACAAAGAAACAAAAGAGGCAAAAAAAAAAAAGAATCTTAGGCATATAAATTCCTAACATGGTTTTCTTTTAAGCCAAACAAAAATCATGTTGAATGTTTAGCGATGATAACATAATTAGTGAAAAATAAGTTAACAAAATTTGGATGATAATGGAAATAATCCTTGAATGCAAATTTTGAAATGCATGTATTCTTAGCACAGCTTTTATTCTTCACCACTCAAAAACCAACAAAAAAACAAGTGAAAGGTAACCACTCTATAAAAAAATGTAGAATTTAAAACAATCAAAAAAATCATTTTCACACATAATTTCTAGTTGACATTTAAGGATTAGGTTATGGATAATTAGGTAATACATAGTAGATGCAAAAGGAAGCTAAATGATGGTAAAAGGTTGGCTTGAGTGAAACTTAAAATAACAACTAGAAAAGGCAATATTTGAGGCTTCATCTTCAAAGTCTTGATAAGGCAAAAATGATAATGCATTATGAGTTACTTATTGTCTTTACATTAATGAAAAAAAAAGGAAATGGTATGAAAAATCTTTCTTATTAATTCTACAAAAATATAAGGGTAGAACTTTCCTAGTCACTTGTATATAAGGAAGAGTAAAACAAATACAAGAAGTCTAGGAACCAATTTCCAACTAAATAATAGAAACATAAGCCAATAATAAAAAACTAATGCCAAGTATAAGTAAACAATAACTTTGATTACAAGGGACAAAGCCCACTTTCTTATAATTTGTGAAAAAAAGATGTCTATTGGTAAATGATACAACAAAAGATGATGTGTTAAAACTAGATCCTTAAGGAATGGTTCATGTACTTGAAAACAACAATATAAATGAAAAATAAGGAAAATGATGAGAGTGTGATCTTTTTTGCTTACTTAACACATATATACAAAAGGAAAAAAGGCATAAATTATAAACTAATAAAAAGCAAGTAGTTCAAGCCAAATCCACAAACAAGCTAGCCAATTTAAGGAATTAAGAAAGCTATGTACCACCAATTGAGGAAAGGAATTAAAGATGAATTAGTCTTGCATTTACAAAAAAACACAAGATTAATTCATCAAAGAATTTTCTCCAATAGTTTAACAAATGCTAGGATCTTTATGGAAAGAACTAGAAATCCTAATCTTAAAAAAAATTCAAACTACATTATATCCCTTATCTCTTGTTGTTAAATACAACACAAAGTTGTATATATTTATTATCTCCTCAAAATGAGAATATGATGAACATACACAACAATAGCTCAGAAATATCATTTAGTCTTAATCACTTGAGCAAATTACCATACCACTAGGTATAAATCTTTTTAAGGGAGACTTAAAATGGCAAAAAACCATAAAAAAAAAACTTTAAGGATAGGAGAAAATAAACCAAGAGACCTTATATTTATAAGATAAAAGGGTTGATTAGTAAACTTGGACATATGTCATAATTGACATTTAAATTAATAATTATGCAGGCAAAATTATTACCTACATTAATGAAGGCACAATAATCCATGGAAATGATAACTAGTGTGAAAAGTTGAAAGATGCTCAAGGTATAAATGTAAAGGAGGAAAACCTGTTCGCATATAATGCAAAGCTAAGAAAACATTAAACAATGGTTTATGGTTTACTTCTGATTATACATGAAGTTCCCGACTTCATCCTATGATCTACTAGTTTATGATACTGAAAGGGAGGATGAATCAGTATCACCACAATTCACAAATATGTGAACAACTTTAACCTTTTCTTAAAAGCAAACTTTTTCTCAAATTTGACTAAGGTAGATCTATTGCTACCTACTAATCACAATAGTCCCTAAAGTTACCTTTCAGATACATTACCTATTAGGTCTTCGTTAGGTTATGGGCTAGCTGATACTTTTGCTACGTTCACACAACTCAATTCAAAACACAGAATGTAAATCAAAGTAAGGACACACGAGATTTACGTGGTTCCGTCAATGTGACGTACATCCACGGTGGTAGGGACTCTCCCTCTACCGAGATAATCCACTATACTTGAGAATACTAGTTACAATGGATGTCTTAATCCTTTACTCCTTTCATTATTGCAAATACTAAGCAAGTACTATACAAAAAGTGTCACTTACTGTGTCTACCCTTCCTCTAACTTGTCTTGCCTCTGTTGAATTGAATGACTACTTCATTGCCGCTTAGAAGTTCACCACAACGCTCTCTAACCTCTCTTGAAGAACTTTAGAAATACATTGAGTTCTTTCCGATGTTTCACCAAATTTCTTCTCTATGTTGTGTCACACAACTCCTGCTTTCACCGTCTCATAATCTCACCCGTCTCCTATTTCACGATCTCACTGTCTCACAGCTCGCCTCACGTTTCTAGTTTGCCGTTCCACGTCTCACGCCTTGCCTTACATTTTTGGTTTGGCGCTTCACGTCTCACACACGTTTCTAGTTTGCACGCTTTGCTAATTTCATGACTCACGTACGTTTTTGGTTTGCCCTTGTCCGTTTCACACCTCCTTTCTAGCCATCATTGATTTTTCTCTTTTGCAACCCCTGTTCTACCGTCTAGCCCTGATTTGATTTTGGCCATATCGTCTCTTTTCCGTTCACCCACTTGGCTGTCACGGATTTCCTCCCTTTTCTACTAGTGGTTTGCTTTCCTTCATCCTGCCGTCCAGCCCTTGTTCTGTTGTCACTCTTCTTTAGCCGTATGTCATTTTCTCTCTTTCAGCCAGTCACTCTATTTGGCTATTCCGGGTTTTCTCTCCCTCGTCGTCCAATCTATTTGGTCATTCTGGGTTTTCTCTCTTTCAGCCGGTTGTCTGTTTTTCCCGTCCACCCTTCTTCAACCATTGCTAGGTTTTCTCTCCTTTCCCATCCAGCCGAATCTCTCTCACCGTCCAACCAGATCTCTCTGTTCTGCCATCCAATCAGATTTCCTCTGTTCTACCAATGGTCTCTCTCTCTTCTTTGGGCTGTCGGATTTTTCTCTCCTTTCTGCTGGTCACTATTCTTTGGCCGTGTTGTCTCCTTGCCAACCGCTAGTGTGCCAGTGGTGTGTCGTTCCTTTGCCGTCAACTTTTCTTTTTAGCCGTGTTGGATTTTCTCTCCTTCCCCTATTCTGCCGTCGGCTCACTTGGTTGGCCAAATAGGATTTTGCTGTTTCGCTCTTTCGGTCTGCTGTCCAGTCGTCCAGCCCCCTTCAACCATCTCCTTTTTTCTCTATTTTTGCCGACGGTATATATTTTTGTCCACCTCTTTTTCCGGTTGTTCTTGTGTTTCCATCGTATATGCTCTTTGATGTTGGCCTTACGCTAATTTTGTCTTCCAAGGTCTTTATATACTCTTTTCTATGAAACCCTAATAGGGCTTACGTTCTTGGATGTACGGATTTACGTTCTTCCAAGGTCTTTATCGGATTTACGTTCTTGCCCTTATGCGGCGGATTTACGTTCTTACCCTTACGCTGTGGATTTACTTTCTTGCCTTTCCATGTGGCTTTACTTTCTTGCCCTTTCATGTGGCTTTACTTTCTTACATACTTAAATCTAGTTGACAACAATTATAACCCATATAAGGCTGTGGGAACAACAATCTCCCCTATTCTACCGTCGGCTCACTCTTTCTTCATATTGGGTTTTCTCTCTCTCTTTTTCACTCAGCTGTTCTTTGTTCTGTTTTTCTTTTTGGCCGTTCCTTTTTCTCTCCTTCCCGTCGACTCCGATTTGGCCGTATATGATTTTTCTCCTTCTTCCAACAACTGTTTTTTCTCTCTCTTCTAACGGCTGTGTTTTGGTCAACCTTTCTTATGTTGGATGGTTTCTCTCTAGGTTTTGGCCGACTCCCTTGGTTGAACGGTTACTTATGTTTTACTGAGTATTCAATTATGCCATTCACCCTCTTATGTTTTGCCATGTATTCAATTGTGTTAGTCTTGCCTTAGTTTTGTCTTCCAAGGTCTTTATATACTCTTTTCTATAAAACCCTAATAGGGCTTACTTGCAGCGAATTTATTGTCTTACCCTTCCATGTGGCTTTTACGTTCTTGCCCCTCTATATGGCTTTTACCTTCTTGCCCTTCCATGTGGCTTTACTTTCTTGCACACTTAAACCTAGTTGACAACAATTACAACCCATACAAGGCTGTGGGAACAACATACTATTTCACGGCCTGCTCTCACGCTTTTGGTCTGTCACGCCGTCATACGTTCTGGTCTCACGCCGTCTCTTGACGTACACCCAAGCTTCTGCTGCGCTCTCATCACAGCTTTGCTGGTCTCGCATTTCAGCTTTGCTGGTTTCCCGTTTCAGCTTCATTGGTCTCATGTTTCAGTTTTGCTGGTCTCGCGTTTCAGCTTTACTGGTCTCCCGTTTCAACTTTGCTGATCTCCCATTTCAGCTTTTTTGGTCTCGCGTTTCAGGTCACCAGTTTCTGGTCTCCCTTTTCTGGTCACCCGTTTTAGCTTCGCTGGTCTGCTGTTTCAACTTTGCTGGTCTCGTGTTTCAGGTCACCAATTTCTGGTCTCCTTTTTCTGGTCACCCGTTACTGGTCTCACGGCCTGGTCACCCGTTTCTTCCAGGGGTAGTGCATTTCTGGTTTTTGCTCTCACCTGATGTTTCTGGTTTTCTTCTCTTCCAGGTCTCACACCTCACACCTCACCCATCCGTTTCTAGTTTTCTTACAGCCGGTGGTCTCACGCCACACACCTCACCTGTCAGTTTCTGGTTTTCTTCAAACTGGTGGTCTCACGTCGTGTGTTGTTTTGCCGTGCTACTCTTTGTTTTGTCGTGTAGGTTCTGTTTTGCCGTCCACTCTCTCTCGCCGTCAAGCCTTTATTTTGCCGTGTAGTGTTCTCTTGCCGTCCGTTCCTGGTTTTCTCTCTTTCAGCCAGTTCCTCTTTGCTGTCCTCTCTCTTTGTAGGATTTTGTGTTTTGCCCGGTGGTTCTACTTGGCCGTTCCCTCCTTGCCGTCCACACCTCTTTGGCCGTTCACCTCTTTGCCGTTGGTTGTGCTTTGCCATGTAGGGTTGTATGGACGTTCACCTTGTTTGGTCGTGTAGGTTGGTTTGGACATTCACCTTCTTGCTTAGCCGGTTGTCTCCTTGCTTGGATGTCTAAGGTTGATTGGCCAAATACCCTAGCTTACCAATTTCTCTTATGTTGGCTGAATGGTTATGTTTGGACGTTTGTCTCCTTTGGCCGGTTATCTCCTTTGGACGATTTCTCTTGCTTGGACGGTTACCCTCTCTTCTTGCTGTGTACCCTCTCTTTGTGTTTAGTGGTTTTGCCGTTTAGGGTTGTGTTGTTCGACCGGTTGCTCTTCCAACGTTTTCTCTCTTGTGTTTTGGCCGACCTTGATCTCTTTGTGTTTATCGAATGCTCTCTTATGTTGGCTTTACCCTAGTTTTGTCTTCTAAGGTCTTTATATACTCTCTTCCATGAAACCCTAATCGGGCTTACGCGGCGGATTTACATTCTTGCCCCTCCATGTGGCTTTACTTTCTTGCACACTTAAATCTAGTTGACAACAATTACAACCCATACAAGGCTGTGGGAACAACAAAAGTAAGTCCAACACTAATATTCTAAATTATCTCTCTCACCTTAATTAAATTAAGCTAACTATTAGGTTAAAACTATCTGAATACAATCCAATAAAATTTAATGAACTCTTAAAAGATCTCAGGAACAAGGAGAATCAACCCCTTAGCTAATTGTTTTATACAAAAAGAAGTATATGTAAATGGAAAATGACATACCCTTTTAGTTTTAAAGGAATGACAAACTTAAATGATCCCCTTTTTCATTTGATCCAAGTAATCTTGTTAGGTAAAAAGAAAAACTCAAGGCAAAGCGTCCTTTGCTCACTCTATAAAGATCCCTATCCCTTAGGGAATCATCATTAATCATGAAGTAATCCTTTAAGTTGATCCTCTTATTTTGATTGACCTCCTTGTAGTGGTTAATGACAACTTTTCTCACAGAAAATAATCCCTTAAAAATTACCTTTTTTGATACTTGATTTATTACAAAGAAGACTAAAAAACAAACAAAGGATGAATAAAATGAATCAAGTGGGATAACTTAAAATGAGAAACACAATGATAGAAGAAAAATATAAGATCATTGAAAAAGGTATTACTTGCTAGGTTATATTGTCAACGAAAAATATAAAATGAATCAAGTGTTGATGTTAGGTTATAGCCCAACACCTTATAGTTTTTTTTCTTATCTTATATGTCATATGTTCTAAACCTAAAAACAACCCCCATTAAGTATCTTGTGTCATTCGTGAAGATGAATATAAATAATACTTGAACTCATTATTGAAATATAGAGGATTACATCAAATATAAGATTGTAATCATAATCTAGAATATCACATTTGATTTTATTTCTACATAAGAAAGGAGGAAAGTTGAATTTGCACAACTTTCATAAGTTTGCACACCATATTATTTACATTACTTCATTTCTAAAGAATGTAATTGCATCAAATTAGATTCATACATTTGTGTATGTGTTAATAGTTAATATATATATATATATATATATTGTAGTCAACATGGTAACCATAAAATTAGGCACTTGAAACCAAGTAATCTAAATGTTCTTTGGTGATAATATGCTTTTAACCTTCAACGATACGGTACCACTGAGTAAAAGAGAAGACTTCCATAATCTTTTTTTTTTGTTTCAAGAGTTTACAATTATCATTTACATCACATTTCTTAAAAAGGTATTACTTGCTCTTACTTATAAGATCTAACTCCACAACACGACCATTTGTGTCTACCATCACCATCTTGTTTAAGCCCTAAAAAGCTTAACTAAGACTAGTTGGTAATTAATTAATGACTAATGAGCATATACATAGTGTCTATATATATAAGAGGTACAAAACAAATGTTAAGAGCACTTTGTTGGAATATGATCTTACAAATGGAGATTGAAAGAAAATGGGTTTATTTATACACTTTCTCTTCCTTCTTATTTTTCATATGAGATTGTTGGTGTGATGTTAGTTTACATGTCTTCTTGATAATGTTCACAACTATATTCTTTATGAAAAAAATATAAAAAAGGGAAATAATACTAACAAGAATGATAGAGTAATATTATAGAAAAGTATCATATTTTATTAGGATAGTATATCATTTTTAACATAGAATTCTTTCTTTATGCAAACATTCCAATCATTTCAATTTTCATAGTATGATGAGATTGGGTCAATCACTAAACATTTCTAACTACAGATACATTTAACTATGTTACAACATAATATTACTTTGACCAATTATATCTTAGTAATATTAAATTATTTTTTATAAGAGCTAACAAGATGTAGTTAATTTATTTATCTAACAATCACCTATATATTTGCTTAAATATCAACCTGCCTTAATTTGGGGGCAAAATTATATTTTACATCCTAAGTATAGGATATAATTACATTTTGCATCCCAAATTTTCAAAATTACAAAAAACATATCTATAATTATAAATAATAACAAAAAAAAACACTCTTTAATAACTCATCATGAATAAAAGTTACTTTTAATTGCAAACACACCATTATAAATGACTTTAAAAGGTCCAAAATGCCTTTAAATGTAAAATAGCCAAAACTAGGCATTAACACTTGTTCATACATGTACACAAGGATGCCTCTTTTTTAAACATTCAATATATGATGGATAGAAAAATACTATTAAGACCTCTCATAATTATTATCATAATAATACTATAATCAAACAATACAAATTATTAATAAATAAAACAAAATAAACTAATATATGTAGTAAATATAAATGCTTACTAACAACTCCTCAAAGCAATTAATGAAAATTTCAACTCCCTTTTATTGGTAGATTAGGTTATACTTCAAAAGTGGACACATGAACAAATTAGGCTACATTCAACAATATATCCAAACTATTGCTTTATCTTATGTTTCAAAAGAAATAACTTTTAAAAAGTGATGACATATACATATGCAAAATTTAATACAATTACTTAAGTATATATATAAGATAATTTCCTTAACTACATTTAAATGATACTATGTGCCCTGTAAGTAATCAAACTAGTAAAGAGAATATCTTGTTATGAATTTGGCTTGTAATATTAAAAATCTAATCATTAAACACTATAAATACTTACTTTTCAAGAATACCAAATCTACGAAAGCAAATCAAGGCTATCTAATGTGAAACATTTCCCAACCTCATCAAAAAAATGCCACCTTAACTAATTAAAAAGAGGTTATTCCATAATTTCATCAAAAAGATCAATCAAGGCCTTCAATTTTATTAATTTAGCTTACTTTTTCATTAAGTTAACAATAAAGTTGTAATAAATAATAGAAATCAAGTCAAGGAAAAGATCAAATTAAGAAAATGCTACATAATTCATGACATATGCTAGGACCCATAAATCAATTTTAAGTTACTTCTATCACAGTTTGTTTCAATTTATCCTTCACATTAATTCATATTTTTTACAAGCTTTGTATGGGAGAGAACATACATTAAAAATTCTTTCAGCCTCATATTATGAAGGAATGGTTAAGAAAATACATTACTTTTAAATACATTAGAAATATTGATTACTTCTTCTTCTCCTCCTAACAAATTACCATGGCAGAGTCCCTCAAAAAGACATGTACCAATTATAAATAAAAGTGAGTTTTTGCAACTGTATAACCTATGGTTAATATATAAGACTATAAACATAATATAATCATTTTAATTAAGAGATTATTATCAATTATGTTATTTAATATTTGTCTTTTATTATTTCTATGTTAAAAGATATAATTGATAATCCCTTTCAAGAGTAATTTTTCCTAAATTATCAAGTTAGACTCTTAAATCTATACATATGTAATGTCTTATGACTTTTTAATATAAACAATCAAATATATCAAAACTTTTAGTTTGTTAAAGATCAATTTCCTCAAAGCAAACATTAAATGTTAGTCCCTTCAAAGAAAATAATCTATCATTTCTCTATTTTCATAATTTTTTTATTTTTAACTTAAGTTTCTCATCAAAACAATGCATTCCTAGAGTAATAATATAATGTCCACACTATGTAGTTGTGTAACTAGGATGAAGCTAAACACTAAATGATTTCAAATTAGCAAGTGACAAATACTTAAATAAAAAAAATCAATGGAGGTTAAAAAGCTAAAATCAATAACACCCAAAATGACCTAGCATTTCTAAACCTTAGAAATCACTTTGCTATGGTCCTAAAACTCATATACAAGCAAATCTTTAAGAAACATGAAGAAATTCGACAAACTAGGTGGTTTACAATGAAATCCCTAAAAGCAACACATCAAAAATTGTCTAAAACAAAGAAAAAAAACTAAAAAAAAATGAACAACAAAGAAAACAAACTATAATGTAATCCCAAACACAACTTACAATTGTTAATTTTATAGGGATAGATTTAATGAGAGAAAAAGATTTCAAAGGAGAAACTTTAAGGGTCTAAAGAAAGAATGTTGTTAAGGTTATTTTCTAGAAATAGGGTTTCTTACCTTATGGTAATTTAATACTTTTTATCCAAGTTGAATGACACCTAATAGTCCTTGTTTGTTTTTTTTTTAATTTATGAAAACTTAAAATGTAAAATATAATTATGCCTTAGCATATAAAATGTAATTTTCTTTAACTTATGAAAGTAAATATTTCCTTTATAAAAAGAACTTAACATGTATCAATCTTATAAATTCATCAATGTTTAATCTCGATGTTACATTAACTAAGAACATATAAACATGTAACATGTATCTTACAAATATGATCTTATTATAATTATCTTTGTAAGTGTTGTTCCCACAGCCTTGTATAGGTTATAATTGTTGTCAACTAGGTTTAAGTGTGTAAGAAAGTAAAGCCACATGGAAGGGTAAGAAAGTAAATTTACTACATAAGCCTTATTAGGGTTTCATGGAGTAGAGTATATAATGGTCTTGGAAGATAAAGAACAAGGAGTCAGCAATATTGAGTATTCAAAAAAACCTAGACAACCGACCAATCAAAGAGAACACCAAAAGAACACCACCGGCGAGGACAAAGAGAGAAAACAGTACAGCCGACGGACGAATCGAGTGAACAGGAACTGTCGTGAACAGTACCACCGTGAACAGTGCGTCGAGAGAGAGAAAATGTCGCCGGTCAGCGAGAGAACAACGCGACAAGAGAGAGAAACGAGACCAGATCAAGAACGGAGACCAGATCCGAGCTGGAACAGGTGAGACGAGACCAGATCGGTAATGGGTGAGAGAGATTCGGCGGCTAGACGTTGAAAGAGAGAGAAACAGACAGTCGAAAAATCGAGCAAATCGACGAACCAAGAGAGAGAAAATGCAGCCGACGGATGAAGAGAGAGAAAATGCAGAACGGAGAAGGAGAGAAACCCGTGAGGAATGGCACACCACCGGTACACCAGCGGTCGGCGAGGAGACAACACGGCTGGACGGCAAAGACCTATACAGCCAGATCGGAAGGAGAGAGAAACCCGACGGCCAAATCAGAGCAGAGCGGTAGGAAGAGAGAGAAACCCAACGATGAACAGAAAAGTGAAATCCGGTGAAGAGAGAGAAATCCGGTGGTAAGAGAGAGAAATCTGGCTGGACAGCAGGAGAGAGAGAAACAGACAGGCAAGCCGTGAAATAGTGAGATCGTGAGACAAGGAGACGGGTGAGACCATAAGACAGTGAAAGCAGGAGTTATGTGAAACAACGTAGAAATTTGGCGAAGCATTGAACTCAACGTATTTCCATACTTCTTCAAGAGAGGTTAGAGAGCGTTGCGGTGAACTTCTAAGCGGCAGTGGAGCAGCTTTTCAATTCAACAGAGGTAAGACAAGTTAGAAGAAGGGTAGACACAATAAGTAACACTCTTTGTATTGTACTTGCTTAGTAATTGCAATATTGAAAGGAGCAAAGAATTAAAGACATCCATTGTAACCTGTATTCACAAGTATAGTGGATAGTCTCGGTAGAGGGAGAGTCCCTACCACCGTGGATGTACGTCACGTTGACGGAACCACGTAAATCTCGTGTGTCCTTAACTTGCTTTACATTCTGTGCTTTGAATTGAGTTGTGAACGCAGCTAAAGTATCAGCCAACTCATAACCTAACGAAGACCTAAACAAGAACATCCGTATTGTCTATTAGGCAAGGTGTTTGAAAGGTGACTTTGGGGACTATTGTGATTAGTAGGTAGCAATAGATCTACCTCAGTCGAGTCTGAGAAAGAGTTTGCTTTTAAGAAAAGGTTGAAGTTGTTCACTTACTTGCAAATTGTAAATTGTGGTGATACTGATTCACCCCCCCTCTCAGTATCACAAACTAATAGATCCTAGGGAAAAGTCAGGAACTTCAGTAAGATATATTAATTTTATAAATTTTATCTTTAGAGTTTATTGATAACCTATAATTTATATAAATAAACTATAAATAAAGAATTTTTTTATTAATAATGGTATGAATGAAATATCAAATATATAATGAGTAACCAACATATTGTTAACTAGGTTATAATCTACCAAAAAGACCAATGCTTCCATTAAATGTCATCTTGTAGAAAACGAAACTATACAAAATTATAAGATATTTAGTTCTTGATTTGCACATTGCATAAATTTTTTTAATTTAGATCATTAAGTGAAAATTTATTCATCCTTAAGTCATATATATTTTTTACTTAACCACTACTAAGTTTAATTTTTGATACTTTTATATGTAAATTGTCATAAAAGAAAAAAAAAGGTGTTGTTCCCACTACCTTGTATGGGTTGTAATTGTTGTCAACTAGATTTAAGTGTGCAAGTAATTTGAAGTCACATGGAGGGACAAGAAAGTAAAGCCACATGGAGGGGCAAGAAAGTAAATCATAATATAGTAAGCCCTACTAGGGTTTTCATGGAAGAGAGTATATAAACCAAGACCTTGGAAGACATAGGTGGATGGACAGCAAAACACAACTTTGCAAGAGAGAGAGAAAACCCTACATGGCCAAACAAGGTTGGACAGCAAAACACAACTTTGCAAGAGAGAAAACCCTACATGGCCAAAGCACACCAATGGCAAGAGAGACCTTGGTGAGACAAAACCCTACAACAAGAGAGAAACCACCGGTTGAACGGCAAGGAGACAACACGGCAAAGAGGGTACACGGCTAAACAACCTACACAGAAAAAGGGTGTGAACGGCAAAACCCTGTTCGGCTAACCAAGTGAGCACAGCAAAGAGACAACACGGCAAAGAGACCTTGGACGGCAAGGGAGACCTTGGCCGGTTGAAGGAAAACCGTATGACCAACAGCAAGAGAGAGGACACCACCAGCTGGAAGGAAACCGTGTGACTCATGGTAAGAAAAAAGATTGCACGCCATCGGGAGAGGAAAGGTGACACATACCCACCGTAAGGTAGAGGAGAAATCAGAAACTCATACACCAGAAAAAGGTGAAAAATAGCCCACACAAACCAGAAATACACCACCGGGAGAGAGAGAGAGAGAGAGACTCCACTAGAAGAGTAGACCAGACTAGACATACACCATCGAGAGAGAGAAAGAGACTCCACTAGAAGAGTAGACCAGACCAGACATACACCACCGGGAGAGAGAGAGAGAGAGAGAGAGAGAGAGAGACTCCATCAGAAGAGCAGAAACACACACACACCAGAAAAAGGGACACAGATACAGACCAGAAGAGAGAGAAAATGTGAAAACCAGAATCGAGAGAGCCAACGTGAAAAACAGAACTGTGAGAGTCAACGTTGGAGAGAAATGGGAAAGCAAAAGAAAGGAGACCCGGTTGGACGGTGAGAGAGAAAATGGACGAGGAGAGCAAACGGCAAAACCAGAAATGCACCACCCCTAGAGAAGAAAACCAGAAACGTGAGATGAGGGCAAAAACCAGAAACGGGAGACCAGTGGAACTGTGAAACGGGCAAGGAGGAGTGCAGCAAAACCATGACGGAGGAGTGCAGCAAAACCGTGATAGAGGAATGCAGTAAAACCGTGAAATGGACAGTAGTGCAACAAAACCATACAGCGAAGCGGATGTAAACCAGAAACGTGCATGAGGCGTGAGACCAGAACGTGCAACGGCATGACTAATCAAAAGCGTGGGGCAGGCCGTGAGACGTGAAACAGCAGACCAGAAGCATGAGTGCAAGCTGTGAAATCGTGAAATAGTGAAAGCAGGAGTTGTGTGAAACAACTTAGAGAAGGAATTCGGTGAAGCATTGGAATGAATTCAACGTATTTCCAGACTTCTTCAAGAGAGGTTAGAGAGTGTTGTGGTGGACTTCTAAGCAGCAGTGAAGCAGCCTATTCAATTCAACAGAGGCAAGACAAGGTAGAAGAAGGGTAGAGACAGTAAGTGATACTCTTTGTATTGTACTTGCTTTGTATTTGCAATAGTGAAAGGAACAGAGGATTAAGACATCCATTGTAACTACATTGTGAACATCAGAAGTACCACACTGGTATTCTTAAGTATAGTGGATTGTCTCAGTAGAGGAAGAGTCCCTACCACTGTGGACGTATGTCACATTAACGGAACCACGTAAATCTCTTGTGTCCTTACTTTGATTTACATTCTGTGTTTTGAATTAAGTTGTGAACGCAGCTAAAGTATCATCAAACCCATAACCTAAAGAAGACCTAATCAAGAACATCCAATCCGTCTAATAGGCAAGGTGTCTGAAAGGTGACTTTGGGGACTATTGTGATTAGTAGGTAACAATAGATCTACCTTAGTCGAATCTAAGAAAGAGTTCGCTTTTAAGAAGAGGTTGAAGTTGTTCACATACCTGCGTATTGACAAGAGCAAAAGTATTAAAGAAGTAGAATACTTTGACTTAAATTATCAGTGTTTTTAAGGGGTGTGATACTGATTCACCCCTTCTCAGTATCACAAACTAGTATATCTTAGGGTGAAGTCAAAAAACTCAATTGGTATCAGAGCACAGGTTCACCAGTTTGAAGCTTAATAGCTTCGTGTATACTAGTTTGAAGGGTTTCAGAAGTGTTAACTTGTTCAACATACTGAGAAATGGATGTCGGTACCAGCACCAGCACCAGCACTACTTACAGTAAAAAGGTTCAAATCTTCAACGAAACCAATTACCATATGTGGAGAGCGAGAATGCAGGTGGTATTTGCAACCATGGGCATGAACCTGATGAAATCCATACATGAGGGTTTTGTGGCTCCAGAAGAAGGTAAAGACCCAACCCCAGAGGAATTAAGGCAGTTTGAGATAAATGGGAAGGCCTCAAACGTCATCATTTCAGCATTGACAGATGCTGAGTATGCTAAAGTTATGGACTACAAATCTGCCAAGGAGATATGGGATAGATTGTAGAAAGTCTATGAAGGTGATGGCATAATGAAGGAGGCCAAGCTTCAAGTTTTCAAGGAGAGATATGAATCTCTCATAATGCAGAAAAATAAGATAGTCCAAGAGTTCTTCACTAGGGTTATTGACACTGTAAATGATCTTAGAAGTCATGGGAAGAACAAGAAGGACTCATCTATTGTGAAGAAAATTCTAAGAATTATGCCTGAGAGGTTTGCCTCAAAGGTGGCAGCCATAGAGGAGAGTAGAGATCTCAATTCTATGTCTCTGCATGATCTCCAGTGCAATCTTTGTTCTTCCTACAGCTTTGTACGGGTTGTAATTGTTGTCAACTAGATTTAAGTGTGCAAGAAAGTAAAGCCACATAGAAGGGCAAGAGGGTAAATCCACATGGAAGGGCAAGAAGGTAAATCCACCACATAAGGGCAAGAACGTAAATCTGCCACGTAAGCCCTAATAGGGTTTCATGGAAAAAAGTATATAAAGACCTTGGAAGACAAAACTAGGGCAAGGCCAACATAATTGAATACATGACAAAACACAAGAGGGTGAACGACACAATTGAATACTCGGCAAAACACAAGCAACCGTTCAACCAAAGGGGTTGAAAATTGAACATTTGCCCAAATACAGCAAACGGCTAGAAGAGAGAAAACCAGCACAGCAACCGGCATGGCAAAACCAACACGGCAGAACTCTAACACGGCAAAACAGAGGAACCGGCCAAAGTGGTATACAACAAAAAGAAGTGAGGGGTGGACAGCAAAGAGAAAACCCGAACGGCTAAAAAGAAAAACATAACAAATACGGCCGAAGTAGGGGTGGACGGTGAAAATATGCAACTGGCCAACCAAAGAGAGAGAAAACGGACTGCCAAGGGAGGTGACGACAAAACGACACGGAAGAGCAAAAACAAACCCGTCGGCAAAAATAGAGAAAAGAAAAGACGGCCATAAAAGAGAGGACAAAAAAAAAAGAGAGAGAAAACCCGAGAACAGCCGAAAAGGGTGGACTAAGAGAGAGATAAAGTCGATAATTGAGCAAAACGGACAACAAACCTAGACAACCAGCCAACCAAAAAGAGAAAACGTGAGGAAGGAGACGGCTAAACAAAAAGACGTCCAAAGCAAACCACTCAGCAAACACAAGGGAGAAAATGGTAAACCACCACCTGCAAAAAAGAAGACACGGTTAGACAGCAACCAAAGGTGAACGGCAAATCACAAATCAGAAGGTGCTGGACGGCAAAACACAAAGGGTGACCGGCCAAAGAGAGAAAACAAGGGAGGAACGGCTGGACGGAAAGAGCTGGACGGCAAAACAAAAAGGGACAGCCAAAGAGAGACAATCGGCCAACCAAAGGTAAATGTCCAAACCAATCTACGCAGCCAAAGGTGAACGTCTAAACCAACCTACACGGCCAAACAAGGTAAACGTCTAAACCAATCTACGCAGCCAAAGGTGAACGTCTAAACCAACCAATGGCAAAGGGGTGGATGACCAAGCAAGGAGGAGAATGGCCAAAGCAAGGCTGGATGGCAAGGGAGAACACACAGCAAAAAGGTGTGACAACTGGAGAAAACCATGTGACTTACATAAGAGAGAAGACAACATACTGTTTGTAAGGGAAAAGAGGAGAAACCTTGAAAAAGGAGACCACCGGGAGAGCAAACCAAGCTGTCCGGAGGTGTAAAACGGATAAGTGCAAACTAGAAATGGTGGTAAGGCGTGCGACCAGCAAGGCGTGCAAACCAGAAACGTACGTGAGACGTGAAACGCCAAATCAGAAGCATGCGTGAGGTGTGTGACGAGCAAACTGTGCAAACCAGAAATGTGCGTGAGACGTGTAACGCCAAACCAGAAACATGAGGCAGGCCATGAGACGTGGAACGGCAAACCAGAAACATGAGGCGAGCCGTGAGAAAAGGAGATGGGTGAGATCGTGAGACGGTGAAAGCAGGAGCTGTGTGAGACAACCTAGAGAAGGAATTCAACGAAGCATCGGAAAGAACTCAATGTATTTCCAGATTTCTTCAAGAGAGGTTAGAGAGCGTTGCGGTGAACTTCTAAGCAACAGTGGAGCAGTCTTTCAATTCAACAGAGGCAAGACAAGCTAGAAGAAGGGTAGACATAGTAAGTGACACTCTTTGTATTGTACTTGCTTAGTAGTTGCAATAGTGAAAGGAGCAGAGGATTAAGACATCCATTGTAACTAGAATTCTCAAGTATAGTGGATAGTCTCGGTAAGGGAGAGTCCCTACCACCGTAGATGTATGTCACGTTGACGAAACCACGTAAATCTCATGTGTCCTTAATTTGCTTTATGTTCTGTGTTTTGAATTGAGTTGTGAACGCAACTAAAGTATCAGCCAACCCATAACCTAAAAGAAGACCTAAACATGAACATCTGAATTGTCTATTAGGCTAAGTGTCTGAGAGGTGACTTTGGGGACTATTGTAATTAGTAGGTAGCAATAGATCTACCTTAGTCAAATCTAAGAAAGAGTTCGCTATTAAGAAGAGGTTGAAGTTGTTCACATATCTACAAATTGTGGTGATACTGATTCACCCCCCCTTTCAGTATCACAAACTAGTAGATCTTAGGGTGAAGTCAGGAACTTCAATTGGTATTAGAGCAAGGTTCACCAATTTGAAGCTTAACAGCTTGGTATACTAGTTTGAAGGGATCTAGAAGTTTGACTTGTTTAGCATACTGAGAAATGGAAGTCGGTACCAGCATCAGCACTACTTACAGCAAGAAGGTTCCAATCTTCAACGGAACCAACTACCATATATGGAGAGCAAGAATGTAAGTGGTATTTGCAACCATGGGCATGAACGTGGTGAAATGCGTACAGGAGGGTTTTGTGGCTCCGAAATAAGGTAAACACCCAACCTCAGAGGAGTTAAGGTAGTTTAAGATAAATGGGAAGGTCTCAAATGTCATCATTTCAATATTGACAAATACTGAATATGCTAAAGTTATGGATTGCAAATTTGCCAAGGAGATATGGGATAGACTGTAGAAAATCTATGAAGGTGATGGCAGAATGAAAGAGGCTAAGCTTCAAATGTTTAAGGAGAGATATAAATCTCTCAAAATATAGAGGAATGAGACAGTTTAAAGTTTTTCACCAGGGTTATTGACGCTGTAAATGATCTTAGAAATCATGGGAAGAACAAGAAGGACTCATCTATTGTGAAGAAAATTCTGAGAATTCTGCCTAAGAGGTTTGCCTTAAAGGCAGCAGCCATAGAGGAGAGTAGAGATCTCAATTCTATGTCTCTGCATGATCTCCAATGCAATCTCATTGCATATGAGATAAGGATAAAGTCACCTGAAAGCTCTGCAACAACGAAGGTATCAAAGGAGGTAGCTTTCAAAGCTATGAAGCACTTAAAGATAAAAGAAGAGGAAGAATCATCCAGTGAGGATGATGATGATGATGATGAGGAAAAAAGTGAAGGTGAAGTATTAGCTTACTTCACAAGGAACATCAAAAGGGGGTCTCAGAAGGGAAAAGGACAATTGTCCTTGAGATGTTATTGTTATGGGCAAACTGGACAATTTGCTTCTCAGTGCAAAGTGAAACTTAATGATGAAGATGAGGATGGTGATGATAAACAGAATTCAAGATGGAGAAGATCATCATTCAAATCAAAGAAGTCCAGTAAGAAGATTGTCAACCCACAGAGGAAGAAGAGAGGCTCATTCAAGAGTTATATGAGTCAGACAAAAGAAGCTGATGAGGAGAAAGTTGAAGACTCATCAGATAAGCATCTCTTTATGGCATCAACACAAGATGGTAGCTCAACCTCTGAAGACGAAGAGGAGGTTGATGAAGAAGAGCCAGATATTGAAGCTGAGTTGGAAGCAGCTTCAAAGGAGATAATCAGAAGGGGCAGAACCATAAAAAGGTTGGAGGCTCACATAAAACAAGTTGAAGCAAAGTCTGAGGAAGCTGAAAGTCAAAAGGATGAAATAAAGGTTGAACATAATGACTTGAAGAGAAGATTTGAAGAACAGATCAAAATATATGAAGACCTTACTATAGAGCTTGGCTCAAGGACTTCAACAATTGAAGAAATGGAGATAGAGTTGCTAAGACTTCAGCAACACCTCAAAAAGAGTGAGGAGAACTTGCAGAAGTTTAAAGTGGTAAGAGAAACAAGCTCTGTAAGAGAAAAGAAGAATGAGACTTTGCCACAGAAGTTGAAAGAGAAGCCTGTGACTCAAAAGAAGATAACTGAAGAAGAGAAGACAGTTATCAAACCAAAGCCAGGGCCAAAAATGATGTATGTGGTTAAAGAGCAGCAGCCCATAGCTGCTACGTCTCATAAAGAAAAGAAAGTTAGCTAGCCAAGGGCAATGGCTGAACAGAAGAAGGAGAAGAAGGTGACTAAAATGAAAGTCACACAAGCAAAGAAGCCAGCTACATTACCTACACAACAAGTGATGAACAGAAGAAGACAAGCTGTGATCAGACCCAAGAAGAGGCAGTTTCAAGGTCATTGTCTTTATTGTGGAGTTTGGGGTCATAAGGCGAGTAACTGCTGGTGGAGAAGGCCAGTATATGTCTCCAACTTGAGAAGATACGACGCTGCATACAGGAGGAGACAATACAAAACTTAAAGGAGAACACCTGTCATGAGTTCTTGCACATACTGTAAAAGGCAAGGACACACTAACGAGGATTGTCAGTGGAAGCCCAAACCAGTAGCTTCAAAGAACAAGTTTGCTATATTGGCAGATTTGGAATAGTATGAAAGGTGTGAGCAGGATGGCCATAATGCCAAGAGATGCATGACACTTCTCCCTAAGCAAGAGAAGGCACTCAATGGCACAGTGAAAACAAGCGGTGCAATCAAAGCTGAGAAAAAGGAGAAAGCTATCTTCTAGCCAGTTCAAAAGAAGGAATATAGAGCAAAAAGGGAGGTGGCTAATATAGCTGAAATTGCACTAAAGGATGATTGCAAGGATAAGCAGTGGATCCTTGGTAGTGGATGCACTTCGCACATGACGGGAGACAAGAGTAAATTATCAAAGCTAAACAAATCAAGAGAAGGCAGAGTCAAGTTTGGTAATGATGATTCACTCAACATCAGTGGTCAGGGGTTAGTGAATATTGGAAAAGGAAAGCTGAAAGATGTTCTGCACGTTAAAGGACTCAGATATAATCTAGCATCTGTCAGCCAACTATGCAACGATGACCACAAAGTGATATTCACAAAAATAGGTTGCCAAGTAAAGAGTAAAGAAGGCAATACTGTTGCAGCCGGGAAGAGAACAGTTGGAAATTCATATGTGATTAATAAGGACAAGACAAGCAGCTGTTTACTCATCAAAGAAGAAGAAAATCAACTCTGGCATAAGAGGCTGGGACACTTATCATAGAAGAACATGAGGAAGTTGACCACTACTCATTTAATCAGAGATATTCCTGACCTTAGGAGTGAGAGACAGAGTATGTTTGCTCAATATGCTTTAAAAGAAAACATGTCAAAAAGCAGTATAAGACCAAAGAGTTCAATTCTGAAGCAGTGCTTGACATTGTGCATACTGATTTGTGTGGGCCAATGAGAACAAAAGGGTTGAATGGTGAGAGGTATTTCATCTTGTTTGTTGATGATTATTCTAGAAGAACCTACATCATGCACCTTAAACACAAGTCAGAAGTTCTGAATTGCTTCAAGAGATACAGAAGATTGGCTGAAAATAAGAGTGGAAGGAAGATCAAAGTATTGAGGTCAGATCAAGGCACTGAATTTACAAATAAAGCTTTTAAAGATTACCTTGAGAAGCATGGAATTCATCACCAATTGGCAGCAATAAGAACACCTCAACAGAACGGGGTGGTAAAGAGGAAAAATAGAGCTGTGGTCGAAATGGCGAGAACTCTACTGTTGGAATCTAAGCTTCACACAAGATTTTTGACAGAAGCAACATTTACAACCGTGCACCTATTGAACAAAGTCTTACTAAGGCCCAATACTGATAAGACTCTATATGAGCTATGGAGTGGGAAGAAGACAACAGCCAAGTATCTCAGAATCTTTGGCAGCCCATGTTTTGTGAAGAACAAGAAGCAAAACTTAGGAAAAGTCAATGCTAGGTCTGATGAAGGCATCTTTATGGAATACTCAGCAAAGATAAAAGGTTACAGAGTTTTTTTGCATAAGCTGGGAAAAGTTATCACGTCCAGTGATGTGAGAATAGATGAGAACTGGAAAACAATGCAAAATGGAGAAGCTGAGGACAATGAAGAAGATGACTTCAAGATAAATGAAGAATCAGACCAACCTGAAGAAAAGGAACAAGAAGTAAGTTCAGACTTGGAGAAGAGTGAGTCTGAAGATGAAGAAAGAGATCCTCTTGCAACTAAGATTGTGCAAGAAAGAAAGTCAAAGAAAACGTGGACCAGTGCTCATCAAGAAAATAAGATCATAGGTGACCCATCAGCAGGAGTTACAACAAGAAGAAGAATTGTGAGAGCTACTGCTTTACTCTCACAAGTTGAACCTAAATCTGTTGAAGAGGCTACACAAGATCTAACTAAATCTCTGTCCATAGAGCTGTTTGAAAAGTACAGAATGAGTCTGTCTGTGTGAATGCCTCCTCAAGCCTGAAGTTCAGGTGAATCCTCCATCTCTACTTTGCAAGTTTTTCAAATTTGTAATTGGTTGGCAAAGGGGGAGAGAAGCAATAGTGCAGGGGAAACTGTTAAGAAAGGGGGAGTGCATATTTAGAAGGAGTTAAAACTACTGCATAGTGGCTTTTGTTATACGTGTTGCCAACAATTACAAAAAGGGAGATTGTTGTTCTCACAGCCTTGTATGGGTTGTAATTGTTGTCAACTAAATTTAAGTGTGCAAGAAAGTAAAGCCACATGGAAGGGCAAGAAGGTAAATCTGCCGCGTAAGGGCAAGAACATAAATCCACCACGTAAGCCCTATTAGGGTTTCATGGAAAAAAGTATATAAAGACCTTGGACGACAAAACTAGGGCAAGGCCAACACAATTGAATACACGACAAAACACAAGAGGGTGAACAGCACAATTGAATACTTGGCAAAACACAAGCAACTGTTCAACCAAGGGGGTCGGAAATTGAACATTCGGCCAAATACAACAAACAGCAAAACACCAATGGCTGGAAAAGAGAAAACCAGTACAGCAACTAGCACGGAAAAACAAGCACGACAGAACACTAACATGGCAAAACAAAGGAACCGGCCAAAGTGGTACACGGCAAAAAGAAGTGAGGGGTGGACAGCAAAGAGAAAACCCGAACGGCCAAAAAGAAAAACAGAATAGATACGGTCGAAGTAGGGGTGGACGGTGAAAATATACAACCGGCCAACCAAAGAGAGAGAAAACAAACGGCAAAGGGAGGCGACGGCAGAACTATACGGAAGAGCAAAAACAAACCCGTCGGCAAAAATAGAGAAAAGAAGAAACGGCCATAGAAGAGAGGAAGAAGGAAGAAAAAAAAAAGAGAGAGAAAACCCGGGAACAGCCGAAGAGGGGTGGACGAAGAGAGAGAGAAAGTTGGCAATTGAGCAAAAAGGACAGCAAACCTAGACAACCAACCGACTAAAGAGAGAAAACGTGAGGAAGGAGACGACCAAACAAAAAGACGTCCAAAGCAAACCACTCGACAAACACAAGGGAGCAAACAGCAAACCACCACCTGCAAAGGAGAAGACACGGCTGGACAGCAACCAAAGGTGAACAGCAAATCACAAATCAAAAGGTGTTGGACGGCAAAACACAAAGGGTGACCAGCCAAAAAGAGAAAACAAGGGAGGAACGGCTGAACAGCAAAAGCTGGACAGCAAAACACAAAGGGACAGCCAAAGGGAGACAACCAGCCAACCAAAGGTGAACGTCTAAACCAATCTACGCGGCCAAAGGTGAACGTCCAAACCAACCTACACGGCCAAACAAGGTAAATGTCTAAACCAATCTACACAGCTAAACACAACCAACGGCAAAGGGGTGGACAGCCAAGCAAGGAGGAGAACGGCCAAAGCAAGGCTGGACAACAAGGGAGAACACACGGCAAAAAGGTGTGACGACTGGAGAAAACCGTGTGACTCACGTAAGAAAAAAGACAGCACACTGTCCGTAAGGAAAGAGAGGAGAAACCGTGACAAAGGAGACCACTGGGAGAGCAAACCAACCTGTCCGAAGGTGTAAAACAGACAAGTGCAAACCAGAAACGGTGGTAAGGCATGTGACCAGCAAGGCGTGCAAATTAGAAACGTACATGAGACATGAAATGCCAAATCAGAAGCATGTGTGAGGCGTGTGACCAGCAAAGGGTGCAAACCAGAAACGTGCGTGAAACGTGTAACGCCAAACCAGAAACATGAGGCAGGCCATGAGACGTGGAATGGCAAACCAAAAACATGAGGCGAGCCATGATACAAGGAGACGGGTGAGATCGTGAGACGGTGAAAACAGGAGTTGTGTGAGACAACCTAGAGAAGGAATTCGGTGAAACATCGGAAAGAACTCAACGTATTTCCAGATTTCTTCAAGAGAGGTTAGAGAGTGTTGTGGTGAACTTCTAAGCGGCAGTGGACAATTGTGGTGTCTGAATTGTCTATTAGGCAAGATGTCTGAAAGGTGACTTTGGGGACTATTGTGATTAGTAGGTAGTAATAGATCCACCTTAGTCAAATTTGAGAAAGAGTTCGCTTTTAAGAAGAGGTTGAAGTTGTTCACATATCTGCGAATTATGGTGATACTGATTTACCCCCCCTCTCAGTATCACAAACTAGTATATCTTAGGGTGAAGTCGGGAACTTCAATCTCATTGCATATGAGATGAGAATAAAGTCAACTGAGAGCTCCTCAACGTCAAAGGTATCAAAGGAGGCAGCTTTCAAAGCTACGAGACACTTAAAGATAAGAGAAGGGGAAGAATCATCCAGTGAGGATGATGATGGTGATGAGGAAGAAAGTGAAGGTGAAGTGTTGGCTTACTTCACAAGGAAATTCAAAAAGGGGTCTAAGAAGGGAAAAGGACAGTTGTCCTTGAGATGTTATCATTGTGGGCAAACTGAACACTTTGCTTCTTAATGCAAAGTGAAACTTGATGATAAAGATGAGGATGGTGATGATGAGTAGAATTCAAAATGGAGAAGACCATCATCCATGTCAAAGAAGTCTAGCAAGAAGACTGCTAACCCATAGACAAAGAAGAGAGGCTCATTCAAGAGTTATGTGAGCCAGACAAAAGAAGCTGATGAGGAGGAAGATGTAGACTCATCAGATGAACATGCCTTTATGGCATCAGCTCGATGTGGTAATTCAACCTTTGAAGAGGAAGAGGAGATTGATGAAGAAGAACCAGATCTTGAAGCTGAGTTAGAAGCAGCTTCAAAGGAGATAATCAGAAGGGGCAAAACCATAAGAAGATTGGAGGCCCATATAAAACAAGTTGAAGCAAAGATTAAGGAAGCAGAAAGTCAAAAGGATGAAATAAGGGCTGAACATATTGACTTGAAGAGAAGATTTGAAGAACAGATCAAATATGTGAAGACCTTACTATGGAGCTTGGCTCAAGGACTTCAACAATTGAAGAAATAGAGATAGAGTTGCTAAGACTTCAGCAACAACCCAAAAAGAGTGAAGAAAACTTGCAGAAGTTTGAAGTGATAGGAGAAGCAAGCTCTACAAGAGAAAAGAAGAATGAAGAAAAAGTGCAGCAATCTGATGCTGCACTGCCTCAAGAGAATGAGACTTTGCCACAGAAGTTGAAAGAGAAGGCTGTGACTCAGGAGAAGATAACTGAAGAAGAGAAGACAGTTATCAAACCAAAGCCAGGGCCAAAAATGATGTATGTGGTTAAAGAGCAGCAGCCCATAGCTGTTACGTCTCAGAAAGAAAAGACTAATCAACCAGGAACAGTAAAGGCTGAAAATAAAGAAGATTTGAAGAAGTAACCTAGGGTTGCAAACAAAATTGAAGAAAAGAAAGTCAGCCAGCCAAGGGCAATGGCTGAACAGAAAAAGGAGAAGAAGGTGGCTGAAATGAAAGCCACACAAGCAAAGAAGCCAACAACCTTGCCTACATAACAAGTAATGAACAAAAGAAAACAAGTTGTGATTAGACCCAAGAAGAGGCAGTTTCAAGGTCACTGTCTTTATTGTGGAGTTTGGGGTCATAAGGCGAGTAACTACTAGTGGAGAAGGCTAGTATATGTCTTCAACTTGAGAAGATACGATTCTGCATACAGGGGGAGACAATACAAAATTCAGAGGAGAACACCTGTCATGAGTTCTTGCATATACTATAAAAAGCAAGGTCACAATGACAAGGAGTGTTGGTGGAAGCCCAAACTAATGGTTTCAAAGAACAAGTTTGCTGTATTAGCAGACTTGGAGCAGTGTGAAAGGTGTGGACAAGATGGCTATAATGCCAAGAGATGCATGACACTTCTCCCTGAGAAAGAGAAGGCACTCGATGGCACAGTAAAAACAATTGGTGCAGACAAAGCTGAGAAAAAGGTGAAAGCTATCTTCAAGCCAGTTCAAAGGAAAGAATATAAAGCAAAAAGGGAGGTAGCTAATATAGCTAAAATTACACTAAAGGCTAACGACAAGGATAAGCAGTGGATCCTTGATAATGGATGCACTTCACACATGATAAGAGATAAGAGTAAATTATCAAAGCTAAATAAGTCAAGAGAAGGCAGAGTCAAGTTTGGCAATGATGATTCACTTAATATCAGTGATCAAGGGTCAATAAATATTGGAAAAGGAAAGCTAAAAGATGTTCTGCACATTGAAGGACTCAGATATAATCCAGCATTTGTCAACCAACTATGCAACGAAGACCACAAAGTGATATTCACAAAAATAGGTTGCTAAGTAAAGAGTAAAAAAGGCAATATTGTTGCAACCGGGAAGAGAACAGCTAGAAATTTATATGTGATTGATGAAGACATGACAAACAGCTATTTACTCACCAAAGAAGAAGAAAATCAACTATGGCAAAGGAGGCTGGGACACTTAACACAGAAGAACATGAGGAAGCTAACCACTACTCATGCAATCAAAGACATTCCCGACCTCAGGAGAGAGAGAGAGAGTATGTTTGCTCAGCATGCTCTAAAGAAAAACATGCCAAAAAGCAATATAAGACCAAAGAGTTCAGTTCTGAAGCAGTGGTTGACATTGTGCATATTGATTTGTGTGGACTGATGAGGACAAAAGGGTTGAATGGTGAAAGGTACTTCATCTTGTTTGTTGATGATTATTCCATAAGGACTTGCATCATGCACCTCAAACACAAGTCAGAAGTTTTGAAATGTTTCAAGAGATATAGAAGATTGGCCGAAAATGAGAGTGGAAAAAAGATCAAAGTATTGAGGTCAAATCAAGGAATTGAATTCACAAATGGAGCTTTTAAAGATTACCTTAAGAAGCATGGAATTCACCATCAAATGGCAGCAGCAAGAACACCTCAACAGAACAAGGTGGTAGAAAGGAAAATAAAGCTGTGGTTGAAATGGTAAGAACTCTACTACTAGAATCCAAACTTCACACAAGATTTTGGATAGAAGCAACATTTACAGCCATGCACCTACTGAACAGAGTTTTACTAAGGCCCAATACTGATAAGACTCTATACAAGCTATGGAGTGGGAAGAAGACAATAGCTAATTATCTCAAAATCTTTGGCAGCCTATGTTTTGTGAAGAATAAGGAGCAAAACTTGGGAAAATTCAATGCTAGGTCTGATGAAGGCATCTTTGTGGGATACTCAGCAAAGACAAAAGGTTACAGAGTTTTCCTGTATAAGCCAGGAAAAGTGATCACGTCCAGTGATGTGAGAATAGATGAGAACTGGAAAACAATGTAGAATAAAGAAGCTGAGGACAATGAAGAAGATGACTTCAATGTAGATGAAGAATCAGACTAACCTGAAGAAAAGGAACAAGAAGTAAGTTCAGACTCGGAGAAGAGTGAGTCTAAAGATGAAGAAAGAGATCCTCTTGCAGCTAAGACTGTGCAAGAAAGAAAGACAAAGAAAATGAGGACCAATGCTCATCAAGGAAATTAAATCATAGGTGACCCATCAGCAGGAGTTACAACAAGAAGAAGAATTATGGGAGCTACTGCTTTACTCTCACAAGTTGAACCTAAATCTATTGAAAAGGCTACACAAGATATAGCTTGGGTCAAAGCTATCAATGAGGAGCTAGATCAAATTTCAGATATTCTAACTAAACCTCTGTCTACAGAGTTGTTTGAAAAGTACAGATTGAGTCTATCTATGCAAATGCCTCCTCAAGCTTGAAAATCAGGTGAATCCTCCATCTCTACTTTGCGAGTTTTTCAAATTTGTAATTGGTTGGCAAAGGGGGAGAGAAGCAACAGTGCAAGGGGAGCTATTAAGAAAGGGGGAGTGCATATTTAGGGGAAGTTGTAATTGCTGCATAATGGTTTTTGTTATGAGTGTTGCCAACAATTACAAAGGAGGAGATTGTTGTTCCCACAACCTTGTATGGGTTGTAATTGTTGTCAACTAGATTTAAGTGTGCAAGTAATTTGAAGCCACATGGAGGGGTAAGAAAGTAAAGCCACATAGAGGGGCAAAACAGTAAATCCATATAGAGGGGCAAGAAAGTAAATCACAATATGGTATGCCCTACTAGGATTTTCATAGAAAAGAGTATATAAACCAAGAGGTGGGTGGACAACAAAACATAACTTTGCAAGAGAGAGAGAAAACCCTACACAGCCAAACAAGGTTGGACAACAAAACACAACTTTGAAAGAGAGAAAACCCTACACGACCAAAGCACACCAACGGCAAGAGAGACCTTAGTGAGACAAAACCCTACAACAAGAGAGAAACCACCTGCTGGACAACAAGGAGACAACACGGCAAAGAGGATACATAATCAAACAACCTACACGAAAAAAGGGTGTGAACAGAAAAACCCTATTCGGCCAACCAAGTGAGCACAGTAAGGAGACAACATGGCAAAGGGACCTTGGACGACAAGGGAGACCTTGGCCGACTGAAGGAAAACCATGTGACCAACAGCAAGAGAGAGGACACCACTGGTTGAAAGGAAACCGTGTGACTCACAGTAAGAGAAGAGACTGCATGCCATCGGGAGAGCAAAGGCGACACACATCCACCATAAGGTAGAGAAGAAATCAAAAACTCACACACCAGACAAAGGTGAAAAACAACCCACACAAACCAGAAATACACCACTGGGAGAGAGAGAGAGAGACTCCACCGGAAGAGTTAGACCAAACCAAACATACACCACTGGGAGAGAGAGAGAGACTCCACTAGAAGAGCAGACCAAACCAGACATACACCACCAGGAGAGAGAGAGAGAAAGAGAGACTCCATCGGAAGAGCAGAAACACACACACACCAGAAAAGGGGACACGAATACATACCAGAAGAGGGAGAAAACGTGAAAACCAGAACCAGGAAAGCCAACGTGAAAAATAGAACCAAGAGAGCCAATGTGAAAAACAGAACCGTGAGAGTCAACGTTGGAGAGAAACGGGAGAGCAAAAGAAAGGAGACCTGGTTGGACAGTGAGAGAGAAAACGGACAAGGAGAGCAAATGGCAACACCAGAAACACACCCCCCTAGAAGAGAAGAAAACCAGAAACGTGAGGTGAGGGCAAAAACCAGAAACGGGAGACCAGTGGAACTGTGAAACAGGCGAGGAGGAGTGCAGCAAAACTGTGACGGAGGAGTGCAGCAAAACCGTCAAACGGACGAGAGTGCAGCGGAACCGTGCAACAAAGTGGATGCAAACCAGAAATGTGCGTGAAGCATGAGACCAGAACATGCATCGGCGAGAGAATAGAACGTGCAACGGTGTGAGACCAGAACGTGCGACAACGTGAGACCAAAATGTGCAATAGCATGATTGATCAAAAGCGTGGGGCAAGCCGTGAGACGTGAAACAGCAGACCAGAAGCGTGAGTGCAAGCCGTGAAACTGTGAGACGGTGAAAGCAGGAGTTATGTGAAACAACCTAGAGAAGGAATTCAGTGAAGCATTGGAAAGAACTCAACGTATTTCCAGATTTCTTCAAGAGAGGTTAGAGAGTGTTGTGGTGGACTTCTAAGTGGCAGTGAAGCAACCTATTCAATTCAACAAAGGCAAGACAAGTTAGAAGAAAGGTAAACACAGTAAGTGACACTCTTTGTATTGTACTTACTTTGTATTTGCAATAATGAAAGGAAAAGAGGATTAAGACATCCATTATAACTACATTGTGAACATCGGGAGTACCACACTGGTATTCTCAAGTATAATGGATTGTCTCGGTAGAGGAAGAGTCCTTACCACTGTGGACGTACGTCACATTGACGAAACCACGTAAATCTCTTGTGTCCTTACTTTGATTTACATTCTGTGTTTTGAATTAAGTTGTGAACGCAGCTAAAGTATCATCGAACCCATAACCTAAAGAAGATCTAGTCAAGAACATCCGATCTGTGAAGTTCCCGACTTCTCTTTAGGATCTACTAGTTTGTGACACTAAGAGGGGGGTGAATCAGTATCACCACAATTCGCAATTTGCAGGTAAGTGAACAACTTCAACCTCTTCTTAAAAGCAAACTCTTTCTTAGACTCGACTAAGGTAGATCTATTGCTACCTACTAATCACAATAGTCCCCAAAGTCATCTTTCAGACACCTTGCCTAATAGACAATATAGATGTTCTTGTTTAGGTCTTCGTTAGGTTATGGGTTGGCTGATACTTTAGCTGCATTCACAACTCAATTCAAAGCACAGAACGTAAAGCAAATTAAGGACACACGAGATTTACGTGGTTCCATCAACGTGACGTCCATCCACGGTGGTAGGGACTCTCCCTCTACCGAGACTATCCACTATACTTGTGAATACAGGTTACAATGGATGTCTTTAATTCTCTGCTCCTTTAACTATTGTAATTACTAAGCAAGTACAATACAAAGAGTGTCACTTACTGTGTCTACCCTTCTTCTAGCTTATCTTGCCTCTGTTGAATTGAAAGGCTGTTGTACTGCTGCTTTAAAGTTCACCGCAACGCTCTCTAACCTCTCTTGAAGAAGTCTGGAAATACGTTAAGTTCAATGCTTCGCTGAATTCCTACATTGTATCACACAATTCCTGCTTTCACCGTCTTACGGTCTCACCCGTCTCCTTGTCTCATGATCTCACCGTCTCTCGGCTTGCCTGTCCGTTTCTCTCTCTCTTACTGTCCAGCTGGATTTCTCTCTCCTACCGCTGGATTTCTCTCTCTTCTGCCGGATTTCTCTCTCTTCGCCGGATTTCACTTTTCCGTTCACCCACTTGGCCGGATTTCCTCCCTTTTCTGCCGGTGGTCTACTTTTCTTCGTCCTACTGTCCAGCCTTCTTTGCCCATTCCTGGTTTTCTCTCTCATCGACCGGTTTCTCTATTTTTCCGACCGTTTGTTTCTCTCTCTTCCAACGTCTAGCCGCCGGATCTCTCTCACCCGTTACCAATCTGGTCTCGTCTCACCCATTCCAGCTCGGATCTGGTCTCCCCGATTCCCGATCTGGTTTCGTTTCTCTCTCTTGTCGCATCATTCCCTCACCGACCGGCGGCGTGTCGGTGGTCTGTCATCACGCACGGGTTTCTCTTTCCTTTTTCGATCTATATTTTCTCTCTCTTCGTCCATCGGCTGAGTTGTCTCTCTCTTCGTCCGCTCGTTTCAGCTTGATCTGGTTTCACCCATTCACCACTTTCTCTCTCTATGGTACTGTTCACGACAGCTACTGTTCACTCGATTCGTCCGTCGGCTGCACTGTTTACTCTCTTCATCCTTGCCAGTAGTGTTCTTCCGTGTAGGCTTTGGTGTTCTCTTTAGTTGGTCAGTTGTTAGGTTTTTCTGAATGCTCAATATTGCCGACTCCTTGTTCTTTGTCTTCCAAGACCATTATATACTCTACTCCATGAAACCCTAATAGGGCTTATGCGGTGAATTTACTTTCTTACCCTTCCATGTGGCTTTACTTTCTTGCACACTTAAACCTAGTTGACAACAATTACAACCCATACAAGGCTGTGGGAACAACAATCTCCCCCTTTGTAATTGTTGGCAACACTTATAACAAAAGCCACTATGCAGCAATTTCAACTCCCCCTAAATATGCACTCCCTTTTCTTAACAGCTCCCCCTGCACTATTGCTTCTCTCCCCCTTTGCCAACCAATTACAAATTTGAAAAACTCGCAAAGTAGAAATGGAGGATTCACCTGATTTTCAGGCTTAAGGAGGCATTCGCACAGACAGACTCATTCTGTGCTTTTCAAACAGCTTTGTAGACAGAGATTTAGTTAGATCTTGTGTAGCCTCTTCAACAAATTTATGTTCAACTTATGAGAGTAAAGCAGTAGCTCCCACAATTCTTCTTCTTGTTGTAACTCCTGCTGATGGGTCACCTGTGATCTGATTTTCTTGATGAGCACTAGTCCACGTTTTCTTTGGCTTTCTTTCTTACACAGTCTTAGTTGCAAGAGGATCTCTTTCTTCATCAATCACATACAAATTTCCAGCTATTCTCTTCCCAGCTGCAATAGTATTGCCTTTTTAACTCTTTACCTAGCAACCTGTTTTTGTGAATATTACCTTATGGTCTTCATTGCATAGTTTACTGACAGATGCTAGATTATATCTGAGTCCTTCAACATGCAGAACATCTTTCAGCTTTCCTCTTCCAATGTTTACTAACCCCTGATCACTGATATTGAGTGAATCATCATTGCCAAACTTGACTCTGCCTTCTCTTGACTTATTTAGCTTTGCTAATTTACTCTTGTCTCCCGTCATGTGTGAAGTGCACCCACTGTCAAGGATCCACTACTTATCCTTGTAGTCAGCCTTTAGTGCAATTTCAACTATATTAGCTAGCTCCTTTTTTGCTTTGTATTCCTTTTTCTAAACTGGCTAAAAGATAGCTTTCTCCTTTTTCACAGCTTTGACTGTACCGCTTGTTTTCATTGTGCCATTGAGTGCCTTCTCTTGTTCAGGGAGAAGTGTCATGCATCTCTTGGCATTATGGCATCCTGCCCACACCGTTCACACTGCTCTAAGTCTGCCAATATAGCAAACTTGTTCTTTGAAATCACTGGTTTGGGCCTCCACCAACAATCCTTGTCAGTATGTCCTTGCCTTTTACAGTATGTGCAAGAACTCACGACAGGTGTTCTCTTCTGGATTCTATATTGTCTCTCCCTGTATGCAGCATCGTATCTTCTCAAGTTGGAGACATATACTAACCTTCTCCACCAGCAGTTAATTGCCTTATGACCCCAAACTCCACAATACAGGCAATGACCTTGAAACTGCCTCTTCTTAGGTCTGATATCAGCTTGTCTTCTTTTGTTCATTACTTGCTATGCAAGCAAAGTAGCTGGCTTCATTGCTTGTGTGACTTTCATTTCAGTCACCTTCTTCTCCTTCTTTTGTTCAGCCGTAGCCCTCTGCTGGCTGACTTTTTTTTCTTTCTGAGACGTAGCAGCTATGGGTTGTTGCTCTTTAACCACATACATCATTTTTGGCCCTGGCTTTGGTTTGATAACTGTCTTCTTTTCTTCAATTATCTTTACCTAAGTCACAACCTTCTCTTTTAACGTTCGTGGCACATTCTTATTACCTTTAGCCAATGTAGCCTCAGCTGGTGCACTTTCTCTTCATTCTTCTTTCCCTTTGCAGAACTTGTTTCTCCTATCATTTCAAGCTTCTACAAGTTCTCTTCACTCTTTTTAAGTTGTTACTGAAGTCTCAGCAACTCTATCTCCATTTCTTCAATTGGTGAAGTCCTTGAGTCAAGCTCTACTGTAAGGTCTTCACATATTTTGATCTGTTCTTCAAATCTTCTCTTTAAGTCAATATGTTCAGCCCTTATTTCATCCTTTTGACTTTCAACTTCCTCAGACTTTGCTTCAACTTCTTTTATATGGGCTTCCAACCTTCTTATAGTTCAGCCCCTTCTGATTATCTCCTTTAAAGCTGCTTGCAGCTCAGCTTCAAGATCTAGCTCTTCTTCATCAACCTCCTCTTCCTCTTCAGAGGTTGAACTATCACCTTTAGCTGATGCCATAAAGGCATGCACATCTGATGATTCTTCATCTTCCTCTTCATCAGCTTCTTTTATCTGACTCATATAACTCTTAAATGAGCCTCTCTTCTTCTTCTGTGGGTTGGCAGTCTTCTTATTGGACTTCTTTGATTTGAATGATGGTCTTCTCCATTTTGAATTCGGCTCATCATCATCATCATCATCTTCATCAACAAGTTTCACTTTGCACTGAGAAGCAAAGTGTCCAGTTTGCCCACAACGATAACATCTCAAGGCTAGTTTTCCATTTCCCTTCTTAAACCCCTTTTTGAATTTCCTTGTGAAGTATGCCAATACTTTACCTTCATTTTCTTCCTCATCATCATCATCCTCACTGGATGATTCTTGCTCTTCTTTTATCTTCAAGTGCTTCATAACTTTGAAAGCTACCTCCTTTGATACCTTTGTTATTGCAGAGCTTTCAGCTGACTTTATCCTCATCTCATATGCAATGAAATTGCACTGGAGATCATGCAGAGACATAGAATTGAGATCTCTACTTCCTCTATGGTTGCTACCTTTGAGGCAAACCTCTCAGGCAGAATTCTCAAAATCTTCTTCACAACAAATGAGTCCTTCTTGTTCTTCCCATGACTTCTCAGGTCGTTCACAGCATCAATAACCCTGGTAAAGAACTCTTGGACTGTCTCATTTTTCTGCATTCTGAGAGATTCATATCTCTCCTTGAACACTTGAAGTTTAGCCTCCTTCATTCTGCCATCACCTTCATAGATTTTCTGCAATCTGTCCCATATCTCCTTGGCAGATTTGTAGTCCATAACTTTAGCATACTCAGCATCTGTCAATGCTGAAATGATGACGTTTGAGGCCTTCCCATTTATCTCAAATTGCCTTAACTGCTCTGGGGTTGGGTCTTTACCTTCTTCTGGAGCCACAAAACCCTTTTGTACGCATTTCACCACATTCATGCCCATGGTTGTAAATACCACTTGCATTCTCACTCTCCACATATGGTAGTTGGTTCCGTCGAAGATTGGAACCTTCTTACTGTACGTGGTGCTAGTGCTGGTATTGGCTTCCATTTCTCAGTATGCTGAACAAGTCAAACTTTTAGATCCCTTCAAACTAGTACACCAAGCTGTTAAGCTTTAAACTAGTGAACCTGTGCTCTGATACCAATTGAAGTTCCCGACTTCTCCTTAGGATCTACTAGTTTGTGATACTAAAAGGGGGGTGAATCAGTATCACCACAATTCGCAATTTGCAGGTAAGTGAACAACTTCAACCTCTTCTTAAAAGCAAACTCTTTCTCAGACTCGACTAAGGTAGATCTATTGCTACCTACTGATCACAATAGTCCCCAAAGTCACCTTTCAGACACCTTGCCTAATAGACAATACGGATGTTCTTGTTTAGGTCTTCGTTAGGTTATGGGTTGGCACAAATCAATTCAAAGCATAAAACGTAAAGCAAATTAAGGACACACGAGATTTACATGGTTCCGTCAACGTGACGTACATCCACGGTGGTAAGGACTCTCCCTCTACTGAGACTATCCACTATACTTGTAAACATAGGTTACAATGGATGTCTTTAATTCTCTGCTCTTTTAACTATTGTAATTACTAAGCAAGTACAATACAAAGAGTGTCACTTACTGTGTCTACCCTTCTTCTAACTTGTCTTGCCTCTGTTGAATTGAAAGGCTGGTGCACTGCTGCTTTGAAGTTCACCGCAACGCTCTCTAACCTCTCTTAAAGAAGTCTGGAAATATGTTGAGTTCAATGCTTCGCTGAATTCCTACGTTGTATCACACAATTCCTGCTTTCACCGTCTTACGGTCTCACCCGTCTCCTTGTCTCATGATCTCACCGTCTCCCCGCTCGCCTATCCGTTTCTCTCTCTCTTACTGTTCAGCCGGATTTCTCTCTCCTACCGCTGAATTTCTCTCTCTTCCATCGAATTTCTCTCTCTTCACCGGATTTCACTTTTCCGTTCACCCACTTGGCCGGATTTCCTCCCTTTTCTGCTGGTGGTCTACTTTTCTTCGTCCTGCAGTCCAGCCTTCTTTGCCCGTTCCCGGTTTTCTCTCCCGTTGACCGGTTTCTCTGTTTTTCCAACCGTCTGTTTCTCTCTCTTCCAACGTCTAGCCACCAGATCTCTCTCACCTGTTACCGATCTGGTCTCGTCTCACCCGTTCCAGCTCGGATCTGGTCTCCTCGATTCCCAATCTGGTTTCGTTTCTCTCTCTTGTCACGTCGTTCCCTCACCGACCGGCGGTGTGCTGGTGGTCTGTCGTCATGCACGGGTTTCTCTTTCCTTTTCCGATTTATGTTTTCTCTCTCTTCGTCCGTCGGCTGAGTTATCTCTCTCTTCGTCCACTCATTTCAGCTTGATCTGGTTTCACCCGTTCACCACTTTCTCTCTCTACGGTACTATTCACGACGGCTACTGTTCACTCGATTCGTTCGTCGGCTGCACTGTTTACTCTCTTCGTCCTTGCCGGTAATGTTCTTTCGTGTAGGGTTTGGTGTTCTCTTTAGTTGGTCGATTGTTAGGTTTTTCTAAATGCTCAATATTGCCGACTCCTTGTTCTTTGTCTTCCAAGACCATTATATACTCTACTCCATGAAACCCTAATAGGGCTTATGCGGTGAATTTACTTTCTTACCCTTCCATGTGGCTTTACTTTCTTGCACACTTAAAACTAGTTAACAACAATTACAACCCATACAAGGCTGTGGGAACAACAATCTGTCTAATAGGCAAGGTGTCTGAAAGGTAATTTTAGGGACTATTGTGATTAATAGGTAACAATAGATTTACCTTAGTCAAATCTGAGAAAGAGTTCGCTTTTAAGAAGAGGTTGAAGTTGTTCACATACCTGCATATTGACGAGAGCGAAAGTATTAAAGAAGTAGAATACTTTGACTTAAGTTATTAGTGTTTTTAAGGGGTGTGATACTGATTCACCCCCCCTCTCAGTATCACAAACTAGTAGATCATAGGATGAAGTCAGAAACTTCAAAAAGAAACTTAAATCTAAAAATTAATTTAATTTTGAAATAAATTAGAAAATTTTAAGTGCTTTTTATATAGTAAAAATTGTGAAATAATTTGTCACATCTACATTGTTTGCCCCTAAAATTAAATAAGAGTACATGTATACAAAATTGAAAGCCATAATATTGTTATGTACCATCACAACTACCTTTTAAGGTTTCGAGTTGGTTATTTTTACTTATTCCCCCAAGATTCACAAATTCACTAATTAAAGGTTTTTCCAGTTAAAGAAAAATACAATTGCATTAACTACGAATGTATTGTAATGGGTAAAATCATGAAGTTACATTAATATTTAAAAAACTTAAAAAGCAATAACCTTATGATGATATTAAATATCATTATGTCTATATTCTTGAGTCAAGTGAACAAACTAACAAACTAATACTCATTGACAAAATAAATAAAAGAGAATAAAAAAAGAAATATATAAATAATTCAAAGTAGCAAAATTAAGCAGGGAAAGATCTAGTTAGGTATCAGGGGAGTAATTAATTAACATTCCCACACCTAAATATATGTGTGCTCTTTTTGCATCTTTACATTACTCCCTTAAATATATAGTGTTGCTCTTACTTTTTGTTTCTCCAACTCAAAAAAAAAAGTCATGATTTTATTGCTTGGTTTAGTTTTTCCCAATTACTAAAAAGGATCAAATAAGCCAAATATTACCATTTATGTAAAAATTAAAAATAAATTCATTTTTCTTTTCTCACTCCCATCTTTACAATCACTTTAAATAAATGAGTGTCATAAATCTTTTGAGACTTAATAATCAACTTGATAATATTATAAATGTTAATACAAATGTTGACTAAATTTAAAAGAAATTGATGATTTTTCACATAAGTTAGTCAAAACAAAAATATAAAGAATTGAGTTTGGTTGATCAAGATAAAGAAACAAAGAGTTGAGCTCCACTTAGTAAGAACACGGTCGAGTTCATTCATTTATATAAACAAGTGACACTCAAATATAATTTCAAAACTAATTTAATAAATGAAATTAGTTTAAATAAATGAGTTTGTCTCATTTAAACTCATGAAAAATTCATTTATATAATTATTAAAAATTTTGTTCATTGTATCATTAGAGTGAATTAATGATTTCTAACATAAGTTAGTCAAAACAATGAAACAAAGAATTGAATTTAGCTTATCAAGATAAAGAAACAAAGAGTCAAGCTCAACTTAACAAGAATATAGTCGAGTTCATTCATTTATATAAACGAGCAATACCCAAATATAATTTCAAAATTAATTTAATAAATGAGGTCAACTTAAATAAATGAGTTTTTGTCATTTAAATTCACAAAAAATTCATTTATATAATTATTAAAACAATTTTGTTTATTGTGTCATTAGAGTGAGTTTATTATACTTGTTTTCAAAATTGTGTTATATATTTACAAATATGTATTAGAATTATATACATATTTTTCAATTGATTAGTTTTATTAAAGTAATTTTTTTTTGTTATTTGAACACTATTTATAACAATAAACTTCTACAATCTTAATTATTTTTGTTAATATTATAAAGTTAAATGAGTTATTTATGAATGTTTACAAACCCTACTTGTTAATACTAAGCTCAACTTAAAGTAAACTTGTTATTAAATGACACCAAGCATTATTTTTATACTTATTTATTAAATGAGTTAAGTTTAAGCATGTCAAAACTTGACACAAATTGTTTGTAGCCCTACATATAAATTTGTCTTTTTGAAAAAAAATATATAGATTTGTCATTAAAGTTGAGTACTTGAATTTTGTCTTTAACATTATAATGGTTTCATTGCTCTTGACCTCAGGAGTGATAGTGTTTCTAATGAGTTTCTTAATAAAAATATGTATTTTTATTATTATTCCTATTTTATCTTTGTTATCATTCATATTTCTAAATTACTTTTTCTTTTTATACATGAAAAATAAATATGAATGAAGGAAAGATTTATTAGAAAAACTATTTAAAGTTGAATACAAAAAATTCACTATTATAGTATGAATATTAAAAAATAAAATTACTTTAAAATATTACTTTTAAGAAAGTTGTTATACTAGTTTTTGTAAACTCTAAAATTAAAGATAAGAAAAATAAGTAGCATACATAGAATTTAAATTTGATTTAAATCCTTTTAACCTCTTAATAGTCTTTTATGTAATAAAAGTTTATATGAATTCCCTCACACTTGACTACAAGTTGCACTACTAAAATCAAGTCCTCAAGAAATTAATGTATTTTTAAAATTGCTCTTTGATTTATCTATAATATTTATGTAACAATATTATAAACAATAGAATCTTTGATAGAATAATGGAAGATCAAGCAAAGAAAAGAAAAGTATTTCATGTCTAAAAAAGTGGCAAACTTTTGGTATTTGTAAAAGTGATGATTACTTATTGTCAATGGTTATGACCTTTTATCCAACAGTCATAACCTTTCATCTAATGATCATAACCTTTTGTCCAATAGTAACAATTTTATGTCTAATAATTACAACCTTTTGTTTAATAGTCATAACTTTTGTCCAATAGTTCTATGGTTTTGTAACTATACATGCCTTCTAGGTTCAGATCCTAAGAGATATAACTTTTTATTTCTTTCTTTTATTTTGAAAACTTCAATAATCTCATGTCATTTTCAAAATTTAAAGAATATAGTGGATCCTTTACAATTTTGATAATCATTTGTATAAGTAAAGGTGTCTTACAGATTGAAATTTTACATAATAAAAAATATATTATAATAAGTCTAAATAATATGGTAAATAAGATTTGAATTAATTATTTTTATTGATAAATTGTAAAACTAGTTCACACAAATGATTGTACACCATTATACTTCTCTTTTTTAAATAATTAACACATCGAAGGTCATTGTGTCCATATCTTTTACATGAATATTTTTAAGTCAAGCCCTTTAACTTGTTGGAACAACCTAAACATTCCACATTCATATAAGCAAATTAAGGCTCTTAACATAAAGCATCCTTTCAAGTATGTTAAGAGTTTTATAAACTCATCCTTTTAATTTATTACAAGAACCAAGCACTATATAACCTTGGAATGAAAATAAAATTGATTATAATGATTTAATCATACTAATAATGTACTTTGACTCATTGAACTCAAAACTTAACATTGTTGGGACATTATCACAATGTATACTAATGGGTGCAATTGGCTTTTCTCACAAAGCAATCTTATAAAGCAAATTCCTTAACTAATCTGCTTGTTTACTTATTGAAAGTAATGCTATAAATTCTGCAGTCATTGTAAAATCTAGTATGCAAGTTTGTTTCTTCAAACCCCAAAAACTTGCACCTCCACCAAGCATAAAGATCTATCCACTGGTTGAAGTATGATCTTCTATATTAGTAATCCAATTAGCATCTTAATATCCTTTTAGAACAAAAAGGTAACCAGCATAACTTATACCATAATTCATTGTTTTCTTTAGGTACTATAGGATTTTACTTACTCCATGCTAATGCTTGTTACTTAGATTACTTGTATACTTGCTAATTTTGCCAACTGCATAAGCTATGTCTAAACTTATACTTGTCATTGTGTACATTAGACATCCTATCACTTTGGCATATTCCATTTGACATACCGGACTTCCAACATTTTTAGTAAAATTCATGTTGGGATCAAATAAAATAGAGGCTGGAATACAATTAAAATGATTAAACTTAGTAGGAACATTTTCAATGTAATATGATTAAGATAGCGTTATGCTCTTTTGATCTTGTAGGATTTTAATTCCAAGGATGACATTTGCCTTACCCATGTCTTTCATATCAAACTTACTTAACAAAAACATTTTGGTAACTTCAACTTGTTCAAAGTCAGTTTTAAAAATTAACATGTCATCCATATGTAAACAGATAATGACACCTCTTCCTTTTTCAAACTTGCTATAAACATATTTGCCTGATTCATTAATTTTGAATCCATTAGCAAGTACCACTTAGTTAAATTTTTTATGCCATTGCTTAGTACCTTTTTTAGTCTATACAAGGACTTAACTAATTTACACACCTTTTTCTTTTGACTAGGTACAACAAATCCTTCAAGTTGCTCTATGTACACTTCTTCTTCTAATTCACCATTCAGGAATGCTATTTTTACATCCATTTGATGAATTACTAAGTTATGAAATGAGACAAGTGTAATGAGTAGTCTAATTATGGCAATTCTAACTAATGATGAATATGTATCAAAATAATTATCACCATACATTTAAGTAAAGCCTTTTGCAACCAACCTAACTTTAAACTTATTAATAGTTCCATCAACCTTCCTTTTCTTTTTGAAAATCCATTTGCATCCAATTGGCTTTATACTAAGTGAGAGGTCTACTAATTTTCATGTTTTATTACTCATAATTGAATCCATTTCATCATTTATTACTTCCTTCCAAAGCATAACATCTTGTAATTTCATCACTTCACAAAAAGTTTCAGGAACATCTTCAATATTGAAGTAACATGAAATTTGATTACTTATTAATTCTCTTGTTTCTTTTACTATGAACATAAAGTAATCAAAACCAAAAGATTTTACTTTTCTTGCTCTTTTGCTCTTACAAAGTTCAATGACTTCATCATTTTCATTTCCTTTTGTCGATGCATTATTTTCTATATCAAGAACTTTTTTCTATTCTAGAATTTTAGAAATAAAAAGGAACCTATTTTCATCAAAAATAAAATCTCTTAATTTTATGCTTATGTTAGCAAATATAAAGTTGTTAAACTCTCTAACCATAAATCAATAAGTCTTCTTATTGTAAGCATATCCCAATTTTTTTGTTTTGGGTTCAAGAATTCTGACAATTACTCTATAACCCCAAACTCTTAAGTAATTAAGGTTTGGTTCCCTTTTATTCCAAAACTCATAAGGGGTTGCTTTATTTCCTTTTGTTGGAACTTTATTCAAAATATAGAATGCTATAAACAATGCCTCACCCCAAAATCCATGGCTTAAACTTGAATTTGACAACATAACATTGACCATTTCCATTAATGTTTAATTTTTTCATTTAGCAACATCATTTTGTTATGGTCTATAAAGAGCAATTGTTTATGAATAATTCTTATAGACTCAAAGAATACAATGTTATAAAATTCTTCTCCTTTATTAGATCATAAGCACTTAATAACAGATTCACATTGTAACTCAAACTTAGATTTATATATTTTAAAATTTTCAAGAACTTCATTTATAGTATGCAGTAAATAAACATAGCAAAATCTAGAGTAATCATTAATGAATGTCACAAAATATCTCTTTCCTCTTAGTATAAGGATGTTATGCAAATCACATACATCATTATGAATTAATTCTAACATACTTAAAGACCTTTGAATGTTTAGAAATGCATTTCTAGTTATTTTTGTTAACATACAAGTTGTGCATTTATCTTTAGATATATCAAAATATGGTAGTAATTCTAATTTAATCATGTCTTGTAATCTTCCAAAATTTATATAACTTAATTTATCATACCATAAAGAAGAATTCTTAATAGTATAAATAGAAACATTATTATTATTGATATTAAGTTTGAACATTCCATCACATACGTAACCTTTTCCCACAAATACACCTCCTTTTAAGAAGACAAAGTTATTTGCCTTAAATATAAGTTTGAACTTATATTTGTTCAAGAGATTACCTAAAACCAAATTTTTTATAACTTCTAGAACATAAAATACATTTGTAAAAGTAATAACTCTCCTAGAAGTAAATTGTAATTCTACTTCCCTATTTTCATAACAAGAACTATAGTAGAATTTCTCATATATACTACAATACCATCAATTACTAGTCTCAATTCTTTTAAGAGACTTTTGTTTTTGCAAACATATCAGGTAACCCTAAAATCAAACCACCAAGCATTAATATATTCAACTAAAATAATCTCTGTGATCATGGCAAATATATTCTCATTTGTTACACCAGTAGAAGCTTGTTTTTCATTTTTCTTTTTAAAGAGTCGACACTCAAATTTATAATATCCTTTTTTCTAACAGAAATGACATTCGCCATTTTTCTTCTACCTTTTATGTTGCCTTTTGTTACAAGTGGATTGATTCTTTCTCTTATTAAAGAACTTACTTAATTGATGTTCAACTATATGCACTTTTGAAAAATGAGACTTACTTTTTGCTTTTTCTTACATGTGGAACTCTTCTTTTACACAAAAATGATTAGCAAGTTTTTCAAGAGAGACATTCTCTACTTTATGCTTTAGGCTTCTCTTGAAATCTTTCAATAAATGAGGCAATTTATCTATTATGAAACTCACAACAATAGTTTCATCCATAAACATCTTATGTTGTAAAAAGTAATTAAGTGTTCTCTCAATTTCAGCAAATTGTTCCATGATTGGTCTACTATCAACCATCTTATAATTATTGAATTTAGAGACAAAAAATTTCTTACTTGTTGCATTCTCCTATTGTATTTCATTTCTAATTTTTCCTATAATTTCTTCACAATTTGGCATATGTAGTAGACGTTAAATAAGAAGTTGCTCATTACATTCAAGATGTATTCTCTACATATCTCATCATCTGTCTCCCATTTTTGTCTTTTCCTAATATCAACAATAGTCTCATTTTCTAACTCTTCTAGTTTTATAATATTTAGAACATTAGCCACTTGTAATAACACTAACAAAAAGTGAACCCTCTTCTATTAACGTATAAAATTTCCTCCATCAAACCTTTCTAATTTTACAAAATTAGAAGGCAACTCTTTCAATGTACCAACAATAATATAAGAAATTTTGCCTTAAATTTGTTAATGCAAAAAATAAAGTTATACTAGAAATTAAAAGAAATTGCTTCAAATTGTATATCTAATGTCACTCTCCTTAAGGCAAAATTCACCTTCTCTAATATGCAATAGAGATTTATGCAAATTCTCTCAAGGGATAAAATAAAGCACACTTACTTACAAGTTGCACTATTAAAATTAAGCCCTCAAGAAATTGATGTATTTTAGAATTATTCTTTGATTAATTTTTAATATTTCTATAACAATATTACAAACAATATGATCTTTGATAGAATAATAGAAGATTAAGGATATATATATATATATATATATATATTTCATGTCAAAAAAAGTGATAGACCTTGTGTATTTATAGAAATGGTAGTGACTTTTCATCAATAGTCACAACCTCTTGTTCAATAGTTACAATCTTTTGTCTAACAGTCATAACCTTTTATTCAACAGTCACGACTTTTTGTTCAATAGTCATGACCTTTTGTCTAACAATCATAACTTTTTATTCAACAGTCACAACTTTTATTCAATAGTTATATAGTTCCTCTTAGTTTACATCCCAAGAGACACAACTTTTCATTTTTTCCTTTTATTTAGAAAACTCCAACAAATGGATCACCTTACCTTTAAATTTTGCGAGCTATTCAAATTGCAAACTACTTTTTATGTAGCATTAGACTAATCTTATGTCAGTCTATGTCGCCCGCTTAATTTTCTTTTATGTCTGTGTTTTAAGTTTTAAACATTGCTGCACTTAAACTTATAATTTATTGCTAATAGTTCTATTAAAAAAAACCAAGAGAAATATTTCCTTTTTTCTTTTTTAAGAAAAAAGAACTTATTAAAATAATTTTTTCCTTTTTAACTTTTTCTTTTTTATAATTTGCTAATTAAAAAGAAACAATTGTATAAATAAAAATGATAATATGACAAAAAAATTGAAGTTCTCGACTTCTCCATAGGATCTACTAGTTTATGATACTGAGAGAGGGGGTGAATCAATATCACCACAATTCACAATTCGCAGGTAAGTGAACAACTTCAACCTCTTCTTAAAAGTAAACTCTTTCTCAGACTTGACTAAGGTAAATCTATTGCTACCTACTAATCACAATAGTCCCCAAAGTCACCTTTCAGACACCTTGCCTAATAAACAATACGAATGTTCTTATTTAGGTCTTCGTTAAGTTATGGGTTGGCTGATACTTTAGCTGCGTTCACAACTCAATTCAAAACACAAAACGTAAAGCAAATTAAGGACACACAAGATTTACGTAGTTCCGTTAACGTGACGTACATCCACGGTGGTAGGGACTCTCCCTCTACTAAGACTATCCACTATACTTGTGAATACAGGTTACAATGGATGTCTTTAATTCTCTACTCCTTTCACTATTGCAATTACTAAGCAAGTATAATACAAAGAGTGTCACTTATTGCGTCTACCCTTCTTCTAGCTTGTCTTGCCTCTGTTGAATTGAAAGGCTGCTCTATTGCCGCTTAGAAGTTCACCACAACACTCTCTAACCTCTCTTGAAGAAGTCTAGAAATACGTTGAGTTCAATGCTTCGCCGAATTCCTTCTCTACGTTGTTTCACACAACTCCTGCTTTCACCATTTCACTGTCTCCCTCGTCTCCTTGTCTCACGATCTCACTATTTTATGGCCTGCCTTCACCTATCCATTTCACACCTCCTTTGGTCATATCAGATTTTCTCCCTTTACTGCCGATCACTGTTCATCGACCGTCGGGTTTCTCTCTCCTTCCGCCGGTGGTGAGTTTCTCTTCATCTGTTTCACGGTTCTCTCCTTGCCATGTCGTTCGTTTGTCTCACGCCGTCGGAGGTCTGCTGTCTGCTCTTTCGGTGGTGTCTCTCTCTTCGTCTGTCTCTCTCTCTTGCTGTCCCACCAGATTTCTCTCTCTTACCGTCCAGCCATTCACTCTTTTTGGCCATTCACCTCTGTCTGCCGTCGGATTTCTTTTTCTCTCCTTCCCATCAACTCCTCTGGTCTGGCAGTCGGGTTTCTTTTTCTCCCCTTCCCGTCGACTCCTCTAGTCTGGCCATCGGGTTTCTCTCTCTTCCAACGGCTGTGTTTTCTCTCTCTTGTGTTTTGGCTGACGATCTCTCTCTTCGTTCAACCTAGACGTCGACCATCTCTCTCTACAGTTGTTCTTCGTTCAACCCCACAATTTTTTTCACTCAACGCTACTATTCACGACGACTACTGTTCACGACAACTACTGTGCGGTTACTCTTTTCTTTTGAAAGTGGTGTTCTTCTATGTAGGGTTTGGTGTTTTGTCGTGTATTCAATTGTGTTGGTTTTTCACCCTCTTGTGTTTTGCCGTGTATTCAATTGTGTTGGCCTTCCCCTAATTTTGTCTTCCAATATCTTTATATATTCTCTTTCGTGAAACCCTAATAGGGCTTATGCGGCAAATTTAAATTCTTGCCCTTACGCAGCAAATTTACTGTTTTCCCTTCCATATGGCTTTTACCTTCTTGCCTTTCCATGTGGCGTTACTTTCTTACACACTTAAACCTAGTTGACAACAATTACAATCCATACAAGGCTGTAAGAACAACAATCTCCCCCTTTGTAATTGTTGGCAACACTCATAACAAAAGCCACTATGCAGCAGTTTCAACTCCCCCTTTCTTAACAACTCCCCTGCACTGTTGCTTCTCTCCCCCTTTGCCAACCAATTACAAATCTAAAAAACTCGCAAAGTGGAGATGAAGGATTCACCTGAACTTCAGGCTTGAAGAGGCATTTGCACATATAGACTCAATCTGTGCTTTTCAAATAGCTCTGTGGACAGAGATTTAGTTAGATCTTGTGTAGCCTCTTCAATAGATTTAGGTTCAACTTGTAAGAGTAAAGCAGTAGCTCCCACAATTCTTCTTCTTGTTGTAAGTAAATAACTGTTCGTCTTGTCCTCATCAATCACATACAAATTTCCAGCTGTTCTCTTCCCGGCTGCAATAGTATTGCCTTCTTTACTCTTTACTTGGCAACCTGTTTTTGTGAATATCACTTTGTGGTCGTCGTTGCATAATTGGCTGACAGATGCTAGATTATATCTGAGTCCTTTAACATGTAGAACATCTTTCAGCTTTCCTTTTCCAATATTCACTGACCCCTGACCACTGATGTTAAGTGAATCATCATTGTCAAACTTGACTCTGCCTTCTCTTGATTTGTTTAGCTTTGATAATTTACTCTTGTCTGTCGTCATGTGCAAACTGCATCCACTATCAAGGATCCACTGCTTATCTTTACAATCAGCCTTTATTGCAATTTCAGCTATATGAGCCACCTCCCCTTTTGCTCTATATTCCTTCTTTTGAACTGGCTGGAAGATAGCTTTCTCCTTTTTCTCAATTTTGACTGCACTGCTTGTTTTTACTATGCCATTGAGTACCTTCTCTTGCTCAGGGAGAAACGTCATGCATCTCTTGGTATTATGGCCATCCTGCCCGCACCTTTCACACTGTTCCAAGTCTGCCAATATAGCAAACTTGTTCTTTGAAGCTACTAGTTTGGGCTTCCACCAATAATCCTCGTTAGTGTGTCCTTGTCTTTTACAGTATGTGCAAGAACTCAAGACAAGTGTTCTCCTTTGAATTTTGTATTGTCTCCCTCTGTATGCAGCATCGTATCTTCTTAAGTTAGAGACATATAGTGGCTTTCTCCACCAGCAGTTACTCGCCTTATGACCCCAAACTCCACAATAAAGGCAATGACCTTGAAACTGCCTCTTCTTGGGTCTGATCACAGCTTATCTTCTTCTGTTCATCACTTACTGTGTAGGCAAAGTAGCTAGCTTCTTTGCTTGTGTGACTTTCATTTCAGTCACCTTCTTCTCCTTCTTCTGTTCAGTCGTAGCCCTCTGCTGGCTGACTTTCTTTTATTTCTGAGACGTAACAGCTATAGGCTGCTGCTATTTAACCACATTCATCATTTTTGGCCTTAGCTTTGGTTTGATAACTGTCTTCTCTTCTTCAGTTATCTTCACTTGAGTCACAGCCTTCTCTTTCAACTTCTATGGCAAAGTCTCATTCTTCTTTTCTCTTGTAGAGCTTGTTTCTCCTACCACTTTAAACTTCTACAAGTTCTTCTCACTCTTTTTAAGTTATTGCTGAAGTTTCAGCAACTCTATCTCCATTTCTTCAATTGTTGAAGTCCTTGAGTCAAGCTCTATTGTAAAATCTTCATATATTTTTATCTGTTCTTCAAATCTTCTCTTCAAGTCAATATGTTCAATCCTTATTTCATCCTTTTGACTTTCAGCTTCCTCAAACTTTGCTTCAACTTGTTTTATGTGAGCCTCCAACCTTTTTATAGTTCTACCCCTTTTGATTATCTCCTTTAAAGCTGCTTTCAGCTCAGGTTCAAGATCTGGCTCTTCTTTATCAACCTTCTTTTCCTCTTCAAAGGTTGAGCTGCCACCTTGTACTGATGCTATAAAGACATGCCTATCTGATGAGTCTTCATCTTCCTCCTTATCAGCTTCTTTTATCTGACTCACATAACTCTTGAATGAGCCTCTCTTCTTCTTCTGTGGGTTGACAGTCTTCTTGCTAGACTTCTTTGATTTGAATGATGGTCTTTTCCATTTTAAATTCTGCTCATCATCACCATCCTCATCTTCATCATCAAGTTTCACTTTGCACTGAGAAGCAAAGTGTCCAATCTGCCCCCCACAATGATAACATCTCAAGGCCAGTTGTCCTTTTCCCTTCTTAGACCCCTTTTTGAATTTCCTTATGAAATAAACCAATACTTCACCTTCACTTTCTTCCTCATCATCATCATCATCCTCACTAGATGATTCTTCCTCTTTTTTTATCTTCAAGTGTTTCATAGCTTTGAAAGCTGCCTCCTTTGATACCTTCGTTGTTGTAGAGCTTTCAGCTGACTTTATCCTCATCTCATATGCAATAAGATTGCACTGGAGATCATGCAGAGACATAGAATTGAGATCTCTACTCTCCTCTATGGCTACTACCTTTGAGGTAAACCTTTCAAGCAGAATTCTCATAATTTTCTTCACAATCGATGAGTCCTTCTTGTTCTTCCCATGACTTTTCAAGTCGTTTACAGCGTCAATAACCCTGGTGAAGAACTCTTAAACTGTCTCATTCTTCTGCATTCTGAGAGATTCATATCTCTCCTTGAACACTTGAAGCTTAGCCTCCTTCATTCTGTCATCACCTTCATAGACTTTTTGCAATCCGTCCCATATCTCCTTGGCAGATTTGCAGTCCATAACTTTAGCATACTCAGCATTTGTCAATGCTGAAATGATGACGTTTTAGGCCTTCCTATTTATCTCAAACTACCTTAACTCCTCCGGGGTTGGGTCTTTACTTTCTTCCAGAGCCACAAAACCCTCCTGTACGCATTTCACCACGTTCATGCCCATGGTTACAAATACCACTTGCATTCTTGCTTTCCATATATGGTAGTTGGTTTCGTTAAAGATTGGAACCTTCTTACTGTAAGTGGTGCTAGTGCTGGCACCGGCTTCCATTTCTCAGTATGCTGAACAAGTCAAACTTCTAGATCCCTTCAAACTAATACACCAAGCTATTAAGTTTCAAACTGGTGAACCTGTGCTCTGATACCAATTGAAGTTCTCGACTTCTCTATAGGATCTACTAGTTTGTGATACTAAGAGAAGGGGTGAATCAGTATCACCACAATTCACAATTCGCAGGTAAGTGAACAACTTCAACCTCTTCTTAAAAGTGAACTCTTTCTCAGACTCGACTAAGGTAGATTTATTGCTACCTACTAATCACAATAGTCCCCAAAGTCACCTTTTAAACACCTTGCCTAATAGACAATACGGATGTTCTTGTTTAGGTCTTCTTTAGGTTATGGGTTAGCTGATACTTTAGCTACGTTCACAACTCAATTCAAAACACAGAACGTAAAGCAAATTAAGGACACATGAGATTCACGTGGTTCCGTCAACGTGACGTACATCCACGGTGGTAGGGACTCTCCCTCTACCGAGACTATCCACTATACTTGTGAATACAAGTTACAATGGATGTCTTTAATTCACTGCTCCTTTCACTATTGCAATTACTAAGCAAGTATAATACAAAGAGTGTCACTTACTGCGTCTACCCTTCTTCTAACTTGTCTTGCCTCTGTTGAATTGAAAGGCTACTCCACTACCACTTAAAAGTTCACCGCAACACTCTCTAACCTCTCTTGAAGAAGTCTGGAAATACGTTGAGTTCAATACTTCGCCGAATTCCTTCTCTACGTTGTTTCACACAACTCCTGCTTTCACCGTTTCACTGTCTCCCCCTTCTCCTTGTCTCATGATCTCACTGTTTTACGGCCTGCCCTTACCTGTTCGTTTCACACCTCCTTTAGCCGTATCAGATTTTCTCCTTTTACTGCCAGTCACTATTCATCAGTCGTCGGGTTTCTCTCTCCTTCCGCTGGTGGTCAGTTTCTCTTCATCTGTTTCACGGTTTTCTCCTTACCGTGTCCTTCATTTGTCTCACGCCGTCACAGATCTACTGTGTACTCTTCCGGTGGTGTCTCTCTCTTTATCCATCTCTCTCTCTTGCTGTCCGGCCGAATTTCTCTCTCTTATTGTCCAGCCATTCACTCTTTTGGCCATTCACCTCTATCTGCCGTCAGATTTCTTTTTCTCTCCTTCTCGTCGACTCCTTTGGTCTGGCCATCGAATTTCTCTCTCTTCCAACGGCTGTGTTTTCTCTCTCTTGTGTTTTGGTCGACAATCTCTCTTTTTGTTCAGTCTGGCCATCGACCGTCTCTTTCTACAATTGTTCTTCATTCAGCCCCCCAATTTTTTTCACTCAACACTACTATTCACGACAGCTACTTTTCACGATGGCTACTGTTCATGACAACTACTATTCACAACAGTTACTGTGCAGCTACTCTTTTTTTTACAGGTGGTATTCTTCTATATAGGGTTTGGTGTTTTGCCGTGTATTCAATTGTGTTGGTCTTCGCCTAGTTTTGTCTTACAAGGTCTTTATATATTCTCTAATAGAGCTTACGCGACAAATTTACGTTCTTGCCCTTACGCGGTGAATTTACTGTTTTGCCCTTTCATGTGACTTTTACGTTCTTACTCCTCTACGTGGCTTTTACCTTCTTGTCTTTCCATGTAGCGTTACTTTCTTGTACATTTAAATCTAGTTGACAACAATTACAACTCATACAAAGTTGTGGGAATAACAAAAATAACTTAAGTTTTTTTTTTTATTTCGTCTACACACACACACACACACATATATAGTTTAGCAATTCTAATAGAGTTAGAGATGCTAGATTTCAACTCAACGTTAACACTTTTGACACTTAATTTAACAAAATGCATAATGATCAAAATATTTATAATTAAATTTAAATGTTGATGTAATTAAAGAAATAGGTTCGATAAAAATATATATATAAGGTTTAAAAAGAGTAACACAATTACCTAAAGAATAGAGAGCATTCCTCTAGACTAGGCTTGTGAGAGGTATTTCGAGTATAATTGGACTAGATTGAAGGTCTATTAAGGGACTATAAAAATTATCTTTATTAGTGTACATGTAAATGTAAATATAGGTACAGATTGACAGAAAGTCGAGAGTGGATAATACTTCTGCATGTGCGTGGCCTGTGGCTTTTGGGCTCGTTATACAATGCTTCATGATGCGGGGGATGCTTTCATACTGATGCAATTCAGACCTCCCCATCTAGCATAACCGCGACAGACCAGCGCTGTGTTGAGCTCTTGTACAGTGAAGTCCAGAAACAAGTCCATGGGGCAGGTCTTGGGCCCCCAATTGGGCTGAGGCCTAATTAGGCTGGTTAAGCTTTAAAACTCTTCACTTGCTATTTTGCTTTATTTTCGCCAGGATGGTCTTTTTTTTTTTTTTGGGTTGGGGGGGGGGGGCGGGTGGTGGGGGATGGCATTATGAAACATTTACTTTAACATTTATTTCGTTGCAATTAAGTTTTACATTTTCTAAAATTTCAAGGGAATGGATTTTGAATCTCCAACTCCACCACCCCCCCCGGCCTCCTTTTTTTTTTTTTTAAATTTATCAATTTTTGAGCAAACCAAGTTCAAATAACAATTTCTATTATCAAAAGTTTGGTGGGCAGTTTTATGAGTGTTTGATCAAAGCTTAAAATTAAAATTAAAATTAAATTTTTTTAATAAATGACTTAAATTTAAATAAGAGTCAATTCGATTCATTTAAATTTTTTAATAGTTAGCTGAAAAATCATTTAACATAATCAATAAAACACTTATTTTTTTATATTATTAAAATATATTGGATAATATTATTCAAATTATGAAAATAATTTTTTTATAAAAATAATAATAATATTTTTCAATTATTAGACTACACAAATATAAAAATTCGCATATTAAAATTAATTGCTTCATTTTTTAAGTAGTCGATTTTATTAATTCGATAAAGTTCAAGGTAGCATTATTGTTCATACAAGTAACGGTGCTCAACTCGATAATTCGTGAGCTGAACAATATGCCAGATTCTTTTCAAGCCTTATCATCGTAGGACGTGGTGACCATACAAGACTTGCCAAGTGGCGATCATTTGTTGGACTGTTCTGTCCACATACTACGGATTAGTCAAAATAGTATTCCTCCACTCCTCGGGCATAGACCTCAGCTTTCGGTTCGGTCTCTGAGTCTTACCATTTACTTTTGTTCTTTTAGAATGGAGGCCTCCAACCCGCTCTTATCCCTCTCAAGCTTCCTCCACCAGCAGTGCCTCCGCCTCGGTGCTGACCTCGCCGCTCGAATCGGCGACACTGCTCGAAACCTAGCCAGCAACCTTCCGCCGCCGCAGTCGGTGATTCAGAGGCGGCTCCCTCGCGCGCCGGTACCACCATTCGCCTCTGTCTCGCAGTCGAAGCACGCGGCTTCCGCTATTGGCTCGGACCACGTGGCGAAAACTCTCGCGGGGACGTCGGTCTACACGGTGAGCAACTCCAACAACGAGTTCGTGCTCATCTCTGATCCCGATGGAACCACGTCCATTGGCTTGCTCTGCTTTCGCCAAGAAGACGCCGAATCATTTCTCGCTCAGGCACTGCTTCGTACCCATACATATGTGCCGTGGTTATATTTTATTTGCATCATGGAGATGGATTTGTGGCCACAAGAACCGAATAAAAAATGAGGATATTGTTAGGACAAAAAGTAGGTGGTTCAAAGTAGCAAAGTCGGTGTATTTCCGATTAGAGATAAGAGTTAAGTGGACTTGGGAATCTTTGCTAAGGAAAAATTTAGATATAGTATACCCCACATTATCAAGCTTATTTCATAATAGAACGGAATGATGAAAAAAGTTTTTGTAGTCGGCCCAGTTAAATTTGAGATTAAATTTTTGTTATTGTGGTGTTATCATTGTGATATCATATTTTCACCTTTTGATTTTCTACTTCTGCTATCAGGTTCGATTACGAAGAAGAGAATTGCGAAGCGGGGCTAAGATTGTGCCCATTACTCTCGACCAGGTATCTGATTAACACTCACTTGATTTTTATTTATTCTCAGAAAGTATTAGTCTGGCCATCAATGTTAATGTGGGAGATTGCATGGTGAATTTTGATGCAATAGTGATACACCATTTTATTGCAGCAGGGTGTAAATGAGGTGGGATTGATGACTAACATGTGGCTTGATTGTGGTCTTACCAATTGTAATTTATACAATTATACCTTTTTCCTGAAGCATTTGGTAATAGTGATACAGTATTTGTGTCCTCATTTCTTTGCTTGCAGATGTACATGTTGAAAGTTGAAGGAATTGCATTCCGATTTTTGCCTGATCCAGTTCAAATAAAGAATGCCCTAGAGGTCAGTTTTCTCAAGTTTATCATTAGAAGTATTGTTTGATTATAATAGACCCAAAAGCCAATAACAATACGAAATATCACCATTTTAAAAGGTTTGCTATTCTTCTTTGAAATTATATTTGATATTGTGTGAAGCCATTTCCCGTGGCAATGAAATTATTAAATCATTTGGATAAGCTTTCATGTTGTTCTTTACATCCTATAATAGTTTATTGCTCAAGCAAGTTCTTGTCATTTTGAATCCAGATCCTAGTCTGCCTGAAGAAACCCCATACAGCATTTAACATTTGACTTTTGATATTGCATGAAACCTTTCCATTCTTGAGAATTGTTGGCATCACAGTATGAAGAAGCAGAGAATTTGTCATCTAGGAACAGGAAAATATTCATGAAGTCTGTTTTGTGGATTAGTTTAGTTTTAGTCAGAAGACAGCTTTATTTATGAATTTCTTCTGCAACTTTTTAGTCGTCTTATGGTATCAATTCATGCATGTAGTTAGACATCAAATTGCATTTGATTATATGAATCTACAAGTTGGGCTGCATCAGACTAACAGTTGGTTTGTGTGTTTATCAGCTGAAAACAGCTGATATCAAGAGTGGATTTGATGGGGTTCCCGTTTTCCAGGTATGCCACATAACATGTTGAATGTATATTATGTTGCTGAAAGTAGAAGCAACTCTAAACCATAAACAAGCTCATTGTAATGAATCATTTTCATAGTGGATGTGCATACATGTGCATTAATGTGTTTGTATTTTAGTTAGCAATATTTGTCATCTCACCTTAGATGGTGTGTTATCCCCTTTGGTGAAATTTCTGTTCAATTTTTGAGCTTGAATGTGCTGTCATCAGTGCTAACTCTTTTCTTGGTAGCTTTCCAGAGTGAACACATTATGCAATGTCAATTTTTGAGCTTCAATATGCTGTCACCAGAGCTTCAATATGCCCTATTCTATGTCACATTAACAATGTCAATTGATATGGAATCCTTGCAATCCTGTTTCTCTCAGTTAACTATTTATACCAAAAAGCAATTGATGATTTAGAACAATTCACTCTATTCTTGTGCTTTTAAGTATGTGATGCAAACATTTATGGTAGCACTTGCTTCTATCTTCTGGAGAGAACTATGGAGTAATATTCCAAGTTAGTTAATTTGCTGGCTTTTAAAATAGTTATCATGGCGACATTCAAATGTAGATGAATGAAGTTTGGCATGTGTAAGTGTTTGTAGAGTTAAGATGCATTTTGTTATGCGCAAATCAAAGCAATAAGTTTACCCCAATTAATGTTGCTTCATAAACTATTCGGATGTGCATACAGTCGGACCTCCTGGTTGTGAAGAAGAAAAACAAGCGTTACTGCCCGGTATATTTCCAAAAGGTATATTTGAACCACGAACAACAAAGATCTACATGAACTCTGTTGGAATCATCAATGCATATAATTTAGCTTGACTCCATATGGTTGATTACAAACTACTTTCCTTGGACTACACAGGAAGACATAGAGAAAGAACTATCTAAGGTGTCAAGGGCTTCAAGAGGTCCAGGTCTTTCTCAGCATATCATGGTATCACGTCATGACATCTCTTTCTTTATTTTGATTTTTTTTTTTGGGGGGGGGGTTGTTTAAAAAAAATGTGGTTTCTGGAGATCTATCCCAACACCATTCATTACAATCCATCTTTTCATTTGGTTGTGTTCTGATCTTGCATTCACATCCCTGGTGACATTTGTGGTCATCTATTTGAGCCACAAACTGCTGCACTCAAGTATCTAATGTTTGATATGTTAGGGCTACGGGGGTATTTTATCAGACAACATGGTTAAATGAATTGAACTTACTAAGATGAAATGGAAGAGAATCCGTATGAAATTTAACATTGGGATTTGCCTGGACTAATATAGGTTTAAAACTAACAAAGAAAGCAAAGGAAAAGAAAAACAAATCATTGACTATACTGTTGATAGCTTGCAGAGTAAGCAGGGGATCAGAAACTTGGAAGATTGGCTTCCATACCTTTTGTGTTTCATCTTCTTGTGTAAGGCATGGATTAGAGTCATGGATAAGGTTAACCAGATTGAAATTTGATTTTTGTATTGGAAACATGGTGCAATGCTACAGGAATAAGTCATTTCAGAATGCACAAGGGAAAACTAAACAAAGCAATGAGTCTAGGTTCAGCTGATGTGTGGTTGATTTAGTCTGGTCTTGTAATCAGGCTTGGCCTCAGGGATTAATTTTCCTAGTGGAAGAGCTAATTTATATGCCTTAATAGAGGCTGTAAGATGGGAAAAATTAAGACAGTAGGGCTTTTAAAAGATAGATCCTGTTAGAATAGTATGCAACGGGAAAAATGCTGATAACTTCCAGTATTTTATTTGCCTTTTTTTTTTTTTTCTCAATGGCAGACATAAAAATCCCTTATGATACTTCCAATGATTTCTTAATAGCGGCTTTGTGACTGCCTGATGCAATTTGGGTGAAACAGGTCGGAAGCTTGGAGGATGTTTTGAAGAAAATGGAGGTAGTGTAACCTGATTATTTTATTAATGGTTCTCTGATGAAAATAAACTGGAATTTGATTTAATTCTGTTTGGCCTCATATAGATGAGTGAGAAGAACTCGGGCTGGGAAGAACTTATTTTCATTCCACCTGGTAAAAGTCACTGGCAACATATTCAGGAGCTGACTAAGTTATGATGTAGTGGATCTTGATGCTTTACTCCAGCTGACTGTGTGAGGATCAGAATGTAGCAAGCATATTAATACAGGGCTCCCAGCTCATAAAAATGCAGGTTGACCTTTGAGACTTAGCATTTGATTGTCATTCTTTAGCTCATTCCTTGGATTGACCTTGCTTGATGTGAATTCTAAATATGAAAAATTTTTGCCAGGTCTGCCCGGAGTAGCTTTGGATGGAGGATCCATTTTCAATTTTGAAAAGGAAAATAAAATTATTGATCAAACTGACTTTGAGTTCTGTAAGAGAGATCAGTGAATTACCAACGCGGAGTTATCCGATGGGAAGTGGCTTCACTTTCTGTACAGTTAGATGATTTGTAGGCAGTGACATAAATAAAGGGGCTTTGTCAGGACATGAATCATTTGACCCAGATCGATGTGGTCTTCTAATATTTCTGCGAGACGGCCAAGTGGAATTTTCATTTTCTTTGTTTATTGCTGGGCCAAAAGCTCCTAGCAATTTGTTGCTGGTAACGGTGGCGAAGACAGTTTCTTGTGTGGCAAGGCTAATAAATGTTAGCCTACCATTGCGCAATGTTTCCATGTTCGCTCAACTGGGGAAAAGTGAATGAAGACTATTATCGAGAAAGGTTGTCGTCGGAGATGACCTGCTCCAAATAACACAATTCAACTAGTTTGAAACCAAACTTCTCCCAATTTGCATTGACCTATCACTTGAAGCATGTAAAACTGAAGCCGTTGGTAAACCCCATCCGAACAATAGGAAGGGGAACTCAAATGACTTGAACTTGAACTTTAAAACCCCATCCGTTGATCATTATGATACTTGTCTTCTTTAGAACTACTTACACTAAATTAACTCATTTGCTATTTGAGACTAAATAAATCGTATCAATATTAAAAAGCTTTAATACCTCCTTCACTATGCCTATCATAAAAGAGTTCAATCTACGTTATGTTTCTTTGAATAAAATTCGATACATACACATGGATGGGCTTATTCCCTTCATGTTTGCTATAATTCCATTTAATTGTCATCTTATGATTTCCTAGGAACCAAACATGATTTTTTTCTTACAATGAGATCAAATTCTTTACAATAATTATCGGTAGTATTTCTTTATCTCCCAAGAAAACATACTTAAGATGTTCTAATAATAACTTTAATTTTAATATGGGTAGTTGTACAATAAAAGGTAGAAGTTTGTTATTAAAAATAGATAATTTAATATAAAATACATAATATTTTCTTGAAACATAATAAAATGAATGCAATGTCATTATCATATCCCTTATGCTTTCACACAAAACTAGTTTTTTATTTACTTTCTTGATATCTTCCTCCTTAAGGTGTTGGTTAAAGACCACTTCCAACTCATATTTTTCATTAAGTTCAAAAACTTGTTATATTAAAGAATCAAGAATATTAATAACTAAAATTGAATGCACATCATTAGAATACCTTATGACCTCAAAGATGTTGAATCAAACAATTTTACTATCAAACTCCGTAGTGAGTGTACTATTATGAACATCTATATTTATCCTTGATGTTTTTAAGAAAGTTCCTCCTAATAAAAAAAGGATGATATTGGTGAAATTGTCATTTTTCATGTCAATAATGTAATAATTTGGTGGGAAGACTAACTCATTAATGTAAATAATAACATCTTTAACAACCCTTTTAGGATAAACATTAGATAAATCAACAAGTTGTATAATCACACTAGTGTTTTTTTTAAGGACTAAGATTTAAAAAACAAAAAGTAAATAAAGTGTAATATAACATTAATTGATCCTTCTAAATCTTGTATGGTTTTTTCAAATTTAGTGTTGCCTATTATGAAAAAAAAAAAAAAGTAAATATACTAAGATCTTTGCACTTAGGGAGAAGTTGCCAAGTCTTTTTCTTCTACACTTACCTTTTCATCACCTTTGAGTTTCCACTTAGAGGTGCACAATTTTTTAAAAAACATTACATATCAAGGCACTTATTTGATTGCATAAAGGAAGTGTATCTTTACTTCTATCTTTCACAACATCTCCAAAATCTCTTTTTCTTACTCCTCTTTTTAGATTTTGCAAATCTGCTTGGAAAATAAGATAAGGTAACATTAGAGGAAATAGAAAGTTAAGAGTTTATCTTAAGTCATGAAGCTTAGGCTTTGATTGATTTATCTTTGGTAGGTACAACTTTCTTCTATAGCCTCTTTTTCCACCTAATAAGGTATCTTTATTGGCACTTTCACTTCTTTGAAATTAGAGAATTTTTTTTGAAAAAAAAGGAACGAAAAATATGAAATAAACATCATATGTGATAAGAATAAAAATATTTCATAATAAGTCACAATGAATAAAAATTGCTTTAAAATAATTATATAAAAAAAGGTTTAAAAAAAAACTTAATATGAGTAGATATTCACCTAGAGTTATTCTTATATAGAAATATGACAAATTTAATCTTATGTAATGTTTCAAAAATGAAATAAAATATAGAGAAATGAAATCAATTTTATATGTTTCTATGTTGGTAGTTTAATATATTTGCTAATTTATACTAGATTAAATATTAGTTTCAAAGTTAAAATGTTAGGTATATGTAAAAGTAATCTTAAAATGAATCACTACAAAATTACAAAAAAAATATTAAGGTATCTACAAGGAATAAAGAGTTACATGCTCATTTATAGAAAATCTAATTATTTAAAAGTGATTAGATATTCAACTTTACATTTTATTAGATGTAATAATAGTAGAAACCCACTTTTGATTATCAATTCCTATTAAAAGAAGGAAGAGCATTATGAAATAATGAAAAATTGTTTATCATTATTTTATCCATTATGAATCAAAAGTTTGTGATATGATTTAAAATTATAATTCATGTATTATGACAATGGAACTTTATTTTAAGAATTAAAATTATTGATGTGATTACTAAACTATTGAAAATTTATACAATAATTTCATAATTACATTTTTCTGTAAGAGCAACTAATACTTAAAATGATACTTAATAATAATTAAAGTATTTTGTTATATAAAAAAAGATAAAAAAATAAAGAATATATATAAAATACTAATTAATCTTATAATAGTAAATCAATATAAAAATTTATAACTAACATCATGTACAAAAATATATTATCATAATAAGTTCTAGTTATATTAATGGTAATTAATAATATACAATATAATGACAATATAAGCTCACTTATGTGTTTTTTATGTATATTATATATTTCATGTTATCTTATGATCATGTACACAATACTATTTTAAATGAATAGAAAATTTCTATCAAATATTATTGTAAATACTTATGAAATTATATATATTTTATGAGTATTGTATAATAACATGTAAGTGTTGTAGTATATAAAAAGTAAGTGCTTTGAGTAAGTAAAATATAATTGTCATAATTTACATTAAACAATTTATTATATTATGACATTATGATAAAATTGCAAGAAATTATTATTGTTATCTACTTATAACGATTAATATAATAAATTTTAATCAAACTAAGCATGAGAATATTGAAATTTCTTAATTAATAATATTATAATATTTTCAAAGAATATTCTTATTAAAAAGGTAATTATAATGTGACCTAATTAATAAAGAACTATTATATATTATTGTATTATTAAGGATGATAATTTAAAGCTTAATTCAAGTATTGATAGATATATTTAATTTAACTCGTATAATTTCTCCTTTTGACACACATAAAAAGTTTTATTTAAAAGTGTGTGATTACAGTAAAAATTAAAAGAGAAAAATCAATTATTAAATTAGAGTGAACTTTCTAAATACATAAATAATTTTAACTTTTACAAATTTAAATATATTATTTATATAAATTATTTAGTATTCAGATTTAAAATTAATGGTTAATCATAATATTTTTATTTAAGAAATCTAACATAAATGTCAACTTTACACAAACAAATAAAAAAAGAAGACAAAACAATAGGAATTTTAATTTGACTCATTTAAAATGTGAGTCCAATTAATTTAACTTCAAATATTAATAAAAAAATTAAATAAAGTCTAATTAAAATAAAAAATAATTAAATAAATTTATATGATATAAAATTATATGTCTACTATATTTTATATCACGCTATATTCAATGAAGGAGGCAATTACGCACACATTTACATCTTCCAATACTCTCTCCGAATAACTAAATCATTCTACATAACATATCTCTGCAGCAAATCAGGTTCTGCTCTACTTTGTTTTTTCTTTTCTTTTCTTTTTAGGACACCGAAGAAGAACCTGTAGAGAGTTAATTATGACTCCTTTGACAATCTTTGGATGAGGGGGTCCCTTTTTTACAGGCATTAGGTAATGAATGAATGACCAAGTTTACCCGCTAAGTGATGGTCCAATCATCAATATGCCGGCATTGGTCGATTTTCGTGATGATGGTTCACCATATACCCATTTCATATATTTATAAAAGACATGATCTAGAATCAATTTTGATGAGTTGTGAGACGTTGATACTCCACCTAAAGTTTTTTTTTTTTTTTTTTTTATATCAACAATTGAGATTCATCAAAAGATGGGCAACGTGATGTGTTATCACGTACTGAAAACAATGGAAAAATCCAACGCACAAAATTCATTTTGTTGTCGCTTGTAGGAAGTTAACAGGGCAACTAAAATTGCTGTTGGCTGGCGGTTTCCAGGGTGCCCTAAGCCTGAGTTTATGCTGACGTTGACATTTTACGGTTTCCAGCATAGGTAATGTTAAAACGCATACTCCCTCCACGTGCCGACGCTAAAGTTTTCGAATAACAAGATTGGTTAGAAACAAAGAAAATTATTTATGAAAAACAAATCCAAACGTTGTGATATTCAAACGTCAAGTGAAAAACGAAGACCATCGAAAATTAATGGTTTCCAAAATTAAATCTTCCACCCTTTTGTTAATTGGCTCTAACTAAGAGCCCCAACTCGATCGAAACCTTTAGTTTCATTAAGTAATAGCTCATTGTTATTTTCTTTCGCTTTAAAATTCGCATAATAGACCCTTCTCGCATCTGGTACCTCTTTACAACACGGTCTGCATACAAGGAATACCACATTAGCAACCGAGCTAGACCCAAAACGATTAGACAGCTTTTATACAGTTCACCAGACATGATTAAAACATCAGGGGGTCCAAAATGAAATGGTTTCAAATTGAATAGGTTAATTAAACTAAAGTCACTTGATAATGTACGTTATTCTAGATGCCGGTGAAAGTTAACAAGATCTTGGACTTTTCTCCCGCTTAGTATTATTAACAGAGTAGGAATTTATTAGAGGAGATGAATCCCGGTTGATTTTGTACCACAATCTTGAAAGTATTTGAAGTTCTGTCTTCTACTAATACTGCTTAAATTTTCTTTCCTAAGTCATACATGTATAACTCATGGATACATGATCAATAGTTTTCACATGTTTGTTTAATCAAATAAAGAATTAAACTTGTGAAAATAATATTTTGAGTGGGAACCCCAACCGAATTGAATGAAATCTGTACCACAAAAAAAAAAAAAAAAGAAAGTTAATTATGAGATAAAGAAATCCACAGCAATTTTGAAACATAGGAAGAGAAATATAGCCTGCATCATATATGCGACCCTATCGTCCTCAATTACAGTAAAATATTAAAATTTAAATGATTACATAAACTAATAGGTTTAGTTTATTTGTCACACAAAACAGAAGTGTGAAAAAAAGGATACTCAAAGGTTGCCACCCGATTAAGCATTTATGGAATTTTTAAAATTAACTAAACGAGATACTAACTCTTAGAAAGACATTGATTTCACATTTAAAAAGTGATCTAACTGATAGGTTGGCTTGTAATTACTGACTAATCTTTAGATTTATAAACTTATTTATAATAATTTTTTAATCCTAAAAATATAACTGATAAGAAAGTAAATAAAAGATTAGCAATAAAATTCTTAACAATATCTTAAGATCACATAATTAGTTCAAAATATTCTAAATAGGATATAAAATTATAATAATAAAAATTATAACAACAATTGCAAAATAATAAAAAAATATTATTTATAATGTATTCTACATCAGATCTTTACATAAAGAATTTTTTTTTTTCAAATTAACTATAAAAAATAGAGCTTTTTATGTGCTAGAAACAAGTACTTTGAGTCTAGCAAGGTTTTCAATCTTCTAAACTTTCATTTATGCCTTAGCATATGAATCTTCGTTAAATTAGCAACTCCAATTAACTTCGATCCCAATAAAATCAACAAAGTTCAATACATGAGATAATTAATGAGATCCTAATAATTATGAATCATAAGCCAAGATGTTATTGAATGACGGACTTTAGTGGTCTTTTTATTTTAAGTATAATTGGTTATCCTTAACCAATTACATCATTTTTAATTTTTTAACCAACCAAGACATCAGATAGTAAATTGTTTTTAGCATACATATTATAATAATTGGAGAGGGAAAAAGAAAATTGATGGAAATAGGCTTCCAGGTGGGAAATATTCCTAGATTACTCCAAGTGTGTCGCACAATAAATTGACTATAACCAAATTAATTTTGCTTAGGAGGGTTGTATTTGGAATTTCGTTTCAAGACAATATAGGAACATTTGGCACCAACAGCATGGGAATTAAAGAAAAGTCTCAATTGCTCTAATATTAATCCGTGGGGCTTTTATTAATGGTTTGACCATCCTACAAGTTTAACTCTATTTTCGTTCTCCAAACCCTTCAACCACTACATTGAAATCCCTCCTAAAAAAATACTAAATTTGATAATGAGTTTTATTACCATAAAATAATTTATTAGAAGTAGAGAAAGGTAGCTAATTAAGATACATGGACATGCACAGAACTTCCCCTAGATTGCAAGCTTTTGCTTAAACAATGGTGGGGGGACTCAACCTTCAAAAAACCATAAGGACCCCTTCAAGAGCCTTGGTTATTAGGATCAATCTAATTTTCCTCGCTTTCTTTCTTGTCATCTATTCTTCTCTTCTCCCGCGGCCATCTTCTTCGCTCTATTTTGATAATGCAGCATCGTCTGTTGGGTGCTCATTGCACCAATGCCGTCACAAGGTAAGGTGAGCTTCAAATCAATTCATAAGCATTGAGTTATGAAAATCGAAGTTTTTCGTAATTTGTTTTGTAAATTAATACCCCATTTGGTTAATCTTCGAAAAATGAAGGCGGTCTTGGAGAAGAGAAAGGTACATATTCCAAAGGCGCAGGTGAATAAGACAAAGATTAAGGCTCCAAGCTTCATTAATGATATGGGAAATGGCATGAAGATTGGCGTGATCAATATGGATGAGGACGGAGATGATGTTGGTGAGTGGAAATTGCATGGAGAAATTATACCAATCCAATTTCAGAGAGTGTCCAAGTACTTAAAATGGGAGTACTTGTTTCCTGAATGGATTGACGAGGAAGAAGAAAATGACGTTCCATCATGTCCCGAGATACCAATGCCGAATTTCAAAGCTTATGATATGATGGACCTGATAGTGGCCAAATTGCCTTGCAAGCGTCCGGAAGAAGGGTGGAATAGAGATGCCCTAAGGCTTCAAATTCACCTTGTAACAGCGAATTTGGCGGTGAAAAAGGGAAAGATGGGTTGGAATTGGAGGACCAAAGTGGTGCTTTGGGGCAAGTGTAGGCCAATGCTGGAGCTCTTTAGGTGCGATGACTTAGTAAGACGGGAAGGTGATTGGTGGTTCTATGAGTCGGAGACTGCGAGGTTGGAACGGAAGGTTTCTTTGCCAGTTGGGTCTTGCAAACTGTCCTTGCCTTTGTGGGCACAAGGTACGTGAAAAAAAAAAAAAAGGATCATTTCTCATTTTAGAGGAAAAGCACGTATGTTTTTCTGAAAATTAAAATAAATAAATAATTCCCTTCACCGTGAGCTACAGGCGCTCACGACTTTCTACTTAGGAAACAGACGCTCTATCCACTGAGCTACAGGCGCTTGGCACTATATGAATTGATAAAAGTCAAAAATTTCATATTTCTTTTATTTTATAGACAACGTAACTACACATTGCAAATTTCTTATTTCCATTGGTTAGGGAGACTTATTCATCAGAGAGGGAAGGATGAATAAATTATACAGTTTTGGAACCTAGAGCTAACATGCCACGACTTCTAAGAGCATAATAATAATAATAGTAATAGAGTGTCGAGTTAAAAGTTTATGTTAATGTTTTAATTTTTAAATCGGTAATTATTAGTAAAAGTGCATGAGAAAAGTAATTATCGTGGAAAAGAAATAGCGTACTATTGCCTTAAAAAAAAAAAAAAAAAGGGTGGGCGTATCTATAAGTTTGAAATGGTTTCGTCTGACAATCTCCTTGACGAGAGACGATGGACGAGGTGACTCCTGCGACCTCGGTGGTTGGTCTCCCAATAAGTTGTCTTCAGTACGTAATAGCACAGATCTTCTTTAGCTTTACCAGTTAGGCAGGATCGTTGCTGGAGCAGAATCAATGAAGAAGGAGTCGGATCTAGGGTGTGTCATCCAGAGAGGCCGACCCCCCCCCCTCGCAGTTCTGTGTCATCTCATAGGTAACAAGTCACTAGGCCCAAAAGCAATGGGCAGGGGAGGAGCTTGTGTGAGATAGGCTAGGAGACCTAAGGGCTCTGTCCTCTGTCCACATCATATAGACTTGGTTAATTTTTCTTACAATCCAGCCTCCCCCCCCACCCTTTTTCTTTGGGGTTGAATTTCAGGTGAAAACGAAGTCTATGATCTTTCCAAGATTCAGGGCATCGTAAGGACACCCGAACGAGAAGCCTACGCCACAGTCCTCCACTCCTCAGAGTCCTACGTCTGTGGGGCCATAGCCCTAGCGCAAAGCCTCCTCCAAACAGGAACCAAGCGTGATCTTATCCTTCTCCTGGACAAATCCATCTCTCGATCCAAACGGGATGCTCTCGCCGCAGCCGGGTGGAAGATCCGACTCATCAAAAGGATCCGTAACCCGGAAGCCAAAAGATATTCCTACAACGAGTACAATTACAGCAAGCTGAGGCTGTGGCAGCTGACCGATTATGACAAAATCATTTTCGTAGATTCAGACATCTTGGTTTTACGTAGTCTGGACGTCCTCTTTCACTTGCCTCAAATGTCCGCCACGGGCAACGACATGTGGCTCTTCAATTCTGGCATTATGGTCATTGAGCCTTCAAATTGCACATTCAAGTTATTAATGGACCGACGAAGGGACATTATTTCCTACAATGGTGGCGACCAAGGGTTCCTTAACGAAGTGTTTGTGTGGTGGCATAGGCTACCCAGAAGAACAAATTTCCTAAAGAATTTTTGGGCTAACACTACGGCCGAGGCCAGTGTCAAGAATGAGCTTTTCGGAGCTGACCCACCAAAACTTTACGCAATACACTATCTGGGGTTGAAGCCCTGGCACTGTTACAGGGATTATGATTGCAATTGGGACATTGAGGACCAGCGTGTTTATGCAAGTGATGTGGCCCATGAGAGGTGGTGGAAATTTCATGACAAAATGGAAGTGAAGTTGCAGAAGTATTGTGGTTTAACGAAGAACAGAAAGCTGAAGTTGGATTGGAAGAGAAAGTTGGCAAAAGATACGAGGTTTAGTGACGGGCATTGGAAGATCAATGTTAGGGATCCTAGACGGGTTCATTTGATTTAGGATATGGTCACATACAAAATATTTTTATTACCTTTTTTTCATTTTTCTTGCTCATAGTTTTTTCTTTATTTATTTTATGCTAATAGAAAGATACACGAGACATTTTCCAAATTATATATGGCTAGCTCATCGGTAAGAGGACTGGAATTGTTTCCTCCGAATTAGTTGTACCAAGGAAATTGAAACAAGACTTTTCCATCGATAGAAGAAAATAAGAGAAATTTACTCTGCAATTGGTCTTGCCTCCCTGAGAATTGGAGTACTCCACTATTATAGAGTTGAATGAAATGCCTTGGAAGGTTCTAGAGGAACCTAGTAAAATCTTGAAGGATGAAGAGGTTACTAGGACTTTAGAACATTCCATCTTATTCTAAAATTTTCTTAATTATGTAGATTTGTAGAAATCTTTGTAGAATTTTCTAGAACCTTCATTGTAGCTATTAGATTAGATAAATCCCAGCCATCTATTTATGAGGTAGAGTTGTATATAAAGGGGATTAGTCCCAAGGGTGGAAGACATCCAATTTACTTGTACTTTCTCTCAAACATAATATAGTATTTCCTTTCTCTCATTATTCTCTCTTGTATTTTCTGTGGTACTCTACTCTCTCTTCACTATCTAAGGGGGAAGGCTGACTTAGTTTCTACGAAGGGCGTAGGGAAAGCTAAGTGCCGCACGGTCGTGAGTGAAATTTGTACGTCCGTGATAGTTGGTATTAGAGTCAGGTTGTGAGGCATAATGTCGAGCACCATAAAGAAGAATATGGTAAGGGAGCACCATGGGATGGAGAGGGGATGTGATCCCTCTCCCAATCAAGATGGGAACAAGAAGAAGGAGCGTGGATGCAGCAAGACTCGTTCCGCTGTAACTCTTGCCACTTTGGAAGAAAAATCCAACATCCTTGAACAGGTAATGTTTGAAATGTAAGTACATATTAAACATATTGAGCATAATTTTGAGGCTTTGGAGTCTCACATATTAGAAGAGCTTGACAAAGTTAAAGGGGACGTCCAAGAGTGTCTTTCCAATAATGAAGGGTGTTATAGGAGTGAGCAAGCCTTTAAGGCGACAGTCATGTAAACCGTTAAAAGCTTGCAAACTCAAGTGACCTCTTTAGAAAGCATTTTAGAGGAAATGCGCTAAGACATAGCCATGTGCAAGAGGGTTGTGGCTAACGATGGCGGCTTAAGGGGAGCTCCTAGGGTGGAGGCTCCTAAGCCCAAAGAGTTCTCGGGCAAGAGGGATGCCTGGGAGTTGGAGAACTTCCTTTGGCAAATGGAGAGATACTTTGAGTGTTTGAAGATGGTAGATGAGCGAGACAAAGTGAACACGGCAACCCTTTACCTTACTGATACAACAACTTTGTGGTGGCGGAGGAGGCATACGGATATGCAAAAAGGCCTTTGCACTATAGAGACATGGGAGGACTTCAAGAGGGAATTTAAGAGGCAGTGCTTCCATGAGAACATGGTATATGAGGCATGCAAGCAGGTGAGAGAGTTAAGACATAAGTCCTCTATCCCTAACTATGTTAGGGATTTCACAACGTTGTTGCTAAAAATACCTAACCTAGGGGCAGAAGATACACTGTTCTACTTCGTGGATGGACTCTAAAATTGGGCCAAGCAGGAAGTGCAGCGGTGAGGGATGAAAGATGTTGATGAGGCCATTGCAATTGCGGAGTTCCTTACCGAGTATCAAATGAGTAAGTCTTCTAAAAATAAAAGTTCCAAGGGTAACTCTAACAAAGGTGAGGGAGAAAAAGACAGAGGCCAAGGAAGCCACAACTCGTCAACTAGAAAGGACTATGAGGAGAAGAAACAATCCTTCGCGCCAAAAGGAGGGTGTTTCGTGTGTAAGGGACCACACCTTATGAAAAATTGCCCAAAAATTGGTTCGTTGATAGCCATGATCGAGTACCAAGAAGCATAACCAGTTGATAATTGTGCAGGGCAGATTGAGTCTCTACAATTGCTCAATGCTCTTAAGGTCAAACAAGAGCTCAAAGCAAACGGAGGCAAGGGGCTAATGTTCATGGATGTGCAACTCAATAGGCAGTATGCCCAAGTTATGATTGACACGGGTGCTACCCATAACTTTATCATTAAGGAGGAAGCCAAGCAACTTAGTCTGAATATGACCCATAGTGGGGGTTGGCTCAAGACCATCAACACTAGTGCCAAGCCTTTAAGTAGGGTTGCTCGAAATGTATCGATGAGCCTTGGTCCATGGAGAGGTGCGGTTGACTTCTCAATGGCGCACATGAATGATTTCAAGATCGTGCTTGGCATGGACTTCTTTCACAAGGTACAAATCGTTCCTATATCCTACTTAAATTCTATGTGTGTACTTGAAAAAGAGGCTCCATGCATGGTCCCTGCCATCTCAAAACTGAAAGATAGGAAGGCCTTATCAACAATGTAAGTAGTGAAGGGCTTTAAGTGAGGGTAAATCACCTATTTAGCAACAATGGTGATTGATGACCCCTCTAACCCTCAAGAGGCAGACCTACCCCAAGAGATTAGAAATGTTCTCAAGGAAAATAAGGATGTGATGCCCCCCGAGTTGCCTAAACGACTTCCACCAAGGAGGGAGGTAGATCGCAAGATAGAATTAGAACCGGGGTCTAAGCCACCTACTATCGAACTTGAAGAATTAAAGAGGCAGCTAACTAGTTTACTTGATGCGGGTTAAATTCGACCTTCAAAAGCTCCCTACGGTGCCCCAGTTCTGTTCCAAAGGAAACACGATGGTTCCTTATAGTTGTGTATCGACTACAGGGCGCTGAACAAGATTACAATAAAGAATTGATACCCCTTTCCTCTCATTCCTGATTTGTTTGATAGATTAGGGTGAGCCAAGTGGATTACAAAGGTAAACTTGCATTCTAGATATTATCAAGTTTGTATCGCAGAAGGAGATGAGGCAAAGACCACCTGTGTTACCTGTTGTGGTTCTTTTGAGTGGTTGGTGATGCTTTTTGGGCTAACCAATGCCTTGCCACTTTTTCCATACTCATGAACCAGATTTTTCAGCCATTCTTAGAACAATTTGTAGTGGTCTACTTGGACGACATCCTTATCTACAGTGAGATTTTTGAAGACTATGTGGACCACCTACAAACCGTGTTTAGATTTTTGCGAGACAATGAGCTCTATATGAAAAAAAGGAAAAGTGTACTTTCGTAACACGGGAAATACACTTCCTTGGTCATGTGGTGGGGAATGGACGAATTCAAATGGATGAGGAGAAGGTGTAAGCCATCCAAGATTGGGAATCGCCAAAGAATGTGTCATAGTTACGATCATTTCTTGGTCTAACCAACTATTACAGGTAGTTTATTGAGGGATACTCAGCATGTACGGTTATCCTAACTGACTTGTTAAAGAAGAACCAGTCATGGGAATGGACAACTTAACAGTAAATGGCCTTTGAAGGGTTAAAGGCTGCGGTAAGTAGAGAGCTTGTCCTTGTTCTTCCTGACTTTACAAAAGCATTTGAAGTCCACACTAATGATTCTGACTTTGCTATAGAAGGGGTCCTAATGCAAGAAAGGCATCTCGTGCCTTATAAGAGTAGGAAATTAAATGACACCGAACGAAAGTATACAGTGCAAGAGAAGGAGATAACACTATTGTGCATTGTCTCTGTACTTGGTACCATTATTTGTTGGGTTTTTGATTTGCAATCAAGATAGACAATGTGGCCACTAGCTACTTCCAAACCTAAAAGAAGTTGACCTCGAAGCAAGTTAGGTGGCAGGATTATTTGGTTAAGTTCGACTATACATTGGAATATAAGCCGAGCAAAGCCAATATAGTCGCGGATGCTCTAAGTCACAAAGCAGAACTGGCAGCCATCTCTCAAGTAAAAGGGGATATCAAAGACCTAATTCGAGAAAGGCTCAAGGATGATCTCATGGCTAGACAAATTACCACCTTTGTTGTCAAGAGGGGGACAAAAAGGTTTTGGGTTGAGGATGGCCTAATTTATACCCGAGGTAGGCGACTCTATGTGTCTAAGTGGGGGAATATAAGACGTTCCCTTATTAAGGAGTGTCATGATACCAAATGGGCGGGTTACCCAAGCATGAAGAGGACGTAGGCATTGTTGGAGGTGACATATTATTGGCTTCAGTTGAGGGATGAGGTTGAGATGTATGTTAAAACTTATTTTGTGTGTCAGCAAGACAAGGTTGACCACCAATTACCTGGAGGCTTACTAGAGCCTTTACCAATACCCTAAAGGCCTTGAGAGACCATCATTATGGATTTCATTTTTGCATTACCCAAGTCAGAAGGGTCAGGGTCGATCATAGTGGTCGTGGATCACTTTTTGAAATACCAGACTTTCATCCCTGCCCTAACTGATTGTACAGCCAAAGAGGTAACACGACTATTCTTTAAAAATGTGGTAAAGTATTGGGGGTTATCGTGCCATATCATAATTGATCGTGATCCTTGTTTCACTGGTCGATTGTGGGACGAATTGTTCAAACTCTCGGGGACCAAGTTGTATTTCTCTACGAGTTTTCACCCTCAAACCGACGACCAAACTGAAAGGGTGAATGCTTTTTTGGAGTGTTATCTTAGGCACTTTGTAAGTGCCAACCAACATGATTAGGGGAAACTCTTGGATGTGGCTCAGTTTTCTTACAATTTATAAAAGAGCGAGGTGACTAGGAGGAGTCCCTTCGAGTTGGTGACTGGGTGATAACCTTTAATGCCCCACAATGTGGATGCGGATTCATCAACTAGAAGCCCAGGAGCCCTAAAAATGGCCAAGTCGTGGAAGGAGAAAGCTGACATACCCATTCCTACCTTGACAAGACAGCTAAGAAGATAAAGAAATGGGCAGACAAGAGAAGGCGACAAGTTGAGTTTGCTATTGAAGACAAGGTAATGGTCAAAATCTTACCCCAACAATTCAAAGCTTTCCATTCTATCCATAAGGGTCTAATAAGGAGGTATGAGGGACCTTACTCAGTCCTTGGGAAGGTTGGTAAGGTCTCTTACAAATTGGATTTGCCCAAAAACTTGAAAATCCACTCAGTCTTTCATGTAAGTATGCTCAAAACATTCAAGGAAGATCAGGAAGACCTAAGACATGGAGTCCCCAATAGAGATCCTCCAATTGTGGTAAAGTCCTATGATAAAGAGGTCAGAGAAGTGCTTGGTGAACAAATCATTCGAAAACATGGTACACCACCAAGCACCCAATACTTGATCAAATGGAAGGGATTGTCCGAAAGTGAAGCAATATGGGAAAGCAAGGAAGATATATAGTAATTTCAACAACTTCAAGAATACGAGGACTTGACGAGGGTGTCGAAGGATTAGGTGGGGGAGAGTGAAATGCCCTGGAAGGTTCTAGAGGAGCCTAGTAAAATCTTGAAGGATGAAAAGGTTACTAGGACCCTAGAACATTCCACCTTATTCTAGAATTCTCTTGATTATGTAGACTTATAGAGATCTTTGTAGAATTCTCTAGAACCTTAATTGTAGCCGTTAGATTAGATAAATCCTAGCTATCCATTTAAGAGGTAGAGTTGTATATAAAGGGGATTAGCCCCAAGGGTGAAAGGCATCTAATTTACTTGTACTCTCTTTTAAACATAATATAGTGTTTCATTTCTCTCATCACCGTCTTTTGTGTTTTTTGTAGTGCTCTACTCTCTCTGCACTATCCAAGGGGAAGGTTGACTTAACTTCTACGAAGGGTGTAAGGAAAGCTAAGTGCCGCATGGTCGTGAGTGAAATTCGTATATTCGTGACATAAAGCTTAAAGTCTTAGAATTAAATCACTCTGATGCTAAAACTAACCTAAAAAAAAATCTATTGCACAGAAGAGTTCAAAAACAAGTTAAAGTTGAATAGAATTTTTCAAATCTAGTAAGAGTATAGAGTGTCTATATTTAATTTCAATTCTAATTTTATGCCCAACTTGTTCTGTAATTAATCATAAAAATATAGTCATAATTTTTTTAATTCTTTTTGAATGAATAAATAAATGATTTTCTTTAGATAATTTCCCTCTTTCTCATTCTCTCCCCGCTTTTCCTTCTTTCCTTATTATTCCTTTATTATTCTTTTTCCTTCAATTTTGAGGCTGTTAGTGGTAACAAGTACTAAGCCCCTATCATTCTTGTTTTGATTTTTTCCTTATTAAAAGAAATATTGTTTAATTCATATCCATTAAATTTCTTTATTTTAGTTAATTTTTTTTTGTTGTTATTAGGATTCCTTTGTTTTTTTTTTTAACTTTTTAATGGTTTTTTTTTAAATCTTTATGTATAGTAAAACACAATTTCCACATAAAAAAAAAAACAAGACTTAAGGTTTAATATGTAAGGAAACTTAGATATGTGTCGTGGCATTTGCCTTACATACTCTTGAAAGAAATTCTTACAACTTCCTACAATCTTTATTGGGGATATTTATAAGAATTTGACATGGTTCGCTTATCAGTATAAAGAGCATATACACTAGGCATATATGGGAGGGAACTTTAATAAAGTTGATGACTAACAATCCTAATGCATATGATGTAATACGTATGGCTTCCTAATGTCGTGTGTAACAAATCTAAGGCTTCAAATGGAAATTTTCCACAAGGATCCATTGAAAGATGTGGTGGAATCTCATATTGGATAGGAAGAATGAGAACTTAGGCCTTATAAATGTGGGCACCGCATACCCCAATAAGCTATTTTCTGGGAAGAGGATAATGACCCTGTGACAAGTAGTATTAGACCATAGCTTTTGTAAGTTGTAAGAACACCTTGCCTAGTAAAGATGTTTGGTTCACATAGTAAAACTACTCATATGGCTGAGGAAGGCAAGAAGTAACCAAAAAGAGGGAGATCAAGGTTAAGGGATGTTTTGGAAGACATTAATGCAAGGCTCGTAAAGGTTGAGTTTGCCATGGCTAATGGCAAGAAAAGTTTGAGGTAGTAGATCAACGCATCGATGAGCTCAAAAAGGAGAGTCAAGAGCTTCGTGAGGAAATGCAAGGTGCCTTAAACCAAGCCCTAGTAAGGTGTCTAGACCAAGTAAAGACCTTGGAAGGGACCTTCTAATACGAGGTTGTTTCATTAAAGGAAGAGCTTGAAAGAGTATCCAACGAGTTGAGGAAGACAAAAGATGAGCTAGTCCTTTGTAAAAGGCAGTTGTTCAAGGGGAAAACATTGCTTTGCTGATGGTAGTTGCTGCTCCTTCAAAGGTAGATGTTCCAAGACTTGAGACATATGATGGGTCAAGGAACTTGAAGGAGGTTGATAATTTTCTATGAAGCTCAAAGTAATACTTCAAGGCATTTAGTGTAGTGGAGGATACTAAGAAGATTAATAGTGTTATCTTATATCTTGTAGATACCACGATGGTATGATGGAGAAGGAGGTATAGTGATATCAAGAAGGATACTTACATCATTGATACATGGGATGAGTTCAAGAAAGAACTCATGTGACAATTCTATTCAGAGAATGCCGAAAAAGAGGTAAGAGTGAAGCTAAGGTGTCTTCGATAAAAGGGAAGCATATGAGAGTATGTGAAGGAATTCTTTAAAGTGTTGTTAAAAATCCCTGATTATTCTGACAAGGAAGCATTCTTTGCATTTAAGGATGACTTACAAAATTAGGCGAAAATGGAGATCCAAAGGCATGGTGCCTAAGATCTTTCTACTGTTATTTCTATTATCGAGTTACTAATAGAGTTCAAGAAATTCAAGAAGCCCAAATCTCATAAGCATAAGGGTGGTAAGAGAAAGAGTAGGGGAGATAGCCACTCAAGCAAAAAACATTTCCACAAGTTTAATAGATACAAGGAAGGAAGGAGCACCAAGGATACCCAAATTGGTGATAGACTAACTCTCAAATACTACTTTTATAATGAGCCAAACAGGGCAAGAGACTACTCGAAAAGAGCTAAGCTTTCTGCCTTAGTTAAAGAAAGAGAGGAGCAATAGTAGCAAAGCAAAGAGACAATGATGGAATCCTTACAAATCCTTAATGCAATCAAAGCCAAAGTTAAAGTTTCCAAGATTGAAAAGAGAGGACAATTATGTGTAAGGTGGGTAACCAAGTGGTAAGATTCTTTGCAAGGAACAAGGTACTATTTAAGTGCAACAAAGCAAGTATTCCCTATATCCGTTGCAAGGAATCGGTGATCTAATGACTAGGGCAAGGATAAAGAGGATGAAAGAGGCTTTACAAGGTTTAATCATGGAGCTATATGACAAAAAGGGTTCTTTAAAAGATTTCAAAACTGTTCTAAAAGTTTTCAATGCTACACCAAGGATAATTACTTATCTTTATATGCAAAATGATGGATAAGACTTAAAACTTGAAGAACAAAACTTTGATCCCATAATATAAGTCCAAGCTGCATGACTAAGCTATAGAAAGGCTCAATTGCATGCTAAGTTGTATTAATAGGCCTGATATGAGTTGCCAAATTTGAAGTTAAGGTCGAATTATATGTAAAAAAAACTTAACTTCTTGGGTTTATTTAGGCTTGTAGGTTCAACTGAGTCTTGATACCTTAGTTAGGGTTTTACTTTGACTTTATATCATTAGTAGTAGTCTTTTTTAAGGAAATCCTAATTAAGGAAGATTTAGGATTCCTAATTAAGGTATAATTATATTTCTTAATTAAAGGGATCACCTGTAATTAAGGTTTTCCTATATGAGTATGTTAAGAAACACTTTTTCCTTATAGGATTGTAATATTTACATGCCTATATAAAGGCTACAACTATGCAAAATGGAAGTAACACGATTGAGGTATTTTTTAGCAAGCTTTGCTTTATTTTTTTGTGTTCTTGGAAGAATACATTGACTTGACTTATTAAAGGAGTGATCAACCTTTGTAGCGTCTTAAGATTGGGGCTTTTAGGACTTAGTTTCCTTAGGGTTCTGATTTGATGAACCCAACTTATTTCCTAACTTTTTGAGGTGTGCATAACAAATTGATTCAAAGGTTCATAGGGTAAGTCGCTAAGTGGGTTCTTTATTAGTTGGTTTCAGAACCTTAGTTCTAGAAATAAGTTACGTATCTCTTTTCCAATTTTGTTTAGTACTTTTCTTTATGCTTTATTCATTCCTTGTGTTTCTTTGTTTAGTTCTTCTGGTTTATTCTGATCAGTTTATTACTCTTAAAGTTATGTTAATTATATGGGTGATTGATTTGATTAAAAAAAAGTTGAAAAAAGTAAAAAAAAAAATAGAGAGAAGTTTGAAAAATAAAAAAAGAAAAAATAAATAAAAAAAAGGAAGAAGAAAAAGTTGTGTTTGAGTTGAGTAGTGCATTTTGATTCTTTCAACCTATTGTGTATAAGGTTGCAAATCGATTTTGAGATTTGCCACTATCTAACAAATTACTCCTTGTGACTTATTGATCTTAAGTCTTTTAAGAACATAAAGGAGCTTAGTTTAAGTAGAGAAAAGCCAAGAGTAGTAAGATCATCATCAAAAAAAGCCAAAATAAAGTAAAATGTGAGTGATAACAATCTGATTTGAGGGCAAACATGTGAGGGAGTGTGTAAGGAAAAAATTTCTTCTAATTAATAATGTGTTTCTACAAGTTGTAAACATAAGTAGTGAAGGAGAAATGCATGATATAGATGTGAAAATTTGGATAAAGGCTGTCACCAAGCAATTTAAGATGATAAATGCAAGGCTAAATGAGTTACAATCGGCTAACAAATCCAAATCCTCTAGAAGGTGTGTGATTAAGGAAGAAGATGTAAAAGAGTCAAACTATAAAGAATCAAGAGGCTACCATAACAAGGTTTATTAGTGGCCTGAACAAGTAAATTGTAAATGTAGTGGATTTGCAACACTATTTGGAGATGGAGGAGCTATTGCATAAGGTCATCAAAGTGGAGAAACAAATTAAGGCCAAAGGATCCAAATTTGGATCAATTTCTAGTTTTACATATAAGGCAACTTGGAAAGATGCCAAAGCAGCCTTCAAGTCAAAAGAAGATGCTAGGCCAAAGAATCAGTTGCTATTTCTAAAGGAAAAACTAAAATGAAATCTTTAAAATCTCATGATGTTAAGTGTTGTAGATGTTAGGGACATGGACATGTTGCTTGTCAATGTCAAAATAAAAGTGCTATGATCATATTGGAGAATGGTGACATAGAAAGCATTAGTTTAAATGATAATGACTTGCTACCATTAGAGGATTGTTCTGATGTTGAAGTTGAAGAACTTATTTATGGAGATATGTTAGTTGTAATGATAATGATAAGGAGTAGTGTAAGCACATTTTCTATACAAGATGCCACGTTAAAGATAAGGCAGAAGCATGATTATTGATAGTGGAAATTGTACTAATATTGCTAATACTTTATTGGTAGATAAGTTGAATCTGTATACCTTCAAGCATTTTAAACCTTATAACCTACAATGGTCGAATGATTATAGAGAAATTAGAGTAACCAAGCAAGTTTTAGTTGCTTGTTCTATTGGCAATTACAAAGACGAGGTTCTTTGTGATATGACACCAATGCATGTTGGTCATATACTTCTTAGGCAACCATGTCAATTTGATAAGAAGGTTACTTACGATGGCCACAAGAACAAATACTCCTTTGTAATTAATAATCAGACTATTGTATTAACTCTTCTCAAACTTATTCAGGCGTATGAAGATCAGATTAAGATAATAAGAGAAAATCAAATAAGAGAAGAACAAATGAAAGAACAAGGGGAAAAGAAAAGGAAAGAGAGTGAGAGGTTAAAGGAAAAAAGAGAAAATGAGGCTGGGGGGAAAAATTCAAGTGAAAAGGATGAGACAAAGAGAAAAGTGCGTAAAAAGGAGAGAAAAGTATGAAGGTAAGTGTGTTTGCTAAGAAAAGTGAGGTTAAGAGTGTTATGATTGCAAGGCAACAACTACTTGTACTTATATGCAAGGATGTTTATTTTTTTATCTAATGATTTTAATTCCACTTTGCTTAGTGTGGTTATTCCATTATTGTAGGAGTTTAAAGATTTATTTCTTGAAGAGATTCCTTAGGAATTACCTCCTTTAAGAGGGATGAAGTTTCCAACTTCTCCCTAGGATTTACTAGTTTGTGATATTAAGAGGGGGGTGAATCAGTATCACCACAATTTGCAATTCGCAAGTAAGTGAACAACTTCAACCTCTTCTTAAAAATGAACTCTTTCTCAGACTCGACTAAGGTAGATCTATTGCTACCTACTAATTACAATAGTCCCCAAAGTCACCTTTCAAACACCTTGCCTAATAGACAATTCAGATGTTCTTGTTTAGATCTTTGTTAGGTTATTGGTTGGCTGATACTTTAGTTGCGTTCACAACTCAATTCAAAACACAGAACGTAAAGTAAATTAAGGACACACGAGATTTACGTGGTTTCATCAATGTGACATACATCTATGGTGGTAGGGACTCTCCCTTACCGAGACTATCCACTATACTTGGGAATTCCAGTTACAATAGATGTCTTAATCCTCTGCTCCTTTCACTATTGCAATTATTAAGCAAGTACAATACAAAGAGTGTCACTTACTGTGTCTACCCTTCTTCTATCTTGTCTTGCCTCTGTTGAATTGAAAGGCTGCTCCACTGTTGCTTAGAAGTTCACCGCAACGCTCTCTAACCTCTCTTGAAGAAATCTGGAAATACGTTGAGTTCTTTCCGATGCTTCGCCAAATTTCTTCTCTACGTTGTCTCACTAACTCTTGCTTTCACCGTCTCACGGTCTCACCCGTCTTCTTGCACCATGATCTCACTATCTCACGGCTTGCCTCACGTACGTTTCTGGTTTGCCCATGTTCGTTTCACACCTCCATTGGCCGTATCAAATGTTTTTTTTCCTTTTCTGCTGGTCACTGTTCATCGGCCATCCACCCTTCTGTTCTGGCCGTAACGGGTTTTTCGCTCCTTCCCTGTTTGGCCGTCAGGTTTCTCTCTCTCCTTCCGCTGGTGGTGTGTTTTGCCGTGCTCACTTAGTTTGCCGTCGAGTTTCTTTTTCTCTCCTTCCCATCGACTCCTTTGTTCTAGCCGTATACCTCTTTTCTTTCTCTTCCAATGGTTATCTCAATTTTTCTCTCTTTCTCTCGTGTTTTGCCGATGGTCTCTCTCTCTTTGTCCAGCCAGATCTCTCTCATTGTCTAGCCGGATTTATTTCACCGTCCACTTGCTTTGCCGTCGCACGGTTTGCTCCGATTTGCTTAATTTGCCGACCTCTCCTTTTTTTTGACGACGACTACACTGTTCACTCTTTTATATTGGCCTTTATAGACTCCTCCATGAAACCCTAATAGGGCGAATTTACTGTCCTACCCTTTCATGTGGCTTTTACATTCTTACCCCTCTATATGGCTTTTACCTTCTTACCCTTCCATGTGGCTTTACTTTCTTACACACTTAAACCTAGTTGACAACAATTATAACCTATACAAAGCTGTGGGAACAACAATCTCGCCCTTTGTAATTATTGGCAATACTCATAACAAAAGCTACTATGCAGCAGTTTCAACTCCCCTTAACTATGCACTCCCCCTTTCTTAACAGCTCCCCTTGCATTGTTGCTTCTCTCCCCTTTTGCCAACCAATTACAAATCTGAAAAACTCGCAAAGTGGAGATGGAGGATTCATTTGAACTTCAGGCTTGAGGAGGCATTTGCATAGATAGACTCAATCTATGCTTTTCAAACAGCTCTGTGGACAGAAGTTTAGTTAGAATATCTGAAATTTGATCTTTAGTGCCAACATACTCCAATTGAATGTACCCTGTTCCACTTGATCTTTGATAAAGTGATACCGGATGTTAATATGCTTGCTCCTCGAATGTTGAATTGGATTCTTGTTGAGATCAATAGCGCTTTGATTATCACAAAGTACACTCACTGGTAACTTCACTTCAACACCCAAGTCTGCCAATTGTCTTAGCATCCATATCACCTGTGTATATGCTGCACAAGCAACCATATACTCAGCCTCAACTGTGCTCAAAGCAACACTATTTTGCTTTCTACTTAACCATGCAACACACATTAAACCCAAGTAGAAGCTGTAACCGCTAGTTGATTTTCTATCATCTATACTTCTTGCCCAGTCTGCATCAGTGTATGCTTGTAGTTTAACAGAATCCATAGCTGGATACCACAAACCCATTTCCAGTGTTCCTTTGAGGTACCTTAGGATTCTTTTCACTGCCAACACATGAGACTCCTTAGGATCAGTGTGGAATCTACTGGCAATGCATACAGCTTGCATAAGATCAGGCTTTGATGCTGTAAGGTATAGAAGGCTCCCTATCATCTTCCTGTACTCTGTAAGGCTTGTATTCCTTCCCTCCTGATCTTTTGTTAACTTGCAGCCTACTGTTATAGGGGTACTGATAGGTTTGCTATCCTTCATACCAAACCTTTTCAGCATCTTTTTGGCATATTTCGTTTGAGAAATAAAGATACCTTCTTCAAACTACTTTATCTGTAATCCAAGAAAGTACTTCATTTCTCCAATCAATGACATCTCAAATTCCTCACTCATCTTCTGTGCAAAATCATGGCATAGGTCAGAGTGATCCCCTTCAAAGATGATGTCATCTACATATACTATGGTTATCAGCTGGCCTTTCTCTGAGTTGAACACATACAGGTTATTATCAACCGTTCCTTTTTTGAAGTTCAACCTTCTCAAGTACGCATCCAGCCTACTGTACCATGCTCTTAGAGCTTGCTTAAGACCATACAAGGCTTTCTTCAGCTTGCACATATGTGTCTCATCCTCACTGATTTGTACTCCATCGAGTTGTTCAATATACACTTCTTCTTTCAAGAGCCCATTCAGAAAGGCGGATTTTATATCCATCTAATAGACTTTATACCTCTTGTGTACTGCCAAAGCTAAGAACATTCTGATAGTTTCTAACCTTGATACTCTTGCAAAAGTTTCATCAACATCTATTTTTTCTATTTTAGTGTAGCCTTTGCAAACTAGCCTGACCTTGTTCCTCACCACCTTGCCATCTTCATTGTGTTTATTCCTAAACACCCATTTTGTTCCTATGACATTCTTATTAGTGGGTCTTGGAACCAGCTCCTATGTATCATTCTTCTCAATTTGATCCAACTCCTCATTGATAACTTTGACCCAAGCTTTGTCTTGAATAGCCTCTTCAACAGATTTAGGTTCAACTTGTGAGAGTAAAGCAGTAGCTCCCACAATTCTTCTTCTTATTGTAACGCCTGCTGATAGGTTACCTATGATCTAATCTTTTTGATAAGCACTGGTCCATGTTTTTTTTATCCTTCTTCCTTGCACCGTCTTAGTTGCAAAAGGATCTCTTTCTTCATTTTCAGACTCACTCTTCTCCAAGTCTAAACTTACTTCTTGTTCCTTTTCTTCAGGTTGGTCTGATTCTTCATCTACATTAAAGTCATATTCTTCATTGTCCTCAGCTTCTCCATTTTGCATTGTTTTCCAGTCCTCATCTATTCTCACATCACTGGAAGTGATCACTTTTCCTAGCTTATGTAGGAAAACTCTGTAACCTTTTGTCTTTTCTAAGTATCCCACAAAGATGCCTTCATTAAACCTAGCATTGAATTTTCCCAAGTTTTGCTCCTTGTTCTTCAAAAAACATGGGCTGCCAAAGACTTTAAGATACTTGGCTGTTGTCTTCTTCCCACTCTATAGCTCATATGGAGTCTTATCAGTATTGGGCCTAAGTAATACTCTGCTTAGTAGATGCACGACTGTAAATGTTGCATTTGTCCAAAATCTTGTATGAAACTTGGATTCCAGCAGTAGAGTTCTCGCCATTTTAACCACAGTTCTATTTTTCCTCTCTACCACCCCGTTCTGTTGAGGTATTCTTGCTGCTGCCATTTGATGATGAATTCCATGCTTCTCAAGATAATCTTCAAAAGCCTTATTTGTAAATTCAGTGCCTTGATCTGACTTTAATACTTTGATCTTCCTTCCACTCTCATTTTTAGCCAATCTTCTGTATCTCTTGAAGCAATTCAAAACTTCTGACTTGTGTTTAAGGTGCATGAGGTAGGTCCTTCTCAAATAATCATCAACAAATAAAATGAAGTACCTTTCACCTTTCAACCCTTTTGTCCTCATCGGTCCACACAAATCAGTATGCACAATGTCAAGCATTGCTTTAGAACTGAACTCTTTCGTCTTGTACTATTTTTTGGCATGTTTTCCTTTAGAGTATGCTGAGCAAACATACTCTCTCTCTCTCCTAAGGTCGGGAATGTCTCTAATTACAAGAGTAGTGGTCAGCTTCCTCATGTTCTTTTGTGATAAGTGTCCCAACCTCCTATGCCAGAGTTGATTTTCTTCTTCTTTGGTCAATAAATAGCTGCTTGTCTTGTCCTCATTAATCACATATAAATTTCTAGCTATTCTCTTCCTGGCTGTAATAGTATTGCCTTCTTTGCTCTTTACCTGGCAACCTGTTTTTGTGAATATCACTTTGTGGTCGTCGTTGCATAGTTGGTTGACAGATGCTAGATTATATCTGAGTCCTTCAACGTGTAGAAAATCTTTCAGCTTTCCTTTTCCAATATTTACTAACCCCTGACCACTAATGTTGAGTGAATCATCATTGCCAAACTCGACTCTGCCTTCTCTTGATTTGTTTAGCTTTGATAATTTACTCTTGTCTCCCGTCATGTGCTAAGTGCATCCACTATCAAGGATCCACTGCTTATCCTTGCAATCAGCCTTTAATGCAATTTCAGCTATATTAGCCACCTCCCTTTTTGCTCTATATTCCTTCTTTTGAACTGATTGGAAGATAGCTTTCTTTTTTTTCTCAACTTTGACTACATCGCTTGTTTTTACTATGCCATTGAGTGCCTTTTCTTGGTCAGGGAGAAGTATCATGCATCTTTTGGCATTATGGCCATCCTGCCCGCACCTTTCACACTGTTCCAAGTTTGCTAATACAACAAACTTGTTCTTTAAAACCATTGGTTTAGGCTTCCACCAACACTCCTTGTCAATGTGTCCTTGCCTTTTACAGTATGTGCAAGAACTCACGACAGGTGTTCTCCTCTGAATTTTGTATTGTCTCCCCCTGTATGCAGCATTGTATCTTCTCAAGTTGGAGACATATACTGGCCTTCTCCACCAGCAGTTACTCGCCTTATAACCCAAATTCCACAATAAAGGCAATGACCTTGAAACTGCCTCTTCTTGGGTCTAATCATAACTTGTCTTCTTCTGTTCATCACTTGTTGTGTAGGCAAAGTAGCTGGCTTCTTTGCTTGTGTGACTTTCATTTCAGTCACCTTCTTCTCCTTCTTCTGTTCAGCCGTAGCCCTCTATTGGCTGACTTTCTTTTCTTTCTGAGATATAGCAGCCATGGGCTGCTGCTCTTTAACCACATACATCATTTTTGGCCTTGGCTTTGGTTTGATAACTGTCTTCTCTTCTTCAGTTATCTTCACCTGAGTCACAGCCTTCTCTTTCAACTTCTATGTCAAAGTCTCATTCTTCTTTTCTCTTAGAGAGCATGTTTCTCCTACCACTTCAAAATTCTGCAAGTTCTTCTCACTCTTTTTGAGTTGTTGCTAAAGTCTCAGCAACTCTTTCTCCATTTCTTCAATTTTTGAAGCCCTTGAGCCAAGCTCTACTGTAAGGTCTTCACATATTTTGATCTGTTCCTCAAATCTTCTCTTCAAGTCAATATGCTCAGCCTTTATTTCATCCTTTTGACTTTCAGCTTCCTCAGACTTTGCTTCAACTTGTTTTATATGGGCCTCCAACCTTCTTATAGTTCTGCCCCTTTTGATTATCTCCTTTGAAGCTGCTTCCAACTCAACTTCAAGATCTGGTTCTTTTTCATCAACCTCTTCTTCCTCTTCAAAGGTTGAACTACCACCTTGAGCTAATGCCATAAGGGCCTACTTATCTGATGGTTCTTCATCTTCCTCCTCATCGGCTTATTTTATCTGACTCACATAACTCTTGAATGAGCCTCTCTTCTTCTTCTGTGGGTTGACAGCCTTCTTGCTAGACTTCTTTGATTTGAATGATGGTCTTCTCCAGTTTGAATTTTGCTCATCATCACCATCCTCATCTTCATCATCAAGTTTTACTTTACACTGAGAAGCAAAGTGTCCAGTCTGCCTACAACGATAACATCTCAAGGACAACTGTCCTTTTCCCTTCGTAGACCCCTTTTTGAACTTCCTTGTGAAGTATGCCAATACTTCACCTTCACTTTCTTCCTCATCATCATCATCATCCTCACTGGATGATTCTTCCTCTTCTTTTATCTTCAAGTGTTTCATAGCTTTGAAAGCTGCCTCCTTTGATACCTTCGTTGTTGCAGAGCTTTCAGCTGACTTTATTCTCATCTCATATGCAATGAGATTGCACTGGAGATCATGCAGAGACATAGGATTGAGATCTTTATTCTCCTCTATGGCTGCTACCTTTGAGGCAAACCTCTCAGGCAGAATTCTCAGAATTTTCTTCACAATAGATGAGTCCTTCTTGTTCTTCCCATGACTTCTTAGGTCGTTTATAATGTCAATAACCTTGGTGAAGAACTCTTGAACTGTCTCATTCTTTTGCATTCTGAGAGATTCATATCTCTCCTTGAACACTTGAAGTTTAGCCTTCTTCATTCTGTAATCACCTTCATAGATTTTTTACAATCTGTCCCATATCTCCTTGGCAGATTTGTTGTCCATAACTTTAGCATACTCAGCATCTGTCAATGTTGAAATGATGACATTTAAGGCCTTCCCATTTATCTCAAATTGCCTTAACTCCTCTAGGGTTGGGTCTTTACCTTCTTCCGGAGCCACAAAACCCTCCTGTACGCATTTCACCATGTTTATGCCCATGGTTGCAAATACCACTTGCATTCTTGCTCTCCATATATAGAAGTTGGTTCCGTTAAAGATTGGAACCTGCTTGCTGTAAGTAGTGCTGGTGCTGGTACTGGCTTCCATTTCTCAGTATGCTGAACAAGTCAAACTTCTAGATCCCTTCAAACTAGTACACCAAGCTGTTAAGCTTCAAACTGGTGAACTTGTAGTTTGATACCAATTAAAGTTCTCGACTTCTCCTTAAGATCTACTAGTTTGTGATACTGAGAAGGGGGGTGAATCAGTATCACTACAATTCGCAATTCGCAGGTATGTGAACAACTTCAACCTCTTCTAAAAACGAACTCTTTCTCAGACTCGATTAAGGTAGATTTATTGCTACCTACTAATCACAATAGTCCCCAAAGTCACCTTTCAGACACCTTGCCTAATAGACAATTCAAATGTTCTTGTTTAGGTCTTCGTTAGGTTATGGGTTGGTTGATACTTTAGCTGCATTCACAACTCAATTCAAAACACAGAACGTAAAGCAAATTAAGGACACACGAGATTTACGTGGTTCCGTCAACGTGACGTATATCCACGGTGGTAGGGACTCTCCCTTACCGAGACTATCCACTATACTTGAGAATTCCAGTTGCAATGGATGTCTTAATCCTTTGCTCCTTTCACTATTGCAATTACTAAGCAAGTACAATACAAAGAGTGTCACTTACTGTGTCTACCCTTCTTCTAGCTTGTCTTGCCTTTGTTGAATTGAAGGGCTGCTTTACTGCCGTTTAGAAGTTCACTGCAACGCTCCCTAACCTCTTTTGAAGAAATCTAGAAATACGTTGAGTACTTTCCGATGCTTCGCCGAATTTCTTCTCTACATTGTCTCACACAACTCCTGCTTTCACCTTTTTACGGTCTTACCCGTCTCCTTGCCCCACGATCTCACTGTCTCACAGCTCGCCTCACGTACGTTTCTGGTTTGCCTTTGTCCGTTTCACACCTCCTTTGGCCGTATCAGATTTTTTTTTTTCCTTTTTTGTCGATCACTATTCATCGACTGTCCACCCCTCTGTTCTAGCCGTAACGGGTTTTTCTCTCCTTCCCTGTTTGGCCGTCGGGTTTCTTTCTCTCCTTTCGCAGGTGGTGTGTTTTGCCGTGCTCACTTGGTTGGCCGTCGGGTTTCTTTTTCTCTCCTTCCCATCGACTCCTCTGTTCTGGCTGTATACCTCTTTTCTCTCTCTTCCAACAGCTGTTTCAATTTTTCTCTCTTTCTCTCGTGTTCTGCCGATGGTCTCTCTCTCTTCGTCCAGCCGGATCTCTCTCACTGTCTAACTGGATCTATCTCACCATCCAGTCTGTTTTGCTGTCGACTCGCTTTGCTGTCCAGCTCCCTTTTAGCCATTTCTCTATTTTTCGACTGTCTGTTTATCTCTTTACCTCTTTGCAGTATTGTCTCCTCACCGACCACTGGTGTGCTGGTGGTGTGTCGTTCCTCATGGGTTTCTTTCTCTTGTCGTCACACGGTTTGCTCCGATTTGCTCAATTTGCCGACCTCTCCTCTTTTCCGATAACGGCTACACTGTTCACTCTCTTATGTTGGCCTTTATATACTCCTCCATGAAACCCTAATAGGACAAATTTACTATCTTGCCCTTCCATGTGGCTTTTACGTTCTTGGCCCTCCATGTGGCTTTTACCTTCTTGCCCTTCCATGTGGCTTTACTTTCTTACACACTTAAACCTAGTTGACAACAATTACAACCTATACAATGCTGTGGGAACAACAAGGGATTAAGCACCAAATAGACTTCATACTTGATGATAACATATTAAACCGACCTACTTATAGATCTAATCCAAATGAAACAAAGGAGATACAAAGATAAGTGGATGAGTTGGTGCAAAAGGGATTTGTAAGGGAAAGTCTTATACTCGGTCTTTGTTATCTTAGTCTTAAAGAAAAATGGAACATGGCATATATGTGTGGATTGTTGAGCGATTAATAGGATCATTGTATAGACATCCTATCCCTAGATTAGATGATATGCTTGATGAGTTACATGGTTCGTGTGTGTTTTCAAAAATTGATTTAACTATTATTAAATTCGCATGAAAGAGGAAAATGAATGGAAAACAACATTTAAAACTAAATATGGATTGTATGAGTAGTTAGTAATGCCTTTTGAATTAATTAATGCACTTAGTAAATACATGAGGTTAATGAATCATGTCTTGCATGCTTTCATAGGGAAATTTGTAATAGTTTACTTTAATGATATTTTAATTTATAGTAAGAATTTGGATGAACATATGAAACACTTGCATGTTGTGTTTAGTGTGTTAAGAGAGAAGCAACTATATGCTAATTTCAAAAAGTGCACATTTTGCATGGAATTCGTTGTATTTCTTGGCTATGTTGTTAGTTTGCAAGGTATTAGTATGAATGGAGAGAAGGTAAAGGCGATAAGGGACTAGCCTATGCCAAAGAACGCGAACGAGGTAAGAAACTTTGATGGTTTAGCAAGTTTTTATTGTATATTTGTTAAGGATTTTAGTTCCATTATTGCACCTTTAAATGAACTTATTAAAAAGAATGTTGTTTTCAAGTAGGATGATGTGCATGATCAGACTTTCAATACTTTAAAAGAAAATCTTACTAATACACCTTTATTATGCTTGCCTAATTTTGATAGAGTTTTTTAGATAGAATGTGATGCATCTGAAATAGGAATAGGGGCTGTTTTAATGCAAGATTCTAAACCAATTATTTATTTTAGTGAAAAACTAAGTAAGTCAGCTTTAAATTATCTCATTTATGACAAAGAACTTTATGCATTAGTACGAACCCTTCAAACATGGCAACATTATTTGTGACCAAGGGAATTCATCATTCATTTTAATCACGAGAGCTTAAAGTTCTTGAAATCCTTAAGTAAACTTAATAAAAGATATGCTAAGTGGCTAGAGTTCATAGAAACATTTTCTTATGTGATCAAGTACAAATATGGAAAGGAAAATGTTGTTGTTGATGCATTATCCAGGAGGTATATATTACTTACTTCTTTGTAAACTAAGTTAGTTTTGAATTGCTTAAGGGCTTGTATGTAAGTAATTTTAATTTTGGCCAAGTATGGAATGCATGTGATAAGTGTGCATTTGGTGACTTTTATAGGCATAAAGGGTTTTTGTTTAAGAGGGATAAATTATGTGTGCCTATTTGTTTTATTCATGAGTTGCTTGTTAGGGAAGTCACAAAGGTGGTTTAATGGGGCACTTTGATGTGCAGATGACTCTAGATATATTGCATGAGCATTTTTATTGGCCTAATATGAAGCATGACGTGTATTCCATTTATGATAAGTGCATTAGACAAGCAAAGGCTAGAGTTAAAATATATGGCTTGTATACACCTTTGGGTGTGCCTAACCAACCTTTGACTGATATTTCTATGGACTTTGTTTTAGAATTACCAAGGCTCAAAGTGGTAAGGACAACACATTTGTCATTGTTGATAGGTTTAGAAAAATGGCTCATTTTGTTACATGTTCTAAAACTAATGATGCAACATATATTATTGAGTTATTCTTTAAGGAAGTAGTGCATTTGTCTGGATTGCCAAGAATTATTGTTAGTAATAAAGATGTTAAGTTCTGTCATTTTTGGCAGACTTTATGGAATAAATTAGGAACTAAACTCTTATTTTCTACTATTGTACATCCTCAGATAGATGGACAAACTGAAGTAGTTAATAAGACACTTACTACTTTGTTACGTGTTGTCATTCAAAAGAACTTGAGGTAATGGGAATGGTGTTTGCCACAAGTTAAGTTTGCTTATAAAAAATTCCTTATCACCTTTTGAAGTTGCTTATGGTTTTAATCCTTTAACTCCTTTGGAGATTTGATCTTTGCTTATTAAAGAGCGTGTTAACATTGATGGTAAGAAAAAGGCAGAATTTGTAAAGGAATTACATGTTAAGGTTAGAGCTAACATTGAAAGGAAGAATGAGCAATATGTTAAGGAAGTTAATAAGAGGCATGTGAAGGTTGTCTTTGAACTTGGTGATTAGGTGTGGGTACATATGAGGAAGGAAAGATTTACCCTATAAAGAAAGTCCAAACTATGGTAATATTAATGCTACTTTTAATGTAGTTGACTTATGAAGTTCCCGACTTCTCCCTAAGATCTACTAGTTTGTGATACTGAGAGGGGGGGTGAATCAGTATCACCACAATTTGCAATTTGTAGGTAAGTGAACAACTTTAACCTTTTCTTAAAAGCGAACTTTTTCTCAGATTTGACTAAGGTAGATCTATTGCTACCTACTAATCACAATAGTCCCCAAAGTCACCTTTCAGACACCTTGCCTAATATACAATTCAGATGTTCATGTTTAGGTCTTCGTTAGGTTATGGGTTGGCTGATACTTTAGCTGCATTCACAACTCAATTCAAAACACAGAACGTAAAGCAAATTAAGGACACACAAGATTTACGTGGTTCCGTCAACGTGACGTACATCCACAGTGGTAGGGACTCTCCCTTACTGAGACTATCCACTATACTTGAGAATTCTAGTTACAATGGATGCCTTAATCCTCTGCTCCTTTTACTATTACAATTACTAAGCAAGTACAATACAAAGAGTGTCACTTACTGTGTCTACCCTTCATCTATCTTGTTTTGCCTTTGTTGAATTGAAAGGTTGCTCCACTGCCGCTTAGAAGTTCACCGCAACGCTCTCTAACCTCTTTTGAAAAAATTTGGAAATACCTTGAGTTCTTTCCAATGCTTCGCTGAATTCCTTCTCTAGGTTGTCTCACACAGCTCCTGCTTTCACTGTCTCACGGTCTCACCCGTCTCCTAATCTTATGGCTTGCCTCACGTTTCTGGTTTGGCATTACGTCTCACGCATGTTACTGGTTTGCACCCTTTCTGGTCACACACCTCACGCATGCTTCTGGTTTGGCGTTTCACGTCTCACGTATGTTTCTGGTTTGCATGCCTTGCTGGTCACACGCCTTACCACCGTTTCTGGTTTGCACTTATCCGTTTCACACCTCCGGACAGCTTGGTTTGCTCTCCCAGTTGTCTCCTTTTTCACGGTTTCTCCTCTCTTCCCTTACGGACGGTGTGCTGTCTTCTCTCTTACATGAGTCACATGGTTTTCTCCAGTCGTCACACGGTTTCCCTTACTATTTAAGGTATCCCTTGGCGTTATCTCCTTTTGTCGTGTGTTGTCTCCTTGTCGTGTTGTCTCCTAGCCGTCCACCTTGCTTTGGCTGTCCACTCTTGGTTGGTTGTTCTCCTCCTTGCTGTCCACACCTATTTGGCCGTTCACCTCTTTGCTTGGTCGTGTAGGTTGGTTGGACGTCCTCTCTCTTTCAGCCGGTGGTGGTTTTGCCGTCCAGTACTTGTTGTCCAGCCGTTCCTCCCTTGTTTTTCTCTCTTTAGTCGGTCACACACTAGGTTTTCCTCTCTTTGGACGGTTTTCTTCTTTGGCTTTGGACGGTTGCTCTAGGTTTTGGCCAACTCCTCTTGCTTTGCTTTGTCTCTTTGGCCGACCAGCACATGTTTTTTGTCGTGTATACCCTTTTGGCTGGTCACACTAGGTTTTCCGTTCACCTTTGGTTGCTGTCCAGCCGTGCCTTCTCTCTTTGGTGTAGGGTTTTGCTTTCTCTTTGGTCGGTCGATTACTCCCTCTTCTTGTTTGCCGAATGGTTTTGCTTTAGGTTTAGCCGTTTTTGCTCAATTACCTATTACTTGATTTGTTGTCTTCCAATGGCCTTATTATACTCCTCCATGAAATCCTAATAGGGCTTACTTGCAGCGAATTTACTATCTTGCACTTCCATATGGCTTTTACGTTCTTGCTCCTCCATGTGACTTTTACCTTCTTGCCCTTCCATGTGGCTTTACTTTCTTGCACACTTAAACCTAGTGGCAACAATTACAACCCATACAAGGCTGTGGGAACAACAATCTCCCTCTTTGTAATTGTTGGCAACACTCATAACAAAAGCCACTATGCAGCAGTTTCAACTCCCCCTAAATATGCACTCCCCCTTTCTTAACAGCTCCCCCTGCACTATTGCTTCTCTCCCCCTTTGCCAACCAATTGCAAATCTAAAAAACTCGTAAAGTAGAGATGGGGGATTCACCTAAACTTCAGGCTTGAGGAGGCATTCACACAGACAGACTCATTTTATGCTTTTTCAAACAACTCTGTGGACAGAGATTTAGTTAGATCTTATGTTGCCTCTTCAACAGATTTAAGTTCAACTTGTGAGAGTAAAGCAGTAGCTCCTACAATTCTTCTTCTTGTTGTAACTCCTGCTGATGGGTTACCTATGATCTGATTTCCTTGATAAGCGCTGGTCCACGTTTTCTTTGTCCTTCTTTCTTTCACAGTCTTAGTTGCAAAAGGATCTCTTTCTTCATCTTTAAACTCACTCTTCTCCGAGTTTGAACTTACTTCTTGTTCCTTTTCTTTAGGTTGGTCTGCTTCTTTATCTACATTGAAGTCATCTTCTTCATTGTCCTCAGCTTCTCCATTCTACATTGTTTTCTAGTTCTCATCTATTCTCACATCACTCGACGTGATCACCTTTCCTAGCTTATGCAGGAAAACACTGTAACCTTTTGTCTTTACTGAGTATCCCATAAAGATGCCTTCATCAGACCTAGCATTGAATTTTCCCAAGTTTTGCTCCTTGTTCTTCACAAAACATGGGCTGCCAAAGACTTTGAGATACTTGGCTGTTGTCTTCTTCCCACTCCATAGCTCATATGGAGTCTTATCAGTATTGGGCCTTAGTAATACTCTGTTTAGTAGATGTACAACTGTAAATGTTGCTTCTATCCAAAATCTTGTGTGAAACTTGGATTCCAGTAGTAGAGTTCTTGCCATTTCAACCACAGCTCTATTTTTTCTCTCTACCACCCCATTCTATTGAGGTGTTCTTGTTGCTGCCATTTGATGATGAATTCCATGCTTCTCAAGGTAATCTTCAAAAGCTTTATTTGTAAATTCAGTGCCTTGATCTGACCTCAATACTTTGATCTTCCTTCCACTCTCTTTTTCAGCCAATCTTTTGTATCTCTTGAAGCACTTCAAAACTTCTGACTTGTGTTTAAGGTGCATGATGCAGGTCTTTCTGGAATAATCATCAACAAACAAGATGAAGTACCTCTCACCATTCAACCCTTTTGTCCTCATCGGTCCACACAAATCAGTATGCACAATGTCAAGCAATACTTCAGAATTGAACTCTTTGGTCTTATACTACTTTTTGGCATGTTTTCCTTTAGAGCATGCTGAGCAAACATACTCTCTCTCTTTCTTGAGGTCGGGAATGTCTCTGATTGCATGAGTAGTGATCAGCTTCCTTATGTTCTTCTGTGTTAAGTGTCCCAGCGTCTTATGCTATAGTTGATTTTCTTCTTCTTTTGTAAGTAAACAGTTGTTTGTCTTGTCCTCATCAATCACATACAAATTTTCAGCTATTCTCTTCCTAGCTGCAACAGTATTACCTTCTTTACTCTTTACCTGGCAACCTGTTTTTGTGAATATTACCTTATCATCTTCATTGTATAGTTGGCTGACAGATGCTAGATTATATCTGAGTCCTTCAACGTGCAGAACATCTTTCAGCTTTCCTTTTCCAATATTTATTGACCCTTGACCATTGATGTTGAGTGAATCGTCAATGCCAAACTTGACTCTGCCTTCTCTTGACTTGTTTAGCTTTGATAATTTACTCTTATCTCTTGTCATGTGTGAAGTGCATCCACTATCAAGGATCCACTGCTTATCCTTGCAATCAGCCTTTAGTGCAATTTCAGTTATATTAGCCACCTCCCTTTTTGCTCTATATTCATTCTTTTGAACTGGCTGAAAGATAGCTTTCTCCTTTTTCTCAGCTTTGACTGTACCGCTTGTTTTCATTGTGCCATTGAGTGCCTTCTCTTGCTCAGGGAGAAGTGTTATACACCTCTTGGCATTATGGCCATCCTGCTCACACCTTTCACACTGTTCCAAATCTGCCAATATAGCAAACTTGTTCTTTAAAGCTCTTGGTTTTGGCTTTCACCAACAATCCTCGTTAGTGTGTCCTTGCCATTTACAATATGTGCAAGAACTCACGACAAGTGTTCTCTTCTGAGTATTGTATTGTCTCCCCCTGTATGCAGCGTCGTATCTTCTCAAGTTAGAGACATATATTGGCCTTCTCCACTAGCAGTTACTCGCCTTATGACCCCAAACTCCATAATAAAGGCAATGACCTTGAAACTGCATCTTCTTAGGTCTGATCATAGCTTGTCTTCTTCTATTCATCACTTGTTGTGTAGGCAAAGTAACTGGCTTCTTTGCTTGTGTGACTTTCATTTCAGTCACCTTCTTCTCCTTCTTCTGTTCAGTCGTAGCCCTCTGTTGGCTGACTTTCTTTTCTTCCTTCTTGTTTGCCACCCTAGGTTACTTCTTCAGATCTTCTTTATTCTCAGCTATCTTCTTCTGAGTCACAACCTTCTCTTTCAACTTCTGTGGCACATTCTTATTTTCTTTAGCCAATGCAGCCTCAGATTCCTGTACTTTCTCTACATTCTTCTCTCTTTTTGTAGAACTTGTTTCTCCTATCATTTCAAGCTTCTGCAAGTTCTCTTTGCTACTTTTGAGTTGTTGCTAAAGTCTCAGCAACTTTTTCTCCATTTCTTCAATTTTTGAAGCCCTTAAGCCAAGCTCTATTGTAAGGTCTTCACATATTTTGATCTGTTCCTCAAATCTTCTCTTCAAGTCAATATGCTCAGCCCTTATTTCATCCTTTTGACTTTCAGCTTCCTCAGACTTTGCTTCAACTTTTTTTATGTGAGCCTCCAACCTTTTTATGGTTCTGCCCCTTCTGATTATCTCTTTTGAAACTGCTTCCAACTCAGCTTCAAGATCTGGCTCTTCTTCATCAACCCCCTCTTCCTCTTCAGAGCTTGAACTACCACTTTGAGCTGATGCCATAAAGGCCTGTTCATCTGATGATTCTTTGTCTTCCTCCTCATCAACTTCTTTTATCTGACTCACATAACTCTTGAATGAGCCTCTCTTTTTCCTCTGTAGGTTGACAATCTTCTTACTGGACTTCTTTGATTTGAATGATGATCTTCTCCATCTTGAATTCTACTCATCATCACCATCCTCATCTTCATCATCAAGTTTCACTTTGCATTGAGAAGCAAAGTGTCCAGTCTGCCCACAATGATAACATCTCAAGGACAACTGTCCTTTTCCCTTCTTAGACTACCTTTTGAATTTCCTTGTGAAGTAAGCCAATACTTCACCTTTACTTTTTTCCTCATCATCATCATCATTATCATCATCCTCACTGGATGATTCTTCCTCTTCTTTTATCTTCAAATGCTTCATAGCTTTGAAAGTTGCCTCCTTTGATACCTTCATTGTTGCAGAGCTTTCAGCTGACTTTATCCTCATCTCATATGCAATGAGATTGCAATGGAGATCATATAGAGACATAGAATTGAGATCTCTACTCTTCTCTATGGCTGCTACCTTTAAGGCAAACCTCTCAGACAGAATTCTCATAATTTTCTTCATAATCGATGAGTCCTTCTTGTTCTTCCCATGACTTCTCAGGTCATTTACAGTGTCAATAACCCTGGTGAAGAACTCTTGAACTGTCTCATTCTTCTGCATTCTAAGAGATTCATATCTCTCCTTGAACACTTGAAGCTTAGCCTCCTTCATTCTGCCATCACCTTCATAGACTTTCTGCAATCTGTCCCATATCTCCTTGGCATATTTGCAGTCCATAACTTTAGCATACTCAGCATTTATCAAATGCTGAAATGATGACATCTGAGAACTTCCCATTTATCTCAAATTGCCTTAACTCCTTTGGGGTTGGGTCTTTACCTTCTTCTAGAGCCACAAAACCCTCTTATACACATTTCACCACGTTCATACCCATGGTTGCAAATACCACTTGTATTCTTGCTCTCCACATATGGTAGTTGGTTCCGTTGAAGATTAGAACCTTCTTGCTGTAAGTAGTGCTAGTGCTAGTATCGGCTTCTATTTCTCAATATGCTGAACAAGTCAAACTCCTAGATCCCTTCAAACTAGTACACCAAGCTGTTAAGCTTCAAACTGGTGAACCTGTGCTCTAATACCAATTAAAGTTTTCAATTTCTCCCTAAGATCTACTAGTTTGTGATACTGAGAGGGGGGTGAATCAGTATCACCACAATTCGCAATTCGTAGGTAAGTGAACAACATTAACCTCTTCTTAAAAGTGAGCTCTTTCTCAGACTCGACTGAGGTAGATCTATTGCTACCTACTAATCACAATAGTCCCCAAAGTCACCTTTTAGACACCTTGCCTAATAGACAATTCGGATGTTCTTGTTTAGGTCTTCGTTAGGTTATGGGTTGGTTGATACTTTAGCTGCGTTCACAACTCAATTCAAAACACAGAACATAAAGCAAATTAAGGACACACGAGATTTATGTGGTTCCATCAACGTGACGTATATCCACGGTGGTAGGGAGTCTCCCTTACCGAGACTATCCACTATACTTGAGAATTCCAGTTACAATGGATGCCTTAATCCTTTGCTCCTTTCACTATTGCAATTACTAAGCAAGTACAATACAAAGAGTGTCACTTACTATGTCTACCCTTCTTCTAGCTTGTCTTGCCTCTGTTGAATTGAAAGGCTGTTCCACTGTCGCTTAAAAGTTCACCGCAACGCTCTCTAACCTCTCTTGAAGAAATTTGGAAATACCTTGAGTTCTTTCCGATGCTTTGCTGAATTCCTTCTCTAGGTTGTCTCACACAGCTCCTACTTTCACCGTCTCACGGTCTCACCTGTGTCCTGATCTCATGGCCTACCTCACGTTTCTGGTTTGGCGTTACATGTCTCACGCACGTTTCTGGTTTGCACCCTTTGTTAGTCATACACCTCATGCACGCTTCTGGTTTGGCATTTCACGTCTCACGTACGTTTCCGGTTTGCACGCCTTACTGGTCACACGCCTTACCACCGTTTCTGGTTTGCAATTGTCCGTTTCACACCTCCGGATAGCTTGGTTTGCTCTCCCGGTGGTCTCCTCTTTCACGGTTTCTCCTCTCTTCCCTTATGAACGGTGTGCTGTCTTCTCTCTTACGTGAGTCACACAGTTTTCTCCAGCCATCACACGGTTTCCCTTGCTGTCCAAGGTATCCCTTGGTGTTATCTTCTTTTGTCGTGTGTTGTCTCCTTGCCATGCTGTCTTCTAGCCGTCCACCTTGCTTTGGCTATCCACTCTTGGTTGGCCATTCTCCTCCTTGCTGCCCACACCTATTTGGCCGTTCACCTCTTTGCTTGGCCATATAGGTTGGTTGGACGTCCTCTCTCTTTCAGCCGGTGGTGGTTTTGTCGTCCAGCACTTGCTGTCCAGCCATTCCTCCCTTGTTTTTCTCTCTTTGGGTGGTCACACACTAGGTTTTCTTCTCTTTGGACGGTTTTCCTCTCTTTGGACAGTTTTCCTCTTTGGCTTTGGACGGTTGCTCTAGGTTTTGGCCAACTCCTGTTGCTTTGCTTTGTCTCTTTGACTGACCAACACCTGTTTTCTGCCGTGTATACTCTTTTAGCCGATCACACTAGGTTTTCCGTTCACCTTTGGTTGCTGTGCAGCCGTGTCTTCTCTCTTTGGTGTAAGGTTTTGCTTTCTTTTTGGTTGGTCGATTGCTCCCTCTTCTTGTTTGTCGAATGGTTTTGCTTTAGGTTTAGCCGTTTTTGCTCAATTGCTGACTACTTGATTTATTGTCTTCCAATGGCCTTTATATACTCCTCTATGAAACCCTAATAGGGCTTACTTACAGCAAATTTATTGTCTTCCCCTTCCATGTAGCTTTTACATTCTTTCCCCTCCATGTGGCTTTTACCTTCTTGCCCTTCCATATGGCTTTACTTTCTTGCACACTTAAACCTAATTGACAACAATTACAACCCATACAAGGCTGTGGGAACAACAACTTATCTTTGTTTGATATAGGTGATTCGAGGATGAATCCTTTCGAGGTGGGGAGGAATGATGGAGAACAATGTGTTATTTAAGTGCAACAAAGCAAGTGTTCCTTAGATCCTTTGCAAGGAATTTGTGGTTCAATGACTAAGGCAAGGATAAAGAGGATGAAAGATGCTTTACAAGGTTCAATCATGGAGCTGCATGACAAAAAAGGCACTCCAAAAAATTCCAAGATTGCTTTAAAAGTTTTTAATGCTACACTAAGGATAATCACTTATCTTTATGTACAAAATGATGGACACAACTTAGAACTTGAAAAACAAAACTTGGAACTCATGAAGTCCAAGTTGCATGACCAAGTTATAGAAAGACTTAATTGCATGCTAAGTTGTATTAATGGGCTTGATTTTGCTTTGGGTTGCTGGATTTAAAGTTAAGGTCAAATTATATGTAAAAAAAGCTTAACTTCTTGGGTTTATTTGGGCTTATAGGTTTAGTTGAGTTTTGATTCATTAGTTAGGTTTTTACTTTGACTTTATATCATTAGTGGTAGTCTTTTTTTTAAGAAATCCTAATCAAGGTAGAATTATATTCCTTAATTAGAGGGATCACCTATAATTAAGGTTTTCCTATATAGGTATATTAAGAAATATATTTTCCTTATAGGATTATAATATTTACATGCCTATATAAAGGCTATAACTATGTAAAATAGAAGCAACAAAATTAAGGTATTTTTCAGCAAGTTTTGCTTTGCTTTTTTGTGTTCTTAGAAGAATACATTGGCTTGACCTATCAAAGTAGTGATTAACCTTTGTGGCATTTTAAGATTGGGGCTTTTAAGACTTAGTTTCCTTAGGGTTTTGATTTGATCAATCTAACTTGTTACCTAGCTTTTTGAGGCATGCATAACAAATTGATTCAAGGGTTCTTAAGGTAGGTTGCTTTACAAGTTCTTTATCACTAAGTCTTATAAAGACAAGGGTGGTAAAGGAAAAAGCAAGGGAGATAGCCACTCAAGCAAAGAATATTTCGACAAGTTTAATATGCATTAGGAAGAGAGGAGCACTGACGATGACCAAAGTAGTGATAGACTAACTCCCAAATATTACTTTTTGATAGGACAAACAGGGCAAGGGACTACTTGAAAAGAGCCAAACATTCTGCCTTAGTTAAAGAAAGGGAGGAGTAATAGTAACAATGTGAAGAGACAAGAATGGAATCTTTGCAAATCCTCAACACCATCAAAGCCAAAGTTGAAGTTTCTAAGATCGAGAAGAGATAATGATTATAAGTGGAAGCAAAGGTGAGTAACCAAGTGGTAAGAGCCCTAGTGGATACTAGAGCTTCTAATAACTTCCTTCAAGAAAAGGAAGCAAAGTGGCTAGGCATCAAATACAACAAGGAGCGAAGATGGCTTAAGGTAGTGAATTCAGAGCCAAAGTCCATTTTCAACATTGCTCATGGCATGGAGGAAAATATGGATGAGTGGCATGACTTTGTAGACTTTTTTATTATGCCAATGGGTGCTTAGTATGAAGTTTATAGATTATGTTAAGGTTGTGTCATTCCTTTTGCCAACATAATGTGTACCTTAGACGAAGGCAACACATATGTGGTGCCTTTAGCAAGGGAGATAGGCCTTTAATCTAAGTAAATTTTGGTCATGCAACTTTCTAAAGGCATAAAGAAGGCATAACCTACCTTTTTCATAGCATTAAAGGATGAAAAGGAGACTTCATCATCAAATAGCTTACCCAAGGAAGTCTCTTACATCCTTAAGGAGCTTAAGGATGTTATGCCTTTTGAATTACCTAAAAAGCTTCTGAAGTTTCTGACTTCACCATAGAATCTACTAGTTTGTGATACTAAGAGGGGGAGTGAATCAGTATCACACCCCTTAAAAACACTAATAACTTAAGCCAAAGTATTCTACTTCTTTAATACTTTCGCTCTTGTCAATACGCAGGTATGTGAACAACTTCAACCTCTTCTTAAAAGTGAGCTCTTTCTTAGATTCGACTAAGATAGATCTATTGTTACCTATTAATCATAATAGTCCCCAAAGTCACCTTTCAGACACCTTGCCTATTAGACAGATCGGATGTTCTTGATTAGGTCTTCTTTAGGTTATGGGTTCAATGATACTTTAGCTGCGTTCACAACTGAATTCAAAACACAGAATGTAAATCAAAGTAAGGACACAAGAGATTTACGTGGTTCCGTCAATGTGACGTACGTCCACGATGGTAGGGACTCTTCCTCTACCGAGACAATCCACTATAATTGAGAATACCAGTGTGGTACTCCCTATGTCCACAATGTAGTTACAATGGATGTCTTAATCCTCTGTTCCTTTCACTATTGCAAATACAAAGCAAGTACAATACGAAGAGTGTCACTTACTATGTCTACCTTTCTTCTAGCTTGTCTTGCCTCTGTTGAATTGAATGGTTGCTTCACTGCTGCTTAGAAGTTCACCACAACGCTCTCTAATCTCTTTTGAAAATATCTGGAAATACATTGAGTTCTTTTCGATGCTTCACCAAATTTCTTCTCTACGTTGTCTCACACAACTCTTGCTTTCACTGTCTCACGGTCTCACCTGTCTCCTGGTTCCACGGTCTTACTGTTTCACGGCCTACTCTCATGCTTCTGGTCTGTCACGCCGTCGCACATTCTGGTCTTACGCTGTCTCCTGACATACAACCACGCTTCTGCTGTGCTGCCGTCACAGCTTTGCTGGTCTCGCATTTCAGCTTTGCTGGTCTCCTGTTTCAGCTTCGCTGGTCTCCCGTTTCAGGTCACCAATTTCTGGTCTCCCTTTTCTGGTCACCCGTTTCTTCCAGGGGTGGTGCATTTCTGGTTTTTGCTCTCACCTTACGTTTCTGGTTTTCTTCTCTTCTAGGGGTGATGCATTTTTGGTTTTTGCTCTCACCTCACATTTCTGGTTTTCTTCCTCTTCGCTGGTCTTACGCCTCACACCTCACCCGTCCGTTTCTGGTTTTCTTCCAGCCGGTGGTCTCACGCCTCACGCCTCACTTGTCTGTTTTTGGTTTTCTTTTGGTCGATGGTCTCACGTTGTGTGTTGTTTTGTCGTGCTGCTCTTTGTTTTGCCGTGTAGTGTTCTTTTGCCGTTCGTTCCTGGTTTTCTCTCTTTCAACCAGTTCCCCATTGCTGTCCTCTCTCCTTGAAGGATTTTGTGTTTTGCCCGGTGGTTCTATTTGGCCATTCCCTCCTTGCCGTCTACACCTCTTTGGTCGTTCACCTTTTTGCTTGGCTGTCCACCTCTTTGCCGTTGGTTGTGCTTTGCTGTGTAAGGTTGTATAGATGTTCACCTTGTTTGGCCGTGTAGGTTGGTTTGGACGTTCACCTCCTTGCTTAGCCGGTTGTCTCCTTGCTTAGATGTCTAGGGTTGATTGGCCAAATACCCAATCTTACTGGTTTCTCTTGTGTTGGCCAAATAGTTGTGTTTGGACGTTTGTCTCCTTTGGCCGATTGTCTCCTTTGGACGATTTCTCTTGCTTGGACGGTTACTCTCTCTTCTTGCCATGTACCCTCTCTTTGTGTTTAGTGGTTTTGCCGTTTAGGGTTGTGTTGTTCGGCCGGTTGCTCTTCCAAAGTTTTCTCTCTTGTGTTTTGGCCGACTCTCCTCTCTTTGTGTTTACCGAATGCTCTCTTATGTTGGCCTTACCCTAGTTTTGTCTTCCAAGGTCTTTATATACTCTCTTCTATGAAACCCTAATAGGGCTTACGCGGCGGATTTACGTTCTTACCCCTCTATGTGGCTTTTACTTTCTTGCCCCTCTATGTGGCTTTACTTTCTTGCCCTTCCATATGGCTTTACTTTCTTGCACACTTAAATCTAGTTGACAACAATTACAACCCATACAAGACTGTAAAACAACAATCTCCCCCTTTGTAATCGTTGGCAACACTCATAACAAAAGCCATTATGCAGCAACAATTACAACTCCCCCTAAATATGCACTCCCCCTTTCTTAACAGCTCCCCCTACACTGTTGCTTCTCTCCCCCTTTGCCAACCAAGTACAAATCTAAAAAACTCGCAAAGTAGAGATGGAGGATTCACCTGAACTTCAGGCTTGAGGAGGCATTCACACAGACAGACTCATTCTGTGCTTTTCAAACAGCTTTGTGGATAAAGATTTAGTTAGATCTTGTGTAGCCTCTTCAATAGATTTAGGTTCAACTTGTGAGAGTAAAGCAGTAACTCCCACAATTCTTCTTCTTGTTGTAACTCCTGCTGATGGGTCACCTATGATCTGATTTTCTTGATGAGCACTGGTCCACGTTTTCTTTGGCTTTCTTTCTTACACAGTCTTAGTTGCAAGAGGATCTCTTTCTTCATCTTTAAACTCACTCTTCTCTGAGTCTGAACTTACTTCTTGTTCCTTTTCTTGAGGTTGGTTTGATTCTTCATCTACATTGAAGTCATCTTCTTTATTGTCCCCAGCTTCTCCATTTTGCATTGTTTTCCAGTTCTCATCTATTCTCACATCACTAGACGTGATCACTTTTCCCAGCTTATGCAGGAAAACCCTGTAACCTTTTGTCTTTGCTGAGTATCCCATAAAGATGCCTTCATCAAACCTAGCATTAAATTTTCCCAAGTTTTGCTCCTTGTTCTTCACAAAACATGGGCTGCCAAAGATTCTGAGATACTTGACTGTTGTCTTTTTCCCACTCCATAACTCATATGGAGTCCTATCAGTATTAGAACTTAGTAAGACTCTATTCAGTAGATGCACAGTTGTAAATGTTGCTTTTGTCCAAAATCTTGTGTGAAACTTGGATTCCAATAGTAGAGTTCTTGCCATTTCAACCACAGCTTTATTTTTCCTTTCTACCAACCCGTTCTGTTGAGGTGTTCTTGTTGCTACCATCTGATGATGAATTTCATGCTTCTCAAGGTAATCTTCAAAAGCTCCATTTGTAAATTTAGTGCCTTGATCTGACCTCAATACTTTGATCTTCCTTCCACTCTCTTTTTCAGCCAATCTTCTGTATCTCTTGAAGCATTTCAAAACTTCTGACTTGTATTTAAGGTGCATGATGCAGGTCTTTCTGGAATAATCATCAACAAACAAGATGAAGTACCTCTCACCATTCAACCCTTTTGTCCTCATCGGTCCACACAAATCAGTATGCACAATGTCAAGCACTGCTTCAAAACTGAACTCTTTGGTCTTATACTGCTTTCTGGCATGTTTTCCTTTAGAACATGCTGAGCAAACATACTCTCTCTCTCTCTCTCTCCTGATGTCGAGAATGTCTCTGATTGCATGAGTAGTGATCAGCTTCCTCATGTTCTTCTGTGTTAAGTGTCCCAGCCTCCTATGCTAGAGTTGATTTTCTTCTTTTTTAGTGAGTAAACAGTTGTTTGTCTTGTCCTCATCAATCACATGTAAATTTCTAACTGTTCTCTTCCCGGCTGCAACAGTATTGCCTTATTTACTCTTTACTTAGCAACCTGTTTTTGTGAATATCACTTTATGCTCTTCATTGCATAGTTGACTGACAGATGCTAGATTATATCTGAGTCCTTCAACGTGCAGAACATCTTTCAACTTTCCTTTTCCAATATTTATTGACCCCTGGCCACTGATGTTGAGTGAATCATCATTACCAAACTTGACTCTGCCTTCTCTTGACTTGTTTAGCTTTGATAATTTACTCTTATCTCCTATAATGTGTGAAGTGCATCCACTATCAAGGATCCACTGCTTATCCTTGTAGTCAGCCTTTAGTGCAATTTCAGCTATATTGGTTATCTCCCTTTTTGCTTTATATTCTTTCCTTTGAACTGGTTTGAAGATAGCTTTCTCCTTTTTCTCAGCTTTGACTGCACCTATTGTTTTTACTGTGCCATCGAGTGCCTTCTCTTACTTAGGGAGAAGTGTCATGCATTTCTTGGCATTATGGCCATCCTGCCCGCACCTTTCACACTATTCTGAGTCTGCCAATACAGCAAACTTGTTCTTTGAAATCACTGATTTGGGCTTCCACCAACACTCCTTGTCAGTGTGTCCTTACTTTTTATAGTATGTGCAAGAACTCACGACAAGTGTTTTCCTCTGAATTTTGTATTGTCTCCCCCTGTATGCAACATCGTATCTTCTTAAGTTGGAGACGTATATTGGCCTTTTCCACCAGAATTTACTTGCCCTATGACCCCAAACTCCACAATAAATACAATAACCTTGAAACTGCCTCTTCTTGGGTCTAATCATAGCTTGTTTTTTTTTGTTCATTACTTGCTGTGTAGGCAAGGTTGCTGGTTTTTTTGCTTGTGTGGCTTTCATTTCAGCCACCTTCTTCTCCTTCTTCTGTTCAGCCATTGCCCTTAGCTGGCTGACTTTCTTTTCTTTCTGAGACGTAGCAGCTATGGGTTACTACTCTTTAACCACCTACATCATTTTTGGCCCTGGCTTTGGTTTGATAACTGTCTTCTCTTCTTCAGTTATCTTCTCCTGAGTCACAGCCTTCTCTTTCAACTTTTGTGACAAAGTCTTATTCTTCTTTTCTTTTGCAGAGCTTGTTTCTCCTGCCACTTCAAACTTCTGCAAGTTCTCCTCACTCTTTTTGAGTTGTTGCTGAAGTCTCTGCAACTCTATCTCCATTTCTTCAATCGTTGAAGTCCTTGAGCCAAGCTTTATTTTAAGGTCTTCACATATTTTGATATGTTCTTCAAATTTTCTCTTCAAGTCAATATGTTCAGCCCTTATTTCATCCTTTTGACTTTCAGCTTCCTCAGACTTGCTTCAACTTGTTTTATGTGAGCCTCCAACCTTTTTGTTGTTCCCACAGCCTTGTATGAGTTGTAATTGTTGTCAACTAGGTTTAAGTGTGCAAGAAAGTAAAGCCACATGGAAGGGCAAGACAGTAAATTTGCCGCAAGTAAGCCCTATTAGGGTTTCATAGAGGAGTATATAAAGGCCATTGGAAGACAACAAATGAAGACAAGTCGGCAATTGAGCAAAACGAATAGCAAACCTAAACAACCAGTCGACCAAAGAGAGAAAACGTGAGGAAGGAGACGGCCAAACAAAAAGACGTCCAAAGCAAACCACTCGACAAAGACAAGGGAGCAAACAGCAAACCACCACCTGCAAAAGAGAAGACATGGCTGGACAGCAACCAAAGGTGAACGACAAATCACAAATCAGAAGGTGTTGGATGGCAAAACACAAAGGGTGACCGGCCAAAGAGAGAAAACAAGGGAGGAACGGCTGGATAGCAAGAGTTGGACAGCAAAACACAAAGGGACAGCCAAAAGGAGACAATCGGCCAACCAAAGGGGAATGTCCAAACCAATCTACACAACCAAAGGTGAATGTCCAAACCAACCTACACAGCCAAACAAGGTAAATGTCTAAACCAATCTACATAGCCAAACACAACCAACGGCAAAGGGATGGATGACCAAGCAAAGGGGAGAATGGCCAAAGCAAGGTTGGACAGCAAGGGAGAACATACAGCAAAGAGGTATGACGGCTGGAGAAAACTATGTGACTCACGTAAGAGAGAAGACAACACACCGTCCGTAAGGGAAGAGAGGAGAAACTGTGAAAGAGGAGACCACCGGGAGAGCAAACCAAGCTGTTCGGAGATGTAAACAGACAAGTGCAAACCAAAAACAGTGGTAAGGCGTGTGACCAGCAAGGTGTGCAAACCAGAAATGTACGTGAGACATGAAACGCCAAATCAGAAGCGTGCGTGAGGTGTGTGACCAGCAAAGGGTGCAAACTAGAAACGTGCGAGAGACGTGTAACGCCAGACCAGAAACATGAGGCAGGCTATGAGACGTGGAATGGCAAACCAGAAATGTGAGGCGAGCCGTAAGACAAGGAGACGGGTGAGACCATGAGACGGTGAAAGCAGGAGCTGTGTGAGACAACCTAAAGAAGAATTTGGCGAAGCATCAGAAAGAACTCAACGTATTTCCAGATTTCTTCAAGAGAGGTTAGAGAGCGTTGTGGTGAGCTTCTAAGCGGCAGTGAAGCAACCATTCAATTCAACAGAGGTAAGACAAGCAAGAAGAAGGGTAGACACAGTAAGTGACACTTTTTGTATTGTACTTGCTTAGTAATTGCAATAGTGAAAGGAGTAGAGGATTAAGGCATCCATTGTAACTGGAATTCTCAAGTATAGTGGATAGTCTTGGTAAGGGAGAGTCCCTACTACCATGGATGTACGTCACGTTAATGGAACCACATAAATCTCGTGTGTCCTTAATTTGCTTTACGTTCTGTGTTTTGAATTGAATTGTGAACACAGCTAAAGTATCAGTCAACCCATAACCTAAAAGAAGACCTAAACAAGAACATCTGAATTGTCTATTAGGCAAGGTGTCTAAAAGGTGACTTTGGGGACTATTGTGATTAGTAGATAGCAATAGATCTACCTTAGTCGAATCTAAGAAAGATTTCGCTTTTAAGAAGAGGTTAAAGTTGTTCACATATCTGCAATTGTGGTGATACTGATTCACCCCCCCTCAGTATCACGAACTAGTAGATCCTAGGGTGAAGTCGAGAACTTCACTTTTTATGGTTTTGCCCCTTCTGATTATCTCCTTTGAAGCTGCTTCCAACTCAGTTTCAAGATCTGGTTCTTCTTCATCAACCTCCTCTTCCTCTTCAGAGGTTGAACTACCACCTTGAGCTGATGCCATAAAGGCCTGCTCATCTGATAATTCTTCACCTTCCTCCTCATCAGCTTCTTTTATCTAACTCACATAACTCTTGAATGAGCCTCTTTTTTTTTTCTGTGGGTTGGCAGTCTTTTTGCTGGACTTCTTTGATTTGAATGATTGTCTTCTCCATTTTGAATTCGGCTCATCATCACCATCCTCATCTTCATCATCAAGTTTCACTTTGCACTGAGAAGCAAAGTGTCCAGTCTGCCCACAACGATAACATCTCAAGGAAAACTGTCCTTTTCCCTTCTTAGACCCCTTTTTAAACTTCCTTGTGAAGTATGCCAACACTTCACCTTCACTTTCTTCCTTATCACCATCATCATCCTCACTGGATGATTCTTCCTTTTCTTTTATCTTCAAGTGTTTCATAGCTTTAAAAGCTGCCTCCTTTGATACCTTTGACGTTGAGGAGCTCTCAGTTGACTTTATTCTTATCTCATATGCAATGAGATTGCACTGGAGATCATACAAAGACATAGTATTAAGATCTCTACTCTCCTCTATGGCTGCCACCTTTGAGGCTGTTGTTCCCATAGCCTTGTATAGGTTATAATTGTTGTCAACTTGGTTTAAGTGTGCAAGAAAGTAAAGCCACATGGAAAGGCAAGAAGGTAAATCCACATGAAAGGGTAATAACGTAAATCCACCGCATAAGCCCTATTAGGATTTCATGGAAGAGAGTATATAAAGACCTTGGAAGACAAAATTAGAGAAAGGCCAACACAATTGAATAAACGGTAAAACACAAAAGTGTGTGGACGGCCAAATAGAGAAAACAGAAAAACACAACATACGGCTAAAGCACATCGACGGCAAGTGAACGGCAGAACAGAGGACGATAAAATAGAAAAGAAGCAGCCGTAGTGAACAGTGTAGTCGTCGAGTAAACAGTAGCCGTCATCGAAGATAGGAGAGAAAACGAACCCGTGGTCGAAAAGAGGAGAGGTCAGCAAAAATAGAGAAAAGAAGAGATGGCCGAAGGGGTTGGACGACCGGACGGAAGATCGGAAGAACAAAACCGCAAAGTCGTTGGAAGAGAGAGAAAAATCATATACGGCCAAATCGGAGCAGAACGACAGAAGGAGAGAGAAACTCGACAGCCAAAAACAGAAGGTCAACAAAATTGAGCGAGAGAGAGAGAGAGAGACAGACGAAGAGTGAGATCGTGAAACGAGAAATGGGTGGACGGCAAAATAGAGTGGACGATCGATGGAAAACCAAGACGGCTGAAAATCAGATTTGGGGGCTGAACGAAGAACAAAGGTCTGAGAGAGAGAGAGAGAGAGAAAAGAGGTATATGGCTAGAACAGAGGAGTCGACGGAAAGGAGAGAGAAAACACAGCCAAATAAGGGAAAAGGAGAGAAAATCTGGAATAGCCAAAGAGGGGTGGACGAAGAGAGAGAGACCGTCGACAGAACAGAGGAAATCCGGCTAGACAGTGAAAGAGAAATCCGGCTGGACGGTAAGAGAGAAATCCGACTAGACAGCAAGAGAGAGAGAAAAGGAGACGAGTGAGCCGTGAGACAGTGAGATCGTGGGGCAAGGAGACGGGTGAGACTGGGAGACGGGTGAGACTGTGAGACGGTGAAAGCAAGAGTTGTGTTGTTGTTCCCACAGCCTTGTATGGGTTGTAATTGTTGTCAACTAGCTTTACGTGTGCAAGTAAATTGAAGCCAGGTGGAAGGGCAAAAAGGTAAATTCACTGTGTAAGCCCTATTAGGGTTTCATGAAGTATATAATGGTCTTGAAAGACAAAGAACAGGGAGTCGGCAATATTGAGCATTCAGAAAAACCTAGACAACCGACCAACCAAAGAGAACACCAAAAGAACACCATCGGTGAGGACGAAGAGAAAAAACAGTGCAGCCGACGAACGAATCGAGTGAACAGGAACTGTCGTGAACGGTACCGTAGTGAACAGTAACCTCGTGAATAGTACCGCCGTGAACAATTGCGTCGAGAGAGAGAAAACGTCACTGGTCGGCAAGGGAACGACGCGACAAGAGAGAGAAACGAGACCAGATCGGAAACAGAGACCAGATCCGAGCTGGAACGGGTGAGACGAGACCAGATCGGTAACGGGTGAGAGAGATCCGGTGGCTAGACGTTGGAAAAGAGAGAAACAGACGGTCGGAAAATCGAGCAAACCGGCGAACCAAGAGAGAGAAAATGCAGAACGGAGAAGGAGAGAAACCCGTGAGGAACGGCACACCACCGGTACACCAGCGGTCGGCGAGGAGACAACACGGCTGGACAGGGTGGACGGCGAAGACCTATACGGCCAGATCGGAAGGAGAGAGAAACCTGATGGCCAAATCAGAGCAGACCGGCGGGAAGATAGAGAAACCCAACGGCCAAACCGGAGCAGAGCGGCGGGAAGAGAGAGAAACCCAACGGTGAACGGAAAAGTGAAACCCGGTGAAGAGAGAGAAATTCGGCGGTAGGAGAGAGAAATCCGGCTGGACAGCAGGAGAGAGAGAAATGGACAGGCGAGCCATGAAACAGTGAGATCGTGAGACAAGGAGACGGGGGAGACCATAAGACGGTGAAAGCAGGAGTTGTGTGAAACAACGTAGAAATTCGGCGAAGCATTGAACTCAACGTATTTCTAGACTTCTTCAAGAGAGGTTAGAGAGCGTTGCGGTGAACTTGTAAGCGGCAGTGGAGCAGCCTTTCCATTCAATAGAGGCAAGACAAGGTAGAAGAAGAGTAGACACAGTAAGTGACACTCTTTGTATTGTATTTGCTTAGTAATTGCAATATTGAAATGAGCAGAGAACTAAAGACATCCATTGTAACCTGTATTCACAAGTATAGTGGATAGTCTCGGTAGAGGGACAGTCCCTACCACCGTGGATGTACGTCACGTTGACGGAACCACGTAAATCTCGTGTGTCCTTAATTTGCTTTACATTCTGTGCTTTGAATTGAGTTGTGAACGCAACTAAAGTCTCAGCCAATCCATAACCTAACGAAGACCTAAACAAGAACATCCGTATTGTCTATTAGGCAAGGTGTCTGAAAGGTGACTTTAGGGACTATTGTGATTAGTAGGTAGCAATAGATCTACTTTAGTCGAGTCTGAGAAAGAGTTTGCTTTTAAGAAGAGGTTGAAGTTGTTC
>CM038597.1:5102232-5296532 GCA_021533255.1 Ceriops tagal | reverse complement strand
CCCCCCCTCTCAGTATCACAAACTAGTAGATCCTAGGGAGAAGTCGGGAACTTCATGTATGATACAACGTAGAGAAGAAATTCAGCCAAGCATTGAAACAATGGTAAGGCGTATGACCAACAAGGCGTGCAAACCAGAAACGTACGTGAGACGTGAAACACCAAATCAGAAGAAGCGTGTGTGAGGTGTGTGACTAGCAAAGGTGCAAACTAGAAACGTGCAAGAGATGTGTAACACCAAACCAGAAACGTGAGGCAAGTCATGAGACGTGAAATGGCAAACCAGAAATGTAAGGTGAGCCGTGAGACAAGGAGACGGGTGAGACTGTGAGACGGTGAAAGCAGGAGCTGTGTGAGACAACCTAGAGAAGAATTTGGCGAAGCATCGAAAAGAACTCAACGTATTTCTAGATTTCTTCAAGAGAGGTTAGAAAGCATTGTGGTGAACTTCTAAACGGCAGTGGAGCAGCCTTTCAATTCAATAGAGGTAAGACAAGCTAGAAGAAGGGTAGACACAGTAAGTGACACTCTTTGATTGTACTTGCTTAGTAATTGCAATAGTGAAAGGAACATAGGATTAAGACATCCATTGTAACTGGAATTCTCAAGTATAGTGGATAGTCTCAGTAAGGGAGAGTCCCTACCACCATGGATGTACATCACGTTGACAAAACCACGTAAATCTTGTATGTCCTTAATTTCCTTTACGTTCTGTGTTTTGAATTGAGTTGTGAACGCAGCTAAAGTATCAGCCAACCCATAACCTAACGAAGACCTAAACAAGAACATCTGAATTGTCTATTAGGTAAGGTGTCTGAAAGGTGACTTTGGGGACTATTGTGATTAATAGGTAGCAATAAATCTACCTTAGTCGAGTTTAAGAAAGAGTTCGCTTTTAAGAAGAGGTTGAAGTTGTTCACTTACTTGCGAATTGCAAATTGTGGTGATACTGATTCACCCCTCCTATTAGTATCACAAACTAGTAGATCCTAGGGAGAAGTCAGGAACTTCAGAGGCAAACCTTTTAGGCAGAATTCTCAGAATTTTCTTCACAATAGATGAGTCCTTCTTGTTCTTACCATGACTTCTAAGATGGTTTACAACATCAATAGCCCTGGTGAAAAACTCTTGGACTGTCTCATTTTTTTGCAATCTGAGAGATTCATATCTCTCCTTGAACACTTGAAGCTTAGCCTCCTTCATTCTGCCATCACCTTCATAGACATTCTGCAGTCTGTCCCATATCTCCTTAGCAGATTTACAGTCCATAACTTTAGCATACTCAGCATCTATTAATGCTGAAATGATGACGTTTGAGGCCTTCCCATTTATCTCAGACTGCCTTAATTCCTCTGGGGTTGGATCTTTACCAGCATCCATTTCTCAGTATGCTGAACAAGTTAAAACTTCTGAAATCCTTCAAACTAGTACACCAAGCTGTTAAGTTTCAAACTGGTGAACTTGTGCTCTGATACCAATTGAAGTTTCCGACTTCACCCTAGGATCTACTAGTCTATGATACTGAGAGGGGGGTGAATCAGTATCACACCCCTTAAAAACACTGATAACTTAAGCCAAAGTATTCTACTTCTTTAATACTTTTGCTTTCGTCAATACACAGGTATGTGAACAACATCAACCTCTTCTTAAAAGGGAACTCTTTCTTAGATTCGACTAAGGTAGATCTATTGTTACCTACTAATCAGAATAGTCCCCAAAGTCACCTTTCAGACACCTTGCCTATTAGACAAATCGGATGTTCTTGATTAGGTCTTCTTTAGGTTATGGGTTCGACGATACTTTATCTGCATTCACAACTCAATTCAAAACACAGAATGTAAATCAAAGTAAGGACACAAGAGATTTACATGGTTCCGTCAATGTGACGTACGTCCACGGTGGTAGGGACTCTTCCTCTACCGAGACAATCCACTATAATTGAGAATACTAGTGTGGTACTCCCTATGTCCACAATGTAGTTACAATGGATGTCTTAATCCTCTGTTCCTTTCACTATTGCAAATACAAAGTAAGTATAATACGAAGAGTCTCACTTACTGTGTCTACCCTTTTTCTAGCTTGTCTTGCCTCTGTTGAATTGAATGGATACTTCACTGTAGCTTAAAAGTTCACCACAACGCTCTCGAACCTCTTTTGAAGAAATCTGGAAATACGTTGAGTTCTTTTCGATGCTTCACCAAATTTCTTCTCTACGTTGTCTCACACAACTCCTACTTTCACCGTCTCACGGTCTCACCCATCTCCTGGTTCCATGGTCTTACTATTTCACGGCCTGCTCTCACACTTCTGGTTTATCACGCCGTCATATGTTCTGGTCTCACGCTGTCTCCTGATGTACACCTACGCTTCTGCTGCGCTCCCGTCATAGCTTTGCTGGTCTCGCGTTTCAGCTTTGTTGGTCTCCCGTTTCAACTTCACTGGTCTCCCTTTTCTTTTCACCCGTTACTAGTCTCACAGCATGGTCACCCATTTCTTCCAGGGGTGGTGTGTTTTTGGTTTTTGCTCTCACCTTACATTTATGGTTTTCTTCTCTTCCAAGGGTGATGCATTTCTGGTTTTTGCTCTCACCTCGCGTTTCTAGTTTTCTTCCTCTTCGTTGGTTTTACGCCTCATGTCTTACTTGTCCATTTTTGGTTTTCTTTTGACCGGTGGTCTCATGTCGTGTGTTGTTTTGCCGTGCTGCTCTTTGTTTTGCCATGTAGTGTTCTCTTGTCGTCCGTTCCTAGTTTTCTCTCTTTCAGCCGGTTCCCCTTTGCTGTCCTCTCTCCTTGTAGGATTTTGTGTTTTCCTTGATGGTTTCATTTAGCCATTCCCTCCTTGTCATCTACATCTCTTTGGCCGTTCACCTCTTTGCTTGGTCGTCCACCTCTTTGCCGTTGGTTATGCTTTGCCGTGTAGGGTTGTATGGACATTCACCTTGTTTGGCCATGTAGGTTGGTTTGGATGTTCACCTCTTTGCTTAGATGTCTAGGGTTAATTAGCCGAATACCCAAGCTTACCGGTTTCTCTTGTGTTAGCCGAATGGTTATGTTTGGACGTTTGTCTCCTTTGGCCAGTTGTCTTCTTTGGACGATTTCTCTTACTTGGACGGTTAACCTCTCTTCTTGCCGTGTACCCTCTCTTTGTGTTTAGTGGTTTTGCCGTTTAGGGTTGTGTTGTTTGGTCGGTTGCTCTTCTAAATTTTTCTCTCTTATGTTTTGGTAGACCTTCCTCTCTTTGTGTTTACTGAATGCTCTCTTATGTTGGCCTTACCCTAGTTTACATACTCTCTTCCATGAAACCCTAATAGGGCTTACATGGCAGATTTATGTTCTTGCCCCTCCATGTGGCTTTTACTTTCTTGCCCCTCTAGTGGCTTTACTTTCTTGCCCTCCATATGGCTTTACTTTCTTGTACACTTAAATCTAGTTGACAACAATTACAACCCATACAAGGCTGTGGGAACAACAACTTCTACCTAAATGTGAGGTGGATCATAAGATAGAATTAGTCCCTAATGCAAAACCATTTACTGTAGTGCCTTACCGAATGTTACCTCCCAAGTTGGAGGAACTAAGAAGGTAGCTCAAGAAGCTGTTGGATGTGGGTTACATTTTAACCATCAAAGGCTCCATATCGTGCACTTATGCTTTTCCAAAAAATGCATGATGAGTCACTCTGTTTGTGCATCGATTATAAGGCGTTTAACAAAATAACCATAAAGAATAAGTATCCCATTCCATTAATAGTTGATTTGTTTGATCAGCTGGGTAAAGCAAAATGGTTCATAAAGCTAGATTTGAGATCAAGATATCATTAAATGAGGATTGTAGAGGGAGATGAGCCAAAAACCGCTTATATTACGAGGTATTGCTCTTTTGAGTTCTTAGTAATGCACTTTAGACTTACTAATGCCCTTGTCACATTTTGTACTTTTATAAATTGAGTCTTTTAGTTGTTCTTAGATAAATTTATTGTAATGTATTTGAATGATATCATTGTCTATAGTAAGACATTAAAGAAGCATGTTAAGCATTTACGACAAGTTTTCCAAGTATTAAGGGAGAATAAGCTATACATGAAGAAGGAGAAGTGTGCCTTTACTCATTAAGAGGTAATATTCTTAATGTATATCATTGATGGAGGCAAGCTGCGATTGAACAAGTTTAAAGTGCAAGCCATTCATAAGTAAGAGCCATCAAAAAGGTAATTGAGTTACGATCTTTTTTAGGTCTCGCTAACTATTATAGAAGATTTATCAAGGGCTATTCTTCTATTGTATTTTTGCTCATTGATTTGTTAAGGAAGAATAGAACATAAAGTTGGCATGTTAGATGTCAAAGAGTGTTTGAGGTGCTCAAGGAAGTAGTAGCTGAAGAACTAGTATTGGCCTTTCCTGACCACACTAAACCATATAAGGTACACACTGATGCTTCTGATTTTGCAATTGGTGGTGTTTTAATGCAAGAGGAGCATCCCATTACCTATGAGAGTTGTAAGTTAAACAATATTGGGTGTCATTATATGGTCCAAGAGAAGAAGATAACCACAATGGTGCATTGCTTATGAACTTGGAGACATTATTTGTTAGGGTGCAAGTTTGTTGTGAAGACTGACAACATTGCCACAAGCTATTTTCTCAATCAAAAGAAGTTAACGCCAAAATAAGTGAGGCAGTAAGCTTTCTTGGCAGAATTTGACTTTATGATGGAGAACAAGTCAGGCAAGGCTAATTTGGTGGCTGATACATTAAGTAGAAAGGTTGAATTAGTTGTCATCATAAGTCCAAACTTTCCTTTGGTAAAACAAATCAAGGAAGGACTTGAGCATGACCTATAAGCCAAGAATTTGAGGGAATTGGCAAATAGCGGGAAGACATACCAATTTTATCTTGAGGATAAAGTATTCACTACTAAAGGCAACAAAGTTTATATGTCAAAGTGGCAAGGATTAAGAAAGGATATTATTAAGAAGTGTCATGATTTAAAATGGTAAGACATCCGGATATACATCGCCTATTAGCACTTGTAGAGTGAGCATGTTATTGGCCCTAAATGTGAGATGACATTAAGCTCTGTATGAAGGCTTATCTTGTATGCTAACAAGATAAAGTAAAACAACACCAGTCATCAGGATTACTGAAGCCCTTACCTATTTCAGAAAAGCCATGAGAGAGTATTTCGATTGATTTCATCGCATGTCTACCGAAGTCTGATGGATGTACTAATATCATGGTAATTGTAGACTAATTTAGCAAGTATGGTGTGTTTATCTTTGTACCCTTAAGGTTTACAATTGAAGATGTAACATACCTATTTTTCAAATATATGGTAAAACACTAGGGCATATCGAAGATGATTGTCAATGACGAAGACACTCACTTCACTGAGAGATTTTAGGTAAAGTTATTCATGTTGATGGGGTCTGAGCTCAATCTCTCCACAAGTTTTCATGCCTAAACTAAGGGTTAAACTGAAAGGGTGAATGCATTATTAGAGCTGTACTTGAGGCATTATATAAGTGTCAATCAAAACAACTAGACTAAGTTACTTAACATTGCCTAATTCTCATACAATTTACAGAAAAGTGAGTCAATTAGGGCTAGTACATTTAAGGTTGCTATGAGGTTACAACTAACGATTCCACACATATTGGCGATTGGCTACAAAGGGTCTAGTCCTATTGCATTCAAGTTTGCCAAGGGTTGGTACGAAAAGTTTGACATGGCATGGGTATACTTGGCTAAAGCTATTAAGCGAATGAAGAAATAGGTCAATGCTAAGAAGAGGCACTTTAAGTTTAAGGAAGGAGATTTAATGATGGTAAAGCTTCTTCCCCATTAAAGTCGAAGGTTTGCTAGGGTGCATAAGGGGCTAGTAATGCGCTACAAAGGACCATTCCTAGTAGAGAAGAGAATTGGCAAGCTAGCCTACCAATTGACTTTGCCTTTACATCTAAAGATGCATCCAGTGTTCCATATAAGCTTGTTAAAGCCTTATCATTTTAATAAGAAGTAGCCAAACAAGGGCGAGTCAAAAAAAGGCTTTATAACCATAACAGTTATGCTAGATCGTGATATGGAAGAGATATTAGTGCGTCGTGTCATTCCAATGAAAGGTACTCATTTAAGTTATGTTAAGTACTTTGTTAAATGAAAGGGTTTCCTAATAGCGAGGCAAGTTGGGAGTATGAATTAACTTTATTGAACAATATGGATATGATCGAGGCACATAAAAAGGACGCGATGAGGGCATCACCAAATTGAGTAGGAGGAGAATGTCACACACCACGTGATTTTGCCTAATTTGAGCCATTGAAAAAGTTTTGTTTTGGAGTTCTCTTCAAAATTCTAGAATTAGGTGGAAGTCTCTACAATCTTGTAGATATTTCCAATATCTTCTTATAAGATATAAAATTATATAGAATACTCTAGAATAAAGACTATTAGATCAAATAGATCTAAGTCATCCATTGAGAAGGTGGATGGTTATAAATAGCCTTAGGGACCTCACTTGTAAAATTATCAACCAAGCAATAATTATATTTGCATTCTTAAAGTATTAGAGTATATTTCAATTTCTTTATATTACTTTTATACTTTATGTGCATCTTTACTATCTTCCACTAGCAACATTCTAGCTCTTAGGGAAAACTGACTAGCATTCTTGTCAAGTTTGCTAATGACACATAGTTCATTGGTAAGAAGGCCAAGTTTAGATAAATGGTATCAGAATTGGTTCGACCTGAATCCAATGTTTGCCACTAAGCATTCTAAGTAGAATGGTAAGCGGGCTCGACCCACAACGAAGACATCATCAAATTTGGTAGGATAGAATGTGATGGAATCTCGCATCAAATAGTAAAAAGAGGATCTTAGGCCTTATAAATGTAGGTACTACACACTTTAATAGGTTACCTTTTAGGGAGAGGGTAATGACCTCATGACAAAAAGCAACAAAAAGTTCATCTACCTAGTGGACTAGAACAATGTTACAAAAAGTAAGAAAAAAGTTTGTTTAGGCATCAAGAGCACTTACAAAATCAAATATTGCATTCAATATTATTAGAAAAATGTGAACATTAACCTACAATTAACGGTGATTATTACACTGCCATGACCACTTGTTTCTCATCCTCCTAACTTTTTTTTTATTGCATTATTGGGAAAATTAGCAAACCTTGGCCCATACACTATTTAACTTGAAAGGTATAATAAGGAGCTCAGCTTTAACTCTACCATTCTAACATTTAAGAATTGGCAACAGTGAATTTTTTTTTTTTTTTTAGTTTTATGGCTAGGTCTTTCTAATGTCCTATGCTAACATTTTAGATGTAGGGAATCTGCTTAATTGACCTTAATTTGAATGTTAGCTAATGATGCGATTTGTTCGATAAAAGCTTAGGATTTCTCTTTCATTTTAACTCTGCTTCTGAGTAAATTTACATTGAAGCAATTTTCAGTCGTTTTTACGGATGACAAGAAGATTTAAGCCAAGTTATTGGTGAGAGAAGTTAATTGATCTAGAAAATAAATTACAAATTAGAGAAGTAGCAGAAAAATGTTTTCCTTTTAGACGGAAAAATTAAAGGCTTAAAGCTTTAAGTACACCTTCATTCACTAACATTGTCTCTTTAAATAGGAAACATAAAAGGTGACACAATTACAAAGAAAGCTTTTATAAGCATGTTTAAATAAGAAAAAGGGGACATATATATAGTCTAAGCTTGACAACAACATATGCTAGCATATGCAGAGTATTAAAAGCATAAATCAATAAGAAAATAAAAACAAAAAGATTTATATTCCTTTCTAATAATAAGTGGGATGTAGGAAAAGTAGGTAGCTTTGATCTTATTTCCTAATTGGTAGAAATCTAATATTAATTATGACCTAACTTGTCTCCTTCTTATCTTAACTTATATCAAAGAAAGCTTTTACTTAAAAATTTCTCTATTACATAAGATATAATTCTACTTCTAAATTGGGAGGCAAGCTAAAGGAAAGAAAGAGGCATACCTTCATCTACTTGCAATATGCCAACAAAATAATTTCTACGCTTTCCATTTTTTACCATGTATACCTCACATTGAACAGCTGACAATATCTGAATTCATTGCTCTTCATCTTATAGACACTCTCAGATCATAAATTCTAGATTTTGATCATTTATTATGGAAGTAACAAATTTAAAAGGCACATGGTGAAGTAGATACATAATTGTTAATAAAGCATTACCTTAATAATATATTAAGGGATTCAGTTAGACCATCATGGACCTAAAAATTTCTAATAGGGTTTTGTTTCTTTTTTCTACAACATTATTTTGTTATGGAGTTTTAGGAATAGTTTCCTAACTACACTCTTTTGATTACATAATTCCTTACATTGTTTAAAGTGATATTCGTGCCCTTGGTCAGCTTTTAGGATTTTAATTCTTTTATCTAATTGATTCTCTACCATATTTAAATATTTTTAAAAATATTGTAATGCTTTAAATTTATGAAAAATTAGATAAACATGATCATAATGTATATAATCATTTATGAAAGTAATGAAATATAAAGTACTATATCTCACCCTTATATTTATTAGACCATATATTTTAGAATGGATTAATTGTAACAAAAATTTGGTTTTAACAATTTTACTAAATGATTTTTTAGTTGTTTGTTTTGTTAAATAGTGTTGACACATAGACAATTCAATTTTAGTGAGTAAGCATAAAAGGCCTCTTTTAGTATACCAAATTTTACATCTATGACATTATTCATGGTTAATGTAATACTAGAAAAATAACTATTATAAATATTGAACACATCATAGTTAATATCCACTATAAACAAACCATTTGATAGATGTTCACTATCAATATAAGAAATGTCTTCATAAATATTTACAACATGACCTTTAAAAATAAGTTTATAACTTAAATATAAAAGAATAAAAACAGAAATAAGATTTTTTTGAATTTCAAGTGCATAAAGAACATTGTAAAGTAGTAGGTTTAATCATCTTACATTTTTAATTTGCAAGTGTCAATCCCTTTGACTCTTACTTTCATATTGTTCCCAATATACCCTCATCTTAAATTAGCTCTAATTTGATGAAATTCCATATATGCTTCTTAATCTTTAACTAAATGGTCTATAATCTCTAGGTCTATAATCCTTAAAGAATGAAATTCAATAAGCAATATCGAGCTGATAGCATTAGTTAAATAATGAAAAGTAAGAGTAAAGGATACCTTTTTTTTTTTGGATAAGTGCATTCATGAGAAAAATGACCTAATTTGCCCTAGTTGTAACATGTCATTTAGTTTTATCTTTTTTCTTAGCACCGTATCTTTTATGACAATTATTCTTGTTCTTCTTTCATGGTTGTTTGTTCCCTTTTCTTTTTTTATGATACTTATAATGCAACTTACATTAACTGAAAATAGCCTTTGAACTAGTCTCAACTTTAGTCACATTCTATTAACCAAAAGACATAGTAACCTTGAAGCACTCCTTTTCTAAAATCAAATAATTTGAAATATCTTCAAAGGACTTAATAGTCTTGTTATGCATGATGTTAATTGTCATATGCTGTTAGTTTGAAAGAATAAAGTGAATTACAACTTAAACTTATTGCTCATCCATAAGTGTATAACTAACTTTTTTAAGCACTTTAATCATATTAGACATCACCTTTATGTGTTACCTCATGTTTTGATATGACTTCTTTATATAGTTGTTAAAATTAACCATCAGCTCTCTTAGTCTAGTGATTGAAGTATCCCTAAACTTGCTTTTGAAAGCTAATTACATTGCTTGGGCAGTCTCATGCTCCTTAAATTCACGAATGAGATCATCCTCCGTATTTTAAAGCAAAGTTATGCAAACCAAACTGTTCTTCCTTTTCTAAACCTTAAAGGCTACTTGGCCTTGCCTTTATTGAGTTAAGGAACCCTTTCCAAGTTTACCATGAAATTGTTGAAAGCTTCTAGCACTTTATGCTCTTTAAGGATATACTGAACCTTATGGTACTAGATGTCATAGTTTTCATTGTTCAACTTATGTTTTTTGTTGAGTTCATTAACCATATTCTTTATAGTCATGGTTACAACAACCTTAAAACATTTATCAATGATTAGTATTCATACTTTAACCATTCATATTGCATCAATATTAAATAAATTAATAATACTCTAAAATTATTCAAAAAATCCAAAGTTCTCAACGTTTTTAATCATCTTCTTTCATACTAATACTATATCATTTTAATTTATTTCTATTGTATTAAGTTTTTAGGTGAAGATTCTTAAAATCATACTAATCTAACAACTCTTATTCATTAGTTAATTTGTCATGTATGCAAAATATATGTATTAAGCATTTAAAATAATAATTAAACACATATAACAATATGGTAAACATTTATAATAAAATTTTACATGCATGACATCAAACATAAAATATGAAACAATACTACAATAATATCATTCATCACAATTAAGATATAATCATTTTATTTATTTATTTATTTATTTAAATATGATTTAAAAAAGATAGTGACCTTAAAGTAAAGAATTACTAGTTGGTTAAGTCTCATCTTTCTTAGCATCTTAAATAAGCCTAGGCTCAACTCTCATAAATTATAAACCAATCTTCATTTTTCTAAAGCAAATATGCCTTGTAGCTTGGAGATTATGACTCGTTAACATCACAATAAAGCATCTTATAGCATGCTCGCTATAATGCTTTTATGCTTTCTTGAGGGCATTCTATAAGTCATTATACCACTCAATAATGTACTTAGTGTGTTCTAACTCATGATATACCTTAATCTTTTAAAAGTCCATCAACAACTTAAGCACAATATCAATCTTTACCTCTTCTTTAAACCTTTTAGTCATTGAGGTTTCAAGATGATCAATTAAGAATTTCATACATGTTCCATAAACTCTTTATCATTTTTTATTTTGCCTTCTTTAAAAATGTAGAAAAAAAATTATTAGTTGTGCATATGTCTTACTTATTTAAGAAACTCATAATTCATTCTTCTAAGACACTCTTTAATAATTCTTTTAATTAGAGTTTATATCATACAAATTATATTTCATTCTTAAATAAAACTAAGAGGATATTAGAAATTACTAACATAAAAAAATCACTTTTATGATCAACCAATTTTTTAAATATAATATCAAAATCTTATAGAGCATTACATTAGAAAACTTTTGGTATAAATTTTGTATTTTAAATATTTTTATTAATTATTATGAATTTTTAAAAAAATAATTAATTTTAAAATAATCAACAAATAGTATTAAATGGTAGATTCTCATTGGCTAACATAAGATAGTAACACTCTTTGATTGGTTAATGAAATATAAAGTTATAGGGATCTTTTTTTGACTTTGGTTAACTTTCCACATAATATCTTTTCAATAGTATTTATCATGTGTATTGGTGGTTATTCTCGTGCCAAATTAGCCAATTAGATATTTTATTTCCCTTACTTGATTGGAGAGTGCACTGCACTCACCATCGTCTCAACCTCTAACAATGATAAAATTTTAATATATAACATAATTTGATCTCCTTAATTTATTGGTATGTTTAGTTTTCAAAAATAACATATGCAAAATATGTGTTTGAAAAAACAAAAATCTAAACACATAATATTGAAATTTGTTTTAAGAATTATTTATTTTTTTCAAATTTCACATTTGATTTAAAACTTTAAAACTCAATTACTTCAATTGGCATATTCAAAATTGACAAATGATATGTGATTGGAAAGTACACAACGAGTACTTTTTATATATGTAAATTTTGCATGATGAAATTATCATTTTCAGTGTTAGTTTTGAAAAATAATATACATTAAGAAAAATATTTTTCTTGCAATATACATAACTAAAAAATGTGAAATTTTTAAAGTATGTTGCATAATTCAATATTTTATCGTATGTAAAATTTCATAAAAAGATAACAATATACATGAGAGAAACAAAATTTTTCAACATATTAGTCTAAAATATAAACAAAATTGCATATAAAATAAAAATAAAAAATTTAAATAGGAATTTTCAACCCTTTTTTCGTGCCAAAATCAATCTAACAAGACTCTAATAATAATGTTAGATTCAAAAGTTGAAATTATAATTACTCTTAACGGTATTTAGAAATTAACAATAAACTAATTACTAACAAGTTAAACGTTTCTTGGGATATAAGTAAAATCATTATGCTAAATAATACTTTGTTTATAGTAAAAAAAAAATCTCTTATGACGAAATCAATAAAAAATATGTATATTTTTTTGTTTAGATTATGAAAAATTGATCCTTTTTTTTCCATTTAAAACGTCTTAAAAAATATTTATAACATATATTTATAATAAAGTGGAGGTTTTAACTCCTTTCGAATTCTTTTTAATGAATTAAGTTAACACAGGGGGTTGAAGATAAAAGTGGGGAATCAATTTTGAATTTGGTCAAATAATGGAGAAAGAGGGACTTGGGGAAAAAGGTTTGATGAACAAAGTAAAGATAATTTGGAGAGTCAAAGATTAAAGTTGTTGGATAATTTTGAGAGATAGTTATGGCAATTGCCTACTCTGATTTGTACACGGTTGCAACCTTGGAAACTGAAAAATTACAAATAGGGGAATATAACGTCTTTCGTCAAACCATAAATCGAAATTCCCAGCTAAAAGCACCCCTCCCCAGCCCTTCCATTTTTATCATCTAAATTTCGAGAAAATATATATGTGTGTGTGTGTGTGTGTGTTCTTTTGTTCAGAACACATTTATATGGAATTCACTCACTTGTAGATCAAGGAATAATAATTGCCTTGCCTTCTTATTATTTTGAACATGTAAAAAGAAAACGGTCACATTATTATGTGCTTGTAAGGGCAAACCTTTTCAATGTCACTCTTCACAATGGATCAAGGAATCTGCGAAAGAGGGACCCCAAAAAAAAGAAAAGAAAAAAGAAACATGATTCATATTTAAATGTCTCATGCAATCTTTAAAGAAGAAAGAAAGAAAGAAAGAAAAAAAAAAAAGGACAAACAGGTTTATTATTTAAAGGGACTCAACTAGTAATGGACTAGCTTGTTTATAAATATCATGGGATTTGTTTAACAAGTTTTTTAATAAGTGGAATGTAATTTGCACCATACCTCAACTTTTGCATGGCCCTAAAGATTAGTGCAAGTGATACTAATTCTTTCCTTTTCTTCTTTTTTTTTTTTTTTTTACTTTTTGATAGGTCTCCCTAATTTTTCTATAATTCAAATCCAAATATTTGCTAGGAATGATAAAACCTTTTGTTTTATAAAAAAAACTATGAAACGAATATATATATATATATATATATATATATATATTTTATTATTATTTTTTTTTCTGTTTACGCAATTGCATGGTATATACAAAGCAAGAGACGCGTCAAAAAAGAAACAATTAATTATTTGTTACGTTTTATGCCAAAGGGTATTTTGTTGACGTGGAGAAGTCCTTGTTTCATTTAATTTAATGGATAGGTAGGGATGAATACATGAATCCAAGATTTCGTAAATGTCTCGACGATACAATGGGTAAAGGAGGCCTTGAAAAAAAAAAAAAAAAAAGAAAAAAAAAAAAAAAAATTACAGTAGAGAACGTGAGGGAAGGGGCAATCTAGAGGGGGGAGAGTGTGGACTAAAAGGGACCAGTCAGCCTGTTTCCGGTACAGCTAGACGCGGCGGAATCCCCCACAGTAATTCAACTCCACGAAAGCCACCGTCACCATCAGCTTATTATTATTATTATTATTATTTTGAAAATATAAAATTAAGATAATATATCTCAAGATGCTAAAAAGTTAAAATAAATGAAAAGAAAAAGGTGGAAAAAAAAAAAATATATATATATATATATATACATAAACTGATCGGGAAAAATGAAGTGAGAGAAAAAAAGAGAGCGTAGCCGTAGAGACGACGAATCTAGTCGGTGAGTGTGTGTGAGGAAGCGCGGGGGGCACGTGTTTTTCCTCCGTGACTTTCTCTTCTTCCATTTCTATTCTTAGCTCTCCCATCTGTGTACTAAATTTCTCTCGTTCTTTCACTTTTAGTTAAAAAAAAAAAAAAAGAATTAAAAAGAAGAAAAAGGAATTTCAACGCCTTTCCTTTATATTCTTCCGTCAATTCCACTTCCCCTCATTCTCTTTCTCCTGTCTGGGGTATTCCGGGTATGCTTCTCTTTCTCTCCTTTTCTTTTACCTGCCCGGGGGGGGGGGCCCCCAACCCAAAAAACACCCCCTTTGGCTGCGTTCATTTTTGTTTAAAGGGCTTGTTTTGATTGAATCAGACATGGTCGTGTTATTAGCTTAGGCTTTAATTGTCCGTTGTAATATTTGGTTAGTCCTACGTTCTTATTTTTCTGTCGGGTCGCTTTTTTATTTTCATTTTGAATTTTTGGAAGTTGAACGGTTAGAAATTGATATGTCTGAGTCCAGCTGGATGCACATATACGTCATACATCGATTTCATAATTAAATTTGTATGAGTTTCCCGAAATTACGGTAATTTTTTTGCTGGGATTCTTAAATGAAGCTTGGTTCGTTTAACTGACATTTGATTATGTTCCGATTATACTTGGTTTCTCTTGGATTCTCGTACTTATAGCTTTAATTATGGTGTTTTGGTTCTTTCTGTTCCTTAGTTTTCTCTCTAAAGTTTCTATTTTTCCTGTTCTTGCGATTCTCACCAATGGAAATGAATAAAAAAAAGGGATTAGCAGAATCCTGGATCTAAATTGTGTTCATCTAGGAGGTTGATTTTCTCTCCTTTTTTTTTTTTTTCCATCAGCTGCCAACAGACAACAAGAGAAATCTCATTAATTTTTTTTTGTCTTGTCAACTGCAAACAAAGTCTTGTTAAGGAAAGATATAAATGTTGTTTCATCTACGTAGAAGTTTCTGGTTTTGAAATTGTCATTGGTCTATCGGGAGAGGAATGATTGATTAAGGAGGATATAACATTTGGAGTGATGCAGTTTCAAGAGAATGGGAAAAAAAGGGGTCCAATCTGGTGCATCTTACGGGTTTACTAGTGGTCATATGGTTCTCATTGTGATTTGATTTTTCTTATGATGGTAGACTACATGGATGCAAAATATGATCCACTCATTTGTACACAAAGAAAATTTGCCAATGTCACCAAAAAAAAAAGAGTCATATTGGGATTTGTAAATGCCATAAAAGGAGTATTAATGTTATAAAAGATATTAAATATATATAATTCTAACAATTTGTTAATATTGGACATGGTATGGTGGTATGGTAGATATTAAGGTATTATACCAGAAATTAAGATTTTATAGTACATAGATAACATTTTATAGCACATAAGGGAGAGCTCATGTTATGGAAGACATTAAATATTTGTATAATTTAAATAGTTTTTTTTATATTGATTGTTGATCATAAAAGACAAAAAATTGGATTGATTTTTAGTACAAACAAATTCATGGAATGTTATGTGCAGAAGAAATAAGGTATTATTTGTTAGCTCAAACTAGGACTACATAGTTTGTTGGAGAGGTTTTACAGTCATAAAATTATCTTCCTTTGATATCCACCTTGATGTTCCTCTGTACACAAGACCTGATAAGTTAGCGGAACATGAGATACTGATGCAGGCTGATGGTCTCTTTCTTAATATGACATCGACAGATTGGAGTTCAATATAGAGTGATAGAATCTGTATTAGGTTTGGAAACTTGTATTATGTAATCATTACCATCAACATTCTCTTGATGTTATGCCAGGATTAATAAATTTTCAGTCTAAATTCCAAGTAACCCTGTGGAATTTCTTGAAACTTCGTTGACTTTTACATTACTAATCATTTTTATTTTCTTTTTTACTGACTTCAGATACCCTTTTGCTGCACTTGCTAAAATTTTCTTTTAATGGAGGATGAAAAAGATGAGGTCATGCCTCCTCCAGATTCTTCCTCCTCCCCCGTAAATAATGATCATAATGACTACAAAGGTTCAACAAACCACAATGTAAATGTAACAGCGGAATCTGATGCTCATTCATATGTGAAGGAGAATTACCAATCAGCAACTGTCCAAGATGCTTATGATAACTCTTTTCTGGGCCAAGTGCACATTCTTCCCACAGAAACTTCAGTTCAAGATCAAACTCTTCCACCAGACAATTTAATCACTACTTCAACTGTTGATGAAGTAGAAACTGGACACAATGATTTGGAAAAAGAATATTCAAAAACTCAGACAATAATAAATTCCTCTGATGTACAAGATACCAGAGAAAAAAATGAAAATGTTAAGATCTCTTCTAATGGACAATGTCATCAAGAAGAAATTGAAGCCCCACAAGGCTCCTCTAATGGACAGGAATGTCAGGCTGAAGCTCGTCCCATGCAAAATACTTCTGATTCACTGCAGCATCAGGATACTGGTTCTATTGAAGTTCCTCATGTACAAATTGATGGCATTTCACCTGCTACTTCTGCACCTAAGATAGGAGTGCAAACTTTTGAGCCTGCTCTGCCCCATGTTAAGGTCAGGTCACAGCTTGATGGACTTGCATCTCCATGCGACAAGGTTGTCAGTCCTGCCATCAGAACACCAAAATCTGTTGATTCTCCAAGAGATTTTAAGGAGGGAGAAATAAATAGAGGTCTTATTGATACAACAGCACCTTTTGAATCTGTAAAAGAAGCTGTTTCAAAATTTGGAGGAATTGTTGATTGGAAAGCCCACAGAATCCAAACTGTAGAGGTAAATGTGACATGCTATTTTTATAACTCTTCGATGTTGCTGCATTTTCTTCCCAAAGATCATGGATTGCAATCTTCATTTCTTTAACTAGTCATCAATTCCCTTACTAGAAAGTAAGCATATATTATTTCCTAATCCATGCCTTTTTTTTTGTCATGCTATTGCTGCAAAACTCTAATTTTTTGCATGGTAGATATCTCAAGTCTATTCCAAGATGGGAATTATTTTAGTGCTAGATAAATTTAGTGTTTGTAGCAAAAGTTATGTTGGTGGTGACATGGTAGTGGTGGTGACAGGAAAGGAATTTTGTTATGCGGATCCTGGGTAATCTGTTGGTGCCTTTACCATGAGGGCACCTAAGACAAATTGGTTATGGATGGATGGTTAAGAAAGCAACTTTCTGTCCTTGGAACTGCAATATAATAAAGCAGGATTATTGGTGTTTAGAAACTTTATGTCGCCCAACCACATCCCCTATGCTCTAATGGATTCTTCTTTTGTGCTCCATGGAACCTCTATGATTTCAGCAGAACTAGAGATGGTGTTTGACTGCAATAATGTGAAACTATTTTTGTGCCGCAATGTAGTGCTTTGCTGATGCCAATGTTAATTGTGCTAAAAGACATTTGGGAGAAAATTTTCTTTGTTATGATTAAGTAAATAAAATAAAATTTTGGGATAATATAACAAGCTCTGATTTTAATTCTGTTGTTAGTGTAAAAACAATGTTTATGGAGTTATCATCTTTGAGTGTTGCTGGTTTGCCACCTTTTGTGCAACCCTTTTTAGTTCGAGAGTGAGAGCTTTTCTTTTCTTGGAATAAAAGTGGGTCAGTAAGTTGACCATTTTCCTGATTTTCCGTCAATCATTGCTTGCTTTTGGAGAATGTGCATCACTAACAGATTTCATCATACTTGAGCAAAAATAACATGCAGCCTCTTCTTTAACTCTGTAGAGACACAAGCTTGTAGAACTAGAACTGGAGAAAGTACGGGAGGAAATGCCTGATTATAGGAAACAGTCTGAGGCTGCCGAAGAGAAAAACGTGCAAATCCTTAAAGAACTCGACAGCACCAAGAGACTGATTGAAGAGCTAAAACTAAACTTGGAGAGGGCCCAAACAGAAGAACATCAGGCAAAACAAGATTCTGAACTTGCCAATCTCAGAGTGGAAGAGCTGGAACAGGGAATTGCTGTTGAGGCTAGTGTTGCAGCAAAGGCACAGCTTGAGGTTGCTAAAGCCAGACATGCAGCCGCAGTTTCAGAACTAAAATCTGTTAGTGAAGAACTGGAGTCCCTGCATAAAGAATATGCTTCTTTGGTCACCGAGAAGGAGGAAGCTGTGAAGAAAGCTGCAGAGGTTGTTTTGGCATCTAAGGAAGTTGAGATGACAGTAGAAGAACTTACCATTGAGCTGATTGCTAACAAAGAATCCTTAGAGTCTGCACAGGCTGCCCATCTGGAAGCAGAGGAACAAAGAATAGGTGCGGCCATGGCCAGGGATCAGGACTCTTTCCATTGGGAGAAGGAACTGAAGCAGGCAGAAGAGGAGCTGCAGGGACTTAACCAACAAATTGTTTCAGCAAATGATCTTAAATCAAAACTAGACACAGCTTCAGCCTTGCTGCTCGATCTGAAAGCTGAGTTAGCAGCATATATGGAATGTAAATTAAAGGAGGAAACTGTTGAAAAAGCAACAGAAATAGCTGAGCAAGATGGACAAAAGAAGAAGAGACATAGTGATATGCAAGCTGCAGTTGCTTCAGCAAAACAGGAACTTGAAGAAGTCAATCTCAAAATTGAGAAAGCAACTGCTGAGGTGAATTGCTTGAAGGTGGCTGTCACATCATTACAGTCTGAACTTGAAAAGGAAAAACAGTCTCTTGCTATGATTAGACAAAGAGAAGGAATGGCATCTGTAGCAGTTGCTTCTCTTCAGGCTGAGCTAGACAGTACTAGGTCGGAAATAGCCCTTGTTCAAATGAAGGAAAAGGAAGTCAAAGAGAAGATGACTGAGCTTCCCAAGCAACTGCAGGAAGCAGCACAAGCTGCGGATGAGGCGAAGTCACTTGCTCAAAAGGCCCATGAAGAGCTGCACAAGGTGGGCGAAGAAGTGGAGCAAGCAAAAGCTGGAGCTGGTACGGTGCAAAGTAGATTGCTTGCAGCTCAAAAGGAAATAGAGGCTGCGAAGGCTTCCGAAAAATTGGCTTTAGCAGCTATTAAAGCATTGCAAGAGAGTGAATTGGCTCAAAATAGCAATAATGTGAGTTTGCCTACTGGTGTAACCCTTTCATTAGAGGAATACTACGATCTTAGCAAACGTGCACACGATACTGAGGAGCAAGCCAACATGAGGGTGGCTGTTGCTATTTCTCAAATTGAGGTAGCCAAGGAGTCAGAATTAAGAACCATGGAGAAGTTGGAAGAAGTGAACCGAGAAATGGATGCGAGAAAGGAAGCACTGAGAATTGCGATGGATAAGGCTGAGGAAGCAAAGGAAGGAAAGTTGGGTGTGGAACAAGAGCTGAGAAAGTGGAGGGCTGAACACGAGCGACGAAGGAAGGCTGGGGAATCTGGTCAAGGAGTTGCGAAGCCGCAGCCAAGCATTGAGGGCAGCAAAGAATTGAAGAATCTTGAGACCATACGTACGCAGGGCGCAGGATCTTACGTGCATGGAAGTAATGTTACAACTGCAATGGGACCAGAAGCGAAGGCGCAGAAGAAGAAGAAGAAATCATTTTTCCCACGGTTTCTCATGTTTTTGGCAAGGAGGAGAGCACATGCAACGAAGACAGGGTAAAATGCAGTGAAACCGAGATTTTCATCGCACGCTATGGTTTGCTTAATACTTGAAAGTGAATGTCGGTGATTAATATGGTGTTATATTTTTGTTATTATCGTGTGAATGATAGAGTAGATTGGTAGGAATATGTGATTCTTTAAATACAGTGGCTGGCTGGATGGCTGTGGAGGAGGAGATGATAGTAATAATAATAATAATAATAATAATAATGTTTAATGTTTATGAGTGCCCTTTTGGTATAATTTAAATTTATAGTGATGCGACTCTCTTGGCATTGGTCTAATCGAAGAGTTTTATTTTTCAAGCTGGTTAGTCTTGTAATTTTCACTCGGTATTGTAAAACGGTGTTAGATGGCTCAACAATTACTTTCCAAATCCGACCTTAGCTCAGCTGTTGGTAGAGCGGAGGACTGTAGTCTGAAAGCGGAATCCGGCAGGTTGGATATCCTTTAAGTCTTCTGATTCATATTGCCAGATTAAACCACAATCTTTAAAATTTTAAATTGAACTCTGGACTTGCAAAACACTTTACTTCATATTTTTTTAAAACAAATTTCAATATAAAATGTTTATCACATTTAAAAAAATTAATAGAATAATAATAATAATAATAATAATAATAACACTACAATAAATGTGATGATCAAATAAATACTATGACAGTGGTGACATTAGTAATTGTGTTTTTTTTTTTTTTGGTTTAAATTAGTGTCGGCTAGAACTTAAATTTGAAATTTTTAACTCCAAAGACGACATTAGCAATATAATTACAAAACCCTTAATAATGATACATCCAAATGATTTGTTTTTTTTTTTTTTTAAAGTAATAATTGTAAGATTGAAGTAGAAGTCTAGTAGTCAAAAATGAAAAGTCAGATGAAAGAAAGCAAGGGAATTCAACCTTCAATAATCACGTTTAGGAAAGAAAGCAGAGTTAACCAGCAAGGGTTTGGACAATGGTTTTGTGCCATGGGTTGGACAGGTGCTCCACAAGGTTATCAATGGGCCCCACGTGAGTCACTGCAGCTTGCACGAATATCCCCAGAATGGCTACCATCGCCAGCCTTCCTGCGCGACATCATCATTATCAGCAGTAATTCAATCAAGGCAATCGGAAACACACAAGAAAGACAATTAGCAATACGAATGAAAATGATAAATCAAAACCAACCGTTCTTAATCTCTTTAAGTTTCCAGTCGTGTGCGTTTTTTATGTCCTTTGCCAGGCCAAGTGGGTTTAGCAGAGGACCTCCAGGATAGCTGGGTGCATAAGAAAATGAAATTTGTTTTATTTACAGTTGCAATTGGAGGCTTAACCGGAAAGAATAGATCTTCACAGCAGTATTCCTTAATTCCAGACATGTTGCTGACACCAATGGAAAAAACAGACTAAGATGAAGAGGTCCACAATTGCAAACAAAGAAGAAAGAACAATCACCCGGGTTCCAATCCTTCTAGTGCAGCTTCAATTCCAAAGAATGGTCCTTCTGCTTGAGATCCCGGACTTATGAAGTCCATGTATCTCTTGGTTTCAACAAATCTGCAGGAAAAAAGACATAAAAAAAAAAAAAAAACAAAGAAAGAAAAGAAAGAGGGAGCTGTTGGACAAAGCAAATGGCATAAACAAATGAATCGAGCCAAATGACAGAATTAGTTCGGGTCAACTAAAGCTTTTATCGCGGGTTCAGCTCTAACAACATTGATGCAAGTATGAATTCTTTTTACTTTCCAATATGATACTCAGAGTAGGACAAACGAAAAGTGGATGGGGGGATTTTACCCCATCAGCAAGAGTTGGACAACGAGCAAAGTTGTAGTGCTTGCAAATTCATATTTCACAGCTCCTGCTTCAAACCAAACTGGCAATTTGTTAATTCCCGTCACTCGGAGCAACTGCAACAAAAGTTTCAAAACAACCATTAGCCTGTAGCTAACTTTACATTGCACCTTCCCACTCTTCCCACTTCAATCTCAGTAAATTTAGTCAACTTAAATCAGAATTGCAAAGATTCTGTAGTCTTCCATTAGGAATGACTGAGTTCACTTACATCCGTGAAAAGAATTCCAGCAACTCCAAGCATGGCAAAGCGGGCATGGACCAACTCTGCCTGCACGTACCACTTCAAGCTTTCTGGATCCTCTCCAAGCCCAAGTGGATCAAACCCATAATCTCCAGCCAAGCTTGGGTACAGATAAAATCGTAGAATGTGAAACGGTCAAGCAAAGGGAAGCAACAAAATAAAATTTCAATACATATGGAGGAGAACAGGAACAGTTGCTCACGTTCCATCAAGATACGGTGGAGGATCGAGGCCAGGAAGCCAAGTGGGTCGTTGCTGGGCACAAACAACAATTCGAGTAGAACGTGGAGCGCTTCGTGTTTTAGCAATCCAAAATGTATCTGATGAAGCTAATGCTGTCTTGTTTACGTTCGTGCGAGACAAAAAGCATGAAGAAGAAGAGGAGGAAGGGGAGGGGGAGGGGGAGGAGGAGGAGGACGAGGAGGAGGAGGAGGAGGAGGAAAGTGGGTGGACAAGGAAAGCTCTTCCCAGTGCTACGGCCATATCTCCCTACCAACAACTGCAAACCGATGGCATACACAAAAGCCACGTATATTTCTGTGTATTCCTAGCGAGAACAATGACCCATGCCTCTTCTATACTTAGAAAAAAGATGATAACATAGGCCCACCAACTACCAATTAAATTTCAGTTATATTTATTCACTAATATGTTAAGTCAAATCAGCTGTGTTTCTTAAGCATAGGGATGCGGCGAAATTAATTCATATACGGAAGAAATTTAAAAGTGAACTCAGCTTCTCCAATGCATTCATCAACTTCTGCTCCTTTTGGAAGCAATGCAACATTAAATCCTCGTAAAGTGTTATTGTGCTAAGAATAAATCCGGCTGCATCAAACATGGGGAAACAAAATATTCGAGGAAGAATAAAAATGAAAAGAGAATAGAAAATTTATGTAAACCAGAATCTATATGTTTATACATCTACAAATTTTACTATTTTAGAAGTTTTAAAATTACATAATAAATATATTCTTTTATATATAAAAATTTTTTTTTACCTGTAAACAAATTACATGTTAATTTCTATATAATATTTAATTAGTTTTACTTCTATAACAATTTCTCATTTAGAAACTGATTATTAAATCAATAATTATTACAATATAATTAAACTTTTCTTGTAATTCATAACTTTAGTATAACTTTAGTTTAGTTAACATATAGTAAGATTATTTGTACTACATATATTTTCTAAAGTCAACATTCTATTATATAATAAATAACATATAAAGTGATATTTTAATTAAAAATTCTTCATTTTGTATGGAATATGAGATTTTTAATAAAATAAATTATACTTTGAAGTTCCCGACTTCTTCCTAAGATCTACTAGTTTGTAATATTGAGAGGGGAGGTGAATTAGTATCACCATAATTCGCAATTCGCAGGTAAGTGAATAACTTCAATTTCTTCTTAAAAGCGAATTCTTTCTCAAACTCGACTAAGGTAGATCTATTGCTACCTATTAATCATAATAATCCCCAAAGTCACCTTTCAAACACCTTGCCTAATAGACAATATGGATGTTCTTGTTTAGGTCTTTGTTAGGTGATGTGTTGGCTAATACTTTAACTGCGTTCATAATTCAATTCAAAACACAGAACGTAAAGAAAATTAAGGACATACGAGATTTACGTGGTTTCGTTAAGTGACGTACATCTACGGTGGTAGGGCTCTTCCTCTACCGAGACTATCCACTATACTTATGAATATAGGTTACAATGGATGTCTTTAATTCTCTGCTCCTTTCACTATTGCAATTACTAAGCAAGTACAATACAAAGAGTGTCACTTACTGTGTCTACCCTTCTTCTAGCTTGTCTTGCCTTTGTTGAATTGAAAGGCTGCTCCACTGCTACTTAGAAGTTCACCGCAATGCTCTTTAACCTTTCTTGAAGAAGTCTGGAAATATGTTGAGTTCTTTCAATGCTTCACCGAAGTTCTTCTCTACGTTGTATCACATAACTCCTGCTTTCACTGTCTCACAGTCTCACTCATCTCATTGTCTCACGGCTCGCCTCACGTTTTTGGTTTGCCGTTCTACGTCTCACGGCCTGCCTCACATTTTAAGTTTGGTGTTATATGTCTCATGCACGTTTTTGGTTTGTACCCTTTGCTAGTTTCACGCCTCATGTACGTTTTTGGTTTGCATGCCTTGCTGGTCACACGCCTCACGTACGTTTTTGGTTTGCACGCCTTGCTGGTCACACGCCTCACGCACGTTTCTGGTTTGCACTTGTCCGTTTAACACCTCTGGACAGCTTGGTTCAAGTCACACGACCTGCCTCACTGCCGTTGCACGTCTGCTGGCCTGCACTACTCTTCTGATTTTTTTGGTTTAGGTCATACGACTTGTCCTTTTCTAGTTTCAGCCGTCGCACATTCCTGTTCGTTTCTCTCCAGGTGGTGTTTACGTTTTCTCTTCCAGGATGTATCGTCTCTCACGGGTTGTCTCTCTCACCGTTCAGCTGGGTGCTCTGTTTTTTTGTGTTTTTCTGTTTTACTGGTTTTTGCCGAGAGATCGTTTGGCTGGATATCCCCTGTTTTGCCGTTTACTACTTTGGCCAGTTCCTCTGTTCCGTGTTCTCTCTTGCGGTTCGTTCTTTGTTTTGTCGTGCTGTTTTGGACGTATGTCTCCTTTGCCGTCCATTATGTGTTTTGCCGTGCTGGTTTTGTCGTCCAGCCTTTGTGTTTTGCCAGTTGTCTCTTGTGTTGGACGGACTCTCTCTTCCTTTTCGGTGGTGTTCTTTGTCTTGTAGGGTTTTGTCGAGTGATCACCTTGGTTGGCTGGTTGCTCTAGGTTTGCCATTCCAAAGCTTAATTTCCGACTCACCTTGGTTTGACCTCTTCCAAGTGTTTTCTCTTTCTTCATCCGACGGCTTCCTCTTTCTCTCTCTCTCTTGACTATATATTTTGTTGCCGTCCGTCCTTTTCACTCGGCCGTTCACCACTTTCTCTCTCTTCCAAGGTTGGGCCATATATGGTTTTTCTCTCCTTCTCCTATTTGGCTGTTTGATTTTTCTTTGTCGTGCTCCTTTTCTTTTTGCCGTGTATTTAATTGTGTTGGCTTTACCCTAGTTTTGTCTTCCAAGATCTTTATATATTCTCTTCCGTAAAACCCTAATAGGGCTTACGCGGCGAATTTATTGTTTTGCCCTTCCATGTGACTTTTACTTTCTTACACACTTAAACTTAGTTGACAACAATTACAACTCATACAAGGTTGTGGGAACAACATACTTTAATACTACTTTTCTCTAAAAAGTTCTTTAATTAAATCAAATCCTTGCTAGTTTTAGTAATAATGACATATTCAGTTTTAATGATTAATAGAGTTATAATCTTTTGTAGTTAAAATATCCAACTCACAATAATATCATTTAAAATGTAAACATAACTTACTATGCTCCTTTTATTATCAATGTCCCCACCAAGATATACATTAGGAAAACCTTACAAGTTCATACAACTCTTTTCAAAACATAATGCTACATTTATACTACCCTTTAAATGATGAAAAATCCACTTAATTGGTTATCTACTAGGATTAACCATATACCTATTTACATTTCCTATTGCATATGTTATATCAAGTCTAGTATAAATCATAACGTATATAAAACTATCAACTGTTGAGATAAAAGGAACTCTTGACATGTACTTATACTCTTCATTTGCTTTTGGTCATTATTCCTCTAAAAGTTTAAAGTAATTTGTCAAAGGAGTACTAATTGCCTTTATTTCTTGTATTTTAAATTAGTTTAACAACTTTTCAGTATAAGTATCTTGTGATAATTTCAAAATACTAGCCTTTTGTTGTCCCTCACAATTCTGATTCTAAGAATTTGTTTTATAGCTTTATGATCTTTCATTGCAAATTCATTTGACAATTCACATTTCAAATTATCAATCTTTTAAATACTAGAACCTATAATGAGTATATCATTTACATAAAAGAGCAAAATAATATAGTAATTGTTAAATTTCTTAAAATAACAAAAATGATTCACGCAACATCTCCTAAAATTGCGATTATATATAAAGTCATTAAACTTCTTGTACTATTGCTTAGGTGCCTATTTCATCCATATAAGCTTTTATTAAACTAACACACAAGATTTTTTTTTTTACAAGAACTAAAAAAATTTCAAGTTTTATTATGTAAATATCATCCTTTAAATCACTATAAAGGTGAAGTCTACTAGTTTGTGATACTGAGAGGGGGGGTAAATCAGTATCACCACAAATTGCAATTCGCAGGTAAGTGAACAACTTCAACCTCTTCTTAAAAGCGAATTCTTTCTCAGAATCGACTAAGGTAGATCTATTACTACCTACTAATCACAATAGTCCCCAAAGTCACCTTTCAAACACCTTGCCTAATAGACAATTCGAATGTTCTTGTTTAGGTCTTCATTAGGTTATGGGTTGGCTGATACTTTAGCTGCGTTTACAACTCAATTCAAAACTCAGAACGTAAAGCAAATTAAGGACACACGAGATTTATGAGGTTCTGTCAACGTGACGTACATCCACAGTGGTAGGGACTCTCCCTTACCGAGACTATTCACTATACTTGAAAATTCCAGTTACAATGGATGTCTTAATCCTCTGCTCCTTTTACTATTGCAATTACTAAGCAAGTATAATACAAAGAGTGTCACTTATTGTGTTTACCCTTTTTCTAACTTGTCTTGCCTCTGTTGAATTGAAAGGCTACTCCACTGCCGCTTAGAAGTTCACCGCAACGCTCTCTAACCTCTCTTAAAGAAATATGGAAATGCTTCACTGAATTCCTTCTTTAGGTTGTCTCACACAGCTCCTGCTTTCACCGTTTCACAATCTCACCCGTCTCCTTGTCTCATGCCGTCGCACGTCCATTTCTCTCTCTCTTACTGTCCAGTCGGATTTCTCTCTCACCGTCCAAACGGATTTCCTTTGTTCTGTCAATGGTCTCTCTCTTCGTCCACCCGTTTTAGCTCGGATCTGGTCTCACCCGTTCCCGATCTGGTCTCGTCTCACTCGTTCTAGCTCGGATCTGGTCTCCCTGATTCTCGATCTGGTCTCGTCTTACCCGTTCTAGCTCGAAGTTCTCTCTTACCATGTCATTTCCTCGCCGACTGTTGGTGTGCCGGTAGTCTGTCGTCACGCACAGGTTTCTCTCTCTTTTCTGTTGATGGTCCCTTTTCGACGGTTCTCTCTCTTCTGTGACATTTTGCCATCGCTCCCCTTTTCTAATTTTTGGTTGTCGTCTCCTCTTTTCCAATTTTTGGTCGTTGTCTCTCTTTTCTGATTTTTGGCCGTCGTTTCTCTTTCTCTCTCTTGATGGTTACACTGTTCTTGACGGCTACTGTTCACCCCGGCTACTTTTTTCTTTTACAGGTGGTGTTCTTCTGTGTAGGGTTTGGTATTTTGCCATGTATTCAATTGTGTTGGCCTTTACCCTAATTTTGTCTTTCAAGGTCTTTATATACTCTCTTCCATGAAACCTTAATAGGGCTTACATGGTGGATTTACGTTCTTGACCCTCCAGGGCTTACGCGGCGGATTTATGTTCTTGCACACTTAAACCTAGTTGACAACAATTACAACCCATACAAGGTTGTGGAAACAACAATCTCGCCTTTTGTAATTGTTGGCAACACTCATAACAAAAGCCACTATGCAACAGTTTCAACTCCCCCTAAATATGCACTCTCCCTTTCTTAATAGCTCCCCCTGCACTGTTGCTTCTCTCTCCTTTTGCCAACCAATTACAAATCTAAAAAACTTGCAAAGTAGAGATGGAGGATTCACTTGAACTTTAGGCTTAAGAAGGCATTTGCACAGATAGACTCAATCTGTGCTTTTCAAATAGCTATGTGGACAGAGGTTTAATTAGAATATTTGAAATTTGATCTTTAGTGCTAACATACTCCAACTAAATTGTACCCTATTCCACTTGATCTTTGATGAAGTGATACCGGATGTCAATATGCTTGCTCCTTGAATGTTGAACTGGATTCTTGCTAAGATCAATAGCGCTTTGATTATCACAAAGTACACTCACTAGTAACTTCACTTCAACACCCAAGTCTACCAATTGTCTTAGCATCCATATCACCTGTGTACATGCTGCACAAACAGCCATATACTCAGCCTCAGCTATGCTCAAAGCAACACTGTTTTGCTTTCTACTTAACCATGCAACATACTTTGAACCCAAATAAAAGCTGCAGGCACTAGTTGATTTTCTATCATCTATACTTCCTGCCCAGTTTGCAATAGTGTATGCTTCTAGTTTAACAGAATCCATGGCTAGATATCATAAACCCATTTCCAGTGTTCCTTGGAGGTACCTTAGGATTCTTTTCACTGCCAATACATGAGACTCCTTAGGATCAGCTTGGAATCTGCTGGCAGCGCCCACAGCTTGCATAAGATCAGGCCTTGATGTTGTAAGGTACAGAAGGCTCCCTATTATCTTCCTGTACTCTGTAGGGCTTGTACTCCTTCCCTCCTGATCTTTTATTAACTTGCAGCCCACTGTCATAGGGGTACTGACAGGTCTTCTATCCTCCATGCCAAACCTTTTCAGCATCTCTTTGGCATATTTCGTTTAAGAAATAAAGATACCTTCTTTACATTGCTTTGTCTATAATCCAAGAAAGTACGTCATTTCTCCAATCAATGACATCTTAAATTCCTCACTCATCTTCTATGCAAAATCTTGGCATAGCTCAGAGTGATCCCTTCCAAAGATGATGTCATCTACATATACTATGGTTATCAGCTGGCCTTTCTCTGAGTTGAACACATACATGTTATTATCAACTGTTCCTCTTCTGAAGTTCAACCTTCTCAAGTATGCATCTAGCCTACTGTACCATGCTCTTGGAGCTTGCTTAAGACCATACAAGGCTTTCTTCAGCTTGCACATATGTGTCTCATCCTCACTGATTTGTACTCCATCGGGTTGTTCAATATACACTTCTTCTTTCAGGACCCATTCAAAAAGGCAGATTTCACATCCATCTAATAGACTTTATACCTCTTGTGTGCTGCCAAAGCAAAGAACATTCTGATAGTTTCTAACCTTGCTACTGGTGCAAAAGTTTCATCAACATCTACTCCTTCTATTTAAGTGTAGACTTTGCAAACCAGCCGGGCCTTGTTCCTCACCACTTTGCCATCTTCATTGTGTTTATTCCTAAACACCTATTTTGTTCCTATGACATTCTTATTAGTGGGTCTTGGAACTAGCTCCCATGTATCATTCTTCTCAATTTGATCCAGCTCCTTATTAATAGCTTTGACCCAGGCTTTGTCTTGAATAGCCTTTTCAATAGATTTAGGTTCAACTTATGAGATTAAAGCAGTAGCTCCCACAATTCTTCTTTTTGTTGTAACTCCTCCTGATGGGTCACCTATGATATGATCTCCTTGATGAGCACTGGTCCACTTTTTCTTTGGCTTTCTTTCTTGCACAATCTTAGTTGTAAGAGGATCTCTTTCTTCATCAATCACATACAAATTTCCAGCTGTTCTCTTCCTGAATGCAACAGTATTGCCTTCTTTACTCTTTACTTGGCAACCTATTTTTGTGAATATTACCTTATGGTCTTCATTGCATAGTTTGTTGACAGATGTTAGATTATATCTGAGTCCTTCAACGTGTAGAACATCTTTCAACTTTCCTCTTCCAATGTTTACTGAACCCTGACCATTGATATTGAGTGAATCATCATTGCCAAACTTAACTCTGCCTTCTCTTGACTTGTTTAGCTTTGACAATTTACTCTTGTTTCCTGTCATGTGTGAAGTGTATCCACTATCAAGAATCCATTACTTATCCTTACAATCAACCTTTAGTGCAATTTCAGCTATATTAGCCACCTCCTTTTTTGCTCTATATTCCTTCTTTTGAACTGGCTGGAAGATAGTTTTCTCCTTTTTCTCAGCTTTGATTGCACCGCTTGTTTTCACTGTGCCATTAAGTGCCTTCTTTTGCTTAGGGAGAAGTGTCATGCATCTCTTGGTGTTATGGCCATCCTGCCCGCACTTTTCACACTGTTCCAAGTCTACTAATATAGCAAACTTGTTCTTTGAAACCACTGGTTTGGGCTTCCACCAACAATCCTTGTCAGTGTGTCCTCGCCTTTTACAGTATGTGCAAAAACTCACGACAGGTGTTCTCTTCTAAATTCTGTATTGTCTCCCCCTGTATATAGCATCATATTTTCTCGAGTTGGAGACATATATTGGCCTTCTCTACCAGTAATTACTCGCCTTATGACCCCAAACTCCACAATAAAGACAATGACCTTGAAACTGTCTCTTCTTGGGTCTAATCACAGCTTGTCTTCTTCTGTTCATCATTTGTTGTGTAGGCAAAGTAGTTGGCTTCTTTGCTTGTGTGACTTTCATTTCAGTCACATTCTTCTCCTTCTTTTGTTCAGCCGTAGCCCTCTACTGGCTAACTTTCTTTTCTTTCGTCTTGTTTGCCACCCTAGCTTGCTTCTTCAGATCTTCTTTATATACAGCTATCTTCTTCTGAGTCACAACCTTCTCTTTTAACTTCTTTGCCACATTCTTATTTTCTTTAGCCAATGCAGCCTCAGATTGCTGCACTTTCTCTACATTCTTCTCTCCTTTTGCAGAACTTGTTTCTCCTATCATTTTAAGCTTCTGCAAGTTCTCTTTGCTACTTTTGAGTTGTTGCTAAAGTCTCAGCAACTCTTTCTCCATTTCTTCAATTTTTGAAGCCCTTGAGCCAAGCTCTACTGTAAGGTCTTCACATATTTTGATCTGTTCTTCAAATCTTCTCTTCAAGTCAATATGTTCAGCCCTTATGTCATCCTTTTGACTTTTAACTTCCTCAAACTTTACTTCAACTTGTTTTATGTAAGCCTCTAACCTATTTATGGTTTTGCCCCTTCTGATTATCTCCTTTGAAGCTACTTCCAACTTAGCTTCAAGATCTGGTTCTTCTTCATCAACCTCCTCTTCCTTTTCAGAGATTGAACTACAACCTTGAGCTGATGCCATAAAGGCATGCTTATCTGATGAGTCTTCATCTTCCTCCTCGTTAACTTCCTTTGTTTGACTCACATAACTCTTGAATGAGCCTCTCTTCTTCCTCTGTGGGTTGACAATCTTCTTACTGGACTTCTTTGATTTGAATGATGATCCTCTCCATCTTGAATTCTACTCATCTTCATCATCCTCATCTTTATCATCAAGTTTCACTTTGCACTGAGAAGCAAAGTGTCCAGTCTGCCCACAATGATAACATCTCAAGGACAACTGTCCTTTTCCCTTCTTAGACCCATTCTTGAATTTCCTTGTGAAGTAAGCCAATACTTCACCTTCACTTTCTTCCTCATCATCATCATCATCATCATCCTCACTGGATGATTCTTCCTCTTCTTTTATCTTCAAGTGCTTCATAGCTTTGAAAGCTACCTCCTTTGATACCTTCGTTGTTGCAGAGCTTTCAGCTAACTTTATCCTCTTCTCATATGCAATGAGATTGCACTGGAGATCATGCAAAGACATTGAATTGAGATCTCTACTCTCCTCTATGGCTGTTACCTTTGTGGCAAACCTCTTAGGCAGAATTCTCAGAATTTTCTTCACAATAAATGAGTCCTTCTTGTTCTTCCCATGACTTCTCAGGTCATTTACAGCGTCAATAACCCTGGTGAAGAACTCTTGAACTGTCTCATTCTTCTACATTCTGAGAGATTCATATCTCTCCTTGAACACTTGAAGCTTAGCCTCCTTTATTCTGCCATCACCTTCATAGACTTTTTGCAATCTATCCCATATCTCCTTGGTAGATTTGCAGTCCATAACTTTAGCATACTTAGCATCTGTCAATGCTGAAATGATGACATTTGAGGCTTTAAGGTTGAGTCTTTACCTTCTTCTGGAGCCACAAAACCCTTCTGTACGCATTTCACCATGTTCATGCCCATGGTTGCAAACACCACTTGCATTCTTGCTCTCCACATATGGTAGTTGGTTCCGTTAAAGATTGGAACATTCTTGCTGTAAGTAGTGCTGGTGCTGGTACCGACATCCATTTCTCAGTATGCTGAACAAATCAAACTTCTAGATCCCTTCAAACTAGTACACCAAGCTGTTAAGCTTCAAACTAGTGAACTAGTGCATTGATACCAATTGAAGTTCCCAACTTCTCCTTAGGATCTACTAGTTTGTGATACTGAGAGGAGGGTGAATCAATATCACCACAAATCACAATTCGCAGGTAAGTGAACAACTTCAACCTCTTCTTAAATGCGAACTCTTTCTCAGACTCGACTAAGGTAGATCTATTGCTACCTACTAATCACAATAGTCCCCAAAGTAACCTTTCAGACACCTTGCCTAATAGACAATACGGATGTTCTTGTTTAGGTCTTCGTTAGGTGATGGGTTGGCTGATACTTTAGCTGTGTTCACAACTCAATTCAAAACACAGAACGTAAAGCAAATTAAGGACACACGAGATTTATGTGGTTCTGTCAATGTGACGTACATCCACGGTGGTAGGGACTCTCCCTTACCGAGACTATCTACTATACTTGAAAATTCCAATTACAATGGATGTCTTAATCTTCTGCTCCTTTTACTATTGCAATTACTAAGCAAGTATAATACAAAGAGTGTCACTTACTGTGTCTACCCTTTTTCTATCTTGTCTTGCCTCTGTTGAATTGAAAGGCTGCTCCACTACCGCTTAGAAGTTCATTGCAATGCTCTCTAAACTCTCTTGAAGAAATTTGGAAATGCTTTGCCGAATTCCTTCTCTAGGTTGTCTCACATAGCTCCTGCTTTCATTGCCTCACGGTCTCACCCGTCTCCTTGTCACACACTGTCGCACGTCCGTTTCTCTCTCTCCTGCTGTCCAGCCGGATTTCTCTCTCTTATTGTCCAGCCAGATTTCCTTTGTTTTGCCGATGGTCTCTCTCTTCGTCCACCCGTTTCAGCTCGGATCTGGTCTCAACCGTTCCCGATCTGGTGTCCCTGGTTCCCGATCTGGTCTCCCCAGTTATCTCTCTTTCACCCGTTCCCGATCTGGTCTCGTCTCACTCGTTCTAGCTCGGATCTGGTCTCCCCGATTCTCGATCTGGTCTCATCTTACCCGTTCCAGCTCGAAGTTCTCTCTTACCATGTCATTTCCTCGCCGACTGTTGGTGTGCCGGTAGTCTGTCGTCATGCACGGGTTTCTCTCTCTTTTCTGTTGATGGTCCCTTTTCGACGGTTCTCTCTCTTCTGTGACATTTTGCCATCGCTCCCCTTTTCTAATTTTTGGTTGTCGTCTCCTCTTTTTCGATTTTTGGCTGTCGTCTCTCTTTTCTGATTTTTGGCCGTCATCTCTCTTTCTCTCTCTCGACGGGCTCCTATTCTTCATTCAGCCTAGCCGTCGACTGTCTCCTCTTTCTCACTCTCGATGGTTACACTATTCACGACGACTACTGTTCACTCCGGCTACTCTTTTCTTTTGTAGGTGGTGTTCTTCTGTGTCGGGTTTGATGTTTTGCTGTGTATTTAATTGTGTTGGCCTTTACCCTAATTTTTGTCTTCCAAGGTCTTTATATACTCTATTCTATGAAACCTTAATAGGGCTTACATGGTAGATTTACGTTCTTGCCTCTCCAGCGCTTCCGCGGCGGATTTACGTTCTTGTACACTTAAACCTAGTTGACAACAATTACAACCCATACAAGGCTGTGGGAACAACAAAAGGAAACCTATTTTTACATCAAGTTATTCTTAATGTAAATCTTCAAATATAACAATGCTTAACACAAACTAAATTTTTGATATCTTCATAACTAAAGAGAAAAATTTAATGTAGTTAATAACTTCTTTTTGTTAAAATCTCTTCATAAGTAACCTTGTCTTTATCTCTTATTGCTATTATGTTCTTCTTTGACTTGATAAACCCATTTATTGTTTAGTGTCTTTTTGTATTTGATAATTAAGTTAGCTTATATGTATGATTTTTTATTGTAAACTCATATTTTCTTCTGTAGCTAACTTTCATTTAGTAGAATCTTTAATTTTTATTACTTTATCAAAGCATTTTGACTTACTTTCATTGATTAATAGTAAATAATATAAGAAAGAAGAAAACCATTGTAGAGGTTTAGATATTCTTCTAGATTTTGTCACTTGTACCGTTAGTGTAAAGGCTTTGACTGTACTAAGATGTTTTCAAGATTTTATGATATTCTTTTATCCATATCATCTTTGATGAGGACCTTTGTGGGTCTCACACTAAGAGGAGCATGGGGTAAATCAATGTGAAATACTTACTTTTTACAAATCTATTTGGATTAAACTTCTGTGACCTGTTAAAGTCGATGATCCAATTTATATCTTACTTCTTTATGTGAGAACAACTGTATGGATATCAAGTAAGCACAAACACTCGAGAACACATAGAATTTTTTGCGTGGTTCACCCACAATGTGTGAGTTATGTCCACAATGTGATAGGATCACTCTTAAATCACACAATTCACTCTTGTTATCAAGGGATATAGCTATTATTGTGGAATAATCACTCTTTAACCACTGATAATAATCTCCCGATCACTCAAATAGTTGATCTCTTGATCACTTAAAGTATTGATCTCTCGATCACTCGAAGGATTGATGTCCCGATCATTCTAAAGGTTTCCCACCCTTTTTCAAGAAGTATATAAAATGTTTATGACAAAACTTCCCTGAGAAAGATCACTTAATGTGCACAGGTTGCTGTTGCAAAAAATAGATCTCCTTCCTCACTGTTGGTCTTTACTTAAACTTTGTCGGTCTTTCCTCTGCAGGTTCTTTTTTTTTCTTTTTGTTGTTGTTGCTATCTCTCCACCACAGGTTCTCTCCTTTCTTCTACTATTGCTACTGTCTCTCCCTCTTGCTATTGCTGTTGCCTATTTTTGTCGTGCACTATCTCTTTCTTTTTTGCTATTGAAGGCTTTCTTCTTTTGGCTGTCGTTGTTGCCTCCTTCTTACTATTATACTACTTTCTCTTTGCTACAGCCGATACCTTCTCTTTGTTATAGCTACTGCCTTCTCCTTGTTGTTACTGCTGTTGACTTCTCCTTGTTGCTGCTGTTGTCTCTCTTATGTTTTGCAGAACACACTTATAGTTTTGCAGCATACGTTCTTTTATGTTTTGTAGAACACACTCTCTTACTTTTTGTAGCACCCCCTCTTTTATGGTCTACAGCATGCCCTCTTTTCTGGTCTGTAGCATGCCTTCTCTTCTTATTTGCAGCATACCTACTCTTATAGTCTGCAGCATGCCCACTCTTTTGGTCTGCGGCACGTTCTTTCTTTTGTTTTACAGCACATCCTCTCTTCTGATCTGTAGCATGTCCTCTCTTTTGGTTTGTAGCACGTCCTTTTGTTTTTTAGTCTTCATTATGTCCTCTCTTTTGGTTTGCAGCATGCCTTATTTTTTGGTCTGTAAAACACAACCTCTTGTCGTTCTCTCTCTTATGGTTTACAACATATCCTCTCTTCTGATTTGCAACATGTCCTCTCTTTTGGTCTGTAACATGCCATCTTTTTTGGTCTACAGCACATCCTCTCTTTTGGTCTATAGAACGCCCTCTTTTTTGGTCTATAACACATCCTTTCTTTTGGTCTACAACATGTCCTCTCTTCTGGTCTGCAGAACACAACCTCTTGCTATTATCTCTCTTATGGTTTACAGCACACCACCTTCTTGACAGTTGCATGGAGATTTATAAGCCTTGAGTTTAGGGTTGCTTTACAATCAACAATTAGCATTGATTCCCAAAGGTTGCCTTACAATCAATGGTCAACATTGATTCCTAAGGGTTGCTTTACAATCAAAGGTCACCATTGATTCTTAAACGTTGCCTTATAATCAACGGTTAGCATTAATTCCTAAAATTGAGGGTTAATTTAAGGTCAACGGTCAGCATTAACTTCTAAAATTTAGGGTCAAAGGTCAACATTGATCATTGACTTTAGGATTGACTTGCAATTAATGGTTTTGACTAATGATCTCTTTGCATCTCAAGCTTCTTGATGAATATAAAATGCACCTGTGGGCATAAACACATCTCGACAAGTCTATGAGATGCTGTTAATAACAAATCCAACATTAGTCATTAAAGATGGACTCAATAATCCCCCCTTTGGATATGTTGGCAACATATTAAATCCAAAAAATCAGTAATTAAGCACAAGTAGTAGCTTTTGACATTTATAGCTCTCTCTGAAACATGTATCTCTTTTTTGCATATAGGCATGATACCAATTAGAAACAACTTTTAACACCCTTTTTTTTTACTTCTCTCCTTTGACAATTTTTCCCCCTTTATTTAATTTTCTCTTTTGGATTTATCATGTTACTTCCCTTTTTGATCAGTATATAGTCTCTTTGGATTTATGCAAAATATCTTCCCTTTTGACAACAAATCCAAAGAATAATAGAAGAAGGAAGGGGAGAGGGGTTAGAGGCATACTTCAGCCTTTAGGTGGTGGCTGAACATATAAGGTTAGCCTTAACTTCTGAAACATCTCTCTTGACAAAGGTTTGGTGAATATATCTATAACTTGCTTCGTGATAGGCACATACTCTAGCTATACTTCAAATTTCTCCACTTTTTTCTTTAATGAAGTGGTATTTGATTTCAATATGTTTAGATCTAGAGTGTTGCATAGGATTCTTTGATAAATTGATGGCACTTTGGTTGTCACAACCAATCAGCAATGGCAAATGCACATCCACCTTTAGATCTTCAAGTTGTTGTTTCATCCATAGCATTTGAGTACAAGCTTGAGTAGCAACCATATATTCAGCCTCTTTAATGCTTAGAGTCATTGAATTTTGCTTTTTGCTGTACCATAAAACACATCTACTACCCAAATAAAATGCACCACTTGACATTGACCTTTTGTCATCATAATTTTTAGCCCAATCAGCATCTGTATACCTATATAAATTAAGTTGTCCATTTCTATCATAAAGTAGCCCATAATTTGTTGTACCCTTAACATATCTCATAATTCTTTTAATAGCCATAAGGTAAGATTCCTTGGGCTCACTTTGAAATCTAGCATAAAGTATTGTAGCAAAAACAAGATCAAGCCTTGATGCTGTCAAATACAATAAATTTCCAATCAACTTTCTATATTCCTTTTAATAAACCATTTTGCCTTCTTTATCTTTACTTAACTTTGTTCCAATAGCAATAAGAGTGCTTACTTCTTTAGAGTTCTCCATTTTAAACCTTTTTAACAGCTCACAAACATAGTTTTCTTAGGTGAGAAAAATTCCAGCCTTACTTTACAAAACTTATAGCCCTAAGAAGAATTTCATTTCACCTAACATTAACATCTTAAACTTTTTCTTCATCTGATCAGAAAAAGTAGTGCAAAGGGCCTCTTTTTCAGTAGTAAGATTATGTCATCAGCATAAACCACAACAATTAGTTGGCCTTCCTTTATGTACAAGTTGTTGTCCACATTCCCTTTTCTAAATTTTATATCTTTGAAACATGTATCTAGCTTTCACGTTTTTAGAGCTTGCTTTAAGCCCAATAAAGCCTTTTTCAATTTACACACATTTGAACCATCATGGTCGACTATAAAACCATTAGGCTATTCAATAAATACCTCTTCTTAAGCTCTCCATTCAGAAATGCAAACTTCACATCCATATAATAAAATTTGTAATTTCTTTGAGCAATAATAGCCATGAATATTCTGATTGCTTCAAATCTAGCCATAGGAGCAAAGATTTCTTCAAAATCAATGCCTCCTACTTGTAAGTAGCGTCTATAGACAAGTCTTGCCTTGTTTCTTACAACCTTACCATTTTCATTGAGCTTATTGCTAAACACCTACTTGGTTCTCATGATATTTTTCCCTTTATATTTAAGAACTAAACACCAAGTGTTAGTCTTTTTAATTTGATCAAGCTTTTCATTCATAGCATACACCTATTCCTTATGCTTTAATGCTTCTTCCATTAACTTGAGTTTAACTTCAGAGATTAATGAGGTTTGTTCACCATCTTTTAGTCTTCTCTTGGTCTACATAGAATCCTTTTTGCTTTTAATAATGTTTTTAACCTCAACTTCAGATCTGACTATTTTATGAGTTTGGGAATGCCTTGATTTTTCTTCTTCATCACTTGTAATTAAGAATCAATGTCTTCCTCATGCTGAACAGCCTTTGATTTATCACTTTTAGATTCCTTTTCATTATCACACACAATATCTTCAGCTTCTTTATGCTATGATTGCATTGTGGAACCCTCTTCGATCACTTTGACATCAATGTTGTCTACAATTTTCTACAACTTTTTGTTGTAACATCTGAAGCCTCTTCCATTTGGTATATAGCCCAAGAATATGCCTTTATCAGCCTTCTCATCAAATTTTTCAAGATTCTTACCTTTGATTTTAATGAGGCACAGACTTCTAAATACTTTAAAATGTTTTACACTGGGCTTCTTTACATTCCATAGCTCATAAGGTGTCTTCTCTATATATGGTCTCATTAAGCATCTATTTTGAATCTAAGTTATAGTAGTGATAACCTCTATCCAGTAGCCATGTAAGGTACTATGCTCAGCCAACATGGTTCTTGTTATATCCACAAGGCTTCTATTCTTCTTTTCAGCCACTCTATCTTGTTGAGGTGTGTAGGGACTAGCATATTCATGCTTTACTTCATACTTCTTTAAATAATTTTCAAATTCACTACAAGTGTATTTTGTCTCATTGTTTATCCTGAGTCTTTTAATTTTTCCCCCCAATTGATTTTTAGTTAACATCCTGTAGCTCATGAAATTATTGAGAGCATCTTATTTATATTTCAAGAATATAATAAAAGTCATTCTTGCAAAAATCATCAATAAACAAAATGAAGTACTTATCACTTTTTGATGATCTTTGTCTCATAGGCCCATAAACGTCTGAATGAATAAGCTCCAATGGCTTTTTTGTTTGAATCTCCACTTGTGGGTAGCATTCAGTATCTTCCCTTTTTAACATGTGCTGCAAATTGCATTTCTTTCTCTTCACAACTTGGGTACATCTTTCATAACTTCACTTTTGGACAACTTGTTTAGCCCCTTTTGTCCAAGATGTCCCAATCTCCTATGCCATAATAAATTCTCCTTTTTTGGTGCTTATGTAGCATGTGTTTTTGCTTCTGGAAACTTAGTATAAGTTTCCATTTATTCTTTCACCCTTAGTAAGAATAACACCATTACTTAATCTTTTTACCGTGCAGTCACTCTTGCTGAAAGTAATTTCATGTCCATTATCACAGAGTTGGTTAACATTAATTAGATTATGTTTTAACCCTTCAACATAAAACATTTCCTCCGATTTCAGCTTTTCTGCACCAATTTTAGCAGCACCAACACCTTTAATCTTTAAGGTACCATTATTGCCAAATGTAACTGACTTTCCATCATATTTTACTAATTCCTTCAACACCTTAGAGTCTCTTGTCATGTGTAAAAAGCAGCCATTGTCCAAGATCCATGACTTTCTTTCTTGGAAGCTTTTAAGGTTACTTCTATAACCATATCCATTTCCTTTCCTCTTCTTCTTCTTTAGCCCAACATAGGAGCAAATGTAGTTGTTTTCATTTGCACTATTTGATTGGGCAGCAATGTCAAGCATGCCTGAATAGTGTGTTCAACCTTTTCGCATCTTCCACAGATTTCTTCCAACATATCAAATCTATTTCTTAGTGGAATATGACTTCTTTTGAATTGAGATAGTCTCCTTTCTTGATAAAGTCTCCCCTTAGACTTTTGCTTCACATTCCTCTTTATTATAGGCCCATTACTTTAACACACATTAGCCTTATGCCTATACTTATTACAGCTCCAGCAAAAACCTTCAAATCTAAATTTTCTTCTTTCACCAAATTCATATCTTTTATCTTCAACATTATGATTATTTCTCACACCTTTAACCACTTGATTTTTAAGTGTGGCAACCTTCTTTCTATCTTTGACAACTTGTCTCCTTTGTATAGGTGTTTTCATCACATCTTTCCCAACTAATTTTAGCTTGGGCTAGTTTCTCTTTTCTATCACGTCATTGTGTTTGCTTTCAGGCATAAACACAATTTTCTTTTTCTTTTCTACCTTCTCATTCGGCTTTTTAATATAACCAAATCCTTTTTTCCCTATGGAATAAGGTCTTTGTTTGCTTAGACACTCATCTAATTTTTTGGTAGCATCCTCCTTAATAGCATTTGTTAAAGATGACTCTTCTCTCACTTCCACAACCTGCATAAAGCTTTTTTCATACTTATTCAATTTAGACTCAACCTTATGGAGCTTGGATTGCAAAATCAGCACTTTTTGCCCTTGTAAAATCACCTTAGCACCAAGATCTTTGTGTATCTTGCCTTACTTTGCCTTAAGTACATTCGACTCCTCAGTTCTTTTCAAATACTTCTTCTCTTTCACTTCAAACTCCTTTTTTTTTTCACCTGGGGATCAGATTTATCAATAGCAGAATCTTTATTTAGCTTTTTAAGATGCTTTACCTCTGTTTCCAGCTTGCTGTTTTTGTACAAACAATCTCTTAATTCATTCTCAAGTTGTTGCATCAACTCTTTCTCTTCCTCTTCGATTGATTCCTCATTACTTGAGGATTTTTATTTAACATCCACCTGTGCAACCAATACATTTTTTGCATCATCATCAACTTTTTCTTCATCCAATTTGCTTAAAAAATTTCTTCTTTTGGATTTGAAGAGTTGTTTTTTCCCTTTGGCACTTGAATTTCCAACTTTAGAATAACTAGATTTCTTTGTTCTCTTCCTTGGGATTGGCTCATCATCATCATCACTATCTACTTCTTTTCTCGTTGGGTAGTTCATGGCAAAGTGCCCAATTGCTCTACAACTAAAGCACTTTAAGGGTAATTTTCCCTTGTATTTCCTTTTTCTTTTCCTCATATTTTTGGTGATATATACCATGACTTTATCAAGTTTGGTATCACTATCCTTTTCCTCAGAGCTGCTGTTGGATTCTTCTTCTTGGTCTTTAATTTTTAATTTCTTCATTGCCTTGAAGGCCAACTCTTTCTTTGCCTTAGAGTTATTTTCTTTCTTTATTGGGGCTATTCTCATTTCATAAGCTACCAATATACTATGTAAATCATCCAGGGGTAGCTTGTCCAAATCTCTATCTTCTATGAAAGAAACTTTGGCATTGAAAGATTCCAGTAAGGTTCTAAGTATCTTCCTTACCATAGTAGCATCGTTAATCTCATCTTCATTGCCTTTAATGAAGCATACAATTTCATTTACTTTTGTATAGAAGGCATCCACGGATTCATCATTCAGCATCTTTATGTCTTTAAATTTGCTTCTACAAATTTGTAGCTTGGCTTCCTTCACAACCTTGTTTCCTTCATAAATATTCTTTAATTTGTCTCAAATTTTTTTGGTTGTGTTGCACTTCATCACTTTGGTGAATTCTTTGTTTGATAAGGAGGAATATAAGGCATTTCTCCCCTTTCCATCATACTCCAAATTCTTCTTATCATTAGTCGTTATAGCAGCACCTTCAGCAACAGGGGTGAAGCCATTAACAGTAGATTCAAACACATTCAGACTAAGTAACATCAAATATGAAAGCATTTTATTCTTCCATAACTGATAATTTTGTCCATTAAAAGTGCGAATGCCTTTTCTTTTAACACTGTTCATGCTTTTCATGATATTAACTAATAGTAGATGTAAAGATTCATAACAACAATAAAACTTTTTGATCAAAGCAGAATGGATCAACAAAGGAAACCCTACTCTGATACTACTTGATGAAGACCTCTGTGGGTCTTACATTAAAAGGGGAAAGGGGTGAATCAATGGAGATGCTTACTTTTTACAAGTCTATCTGGATTAAACTTCTATGACTTGTTAAAGTTGATGACTTCTTTATGTGAGAATGGTTGTATGAATATCAAGCAAGTACAAGCACCCGAGAACACACAGAATTTTTTATGTAGTTCACCCACAATGTGTGAGCTACATTTACGGTGTGATAAGATCACTCTTAAATCATGCAATCCACTCTTATTATTAAGGGATACTGTGGAAATATCACTCATTAACCACTTACAATGATCTCTCGATTACTCGAAAAGTTGATCTCCTAATAATTCAAAGGATTGATCTCTCAATCACTCTAAGGGTCTCCCACCTTTTTTCAAAAAGTACATAAAACGTTTATGACAAAACTTCCCTGAGAAAGATCACTCAATGTGCATAGATTACTGTTGCAAAAAATGAATCTTCTCCTTTCTCATTGTTGGTCTTTTCTTGAGCTTTGCCAGTCTCTCCTTTACAGGTTCTCTCCTTTTTCTACCGCTACTACTGTCTCTCCTTTATAGGTTCTCTTACTTTCTTCTTCTGCTGTTGCTGTCACTCCCTTTTGTTATCATTGCTACCTTTTTTTTCCGTGCACTCTCTCTTTCTCTTTTGTTATTGGAAGCTTTCTCCTTTTTGCTACCATTGTCGCCTCCTCCTTGTTACCACTACTGCCTCCTCCTTATTGTTGTTACTGCTTTCTCCTTATTGCAGCTACTACCTTCTCCTTACTACAGTTGCTACCTTCTCATTCCTACAACTGCTACCCTCTCTTTGATGTTGTTGTTCTTGCTAACTTTTCTTTGCTACTACTGTTATCTCTCTTATGTTTTGAAAAACACGCTTATGGTTTTGTAGCACACACTCTCTTGTGTTTTACAGAACGTACTCTTTTATTTTCTATAGCATGCCCTTTCTATGGTCTGCAGCACGCCTTCTCTTCTTGTCTACAGCATGCCCTCTTATGGTCTACAGCACACCCTCTCTTTTGGTCTGCAACACGTCCTCTCTTCTAGTCTGCAGCACATCCTCTTTTTGGGTCTGTAGCACATCCCTCTCTTTTGGTCTGCAGCACATCCTCTTTTCTCGTCTGTAGCATGCCCTTTCTTATTGTTTACAGAACACAACCTCTTGCCATTCTCTCTCATATGGTCTGTAACATGCCCTCTTTTTGGTTTACAAAACACAATCTCTTGTCGTTCTCTCTTTTATGGTCTGTAGTACACCACCTTCTTGACAGCGGCATAGATATTTATAGGCCTTGAGTTCAGGGTTGCCTTATCATTAACAGTCAGCATTGCTTTCCAAGGGTTGCCCTAAAATCAACGGTCATCATTGATTTCTAAAATTTAAGGTCAACGGTTAGTTTTGACTCCTAAAATTTAAGATTAACGATCAACACTGACTCATTGACTTTAGGGTTGACTTGCCATCAACGGTTTTGACCAACGATCTCTCTACATCTCAAGCTCCTTGATGAATACAAAATGCACCTGTGGGCAACAAGCACATCTCAACAAGTCTATGAGATGCTGTTGACAACAAATCAAACATTAATCATAAAAAATGGGCTTAACAATCTTTTTAAATTTCCTTTAACTCAATATGTTCTTCTTTTTTTAGCATGCTTCCTCACACTATTAGATTTTATAATATGTTTATTTTTATAAATAATATTTTTATTAAATATGATATCTCTACTTCTAATGATTTTTTTATTTTGATCATTCCCTAGACAATATATAAATTAATCAATTTTATGCCTAATGAAAAAATACTTACAAGATTTATAATTTAATTTAACCCTTTTATTAGAATCCATATGTATATAAAAGACACAACCAAAGACTTTCAAGTGTAAAAGATTTACCTCTTTACCTATCTATGCCTTTTCTAGTAGTTTTCTATTAGAACATATGATTCTTGATTAACTAAATAAATTATGGTGTTAATAGTAGCAGTATAAAATGTCTTTAGTAATCTAACACGTAGTCTCATATTCTAGGCATGCTTATTTAAGGTTTTATTCATATGCCCAGTGATACCATTCTATTATGGCATCTTTAAAATTAATTTCTTTATTTGAATCCTATTAGTTACATAGAATTCCTTGAATTCTTTATTATTATACTCATTGTTATTATCAAATCTTAAGTAGTTTATTTTTGAGTTATATTCATTATATATTTAATTTTTCATTTCTTGAAAGTCATAAACACATAAGATTTATTTTTTAAAAAATAAACTTATACATAATAGAATGAGCCACCTAAGGATACTACTAGGGAGGGACCTTAAATATCATTGTGTATAAGCTTTATTTTTATGTTCTAAGTGTCCTTTTAACTTTGAAAAAGTTTGTTGAGACCATCTTTGATGGCTAATGTTGGATTTGTTGTCAACATCTGTTGTTCCCACAGCCTTGTATGGGTTGTAATTGTTGTCAACTAGATTTAAGTGTACAAGTAATTTGAAGCTACATGGAGGGGCAAAAAAGTAAAGCCACCACATGGAAGGGCAAGAAAGTAAATCACAATATAGTAAGCCCTACTAGGGTTTTCATGGAAGAGAGTATATAAACCAAGACCTTGGAAGACATAAATGTGGGTGGATAGCAAAACAAGGGTACACGGCCAAAGCACACCAACGACAAGAGAGACCTTGGTGAGAAAAAACCCTACAACAAGAGAGAAACCACTGGTTGGACAACAAAGAGACAAAACAGGAGAGCTAAACGCACAAACCAGAAAAAAAATGTGAGAAAGCAATCATTGGGAAAGCTAAATGCACAAAACAAAAAAAAATCGTGAGAAAGTAGTCACCGGGAGAGCTAAACAGATACAAACCAGAAAAGGAAGCACCCACTATCGTAAGAGAGAGAAACCCACCACCAGAAGAGCAAACCAGACTAGACATACACCACCGGGAGAGAGAGAGAGACTCCATCGGAAGAGCAGAAACACACATACACCAGAAAAGAGGACATGGATACAAACTAGAAGAGGGAGATAACGCGAAAACCAGAACCGGGAGAGCCAACGTTGAAGAGAAACAAGAGAGCAAAAGAAAGAAGACCCGGCTGGACAATGAGGGAGAAACGGATGACACGGCAAGGAGAAAACCGTGTGACGGCAAGAGAGAGAAACCCATGAGAGAAGAAACCAGAAGCAGATGAGTGCGTGAAGCGTGAAACTAGCGAAGTGGGCAAACTAGAAACGTGAGGTGAGCGTAAAACTAGAAACGCACCACCCTTAGAAGAGAAGAAAACCATAAACGTGAGGTGAGGGCAAAAACTAGAAATGGGAGGAGTGCAGAGTGCAGCAAAACCATGATGGAGAATGCAGCAAAACCGTGAAATGGACAGGAGTGCAGTAGAACCGTGCAGTGAAGCGGATGCAAACCAGAAACGTGTGTGAGGCGTGAGACCAGCGAAGCATATGCAAACCAGAAATTTGCATAAGACGTGAACCAGAAAAACCAGAAGCTGGAGGCAGGCCAAGATACGTGAACCAGCAAAACCAGAAGCGTGGTGCAAGCCAAGAGATGCGAAACGACAAACCAGAAGCATAAGGCAATCCGTGAGACGTGAAACGGTAGACCAATAGAGTGAGGTAGGCCATGGGACGTGATACGGCAGATCTGAAGCGTGTGTACAGGCCGTGAGATGGTGAGATAATGAAAGCAGGAGGTGTGTGAAACAACCTAGAGAAGGAATTCGATGAAGCATTGGAAAGAACTCAATATATTTCTAGATTTCTTCAAGAAAGGTTAGAGAGTGTTGTGGTGGACTTCTACATGGCAATGAAGCAGCCTATTTAATTCAACAGAGGCAAGACAAGCTAGAAGAAGGGTAGACACAGTAAGTGACACTTTTTGTATTGTACTTGCATTATATTTGCAATAGTGAAAGGAACAGAGGATTAAGACATCTATTGTAACTACATTGTGAACATTAGGAGTACCACACTGGTATTCTTAAGTATAGTGGATTGTCTCGATAAAGGAAGAGTCCCTACCACCGTGGACGTATGTCACATTGATGGAACCACGTAAATCTCTTGTGTCCTTACTTTGATTTACATTCTGTGTTTTGAATTGAGTTGTGAACGTAGCTAAAGTATCATCGAACCAATAACCTAAAAAAGACCTAATCAAGAACATCCAATCTGTCTAATAGGTAAGGTGTTTGAAAGGTGAATTTGGGGATTATTGTGATTAGTAGGTAACAATAGATCTACCTTAGTCGAATCTGAGAAAGAGTTCGCTTTTAAGAAGAGGTTGAAATTGTTCGCATACCTGTGTATTGACGAGAGCGAAAGTATTAAAGAAGTAGAATACTTTGGCTTTAAGTTATCAATGTTTTTAAGGGGTGTGATACTGATTCACCCCCCCTCTCAGTATCACAGATTAGTAGATCCTAGGGTGAAGTCGGAAACTTCAACATCATCTCACATATATATTGATTTAATGTTATGAATATTGTTGAGATGTAGTAAAGTCATTGGAAGAAACCAGTGATGACAGGTCAACCTTGGCATTAAGGAGTCAATGTTGACCGTGACCCTAAATTTTAGGAATCAAATCTAGCTGTTGATTGTAGGGCAACATGTGGGAATTAACGATGACTATTGATGATCATGTAGCCTTAATCCCAAGGCTTTATAAATACCCTTAAGTGCCATTATTCCTCCTTATCAAACAAAGAATTCACTAAAGTAATGGGGTGCAACACAACCAAAAAAATTTGAGACAAATTGAAGAATATTTATGAAGGAAACAAGGTTGTGAAGGAAGCCAAGCTACAAATTTGGAGAAGCAGATTTAAAGACATAAAGATGCTGAATGATGAATCCATGGATGCCTTCTTTACAAGAGTAAATGAAATTGTATGCTTCATTAGAGGTTATGAAGATGAGATTAACAATGCTACTGTGGTAAGAAAGATACTTAGAACCTTACCAGAAGCTTTCAATGCCAAAGTTTCCTTCATGGAAGATAGAGATTTGGACAGGCTGCCTCTGGATGATTTATATAGTATATTGGTAGCTTATGAAATGAGAATAGCCCCAATAAAGAAAGAAAATAAGTCTAAGGTAGAGAAGGAGTTGGCCTTCAAGGCAATGAAAAAATTAAAGATTAAAGACCAAGAAGAAGAATTTAACAATGGCTCTAAAGAAAAAGATGGTGATACTAAACTTGATAAAGTCATGGTATATATCACCAAAAATATGAGGAAAGGAACAAGGAATTACAAAGGGAAATTAACCTTAAAATGCTTTAGTTGTAGAGCAAATGGGCACTTTGCCATGAACTACCCAAAGAGAAAAGAAGTAGATAGTGATGATGATGATGATGATGAAAAGAAGTAGAACAAAGAAATCCAGCTATTCTAAAGTTGGAAATTCAAGTGCCAAAGGGAAAAGACAACTCTTCAGATCCAAAAGAAGAAATTTTTTAAGCAAATTAGATGAAGAAGAAGTTGATGATGATTTCGATGATGATGATGTAAAAAATGTACTGGTTGCACAGGTGGATGTTAAATAAAAATCCTCAAGTAATGAGGAATTAATTGAAGAGGAAGAGAAAGAGTTGATGCAACAACTTAAGAATGAATTAAGAGATTGTTTGCACAAAAACAACAAGCTGGAAACAAAGGTAAAGCATCTTAAAAAGCTAAATAAAGATTTTGCTATTGATAAATCTGATCCCCAGGTGAAGAAAAAAAAGGAGTTTGAAGTGAAAGAGAAGAAGTACTTGAAGAGAACTGAGGAGCCGAATGTACTTGAGGTAAAGTAAGGCAAGATATATGAAGATCTTGGTGCTAAGGTAATTGCACAAGAACAAGAAGTGCTGATTTTGCAATCCAAGCTCCACAAGGCTGAGTCTAAATTGAATAAGTATGAAAAAAGCTTTATGCAGGTTGTGGAAGTGAGAGAAGAGTCATCTTCAACAAATGCTATCAAGGAGGATGCTACCAAAAAATTAAATGAGTGTCTAAGCAAACAAAGACCTTATTCTATAGGGAAAAAAGGACTTGGTTATATTCAAAAGCCGAATGAGAAGGTAGAAGAGAAAAAGAAAATTATGTTTGTGCTTGAAAGCAAACACAATGACATGATAAAAAAGAGAAACCAACCCAAGCTAAAATGGGTTAGGAAAGATTTGATGAAAACACTTATCCAAAGGAGACAAGTTGTCAAAGATAGAAAGAAGTTTGCCACACTTAAAAATCAGGTGGTTAAAGGTGTGAGAAATAATCATAATGTTAAAGATAGAAGATATGAACTTGGTGAAAGAAGAAAATTCAGATTTGAAGGTTTTTGCTAAAGCTGTAGTAAGTATGGGCATAAGGCTAGTGTGTGCTAAAGTAATAGGCCTATAATAAAGAGGAATGTGAAGCAAAAGTCTAAAGGGAGACTTTATCAAGAAAGGAGACTATCTCAATTCAAAAGAAGTCATATTCCACTAAGAAATAGATTTGATATGTTGGAAGAAATCTGTGGAAGATGTGAAAGAGTTGGACACATTGTTGAGGACTGCTTGACATTGCTGCCTGATCAAAGAATGCAAAGGAGAACACGCCAACCATTGCTGCCCGGTCAAGGAATGCAAAGGAGAACACCTACACAAGCTCCATAATTTGGCCAAAAAAGAAGAAAAGGAAGAGAAACGTCTATGGTTATGGAAGTAGCCTTAAAAGCTTCTAAAAAGGAAAAGCTATGGATCCTAGACAGTGGCTACTCTTCACACATGATAGGAGACTCTAAGATGTTAAAGGGAGTAGCCAAATATGATGGAGGGTTAGTCAAATTTGGCAATGATGGTGCCTTAAAGATTCAAGGTATTGGTACTGCTAAAATTAGTGCAAAAAAGCTGAAATCGAAGAAAGTGCTTTATGTGGAAGGGCTAAAACACAATCTAATTAGTGTTAGCTAGCTTTGTGATGATGGATATGAAGTTACTTTCAACAAGAGTGGCTACACAGTAAAAAGACTAAAAGATAGTGTCTTCCTTACTAAAAGTCAAAGAATACATGGAAACTTGTACCAAGTTTCTAAAAGCATAAACACATGCTACATGAGCACCAAAGATGAGAACTTATTATGGCATAAAAGATTGGGACATCTTGGACAAAATGGGCTAAACAAGCTATCCAAAAATAAAGCTGTGAGAGATGTACCCAAGTTGAGAAGAGAAAGAGATGTAATTTGCAGCATGTGTCAAAAGAGGAAGATAGTGAATGCCTCACACAAAAATATGGAGATCTAAATGAAGAAGCTATTGGAGCTCATCCATTCGGACATTTATGGGTGATAGGTACTTCATCTCTTTCATTGATAATTTTACAAGAATGACTTTCATTATGTTCTTGAAACATAAATCAGAGGCTCTCCATAATTTCAAGAGCTATAAAAGGTTGGCTGAACACCAGTTGGGGGGAAAATGAAAAGGCTTTGGACAAACAATGGGACAAAATACACATGCAGCGAATTTACGGATTATTTGGAGAAGCATGGAGTGAAGCATGAATATGCTAATCCCTACATACCCCAACAAAATGGAGTGGCCGAAAGGAAGAGCAGAAGCCTCGTGGAGATGGCAAGAATCATATTGGCTGAGCATGGTACATCACATGGCTTTTAGAGAGAGGCTATCACCACTGCAACTCAAGTTCAAAACAGATGCTTGAAAATACCACATATAAAGAAGACACCATATGAATTGTGGTATGGTAAGAAGCCAACTGTAAAACACTTTAAAGTGTTTGGGAGCCCTTGCCTCATTAAAGTCAAAGGTAAGCATCTCGGTAAATTTGATGAGAAGGTTGATTAAGGTATATTCTTGGGTTATGTACCAAATGGAAGAGGCTTCAGATGATACAACAAAAGGTTGCTGAAAATGGTGGACAACTTTGATGTTAAAGTGATTGAAGATGGTGCTGCAATGCAATCACAGCACGTGGAAGCCGAAGATGCCATTATGATAACTAAAGAAAGTCCAATAGTGATGAATTCGAGGCTGTCCAACATAAGGAAGATATTAATTCTTAAGTTACAAGTGATAAAGAAGAAAAATCAAGGTGTTTCCAAACTCATAAAAGAGTTAGAGCTGAAGTTAAGCCTAAAAACATTATTGGCAGGAAAGAGGACTCTATGCAGGCCAAAAGAAGACTAAGGGGTGGTGAACAAACCTCATTGATTTCAGAGGTTGAACCCAAGTTTATGGAAGAAGCATTAAAGCACAAGGAATAAGTGAGTGCTATGAATGAAGAGCTTGACCAAATTGAAAAAAATAACACTTGGTGTTTAGTCCCTAGACCTAAAGGGAAAAACATCATTAGAACTATATGGGTGTTTAGAAATAAGCTCAATGAAAAAGGTGAGTTAGTAAGAAACAAAGCAAGACTTTTCTGCAAAGGCTACTCATAAGTAAAAGGTGTTGACTTTGAAGAGACCTTTGCTCTAGTGGCCAAACTTGAAGCAATCAAAATATTCATGGCCATTGTTGCTCAGAGGAACTACAAAGTCTATCAGATGGATATGAAGTGGAACAACCTAATGGTTTTATGCTTGATCATGATGGCTTAAGTGTATGTAGATTGAATGAGGCTTTATATGACTTAAAGCAAGCTCTAAAAGCATAGTATTCAAAGCTAGATACATGCCTTAAGAACATAAAGTTTAGAAAAGGGAATGTGGATAGCAACCTGTATATCAAAGAAGACAACCAGGGCCAGTTAATTATTGTAGTCTACGTTGATGACATAATCTTTACTATAGAAAAGGAAGCCCTATGCACTGCCTTTGCTAAGCAGATGAAGAAGTTTGAGATGTCTATACTTGGTGAAATAAAATTCTTCTTAGGATTACAGGTATTGCAAAGCGAGGCTGAAATTTTTCTCTCCTAAGAAAAGTATGCTTGTGAGCTGTTGAAAAGGTTTGGGATAGAGAATTCTAAAGAAGTAAGCACTCCCATCATGGTTGAAACAAAGTTAAGCAAAGATAAAGAAGGCAACATGGTTGATCAGAAGGAATATAGGAAGTTGATTGGAAGCTTACTGTGTTTAATAGTATCAAAGCCTGATATTGTTTTTACTGTAACATTTTGTGCTAGATTTCAAAATGACCCCAAAGAGTCCCATTTCATGGCAGTTAAGAGAATTCTTAGGTATGTGAAAGGCATAACTAATTTTGGGCTGCTTTATCATAGGAGTAAACAGCTTAATCTGTATGGATAGACAGATGTAGATTGAGCTAGAAATTATGATGACAGAAGGTTAACATCTAATGGTGCATTTTATTTGGGCAGTATAAGTGTTTCATGGTATAGCAAGAAGCAAAATTCAATAACTCTAAGTATTACAGAGGTTGAATATGTGACTACAACTCAAGCTTGTACTCAACTACTATGGATGAAATAATAGCTTGAAGATAAAGGTGGATGTATAGCTACCATTACTAATTGGCTGTGACAACCAAAGTGCTATCAATTTGTCAAAGAATCCTGTCCAACACTCCAGAACTAAATACATTGAAATCAAGTACCACTTCATTAAAGAAAATGTGGTGAAAAATGAAGTAAAGCTAGAGTATGTGTCTACCTCAGAGCAAGTTGCCGATATATTCACCAAACCTCAGAGCAAGGTTAGCAAATATTTGCTAACCCCTCTCCCCTTCCCTCTACTATTATTCTTTGGATTTGTTGTTAAAGGGGGAGATATTTTGCATAAATCCAAAGAAAGGGTATGCTGATAAAAAGGGGGAGTAGTAAGTGATGCAAGTTTCAAGGAGAGCCAAATGACTTTGTGTAGGGGATGTTGTACATGGTTGGATTTAATATGTTGGCTAGATTTAATGTGGTTAGATTTAATATGTTGGTTGAATTTAATGTGTTGCTAACAAATTTGAAGGGGGAGATTGTTGAACCCATCTTTGATGGCTAGTATTGGATTTATTGTCAACACTATCTCACATTATTATATGTGTTGATTTGATGTTATGAATACCGTTGAGATATAGTGAGGTCATTGGGAGAAACTGGTGATGACAAGTAAACCCTGGCGTTAAGGAGTCAATGTTGACCGTAACCTTAAATTTTAGGGGTTAAGATTGACCATTGACCTTAAATTTTAGGAAGTAAATGTTGACCATTGACCCTAAATTTTAGGAATTAAATCCAATCATTGATTGTAGGGCAACATGTGATAATTAACGATGACCATTGATGATCATGTAGCCTTAATCCTAAGGCTCTGTAAATACCCTTAGGTGTCTTACAAAAAGATAATTAAGGAGTTATAGAAAATTGAGTGAATGGCAAAGAGAGAGGTGAGTGGCAAACCTAGGGAAAAAGGAAGGTGAATGGTAAAGAGGAGGCAGCCAACCAAGGAGAGAGCAGCAACCACCAAGGAAAGAAGGCAAGGTATCCAACCAAGGAGAGGAAGAAAGGAGGCAAGGTAGCCGGCTAAGGAGAGTGCAACAGCTTGCAAGGAGAAGCAGCAAGGCAGCCGACGAAGGAGAGAAAGAAAGAAGGAGCAACTGCCAGCAGGAGGTGGAGCAGCAGCTGGCAGGTGGTGGAGTAGTAGTAGAAGGGTCTTACACCAGTAACCAATGCATGGGGATAGCAGTAGCGGCATGAGAAAATAGCTGTAACATGTGGGAAGAGCCGCAGCCACGTGAGAAAACTGTTATAGCAAGCGGGGAGAGCAACAACGACGCAAGAAAATTGCTGCTACATGAGAAATCTGTTGCAGCACACAGGGAGAGCTGCAGCACGTAGGGACATAGCTGCACCACACGGGAAAAGCAGTAATGGCACAAGAAATCTACTGTAGCTCATGGGGAGAGCAACAACAGGCGTAGAGAGCACGGATAGCAGCCACAGTATGTGCAAACAACAGGCAGAGAAAGAGTAGATAGTAGGCGCAGACAATGAGCGCACAGCACGTATGGATAGTATTAACAATGCATATGAACAACAGCAGACAGACGTGGCAGCGCATACGGAGAGCATCAACAGCGCACGCGGACAGCAGCGGTAGCATGAACAGCATTAGCAAAGCATGCAAAAAGCAACAACGACAGCAGTGCACGGGTAACACTGGCAATGGGTGAGATAACACCAGCAACAAAGGAAGGAAAAGATCCATATTCTGCTTTAGCGTACACATTAAGCGATTGTTCTCCAAGAAAGGTTTTCCCATAAACTCTTGATAGATTTGTTGAAAAACAGGGTGAAATATCCTTGGAATGATTAGGAGATCATTGTAAATAGTTAAGGAGAAGTCTTTTCATAAGTGAAGGAATGATCCTTCCACAACATTAGTGTATCCCTTAATAACAAGAGTAGATTGTGTGATTTAGGAGTGATTTTATCACACCGTAGACGTAAGTTACACATTATGAGTGAACCACGTAAAAATTATCGTGTGCTCTTGGGTGTTTGCACGTTATTTCTTATTTGTACGGTTGCACTCACATAAAGGAGAAAATTAAAAATTGGATCATTGGCTCTAGCAAATAACAGAGGTTAAATCCAAATTGATTTACAAAAAAAGGATATCTCACACTGATTCACTCTCTCTATTAGTGTGAGACCTATACTGGTCCTCATTAAAGTTAACCTTTTTTTGCTTTCCAAAAATTTAGTGCTTACAAATACCAACATTTGTAGTTTTTATGCCTAACAACTAACCCTTTATTGCAAGTAGTTTCATTCCTTTCTCACTCATATGTTTGATTTTGTAATGTGAAATCCTGGAATCATTCCTTAACTTAATAACTCCCACTAAATCCCCCTCTATCACTGCTAATGCTGTCAATGCTGCCCATACACGCTGCGCCTGCTATTCACGCACATTGCTCCTGTTGTTTGTATGCACTGCCGCTACTGTCCGCACACACTACGCCTGCTGTCCACACTTGCTGTGCCTGCTGTCCACACGCACTGTTGCTGTTGTCCGCACATGCGCTGCTATCTATGGGCACTACTGCTATCGTCCACGTGCATTGCTGCTATCATCCGCATGCACTGCCGCTGCTGTCCGCATGCGCTGTTAATGCTGCCCATACGCACTATTGCTGCTGCCTACTATCCACATGTGCTCGCTGTTTACACAAGCTGTGTCCACTGTCCGCACAAGCTGTGCTCGCTATCCATGCAAGCTGTACTTGCTATCCACTCACGCCACTGCTGCTTTCCACGTGCACTACTGCTGCTTTCTCGCGTTGCTACTACTATCCCCATGTGCTGCAGTTGTTTTCTCGCATTGCTGCTGCTCTCCCTATGTGCTGTAGCAGTTTTCTCGCGTCATTACTGCTATCCCCGTGCACTGCAATTGTTTCTCATGTTGCTGCTGCTCTCCCTACACGTTGCAGCTGTTTTCTTGCACCGCTGATATTCTCCCTGTGCACTGCAACTGTTTTCTTGTGCTGCTACTATTCTCCCCGTGCGTTGCAGCTATTTTCTTATGCCGCTGCTGCTCTCCCCATACGCTGCAGCTGTTTTCGCACACTGGTGCTGGTTTGCTGGTTGATTCGTTTTGATTTTTTACTTGATTCATAGGCATGCTTCTACTGTTGGGAAGCCTCCTGAGGTGCTACTGATGCTGGTATATCATTCTACACGTGTAGGAACATGCTGCTAGTGCTAGTATACCCTCCTGGACTTGCAAGGACATCTACTACTACTAGTATACCCTCCTGGACGTGTAGGAACATGCTGTTAGTCTGCTAGAAAGCCTCCTGGATGTGTTGGTGTGGTAGCCAGCTGCTGCTGTCACCTGTGTAAGGGCTTGTTGGTGCGGTGGCAATCTTGGTAAGGGTTAACTGGTGTGGGTGGCCAGTTACCTTGCTGTCTTTCTTCCTCCTTGACCGACTGCACCTTACTGCTTCTCCTTAGTGGCTGTTGCACTCTTTTTGGCTAGTTGTCTTGCCCACTTTCTTTCTCTCCTTGGCTAGCTACCATGCTGCCTCTCCTTGGTGGCTGTTCCTCACTCCTTGGTCGGCTGCCCCTTGCTCTCTTTCTCTCTTTCTTGGCCGGTTGCACCTTGCTTAGTGGTTGACTCCTCTTTTACCGTTCACCTCTCTTTTTCTCTAAGTTTATCACTCACCTCTCTCTTTGGCTGGCTCTCTCAATTTTATGCAGCACACACCCTTCTTGCAAGACGTCTAAGGGTATTTATATAGCCTTGAGATTAGGGCTACACGATCGTCAACAGTCATCGTTAATTCCCACATGTTGCCCTATAATTAATGGCCAAATTTGAGTCCTAAAATTTAGGGTCAATGGTCAACAGTCAACAATCAATCTTGACCTTTAAAATTTAAGGTCACAGTCAATATTGACTCCTCAACGTCAGAGTTGACCTGTCATCACTAGCATTACCCAATGACCTCTCTGCATCTCAATGACATTCATAACATCAAATCAACACATATAATCATGTGATATGGTGTTTACAACAAATCCAACATTAGTCATCAAAAATGGGCTCAATAAGCGACAACAAGATGGAGATAACCTATAGCAGAGAGAACCTACAAAGGAGAGAACTTACAAAAGAGAGAACCTACAGAGGAGAGAACTTGCAGAGGAGAAAACCTATAGAGGAGAGAACTTGCAAAGGAGAGAACCTGCAGAAAAGAGAACTTGCAGAGAAAAGATAGTAGCAATGGCCAAAAAAAAAAAAGAGAACCTACAGAGGAGAGACCAACAAAGCTTGAGGAGAGAAATCAGCATTGAGGAAGGAGAAGATCCGTTTTTTGCAATAGCAACTTGTGCACATTGAGTGATCTTTCTTAAGGAAGTTTTGTCATAAACTTTTTATGCACTTTGTTAAGCCCATATTTAATGGCTAATGTTAGATTTGTTATTAACAGCATCTCACATAGTTGTTCTTGTTAATTTGATGTTATGAATGCTGTTGAGATGCAGAGAGATCATTGGGCAAAATCGTTGATGGCAAGTCAACCCTGAGTCAATAAGTCAATATTGACCATTAATCATAAACTTTAAGGGTAAAGGCTGACCATTGACCTTAAATTTTAGCAAGTTAATGTTGACCGTTGACCCTAAATTGTAGGAATTAAATCTAGTCGTTAATTCTAGGGCAACCCTTGAGAATCAATGCTGAACGTTAATGAGTATACAACCCTAATCTTAAGGCTCTATAAATACCTCCATACATCTTGCAAGATTGATGTGTGGGCTACAGAAAAATTGAGAGAACAACAAGGGCGGCAAAGGTGAACAACAAACCTAAAGCCAATGAGAGGTTAAGCAACAAAGAGAGAGTGACTAACCAAGGCAAAGGAGGTAGCCACCAAAGAGAGGTGCAGTTGGCCAAGAGAGGTACAGTCGGCTAAAAAAGGTACAGCACTAAGGAGAAGTGTAGCCAACCAAGGAAGGTGCAGTAGCCAGTCGTCCTACCAAAGGGAGAAGGAGTTGCTGCAACTAGTAGCCTTACCAAAGGGAAAAGAAAAAGGCAGCAGCTGGCTAAACCAAAGGGAGAAGAAGAATTTGCAACAGCCACCCAGGGAAGAAGTTGCAATAACCACTCAAGGAGAGGTGCTGTAACTAGTAAACCAATCAAAGAGAGGTGTAATAGCTGACAAACCAATCAATGAGAGGTGTAACAATCAATAAACCAATAAAGGAGAAGGTGCAGTAGCCACACCAAACCAGAGGAGATGTGAAGCAGTAATTATAGTAGTAAGCACAACCAGTAGCAATAGTAACAAATGCAGGCACAACTAGTAGCAGGCAGCAAGTGTAGGCATGGCCAGTAACAGAAGGAGAAAACTTGCCCTGGCAGTAAGGCAGGCAACACAAACAATAAAAGGAAAAGACTTGCCCCAGTAGTAGGGCAGGCAACACCAATAACAAGTGGAGAAGACTTGCCCCAGCAAAAGGGCAGGCAGTACTAGCAGCAGGAGGAGAAAACTTGCCCCAACAATAAGGCAGGTATAACCAGCAACAGGTAAACAACCTGCCAAGGTAACACGTAAGGTAGCACTGGCAGTAGAGGAAGAAACCTACCAACAGTAGAGGAGAGAACTTATCGAGGCAGCAGGTGAAGCAACACCAGCAGTAAGTGGAGATAACCTACAGCCAAGAGAACCTGCAGAAGATAGACCCTGTAAAGAAGAGATTAGTAAAGTTTGAGCAAAGATTGGCAGTGAGGAAAGAGAAGATCCGCTTTTTGCATTAGCAGCCTATGCACATTGAGTAATCCTTCTCAGGAAAGTGTTAATTACTAACCTTTTTATAAACTTCATGAAAATGGGTGGGAAACCCTTAGAGTGATCGGGAGATCATCTCATTTAGTGATCTAAAGATCAAACCTTTGAGTGATCGGGAAATCATTGTAAGTGGTTAAGGAGTGATCCTTCCACAATATAACTGTATCCCTTAATAATAAGAGTGGATTGTATGATTTAGGAGTGATCTTACCACATCGTGGACGTAGCTCACACATTATATGTGAACCACGTAAAAATTGTTGTGTGTTCTCTGGTGTTTACGCTCGATTGATATCCATATAGCCACACTCACATAAAGATGCAAGATAAATAATTGGATTAACTCTAATAAATCACAAAGGGTAATCCAGATAGATTTGCAAAAAGCGAATATCTCATACTAATTCACCCCCTCCCCTTCTCAGTGTAAGACCTAAGAAAGTCCTCATCAAATGGTATTAGAGTTGGTTTCCTCTGTTGATCCATTTTGTCTACTTTAATTTGAAATTGTTGTTGCTGCTGTGATTTTTTGCTGGTTGATATCATGGATAGCATGAACAGTGTTAACAGCAAGGGCATTCCCATTTTTAATGGACAGAATTATCAGTGATGGAAGAATAAAATGCTCCCATATCTGATGCCACTTGGTTTGGATATGTTTGAATCTGCTATTAGTGTCTTCATCCCTGTTGTTGAAGGTTTTGCTATGACGCCTACTGATAAGAAGAATTTGGTGTGTGATGAAAAAGTAAGAAATGCCTTGTATACCTCCTGAAGTTCCCAACTTCACCTTAGGATCTACTAGTGTGTGATACTGAGAGGGGGGTGAATCAGTATCACACCCCTTAAAAACACACTCTGATAATTTAAGCCAAAGTATTCTACTTATTCGATACTCTAGCTCTTGTCAATACGCAAGTATGTGAACAACTTCAAACACTTCTCAAAATCAAACTCTTTCTCATATTCGACTAAGGTAGATCTATTGTTACCTACTAATCACAATAGTCCCCAAAGTCACTTTTCAAACACCTTGCCTACTAGACAGATCGAATGTTCTTGATTAGGTCTTCTTTAGATTATGGGTTCGATAATACTTTTGTTGCGTTCACAACCCAATTCAAAACACAGAATGTAAATCAAAGTAAGGACACAAGAGATTTACGTGGTTCCGTCAATGTGACGTACGTCCACAGTGGTAGGGACTCTTCCTCTACTGAGACAATTCACTATACTTAAGAATACCAATGTGGTACTCCTGATGTTCACAATGTAGTTATAATGGATGTCTTAATCCTTTGTTCCTTTCACTATTGCAAATATAAAGCAAGTACAATACGAAGAGTGTCACTTACTGTGTTTACCCTTTTTCTAGCTTGTCTTGCCTCTGTTGAATCGAATAGGCTGCTTCACTGCCGCTTAGAAGTCCACCACAACACTCTCTAATCTCTTTCGAAGAAATCTGGAAATAAGTTGAGTTCTTTCCAATGCTTCACTGAATTCCTTCTCTAGGTTGTTTTACACAACTCCTGCTTTCACCGTCTCACGGCTTCACCCGTCTCTTAATCTCACGGCCTGCCTCACATTTCTGGTTTGGCGTTTCACGTCTCACGCATGTTTTTGGTTTACTTGCTTTGTTGGTCTCACGCCTCACGCGCGTTTCTAGTCTCACGCCAACGCACATTCTAGTCTCACGCCGTTGCACATTCTGGTCTCATGCCGTCCAACTAGATCTCTCTCACCGTCCAGTCGGATCTCTCTCTCACTGTTCAGCCAGATCGCTCCCATCGTCCAGCCAAATTTCTCTCACTGTCCAGCCGTTCACTCTTTTCCTGTGTCGTCCACTCTCCTTTGGTCGTTCACCTCTTTGCCATCTACCCCGATTTTGCCCGTTCACTTCTTTGCCATCCACCCCTTCTAGCCGTATCGGGTTTTTCTCTTTTCTGCCAGTGTTTTGTTTTTTCGTACTCACTTGGTTGGCCGAATCGAGTTTTCTTTCTCTTTACTGGTGGTTTCTATTTTTCCCGTCCACCCCTTTCTTTTTTCATCCGCCCTTCGTTCTGCCGTCCAACCCCTATTCTGCCATTCAACACCATCTCTGATTTTGGCCGTCACGGATTTTCTCCCTTTTCTACCGGTGGTGTGCTGTTCCTCATGGGTTTCTCTCTCTTGCCATCACACGATTTTCTCCTTACCGTGTCATCTCCTCGCCAATCGCTGATGTGTCGATGGTCTATCGTCACACTTTTGGCCGTCTCGGCAAAAAGTCACACGATGTGTCGATGTTTTCTCCTTTTCTTCCAACGACTTATCTGATTTTGCCGTGTAGGGTTTCTTTTGTTTTCTCTTGCAAAGTTGTGGGTTTACTTTCTTGCCCCTCCATGTAATTTTAAATTACTCTCTTGCCCCTCCATGTGGCTTTACTTTCTTGCCTCTTCGTGTCAAATTACTTGCACATTTAAATCTAGTTGACAACAATTACAACTAATACAAGGTTGTAGGAACAACAACTCCCCCTTTGTAATTGTTAGCAACACTTATAACAAAAGTCATTATGCAGTAGTCCTTCATAATCTTCTTAGACACAAGAAGATTATCTCCTTCATGATCTGATTATCTCCTTTATGGTGAGTAAGCAGCTGTTTGTCTTGTCCTCATCAATCACATATAAATTTCCAGCTGTTCTCTTTCCAGCTGCAACAGTATTGCCTTCTTTACTTTTTACTTGGTAACCTATTTTTGTAAATATCACTTTATGGTCTTCATCGCATAGTTGGCTGATAGATGCTAGATTATATCTGAGTCCTTCAACGTGTAGAACATCTTTCAACTTTCCTTTTCCAATATTTACTGACCCCTGACCACTGATGTTGAGTGAATCATCATTGTCAAACTTGACTCTGCCTTCTCTTGACTTATTCAACTTTGATAATTTACTCTTGTCTCCTATCATGTGTGAAGTGCATCCACTATCAAGGATCCACTGCTTATACTTGTAGTCAGCCTTTAGTGCAATTTCAGCTATATTAGTTGCCTCCCTTTTTCTCAGCTTTGACTATACCAATTGCTTTCACTATGTCATTGAGTGCCTTCTCTTGCTCAGGGAGAAGTGTCATGCATCTCTTAGCATTATGGTCATCTTGCCCACACCTTTCACACTGTTCCAAGTCTGCCAATATAGTAAACTTGTTCTTTGAAACCATTGGTTTGAGCTTCCTCCAACAATCCTTGTCAGTGTATCCTTGCATGTTACAGTATGTGCAAGAACTCACGACAGGTGTTCTCTTCTGAATTTTGTATTGTCTCTCCCTGTATGCAGCATCAGATCTTCTCAAGTTGGAGACGTATACTGGCTTTCTCCACCAGCAGATACTCGCCTTATGACCCCAAACTCCACAATAAAGACAGTGACCTTGAAACTGCCTTTTTTTGGGTCTAATGACAGCTTGTTTTATTTTATTCATTACTTGCTATGTAGGCAAGGTTGCTGGTTTCTTTGCTCGTGTGGCTTTCATTTTAGCCACCTTCTCCTTTTTCTGTTTAGCCATTGCCCTTAGCTGGCTGACTTTCTTTTCTTTCTAAGCCGTAGCAGCTATAGGCTACTGCTCTTTAACCACATACATCATTTTTGGCTCTGGCTTTGGTTTGATAACTGTCTTCTCTTCTTCAATTATCTTCTCCTGAATCACAACCTTCTCTTTCAACTTATGTGGCACATTCTTATTATCTTTAGGCAATGCAGCCGCAGATTGCTGCACTTTCACTTTATTCTTCTTTTCTCTTGCAAAACTTGTTTCTCCTATCATTTCAAGCTTCTGCACGTTCTCTTCACTCCTTTTGAGTTGTTGCTAAAGTCTCAGCAACTCTTTCTCCATTCCTTCAATTTTTAAAGTCCTTGAGCCAAGCTCTGTTGTAAGGTCTTCACATATTCTGATCTGTTCTTCAAATCTTCTCTTCAAGTCAATATGTTCAGCCCTTATTTCATCCTTTTGACTTTCAGCTTCCTCAGACTTTGCTTCAACTTGTTTTATATGAGCCTCCAACCTTTTTATGGTTCTGCCCCTTCTGATTATCTCCTTTAAAGCTGCTTCCAACTCAGCTTCAAGATCTGGTTCTTCTTCATCAACCTCCTCTTCCTCTTCAGAGGTTGAACTACCACCTTGAGCTGATACCATAAAGGCCTGCTTATCTGATGATTCTTCATCTTCCTCCTCATCAGTTTCTTTTATCTGACTCACATAACTCTTGAATGAGCCTTTCTTCTTCTTCTGTGGTTGGCAGTGTTCTTGCTGGACTTCTTTGACTAGAATGATGGTCTTCTCCATTTTGAATTTTGCTCATCATCACCATCCTCATCTTCATCATCAAGTTTCACTTTGCACTAAGAAGCAAAGTGTCCAGTCTACCCACAATGATAACATCTCAAAGACAACTGTCTTTTTCCCTTCTTAAACCCCTTCTTGAACTTCCTTGTGAAGTATGCCAACACTTTACCTTCACTTTCTTCCTCCTCATCATCATCATCCTCACTGAATGATTCTTCCTCTTCTTTTATCTTTAAGTGTTTCATAGCTTTCAAAGCTGCCTCCTTTGATACCTTTGACGTTGAGGAGCTCTCAGTTGACTTTATTCTCATCTCATATGCAATGAGATTGCACTAGAGATCATGCAGAGACATAGAATTGAGATCTCTACTCTCCTCTATGGTTGCCACCTTTTAGGCAAACCTCTCAAGCAGAATTCTCAAAATTTTCTTCATAATAGATGAGTCTTTCTTGTTCTTCCCATGACTTCTAAGGTAATTTACAGCATCAATAACCCTGGTAAAGAACTCTTGGACTGTCTCATGTTTCTGCATTCTAAGAGATTCATATCTCTCCTTGAACACTTGAAGCTTGGCCTCCTTCATTCTGCCATTACCTTCATAGACTTTCTGTAGTCTGTCCCATATCTCCTTAGCAGATTTGCAGTCCATAACTTTAACATACTTAGCATCTGTCAATGCTGAAATGATGACGTTTGAGGCCTTCCCATTTATCTCAAACTACCATAATTCCTCTAGGGTTGGGTCTTTACCTTCTTCTAGAGCCACAAAACCCTCCTGTATAGATTTCACTATGTTCATGCCCATGGTTGCAAATACCACCTGCATTCTCACTCTCCACATATGGTAGTTGGTTTCGTTGAAGATTGGAACCTTCTTACTGTAAGTAGTACTGGTGCTGGTACCAGCATCCATTTCTCAGTATGCTGAACAAGTTAAAACTTCTAAAACCCTTTAAACTAGTATACCAAGCTATTAAGCTTCAAACTGGTGAACCTGTGCTCTGATAACAATTGAAGTTCCCAACTTTACCCTAGGATCTACTAGTCTATGATACTGAGAGGGGGTGTGAATCAGTATCACACCCCTTAAAAACACACTCTGATAATTTAAGCCAAAGTATTCTACTTATTTAATACTTTAGCTCTTGTCAATACGCAGGTATGTGAACAACTTCAAACACTTCTCAAAAGCAAACTCTTTCTTATATTTGACTAAGGTAGATCTATTATTACCTACTAATCAAAATAGTCCCCAAAGTCACCTTTCAGACACCTTGCCTACTAGACAGATTGGATGTTCTTGATTAGGTCTTCTTTAGGTTATGGGTTCGATAATACTTTAGTTGTGTTCACAACTCAATTTAAAACACAGAATGTAAATCAAAGTAAGGACACAAGCGATTTACATGGTTCCGTCAATGTGACGTACGTCCACGGTGGTAGGGACTCTTCCTCTATCGAGACAATCCACTATACTTAAGAATACCAATGTGGTACTCCCGATGTTCACAATGAAGTTACAATGGATGTCTTAATCCTCTATTCCTTTCATTATTGCAAATACAAAGCAAGTACAATACGAAGAGTGTCACTTACTGTGTCTACCCTTGTTCTAGCTTGACTTGCCTCTATTGAATTGAATAGGCTCTTCACTGCCACTTAGAAGTCTACCACAACACTCTCTAATCTCTTTTGAAGAAATCTAGAAATAAGTTGAGTTCTTTCTAATGCTTCACCGAATTCCTTCTCTAGGTTGTTTCACACAACTCCTGCTTTCACTGTCTCACGGCCTTACCCGTCTCCTGATCTCACAGCCTACCTCACGTATAAAGAATATCTATAAAGGAGACAAGGTTATGAAGGAAGTCAAGTTACAAATATAGAGGAGCAAATTTGAAGACATAAAGATGCAAGATGATGAATCTGTGGATGCCTTCTTTATAAGAGTAAATGAAATTGTGTGCTCCATTAGAGGCTATGGAGAGAAGATCAACAATGCCACTGTGAAAGATACTTAGAACCTTACTAGAAGCTTACAATGTTAAAGTCTCCTCCATAAAAGATAGAAGTTTGGATAAGTTGTCCTTAAATGATATGCATAACATATTAGTAGCTTATGAAATGAGAATAACCCCAATGAATAAAGAAAAGGTGTCTAAAGCGAAGAAGGAGTCAACCTTCAAGGTAATGAAAAAATTAAAGATTAAAGACCAAGAAGAAGAATTTGACAGTAGCTCTAAGGAAGAAGATGGTGATACTCAACTGGATAAAGTCATGGCATATATCACCAAAAATATAAGGAAAGGAAAAGGGAAGTACAAGGAAAATTTACCCTTGAAGTGCTTCAGCTGTGGAGATATAGGGCACTTTGCTGTGGATTGCCCAAAAAGAATAAAAATAGACAGTGATGATGTTGATGAGCCAGTCCCAAAGAGGAGAACAAAGAAATCCAATTATTTTAAAGGTGGAAATTCAAGTGCCAAAGGGAAAAAGCAACTCTTCAAATCCAAAAGAAGAAATTTTTTGAGCAAACTAGATAAAGAAGATTTTGAAGAAGAAGTTGACAATGATTTCAATAATGATGCTACAAAGAATGTGCTGGTTGCTAAAATAGATGATGATAAAAAATCTTCGAGTGATGAGGAATCAACTGAAGAGGAAGAGGATTAGTGTTTAGCCCATCTTTGATAGCTAATGTTGGATTTATTGTCAACAACATCTTACATTGTTGTTTATGTTGATTTAATGTATGGAATGTCATTGAGATGCATAGAAGTCTTTAGGCAAAATTGGTGATAGCAGGTCAACCCTAAAGTCAATAAGTCAATGTTGACATTGACCCTTGAATATTGACCATTGACCTTAAATTTTAGAAATCAAATCTAGCTGTTGATTATAGGGCAACCTTTAGGAATCAATGCTAGTCGTTGATAAGTGTGCAACCTAATCTCAAGGCTCTATAAATAACCCCATGCACCTTACAAGACAAGTGTGTGTGCTATAGAATTTTAAGAGAGAATGACAAACTTAAAGGCAACCACAAAGAAAGGTGAATGACAAAAAGAGAGGCAGCCACCCAAGAAAGAGTGACTAGCCAAGGCAAAGAAGGCAACCATCAAGGAGAGAGTAATCGACTAAGGAGGGTGTAGCAACAGCCAGCCAAGAGAGTTAGAGCCAAGGGGAGGTGCAGCTAGCTAAAAGAGGTGTAACACCAAGAAAAATGCAGCAGTCAGCTAAGGAGATTGTAGCAGTAACGGGCCAAAAAAGAGGTGACAGTAACCACCAAAGAAGGAGGCAGTCACACCAATTGAAGGAGGAGATGCAACAGTCGGTAGCCACACTAAACTAGCAAAAAAGACGTGTAGTAGCCACACTAAGGAGAGAAAGATGTGCAACAGTCACACCAAGGAGAGAAAAACATGTAGCAACCATACCAATGAGAAAAAAACGTGCAGCAACCACACCAAATCAGAGGAGAGGCCTTGCAACAACCACACCAATCCAGAGCAGAAGGTGTGTAGCAGCCATACCAAACCAGAGCAAAGGACTTACAAAAACCTCACCAAACCAGAGGAGAAGGTATGCAACAGGCACACCAAAGAAAGAAGAAGGCAACAGTCACCCAAACTAAAGGGAGAAGGAGTTGCAGCAGCCACCCAAAGAATCCTACAATTACAATAAAGAAACAAGCAACCGGCAACAAGCAACACCAGTAGCACATCCTGCATAACACCAGTAATAACCTGCAATACCAGCAGCAGCCCGCAACATTAGCAGTAGCTCGCAACATCAGCAACAGCCCACAACACCAACAATAACCCGCAACACCAACAGCACATCTCGCAACTCCAGCAAGAGTAGGTAGACCAACAATAATTGCAAATTGCAGCAGCAACAAGTGCAAGCATCAATACCAGTAAGCACAACCAGAAATTACAGCTTGCAGGCACAACCAGTAGCAAGCATAACCAGCAACATGTCCCGGTAGCAAGGTAAGAAACACAATCAGCAGTAAGAGGAGAAAACTTGCCCCGACAGTTTACAGTAGCAGAGGAGAAAATGTGTCTCGATAGTAGGTTCGACGGCTTGCAATAGCAAAGGAGAAAATGTGCCTTAGCAGCAAGGTAGGCAGCTGGTAGCAGTGGAAGAGAACCTGCCAAGGCAGCAGGTGAGGCAACTTGCCAAGGCAACAAGTGAGGTAGCACCAGTAGTAGAGGAAAAAACTTACTAAAGCAGTAAAAGAGGCAACACCAGCAGCAAAGGAGAGAACTTACTGAGGCAACAGGGGAGGCAACACCAATAGTAAGGGGAAAGAACCTACAGCAGAGATAACTTGCAACGGAGATAATCTGCAAAGAAGAGATCGGCAAAGGTTGAGCAAAGATTGGTAGTGAAGAAGGAGAAGATCTGCTTTCTACATTAGTAGCCTATATACATTGAGTGATCCTTCTCAAGAAAATGTTAGTTACTAAACTCTTGATAAACTTGTTAAAAAAGGGTGGGATACCCTTAGAGTGATCGGGAGATCAATTCGTTGAGTGATCAAGAGATCATCTCATCTAATGGTCAAGAGATTAAACCTTTGAGTGATCAAGAAATCAACTAAGTGATCGGGAGATCATCGTAAATGGTTAAAGAGTGATCCTTCTACACGGTAATTATATACCTTGATAAGAAAAGTAAATTATGTGATTTAGGAGTAATCTCATCACATTGTGGATATAGTTCACACATTGTGGGTAAACCACATAAAAATTATCATATGTTCTTGGGTGCTTGCGTTTGATTGATATCCGTACAACCGCTCTCACATAAAGAAAAAAATAAAAATTGGATCATCATCTCTAACAAGTCACAAAGGTTAAATCCAAAAAAAATTATAAGTGAGCATCTTACACTGATGCATCCCTTTTCCCTCTCAGTGTGAAACCTAAAAAGGTGCTCATCAAGTGGTATCAGAGCTGATTTCCTCTATTGATCCATTTTGTGTACTTTGATCTAAAGTTATTTATTATTACTCTGAGTCTTTGCATCTACTGTTAATTGATATCATAGATAGTATGAACAGTATTAACAGCAAAGGCATTCCTACTTTTGATGGACATAATTATCAGTTATGAAAGAATATAATATTCTCATATCTGATGTCACTTGATCTAGGTGTATTTGAATCTACTGTTAGTGGCTTCATCCCTCATATTCCACTTTAAAAGAGATTATTGAGGATTGCTTGACATTGCTACCCAGTCAAAGAGTGCAAAGGAGAACACCCACACATGCTCCCACATTCGGCCAAACATTACTACTTGGTCAAAAAGTGCAAAGGAGAACACCCACACATGCTCCCACATTCGGCCAAACATTACTACTTGGTCAAAAAGTGCAAAGGAGAACACCTACACATGCTTCCATATTTAGCCAAAAAAAAAAAAGAAAAGAAAGAAAAATGACTATGGTTGTGGAAATAGCCTTAAAAGCTTCCAAGAAAGAAAAACCATAGATCTTGGACAATAACTACCCTTCACACATGACAAGAGACTCTAAGGTGTTGAAAAAAGTAGTAAAATATGATGGAGGATCAGTTAGATTTGACAATGATGGTACCTTAAAGATTAAAGGTATTGATGCTACTGAAATTGGTGTAGAAAAGTTGAAATCGAAAAAAGTGCTTTATGTTGAAGGGCTAAAACACAATCTTATCAATGTTAGCCAATTTTGTGATGATGGATATAAAATTACTTTTAACAAGAGTGGCTGCACAGTAAAAAGATTAAGTGATAGTGCTATTCTTACTAAGGGAGAAAAAACAAATGAAAATTTATGCAAAGTTTCCAGAAGCAACAACACATGCTACATGAGCACTAAAGATAAGAATTTGTTATGACATAGAAGATTAAGACATCCTGGACAAAAGAGGCTAAACTTAAGTATTCAATCACCTCTTGGAGGCTAAGGTATGCCTCTAACCCCTCTCCTCTCCCCTTCCCTTTTCTATTGTTCTTTGGATTTGTTGTTAAAGGGGAAGATATTTTGTATAAATTCAAAACAAGTATATATTGATTAAAAGAATGAGTAACTTGATGAATAAAAAGGGAGAAACTGTCAAGGGGAAAAAAAAAAGAAGAAGTTAAAGATTGTTCCCAATTAAAGGAGATGCATGTTTTTGGGGGAGTTGTGAATGTCAAAAGTTGTTATGTATGTATTGTTGGATTTAATGTGTTGCCAACAAATCCAAAGGGAAAGATTATTGAGTCCATCTTTGATGGCTAATATTGCATTTGTTGTCAATAACATCTCACATTATTGTTTGTGTTGATTTAATATTTTGAATGTTGTTAAGATGCATAGAAGTTATTAGGAAAAACTGGTGATGGCAGGTCAACCTTGAAGTCAAAAAGTCAATGTTAACCATTGACCCTAAATTTTAAGAAGTCAATGTTAACTGTTGACCTTAAATTTTAATAATCAAATCTAACCATTAATTATAGGGCAACCATTGGAAATCAATGCTAGTTATTGATGAGTGTGCAACCCCAATCTAAAAGCTATAAATAACCCCATGCACCTTGCAAGACAAATGTGTGTGCTGTAGAATTTTAAGAGAGAACGGCAAACCTAAAGGCAGCCACAAAGAGAGGTGAACGATAAAGAGAGAGGTAGCCACCCAAGAAAGAGTGAATGACCAAGGCAAAAAAGGCAACCACCAAGGAGAAAGCAATCAGCCAAGGAGGGTGCAGCAACAACCAGCCAAGAGAGTTGCAACTAAGGAGAGGTTACTGTTCGAACATTCAAAACATTAAATCAATTATTTGTTGTCACTAAGGTGACAATAACATCTCACATAAGGTGACAATAACATCTCAATAAGGTTACTGTCAACCGGCCGACTGCTACTGCAATCTTATTTGTTGTCAATAACATCTCACATTATTGTTCATGTTAACCAAAGAAAAGGTGACAATAACCACCAAAGCAAGAGGTAGTCACACCAACCGAAGGAAGAGGTTTAGATGTTGTTATATCATAAAAGGAATAATCTAAGTAAGGCACATATATAGGTCTTATAGGGAGACATGTTTGCTATAAAAAGGTAAAGTTTATTGGGCCAAGTTAAGAAGAAATGTGTCAAGTTTTATTAGGTTGTTTTAGGACCCATCAATAATTTGTAGGAATTATCCATATCATTTACCCTTGTTTGAAAGTCCTAGGTTCTTTGATAAGCTTTAACTTAGGGGCCAATTCATTCTTTAGGTGTCCTTTCTAGGTATTCTTTAAGGACTAAGAAAGCATCAACTATCTTTGTATCTTAAATAACACACCTCTTATATATTACAACCTATTTAGGGCAACTTTTCATCTTTTTGCACATTGGCTATCTAAGGATCATCCTATTACCTCTTTTCTTTACTTTAACATTTAGAAATGTCTTGTCTACAATAAAGTTTATATTTTCTTTGCTAATTTCTTTATTATTAACCATAGCATAAAGTAACAAGGTAAACACCTTATCCTCTTTAAGAAACATTTTTATAAGATCATCTAGCAACACCATACTTGAATAGACTTTCTCATAAGCCAAATGCTTAAAAGTGGTGGTTCATACGATGTCTTAGGAGGTTGCTATTATAGTAATGGTTGTTAGAAGTGGTGAGTTCAATGAAAGTAATAGTAATATTCCTCTCACCATTCCTTTTAAATTCCTAATTACATTGTTAAAATGGATAAGTCTAATCCCTTAAAAGTAATATAGGACTTTTCAAGGGATATATATACCAAATGGATAGAAAGATTATTTGGATATATGTTTTTGACTTCTCTAAGTAATCTTACCAAGTACTTAAAGGGTATACATTTCTTTACACTAAAATCTTAGTATTAGGGCTAACCTTACCTATCCCTAAGGTTTACTAGAAATTCCTTAAACATTATGAGATTACTTGCAAGTAACTACATCCTAGCAACTAGTTAAATCTTATTAGGATAAAGGAGGATACTCAAATGATTAGTTGTACTATTAACATCCATGTCCTTGTGTATCTTAATGGTTTTAAGAAAATAAAAAATTTTAGTGGGTATATCAATTATCACACTAAGCTAAGTGTAAAGTAAGAATAAGTGAAGATCATTATAAACGAGAGTTCAAATACATATTCATATATTTTAAAGATCTTAACCCTACATCTGCTTGTTTGTTTGGAACTATAAGCCTTGACAGAAGAAATACCCTAGTATAAAAGGCACTATCCTTAACCAATTTAATAAGCTAAGCATCTAAGAGGTTACCATAAAGGTCATTTCTAATTTAGTCCCTACAAAGCCTTTTAATCATGCTACTTACCTTAAGATTCATACTATAGAGAGTTCTTACATGGCCTAATCTAAAGGAAAACACCCTATGGGTGAAGCTAAGGTCTTATGAAAGAAAAAAAGGTATATGATCTAAAAAAGGCAGAAGGATAAGCAACTCCCCTTTTAAGGAGGATGTCTAGCTTAATTTAGGGTTATTAACTTTGTAAAATAATGACAAGTTATTTGACTAGAACACTATTGCAATTGGTGTAATAAGTTTGAAGAGTTAGACTCACGAGTTAAGGAGGCAAAGAAACAGATGTCTTGTCTCTAAGAGAAGGCTAAAGGCTTTAAAGAAATTTAAAGGAAAGTTGAGAGTCTAAAAGAAGAGCTTTAGTTTTCTAAGGAATTTTCTCCTACTCCAACTACTAAAAAATGACAATGGATTCAACAAACAACCTTAACCATCTAATAAGGACCTTCTTAGGTCTTACACTAAGAGAGGGAGGGGGTAAATCAGTGTGAGATGTTTACATTTTACAAATATGTCCAGATTAAACTTCTGTGATTTGTTAAAGTCTATAATCCATTTTTATCTCGCTTATTTATGTGAGAATGGCCATATGGATATCAAGGAAACACAAATACCTAAGAACACCTAAAATGTTTATGTGGTTCACCAACAATATGTGAGCTACGTCCCTAATATAATAGGATCAATCCTAGATCACACAATTCACTCTTATTATCAAAGGATACAACTGATGTTATGGAAGGATTTCTTCTTAACCATTGTAGAAGGATCACTCCTTAACTATTTACAATGATCTCCCAATCACTCTAAGGGTTTCTTACCTTTTTTCAAAAAGTACATAAAAAGGTTATAACAAAATCTTCCCTAAGAAAGATCTTTTTATATGCACAGACTACTATTATAGAAATCTGATCTTCTCCTTCCTCACTATCGATCTTTGCTCAAGCTTTTTACTGTTCTCTCCTTCTTCACTGCAGGTCTCTACTTAAGCTCTACCAATCTCTCTTTCTTCACAGCCGGTTTCACAACTTTCTCTTTGTTGTTTTCCCTGCTCTTTTTTTGCCATGTTTTACAACTTTCTCTTTGCCTCTGCTAGTCTCAACTCTCTATTAGTTCTGAACTTTCATCCATTTATGCTTTCTGCCAATTTTGAACTCTCAACCTCTGCCGATCTTAGCTCTCTACCTTTGTCAAGTTTCTCTCTACCTCTGCCGAGTTTCTCTCTACCTCTACTGGGTTTCTCTCCTACCTCTACAAGGTTTCTCTCCTACCTCTATTAGGTTACTCTCTACCTACTTTCGCGGCTCTCTCTACCTATTTTTGCAACTCTCTCTGCCTATTTTTGCAACTCTTTCTGCCTATTTTTATAGCTCTCTCTATCTGTTTTTGCAACTCTCTCTACCTATTTTTGCAACTCTTTCAGCCAATTCTCTCCTCTGTAGTTTTTGCTTTACTCTATCAGTTCTCTCCTCTATAAGTTCTCTCCTTTTCTTTTTGTCATTACTACTGTCTCTCCTCTGCAAATTCTCAACTCTCTACCGATTCTCTCCTTTTCTTTCTGTCGTTGTTGCTATCTCTCCTCTGCAAGTTCTCTCTTCTATAGGTTCTCTCCTCTATAAGTTCTCTCTTCTGCAGGTTCTCACCTTTGCAAGTTCTCTCCTTTGCAGGTTCTCAACTCTCTATCGGTTTTCTCCTCTATAAGTTGTCTCCTCTGTAAGTTCTCTCTTCTATAGGTTCTCTCCTCTCTAGGTTTTTGCCCTTTTTCTTCCTTTTCTGCCACTACTACTGTCTCTCTTTCTTTGTTCACTTACCGTTGCTCTATTTTTTCTTTCTCCCAATGGATGCTCTTTTTTTTTTATCTGTTTCTCTGGCACAACTCTCTTGGCCATTTTTCTTCAGTTACTCTTTCTTAGTCATTTTTCTCTAGCTGCTATTCTCTTTGCCTCTCATGTTCTCTACACTTTTTCTATCTCTCTTTGTCGTGCCTTAGCTCTCTTTTTGGCAACTACATGGGTATTTATAAGCCTTGACTTTAGGATTGCCTTACAATCAACAATCAACATTGATTCCCAAAGGTTACCCTACAATCAATGATCAGCATTAATTCTTTGAATTTAAGGTTAATGGTCAACATTGACTCCTTAAATTTAAGGTCAATAATCAGCATTGACTTTGACTTAAGGTCATTTGCAATGGCAACATTGCTAGGATTACATCTCTTGACCTGTCTAAGTAACACGCTACCATTCCTACCAATACCGTCTTCCCTAACCCTGGAATGAATCAATTGCCAACACTTTATAAATGCAGTAAACACATCTCAAAGGTACTCATAACATCAAATTAACAAGGACAAATGTATGAGATGCTGTTGACAACAAATCCAACATTAGTCATCAAAGATGGGCTCAACAATCTTCCCCCATAGATTTGTTGGCAACACATTAAATCCAAAAATCAGCAATCAAGTACAAACAGTAGATTTTAACATTCGCAGCTCCCCCTATAACATACATCTCCCTCTTTGCATATAGGCACGATACTAATTGGAAGCAAACTTTCACTCCCTACTTTTTCTACTTCTCCCCATTGACAATTTCTCCCCCTTTATTTGATTTTCTCCTTTGGATTGATCAAGCTACTCCCCTTTTTGATTAGTACATACTTTCTTTGGATTTATGAAAAATATCTCCTCCTTTGACAACAAATCCAAAGAATAATAGAAAAGGAAAAAGGTGGGGTGGTTAAAGGCATACCTCAGCCTCTAAGGGGTAGGTAAATACATAAGTTCAACCTTAACTTTTGGAACATCTCTCTTGACAGAGGTTTGGTAAATATATCTAAATGAATGAGCTCTAATGGCTTTTTTGTTTCAATCTCCACATTGTTGTGGGTAGTATTCACAATCTTCCTTTTTTAACACGTGCTGCAAATTGTATTTCTTTCTCTTCTTAGTTTGGGTACATCTTTCATAACTTCAATTTTGGACAATATGTTCAACTCCTTTTGTCCAAGATGTCCCAATCTTCTATGCCACAACAAATTCTCATCTTTGTTGCTTATGTAGCATATGTTTTTGTTGTTGGAAACTTGGTATAAGTTTCCATTTGTTTTTTCTCCCTTTGTAAGAATAACACCATCACTTAATCTTTTTACCATGTAACCACTCTTGCTAAAAGTAACTTCATGCCCATTATCACAAAGTTGGCTAACATTAATTAGATTATGTTTTAGCCCTTCAACATAAAGCACTTCCACTAATTTTAACTTTTCTTCACCAATTTCAGTAGTATCAATACCTTTAATCTTCAAAGTATCATTATTGCCAAATGTGACTGACCTTCCATTATATTTTTCTACTTCCTTCAATACCTTAGAATCTCTTATCATATGTAAAGAGCAGCCACTGTCAAGAATCCATTGCTTTTCTTTCTTGGAAGCTTTTAAGGCAACTTCCACAACCATTTCCGTTTCCCTTCCTCTTCTTCTTCTTTGGCCAAATGTAAGAGCATATGTAGGTGTTCTCCTTTGTATTCTCTAACCTAGCAGTAATGTCAAACATTTCTCAACAATATATCCAAACTTTTCACATCTTCTACAGATTTTTTCCAATATATCAAATCTATTTCTCAATGGAATTTGGCTTCTTTTCACTTGAGGTTGTCTCTTTTCTTGATAGAGTCTTCCCTTAGACTCTTGCCTCATATTCCTTTTTATTATATACCCATTACTCCAGCACATCTTGTGCCCATACTTACTACAACACCAACAAAATTCTTTAAATATGAATTTTCTTCTTTCAACAAGTTCATATCTCCTATTTTCAGCACCTGTTGTGGTAACCTTTTTTCCATCTTTAACAACCTATCTCCTTTGGATAGGAGTTTTCATCACATCTTTCCTAACCCATTTTATCTTGGGTTGGTTTCTCTTCTCTATAACATTATTGTGTTTGCTTTCAGGTACAAACATAATTTTCTTCTTTTCTTTTACTCTCTCATTTGGCTTTTCAAAATAGCCAAGTGCTTTCTTTCCCATGGAATGAGGTCTTTGTTTACTTGGACACTCATCCAACTTTTTGATAGCATCCTCCTTGATAGCATTTGTTAAAAAGGACCTTCCTCTCACTTCCACGACCTACATAAAGGTTTCTTCATACTTCTTTAACTCAAATTCAGCCTTGTAGAGCTTAGCTTGTAAATTCAGCACTTCTTGCTCCTGTGCAATCACCTTAACACCAAGAGCTTCATGTATTTTTCCTTGTTTTACCTCAAGTACATGTAGCAACTCAATTCTTTTCAAATACTCCTTCTCTTTCACTTCAAACTCCTTTTCTTTCACTTGGAAATCAGATTTATCAATAGCAGAATTTTTATTCAACTTCTTGAGATTCTTTACCTCCTTTTCTAGCATACTGTTTTTGTGTAAGTAAGCTTAAAATTCAGTCTTAAGTTGCTACACCAACTCTTTCTCTTTCTCTTCCTCTTCAACTAATTCCTCATAACTTAAGGATTCTTTTTCATCATTTACTTGTGCAACCAACACATTTTCTGTAGTAGCATCATCAAAATCATCATCAGCTTCTCCAAAATCTTCTTCATCCAACTTGTTCAAGAAATTTCTTCTTTTGAATCTAAAGAGTTCCTTTTCCCCTTTGGCACTTGAATTCCTAATTTTAGAATAGCTGGATCTGTTTCTTCTCCTCCTTAGGGCTAACTCATCATCAACATCACTGTTTGCATCATTTCTCTTTGGGTAGTCCACGGCAAAGTGTCCAATGCCTTCACAACTAAAGCACTTCAAGGGTAATTTTTCCTTGTACTTCCTTTTTCCTTTCCTCATATTTTTGGTGATGTATGTCATGACTTTATCAAATTTAGTATCACCATCTTCTACTTCAAATCTGTTGTTAGATTCTCCTTCTTATTCTTTAATCTTTAATATTGTCTTGAAGGTCAACTCCTTCTCTACCTTAGGCTTCTTTTCCTTCTTCATTGGGACTATTCTCATTTCATAAGCCACCAATATGCTATGTAAATCATCTAGGGGCAACCTATCCAAATCTTTATCTTCTATAAAGGAAACTTTGGTATTAAACGCTTCTGGTAAGGTTCTAAGTATTTTTCTTACCACAGTAGCATCATTGATCTCCTCTCCATAGCCTCTAATAGAGCATACAATTTCATTTATTCTTATAAAGAAGGCATCCACCAATTCATTATTCAGCATCTTAATATCTTCAAATTTGCTTCTCCAAATTTGTAACTTGACTTCCTTCACAACCTTGTCTCCTTCATAAACATTCTTTAATTTATCCCATATTCGTTTAGCTATATTGCACCCATCACTATGGTGAATTTTTTGTTTAATAAAAAGGCATATAAGGCATTTATAGCCTTTCCATTATACTCTAAATTCTTCTTATCAGTAGGTATCATAACAGCACCTTTAGCAATAAGAGTGAAGCCACTAACAGCAAACTTAAACACACCCAAACCAAGTGACAATAGATATGAGAGCATTCTATTCTTCTATAATTGATAATTTTATCCATTAAACGTGGAAATGCCCTTGTTATTAACACTATTTATGCTTTCCATAATATTAACTAGTAGTAAATGTAAACATTCATAGTAGCAGCAAGAACTTTCAAATCAAAGCAAGCAGAATCGATCAATAGAGGAACCAAGCTCTAATACCAATTAATAAGGACCTTTTTGAGTCTTACACTAAAAAAAGGAGGGGATGAATCAGTGTGAGATGTTTACTTTTATAAATCTATCCAGATTAAACCTATGTGACCTATTAAAGTCTATGATCCATTTTTATCTCACTTCTTTATGCGAGAATGGTAGTATGAATATCAAGTAAGCGCAAGTACCTGAAAACACCTAGAATTTTTACATAGTTCACCCACAATGTGTGAACTACGTCCACAGTGTGATAGGATCACTTCTAGATCACACGATCCACTCTTGTTATCAAAGGATATAGCTAAAGTTGTGGAAGGATCACTCCTTAACCACTTACAATGATCTCCCAATCACTTCAAAGGTTTCTTACCATTTTTCAAAAAGTACATAAAAAGATTATAACAAAAACTTCCCTAAGAAAGATCTCTTCATGTGCACAGGCTGCTGCTGTAGAAAATTGATCTTTTCCTTCCTCACTGTGAGTCTCTACTTAAGCTTTCTGTCATTCTCTCTTTCTTCATTTTTAATCTCTCTTTCTTCACAGCCGGTTTCATAGTTTTCTCTTTGTCATGCTTCTTACTCTCTCTCTGTCGTGTTTTACATCTTTCTCTTTGCCTCTACTAGTCTCAACTCTCTACCGATTCTAAACTCTCAACCTCTCACACTTTTAAACTCTCAGCCTATGTTGGTCTTAGCTCTTTGCCTCTTTCAAGTTTCTCTTTGCGTCTACTAGGCTTCTCTCTTGCCTCTACTAGGTTTCTCTCTTGCCTCTTTAGGGTTTCTCTCTACCTATTTCTACAACTCTCTCTACCTATTTCTACAACTCTTTCTGCTTGTTTTTGTAACTTTCTCTACCTATTTCTGTAGCTCTTGCTCTCTCTGTCTGTTTCTACAGCTTTCTCTGCCTCTTTTTGCAGCTCTTTTTGCCTATTTCTACAGCTCTCTCTATTAGTTCTCTCCTCTACAAGTCCTCTCCTTTGCAGGTTCTACTCTACTCTATCGATTCTCTGCTCTGCAGGTTCTCTCTTTTTCTTTCAGCCACTACTGCTATCTCTCCTTCTTTCTGTCACTGTTGTTGTCTCTCTTCTACAGGTTCTCTCCTTTGTAGGTTCTCTCTGTTGTAAGTTCTCTTCTCTGCAGGTTCTCAACTCTTTACCAATTCTCTCCTCTATAAGTTTCTGCCCTTTTTCTTCCTTTTCTAGTGCTACTGTTGTCTCTCCCTTTTTGTTCACCTATCACTGCTTTCTTTTTTCTTTCTCCCACTGAATGCTTTTTTTTTCTTGTTTTTCCAGCACTACTCTCTTGGCCAGTTTTCTTCAGTTACTCTCTCTTAGCTGTTTTTCTCCAACTGTTATTCTCTGTACCTTTTATGTTCTTTGCAATTTTTCTGTCTCTCTCTATCCTTCCCTAGCTCCCTTTTGGCAGCTGTATGGGTATTTATAAGCCTTGAGTTTAGGATTGCCCTACAATCAACAATTAGTATTGATTCCTTAAATTTAAAGTCACTGGTTAATATTAACTCCTTAAATTTAGGGTCAACAATCAACATTAACTACTTGAAGTTAGGATCAACGGTTAGCATTGACTTTGACTTTAGGTTGTTTACAAAAGCAGCATTGTTAGGATTACATCTTTTGACCTGTCTAAGCAACATGCTACCATTCCCACCAATACTGTCTTCCCTAACCCTTGAATAAATTAGCTGCAAACACTTTGTAAATGCAACAAACACATCTCAAAGGCACTCATAACATCAAATTAACAAGGACAAATGTATGAGATATTATTGACAACAAATCATTAGCCATCAAAGATAAGCTTAACACTATCTTCCTTATTATTCTTAAATTGACAATCAACATTTGAAGAAATAAACTTAAGGATATGTAATTAAATGCCAACTTTTTTCATATAATTAAGCTAAGAGAGCCTATCAGAAGTTAGAACTTGTCCATAAATGTATATGGACCCATAAGCATCTCTTTATTGAATGAAAGCAAATATTTTATCATCTATATTAATGATTACACCAAATATAGGTGAATATACTACTTGAAACATAAGTCAAAGGTGTCATTAATGTTTTTCAAGTTTAAGATTAGGATTGAAAACTAAGCAAGTTATAACATCAAATGCATTAAATCTATTAATGGATTAAAGTACATAACTAACAGGTTCAACAAATTCTATATAGATTCAAGAATTCATAATTAGCTCACTATCCTTGTCTATAACTCACTATTCATAGTCATTTATATTTTCCTCTGTTTTAAAAAAAAATTATGCTGAAGATTCCACTTGCATTAATGTTTCATTAAAAGAGACATGTCATATGTCTTACTTTATTGACTTTTAACACTTATATATATGAGCCTTTTAACCCTTCAAATAGCATTTCTCTCTTTTCCTCTTACTCATTGTGATAGTGCTATTAAACCTCGAGTGGATGGATAGTTTTACTCCCATCAAGATCCTTATCTAAATAAGTATGGCACGCCATAAGCACCATGTTTTAGTATGGTATATGTCATTAGTTCTTCAATGCACATAAGGACATTTTAGAGGATCTTTGCTTTTGTGCTCACTATCAACTCCTTAAAGACATTAATTTGGTGGTTCTAACAATTGTAAAAGAGGTCAGTTGCTTGCTTATTAGCTTTGTTAGCATATATTTTGATCATTTGGCTATTAATGTGTAGATTTTTTTTACATTGGGCCTTTTAGGAATATCTAATCCATGTAGTAATTATGCCAAGTCAACTAATGTCTAAAAACTAAATTCTTTTGATAAGACTATTAGTCTTTAACATTTATATGAAGGTTGTTTTACTAAACCATGTTACTTCACTTATACAAGGTTGTTGTTATCCCTTATAAAAGGAACAAAGGCATGTAAGCTATAGAGTATCATAAAAGAGGTGTTTATGATTTGTCTTTGCTAAATGCAAAAATGGGAGCTATAGAAGAAAGGCACCCTTAATGATATGCATTTTTCTTCCTAAGGCGATTACTTTACCCAATAGGTGTTTATTGATCCTAAGTAAGTATTGGTGCCCTCATTAAATGTAGATGAAGAAGGACATATGAAGATATTGCTTTCTTTATACAAATATGCCTTAACCTTTGTCAAATGTAGAAGGGGTTTACATCCTTTTCCTCTCAAACTAAAAGATTTCTTGGAGTTCATTTATGATCGAGATGTTGTGTATCCTTGTGACCTAATTTGTCATTTAGGCTTTAAGGGATAAAGGAGAATAGGAGTATTAGAGCTTGAGTTTTCATGGCTAGAAGATTTACTAAGGATTAGGATTAAGGACTAGACAAAGACAAACTAGGGAATCCATATAAAAATTGATGCCTTTAGCCTGGACCTTAGTATGCACCCCAGCATAAATATAAGCCATAATATTAGTTAAAAGATTGACAAATTTTCTTTTTCTAATAAGGTTGTAATATGGTGATCATCCTTTAGAATCCTTAGATTTTTATTTTCATTCTTACAAGTATATCATCTAATTAAGATTTCCATTTTGCACTTAAGGATATAAAGGTGACTAAGGCCCTTTTTAATAAAATTCGAAGTGTTTTGCTGAAAATGTTGGCTTGAAGAGTCATGGCAAGTGTATAGAGTTATTGAGTGGACATTTTCCCCCTTTATTCATAACCAAAGTGATAGATAAATGACCTAAATGATAAAGAGAGGAATATAAAGGATCAATCTGCATTTATGGTCCTTTTTATTCCATCCTTTGTTAATAATATTGAAGTGCCTATAGGGAAAGGGCAATCATTTGAATAACTACCATTAATGATTTCAAAACCTATAAATGCCTCAAAGTATAAAAGGGTGTATGTTATTCAAAATAGTTAAGTTATCCTAGGTTCCTAAATAGACATATAAACACCTATAGATGTCATTCACACCAAGGATAGCATTTTTCAAGCTACAACTAATTGGAAGAACATACTTCACCACAAGGCTAACCTAACTAATGCAAAGCTTAAAGAAATTAAGTGAGAGTTCCAATCATACTAATATACTATGCAAAGTTGCCCAACTAGCACCAAGTTAGCAAGCTAACTTTAATGAAGATCGTTTTAGGTCTCACAATGAAAGAGGGGTGAATTAGTGTGAAATATGCACTTTTTACAAATCGATCCTAATTTAACCTTTATGGCTTATTAGAGCCAATGATCCAATTTTTATCTTTCTCTTTTATGTGAGCACGACAATACAAATATAAATCAATGCATAAGCACCCAAGCATAAATGATAATTTTTACGTGGTTCACTGAAGTTCCCGACTTCTCCCTAGGATCTATTAGTTTGTGATACTGAGAGAGGGGTGAATCAGCATCACCACAATTCACAATTCGCAGGTAAGTGAACAACTTCAACCTGTTCTTAAAAGCAAACTCTTTCTCAAACTCGACTAAGATAAATCTATTGCTACCTACTAATCACAATAGTCCCCAAAGTCACCTTTCAGACACCTTGCCTAATAGACAATACGGATGTTCTTGTTTAGGCCTTCGTTAGGTTATGAGTTGGCTAATACTTTAACTGCGTTCACAACTCAATTCAAAACACAGAACGTAAAGCAAATTAAGGACACACGAGATTTACGTGGTTCCGTCAACATGACGTACATCCACGGTAGTAGGGACTCTCCCTCTACCAAGACTATCCATTATACTTGTGAATACAGGTTACAATGGATGTCTTTAATTCTCTGCTCCTTTCAATATTGCAATTACTAAGCAAGTACAATACAAAGAGTGTCACTTAATGTTTCTACCCTTCTTCTAGCTTGTCTTGCCTCTGTTGAATTGAAAGGCTGCTCCACTGCTGCTTAGACGTTCACCGCAACACTCTCTAACCTCTCTTGAAGAAGTCTAGAAATACGTTGAGTTCTTTACGTGCTTCGCCGAATTTCTTTTCTATGTTGTTTCACACAATTCCTGCTTTCACCGTCTTACGGTCTCACCCGTCTCCTTGTCTCACGATCTTATTGTCTCACGGCTCGCCTGTCCGTTTCTCTCTCACCGTTCAGCCAGATTTCTCTCTCCTACCACCGGATTTCTCTTTTCCATTCACTCACTTGGCCGGATTTCCTCCCTTTTTTGCTGATGGTCTGCTTTTCTTTGTCCTACCATCCAGCCTTCTTCGGCCGTTCCCGGTTTTCTCTCTTGTCAACCGGTCTCTCTGTTTTTTCGACCGTTTGTTTCTCTCTCTTCCAACGTCTAGCCGCCAAATCTCTCTCACCTGTTCCTGATCTGGTCTCGTCTCACTCGTTCCAGTTTGGATCTGGTCTCCCTCACGGTTTTGCTGCACAGTTTCGCTATTCGTTTCAGCTGCACTCCCTTTCGACCCCCCTGTTCTGGCGTTTTTCTCTTTCGGGCGTTTCTCTCTCTTCGTCCGCTAGTTTGCTCGATTTTCCAACCATCGATGGCTGTGTTTTCTCTCTCCTTTCCCCCAACGACGACTCCGATTTGGCCGTCCTTTGTTCGCTGTTCTTCGTTCAGCCCCTACTTTTGGTGTCTCCTCCTTTCTCTCTCTCAACACTACTGTTCCCGATGGTACTGTTCACGACAGCTACTGTTCACAAGGTTACTGTTCAAGACGGCTACTGTTCGGCTACGATCTCTTTTGCAGGTGGTGTTGGTTTGGTGTTCTCTTTGGTTGGTCGATTGTCTAGGTTTTGTTGAATGCTCATTGCCGACACCCCATTCTTTATCTTCCAAGACTATTATATACTCTACTTCATGAAACCCTAATAGGGCTTACATGGCGGTTTTATGTTCTTGCCCTTCCGTGTGGTTTTACCTTTTTGCCCTTCCATATGGCTTTACTTTCTTGCACATGTAAACCTAGTTGACAACAATTACAACCCATACAAAGCTGTGGGAACAACAATCTCCCCCTTTGTAATTATTGGCAACACTCATAACAAAAGCCATCATGCAGCAATTTCAACTCCCTCTAAATATGCACTCCCCCTTTCTTAATAGCTCCCCCTGCACTGTTGCTTCTCTCCCCCTTTGCCAACCAATTACAAATCTGAAAAACTCGCAAACTAAAGATGGAGGATTCACCTGAACTTCAGGCTTGAGGAGGCATTTACACAGATAGACTCAATCTGTGCTTTTCAAATAACTCTGTGGACAAAGATTTAGTTAGATCTTGTGTAGCCTCTTCAACAGATTTATGTTCAACTTGTGAGAGTAAAGTAGTAGCTCCCACAATTCTTCTTCTTGTTGTAACTCCTGCTGATGGGTCACCTGTGATCTGATTTTCTTGATGAGCACTAATCCACGTTTTCTTTGGCTTTCTTTCTTGCACAGTCTTAGTTGCAAAATGATCTCTTTCTTCATCAATCACATACAAATTTTCAGCTGTTCTCTTCCCAACCGCAACAATATTGCCTTCTTTACTCTTTACCTGGCAACCTATTTTTGTGAATATTACATTATGGTCTTCATTGCATAGTTTGCTGACATATGCTAGATTATATCTGAGTCCTTCAACATGCAGAACATCTTTCAACTTTCCTCTTCCAATGTTTACTGACCCCTGACTACTGATGTTGAGTGAATCATCATTACCAAACTTGACTCTACCTTTTCTTGACTTATTTAGCTTTGACAATTTACTCTTGTCTCCTGTCATGTGTGAAGTGCATCCACTGTCAAGGATCCACTGCTTATCCTTGTAGTCAGCTTTAAGTGCAATTTCAACTGTATTAGTCACCTCCCTTTTAGCTTTATATTCCTTCTTTTGAACTGGCTTGAAGATAACTTTCTCCTTTTTCTCAGCTTTGACTGCACCGCTTGTTTTCACTGTGCCATTAAGCGCCTTCTCTTGCTCAGGGAGAAGTGTCATGCATCTCTTGGCATTATGGCCATCCTGCCCACACCTTTCACACTGCTCCAAGTCTGCCAATATAGCAAACTTGTTCTTTGAAATCACTGATTTGGGCCTCCACCAACAATCCTTGTCAGTGTGTCCTTACCTTTTACAGTATGTGCAAGAACTCATGATAGGTGTTCTCTTCTGGATTTTGTATTGTCTCCCCCTGTATGCAGCATCATATCTTCTCAAATTAGAGACATATACTGGCCTTCTCCACCAGCAGTTACTCGCCTTATGACCCCAAACTCCACAATAAAGGCAATGACCTTGAAACTGCCTCTTCTTGGCTCTAATCACAGCTTGTCTTCTTCTGTTCATCACTTGCTGTGTAGGCAAAGTAGCTGGCTTCTTTGCTTGTGTGACTTTCATTTCAGTCACCTTCTTCTCCTTCTTCTATTTAGCCATAGTCCTCTGTTGACTGACTTTCTTTTCTTTCTAAGACGTAGCAGCTATGAGCTGCTGCTCTTTAACCACATAAATCATTTTTAGCCCTGGCTTTGGTTTGATAACTGTCTTCTCTTCTTCAGTTATCTTTACCTGAGTCACAGCCTTCTCTTTTAACTTATGTGGCAAAGTCTTCTTTTCTCTTGCAGAACTTGTTTCCCCTACCACTTCAAACACCTGCAAGTTTTTCTCACTCTTATTGAGTTGTTGCTGAAGTCCCAACAACTCTATCTTCATTTTTTCAATTGTTGAAGTCCTTGAGCCAAGTTCTATTGTAAAGTCTTCACATATTTTGATCTGTTCTTCAAATCTTCTCTTCAAGTCAATATGTTCAACCCTTATTTCATCATTTTGACTTTCAGCTTCCTCAGACTTTGCTTCAACTTGTTTTATATAGGCCTCCAACCTTCTTATCGTTCTACCCCTTCTGATTATCTCCTTTAAAGCTACTTTCAGCTCAGCTTCAAGATCTAGCTCTTATTCATCAACCTTCTCTTCCTCTTTAGAGGTTGAACTACCACCTTTAGCTAATGCCATAAAGGCATGCTTATTTAATGATTCTTCATCTTCCTCCTCATTAGCTTCTTTTATCTGACTCACATAACTCTTAAATGAGCCTCTTTTCTTCTTCTGTGGGTTGGCAGTCTTCTTGCTGGACTTCTTTGATTTGAATTATGGTCTTCTCCATTTTGAATTCAGCTCATCATCACCATCCTCATCTTCATCATCACCATCATCATCTTCATCATCAAGTTTCACTTTGCACTGAGAAGTAAAGTGTCCAGTCTGCCCACAATGATAACATCTCAAGGCCAGTTGTCTATTTCCCTTCTTAAACCCCCTTTTGAATTTCCTTGTGAAATAAGCCAATACTTTACCTTTACTTTCTTCCTCATCCTCCTCACTGGATGATTCTTTCTCTTCTTTTATCTTCAAGTGCTTCATAGCTTTGAAAGCTGCCTCCTTTGATACCTTTGTTGTTGCAAAGCTTTCAGCTAACTTTATCCTCATCTCATATGCAATGAGATTGCACTGGAGATCATACAGAGACATAGAATTGAGATCTCTACTCTCCTTTATGGTTGCTACCTTTGAGGCAAACCTCTCAGGCAGAATTCTCATAATTTTCTTCACAATTGAAGAGTCCTTCTTATTCTTCCCATGACTTCTAAGGTCGTTTATAACATCAATAACCCTAGTGAAGAACTCTTGGACTGTCTCATTTTTCTGCATTCTGAGAGATTCATATCTCTCTTTGAACACTTGAAGCTTAGCCTCCTTCATTCTACCATCACCTTCATAGATTTTCTGCAATCTGTCTCATATCTCCTTAGCAGATTTGCAGTCCATAACTTTAGCATACTCAGCATCTTTCAATGCTGAAATGATGATGTTTGAGGTCTTCCCATTTATCTCAAACTGCCTTAACTCCTCTGGGGTTGGGTCTTTACTTTCTTCCGGAGCCACAAAACCCTCCTGTACGTATTTCACCATGTTCATGCCCATGATTGCAAATACCATTTGCATTCTTGCTCTCCACATATGGTAGTTGGTTCCGTTGAAGATTGGAACCTTCTTGCTGTAAGTGGTGCTAGTGCTGGTACCGACTTCCATTTCTCAGTATGCTGAACAAGTCAAACTTCTAGATCCCTTCAAACTAGTACACCAAGCTATTAAGCTTCAAACTAGTGAACCTGTGCTCTGATACCAATTGAAGTTCCCGACTTCTCCCTAGGATCTACTAGTTTATGATACTGAGAGGGGGGGTGAATCAGTATCACCACAATTCGCAATTCGAAGGTAAGTGAACAACTTCAACCTCTTCTTAAAAGCAAACTCTTTCTCAGACTCGAGTAAGATAGATCTATTGCTACCTACTAATCACAATAGTCCCCAAAGTCACCTTTCAGACACCTTGCCTAATAGACAATACGGATGTTCTTGTTTAGGTCTTCGTTAGGTTATGGGTTGGCTGATACTTTAGCTGCGTTCACAACTCAATTCAAAACACAGAATGTAAAGCAAATTAAGGACACACGAGATTTACGTGGTTCTGTCACGGTGGTAGGGACTCTCCCTCTACCAAGACTATCCACTATACTTGTGAATACAGGTTACAATGGATGTCTTTAATTCTCTGCTCCTTTCAATATTGCAATTACTAAGCAAGTACAATACAAAGAGTGTCACTTACTGTGTCTACCCTTCTTCTAGCTTGTCTTGCCTCTGTTAAATTGAAAGGCTACTCCACTGCTACTTAGAAGTTCACCGCAACGCTCTCTAACCTCTCTTGAAGAAGTCTGGAAATACGTTGAGTTCTTTACGTGCTTCGCCGAATTTCTTTTCTACGTTGTTTCACACAATTCCTGCTTTCACCGTCTTACGGTCTCACCCGTCTCCTTGTCTCACGATCTTATTGTCTCACGGCTCGTCTGTCCGTTTCTCTCTCACCGTCCAGCCGAATTTCTCTCTCCTACCGCCGAATTTCTCTCTCTTCACCGGATTTCTCTTTTCCATTCACTCACTTGGCCGGATTTCCTCCTTTTCTGCCAGTGGTCTGCTTTTCTTCTTCTTGTCGTCCAGCCTTCTTTGGCCATTCCCAATTTTCTCTCCCGTCGGCCGGTTTCTCTGTTTTTCTGACCGTTTGTTTCTCTCTCTTCCAACGTCTAGCCGTCGGATCTCTCTAACCCGTTCTCGATATGGTCTCATCTCACCCGTTCCAGTTTGGATCTAGTCTCCCTCACGGTTTTGCTGCACAGCTTCGCTATTCGTTTCAGCTGCACTCCCTTTCGACCCCCCTGTTCTGGCGTTTTCCTCTTTCGGGTGTTTCTCTCTCTTCGTCCGCCGGTTTGCTCGATTTTTCGACCGTCGATGGCTGTGTTTTCTCTCTCCTTTCCCCCGACGACGGCTCCAATTTAGCCGTCCTCTATTCGTTGTTCTTCGTTCAGCCCCTACTTTCGGCGTCTCCTTCTTTCTCTCTCTCGATGCTACTGTTCACGATGCTACTATTCACGATAGCTACTGTGCGGCTACGATCTCTTTTGCAAGTGGTGTTGGTTTGGTGTTCTCTTTGGTTGATTGGTTGTCTAGGTTTTGCTGAATGCTCATTGCCGACACCACGTTCCTTGTCTTCCAAGACTATATATACTCTAATCCATGAAACCCTAATAGGGCTTACGTGGCGGTTTTACATTTTTGCCCTTTCGTGTGGTTTTACCTTTTTGCCCTTCCATGTGGCTTTACTTTCTTGCACATTTAAACCTAATTGACAACAATTACAACCCATACAAGACTGTGGGAACAATATTCACCCATGATAGGATCTCTCTTAAATCACACAATCCACTCTTGTTATCAAGGGATATAGTTTGATTATAGAAAGATCACTCCTTAACCACTTATAATGATCTCCTGATCATTCCAAAGGTATCCCACCCTATTATTCAACAAATTATCAAGATTTTATGGAAAAACCTTTCCTAGAGAATGATCACTCAATATGTACAGACTGTTAGAGCAGAATATGAATCTTCTCCCACCTTCGCTACCGATGTTGTCTTACTCGCTGTCGATGCTGCCTCACTTACTACCTTGGTAGTATCTTTCCTCTATTGTCGAGCACGTTTTCTCCTCAACTGCTATAAGCTACCGGACCTACTACTGGGCACACTTTCTCCTCAACTACTATAAGCTACTGGACTTGCTATCAAGTACGTTTCCTCCTCTACTGCTACAAGCTACTAGACCTTCTACTGGGCACGCTTTCTCCTTTTGCTACTACAAGTTGCCAAACCTACTACTATTGCTACCTATACACGTTGCTATTGTTGCCTGCACATTCTGCTATCGCTACCAGCACACGTTGCTATTACTGTCTGCACATGTTGTTATCGCTGTCCATACGCGTTGTGTTTGTTGTCCATACGCACTTTAATGTTATCCGTGAACACTACCGCTACTATCTGCTGGTGCTGCTAATGCTGTCCACACGCAGTGCTACTGCTGTCCGCGCACATTGCTAATGCTATTCGCACACACTGCTGATACTATCCGCGGGCACTATTAATGTTATCCATACGTGCTACTGTGTCTGTACGCATGCGCTGCTACTACTATACGCACACATTGCTAATGCAGTCCGTACGGGCTACCACATCTATTCGCTATTATCTATGTGTGCTATTAATGCTATCTACACATGCTATTGCTACTACCTACTATCCACACACATTGTGCCTGTTGTCCATGCTCTTGTTGTCTGCACACGCTACACCTGCTGTCCACATGCATTACGACCGTTATCCGCACACACTGTTCCTGCTATCCGCGCATACTGTGTCTACTGTCAAGCTATGCCTGTTGTTTGCACACGTTGTGCTTGCTATCCACACGCTCTACGCCAGCTGTCCACACTCACTGTGCACTCACTATCCATACTCTCTACCTGCTATTCGCACAAGCTGTGCCCACTATCCACACTAGCTACACCTGCTGTCCACACAAACTGTGCCTACTATCTGCACGAGCCACTACTGCTGTCCGCACGCACTACGACTACTATCCACACATGCTATTCTTACTATCCGCGTGTGCTATTGCTACTCATGTTATCAGCTCACACTGCTGCTGCTATTATTGCGAGTTGTTATTACTTTCTTGTGCCGCTATTGCTCTCCCAACGCGCTATAACAGTTTTTCTCGCACTATTGCTGCTCTCCCTGCGCGTTGCAACTATTTTCTCGTGCCGCTACTACTCTCCTCGCGTGCTACAACAGTTGTCTCATGCCGTTGCTACTCTCCCTGCACACTACAGCAGTTTTCTCTCGCAACTACTACTCTCCTTGGGTACTGCAATAGTTTTCTTGCGCCACTGCTACTCTCCCTATGCGCTATAGCAAATTTCTTACACCACTGCTGCTCTCCCCGTGTATGGCAGCAAATTTCTCACGTCACTGCTACTCTCCCCAAGTGATGCAGCAGTTTTCTCATGCCGCTGCTAGTTTGCTAATTGATTCTCGAACCTACTGCTACACTTTTTGCAAGTGACTACTGATTCTCGGACCTGCTGCTGCACGTTTTGATTTTTTGCTTGATTCCCAAGTGTGCTTTTGCTACTAGGAAGCCTCCTGAGGTGCTGCTAGTGCTAGTATACCCTCCTAGACGTGCAGGGACATGCTATTGCTACTAGTATACCCTCCTAGACATGCAGGAACATGCTGCTGGTGTATACCTTCCTAGACCTGTAGGGACGTCTGCTGCTACTAGTATCTGTTGCTACTGGTATACCCTCCTAAACTTGCTGCTACTGCTGGGAAGTCTCCTGGACATGCTGCTACTACTAAGAAGTCTCCTGGATGTGTTGTTGTTGTTAGGAAGTCTCTTGGACGTACTGCTACTACTAGGAAGCCTCCAGGACGTGCTACTACTCTCTTCTTGGCTGGTTGTCTTGCTTTCTTTCCTTAGTGGCTACTACACTCTCCTTGGCCAGTTGCACCTCGCTCAGTGGCTACCTCCTCTTTGCAGTTCACCTCTCTTTTTCCCTAGGTTTGCCGCTCACTTCTCTCTTTGGCCAGCTCTCTCAATTTTTTGCAGCATGCCCCTTTCTTACAAGACACATAGGGGTATTTATAAAGCCTTGAGATTAGGGCTACACGATCATCAGTGGTCATTATTAATTCCTACATGTTGCCCCACAATCAACGGCTGGATTTGATTCCTAAAATTTAGAGTCAATGTTCAACAATGACTTTCTAAAATTTAAGGTTAACGATCAACAATCAACAATCAACAATCAATCTTGACCCCTAAAATTTAGGATCACGGTCAATATTGACTCCTCAGCGCTAGGGTTGACCTGTCATCACCAATTTCTCCCAATGATCTCACTACATCTTAATGGCATTCATAATATCAAATTAACACATATAACCGTGTGAGATAGTGTTGATAACAAATCCAACATTAACCATCAAAGATGGGTTCAAAAAACTTTCACAATGAAATGTATAGATACTTTTATTTAGGATTTGAAGAAAAAACTAGTAGTCTCCAATACTTCTTTTCAGGCTACTAATACTAAAATGTAAGACTTGAAGGATTAGTTGAAGAAAGAAGGTACTCATTATCTCTTGTTTAAGTATGATTTGCTTAAGCAAGCTAGAGAGCACAAGATTGTTTGGCATAAAATATTCTTTGGAAATACTAATCCCTCTTATAAATTGCCTTAAGGGAAAAAGAAGTAAATAACAAGGATCATTACCCATTTGAGTTTTAATATCATTATACACTAAGATCTCTAATTAAGTTCTAACATCATTATGCACTAAGATCTCTAATTGATTTTTAACTTAATTTTTTACGATAATTAGGTGCGTTGCAAAAACTAAACCCTTATACCCCTTAATTAATAAAGTCTTGTCCTCGCCTTTTTTGCTAAGCCTCTTTTTTTATTTTCTAATCTTAATAAGGTAGTTTTATCCTATACAAGGATGGAGCCTTTATTTATTATGAATTAATAGATGTTAGTTCCTCACTAATCCTTTCCTTTATGTAATAGGATGAATTCTTCCTTTGTTATTACATTTTTATTTGAAACTAACTAATACTTCCTACTACTAACATCAGGTGTGGGATAGTAGGTAATGAGATCCCTTGGTGATGGAAAGGTATATCTCTTAGTATCAAAATTATTCTAGTGCTTGATAGCTTACCATACTTAAGCATGCGAGGTGATCATGTGTCAAAAGATATGTTTTCCATATTACCCTTCTCTTCAAGTGATTATGATACCAAGGAAGAAGGAGCTTCTATAAAAAAGTATTTTTAGGAGTTTATGGAGGCATAAGTGCCCGTCATTCTAAATGCCCACGTAATAAGTAAGGCTTTCACTTGAGCTCTTAGTATGAATATTTTTAATTGGTGTAAAGTACTTCTTGGAAAATTTTTAGGCAAGATTTCCTAATAATGTTAATGAATTTATGCAAGGGCATACGCGTCTCTCTACTTCCACAAATTAGATCCATTTGCCTTTATGGTAGAGTTAGATTCACCTATCACTAAAGGTGCCTTAAAGAATTTAATTAGATATACTTTACTATCATTGACAAGAGCAAAAGGAATGACTATGATGTCAAGAGAAATTTCTTTAGTGTTTTTGTATGTAACCAAGTAAATAAGATGATGGTACTCTTATGCCTTTTATAAACTTAATAAAGTGGAATCTCTACATATTTGCTTAATCCTACATCTTTTATTTGGTCTAACAAAATAATTCTCTTGGCATGAAATTCATATTTTTGTTTTTAGGAACCCAAAAGCTTCTCTTTCATCATATGTTTTATGCTTTATGATTTTGTCCTTCATTTTCATTTCTCATTTATGTTTTCGAAATTAAAGTTTTGTGGATTTTCAAGTTAGGCATTTGAATTATATAAGGGTTTCAACATCTAAATGTTGGTGTTGTGATGCCTCCCAGATGTCTCATGCCTCCCTTTTTATGTTTGATTATCTTTTATACCTAGGGTCATTGCTTTGTCTTCTTGCATCCAACTTTTTTGGTTTTTCATATCTAAATTCATTATTAGATCTTTCATGCTCTATTTTTGGGGGTTTTAATACCTAAAATTATTGTCAAGTTCTTAATACTCAATTTTCTAAGTGTTTTTTTACATCTAAGATCATTGTCAAATCTTTCATACTAACTTTTATGCCCAATATTATTGTCAAATCTTTCACACCCAACCTTTTAAGTTTTTCATAATTAGGGTCATTATTGAGTTTTTCATGATTAATTTTATGAATTTTTCATACTCAAAATCACTTACTATTGAGTTTTTTATACCCAATTTTGTAGATCTTTCACGACAAAATACTTTGAAAAAAAATATTTCATTGGTTACAATATTGAAAGAAACATAGGAAGGGTTAGTTCTATATTTATAAACAAAGAATATTAAAAAGCATTACTTATAATAAATTTTGCAACTAACTAATTTTCAAACTTTATGAATTATAATCTCATCCATTTGATCTAATTTGTAAATTGAACGACCTTAGTCAACTTATAACATGAACTCTTAAAACACATTAATAATCTCGGTTTTCACAAATTTATATATATGATTTATATTATTATTTGTATGAATATATTTATTTTTAAAATCTAAAATTTTAAAATTTAATGATAATAAATTTATTAAAAAATCTAAAACATAAATGCCAACCCATCCACAACCAAAGTATGGGTGTCCAGCCCAGCCTTCACTGCAAATAAATGGAATGAAAAGCCCAGTGGTCACGTAAGCGAGGTCTGTGATCCCATGACCATGCTAAGAACAGCAGTTGAATCTACTTTACTGTACATCTACTGTAGTTTAGCGAAATAATCCAATGCCAAAGACACATTTCCACTCTCACCATAGGTTGGAAGTTGAAATAACTGCCGTGAGGAAGACTAAGTTTTTCAAAGTCAAGGACCAATAAAGCTACTCAGCTGATCTCGTGAGAAGAATCAATAACGAGTCCGGTTTTGATAGTTGAATAACAATGGACTAGTTGAGGACTAGCATCTGCTGACAAAAGACTTACGATGGTAACTAGATTCATTTGTTCAACTTACTCTGTCATTTGCTTCAACACAAGCATTTCCTCATCAACGAAACCATTTTGGCCATAGGCATCAATCATGGAATTTCAAGTTAAAGTTAATATTAGTGATCAGGTCACGTCAGGCAAATCCATACCACTAATTTGCAAACAAATGGTTGAAATTCCTTAAAGAGGCACTCCTTATTTCGTTGAACAATTTTTTTTTTTTTTGTTTCAAATGATAACATCCTCATTCATCTATATTATATCAATGATATGGCGGACTGGTCACATCACCTTTAACTTAAAAACAATTTAAATCCAGGTGCAGCGCTAAAACACACATCCAAGACAAACAGGCAAACCGCAAACACTACGACGCACCGCTAGGCAATGTTCACGGAAACTGATTATTAATAAGTAAGCAACATCCACGACAACCCAAGAGAGGATGTCCAATCGAGTAGGGGGTAAAGAAAATATATTCTAGGAACTGGGATATATACTAAAGAAGTAACATCAAGAGTAATCCAGCTCCATAATTCGTGATTACTTTCAAATAAAAGCCCCCATCCTAGTTCAATTTTGCATAAGAGAAGTTTATCAATCTATCAATAACAAAAGGTAAAGATTTCTACTCCTTTCCAAGAAAACCTAGAATTCCATATCCAATCACCATTCCCAATTGTACTCTAATTCACAGAGCAGCTCTCACATTTTTGCTGGCTTTGGGAAGATATCAGGAGTGAATTTCTGTGCCGCACTAAGACTGCCCTTGATCTTCAATGCCCCCCTGCATCCATCCAATATCATAAATCATAAACAACTGTAACTAGAATTTTAGCAACAAAATAAAATGAAAAAGCAGTTTCATTAACAGTCCAAAATATATGCACCTCATGAAAGCTATTTGGGGATTCAGCTGCCCATTAGCCAGCTTAACAAAGTCTTCATCCTTCAAGGAAAATGAGGCATCAGGCTTTCCCCCTTCGTATGCACCTGAATTTCCAAATTTAAATGAACAAATAACAAAAAATCCTAGCACTGAGCGAAATAGTCAACACATCTTGGCAAAATATCATCGATACTCCAGCAAGCTTTCACTACTCTTGAGTAAAAGTTTGTGTTATTAACCAGAGGTAAGGAAAGAGTTGTGATGTGACTTCAATTTTCTAAATAAAAATCTCAATCTGCAAGCAGGAATACAGCTACTATTCCCCATCACACCATCTCATTTGTTACGCTTCTGCAGTTGCTCCGGCCTATTTTGCAAAACAGCGAGTGAGAAAATTTTTGGGACAAATTTACCATTCTCCTTTCTGCACTTAAGCCCCGAGTGAACACATATATATAGAGACATCTCGAAAATGCCATAAGCATATAATCTTTAGCTTTCATAATACACCAATCATTTCAATGCACAATTTGGACCAAAGATGTAGGTGATGGTCACCCAAATGCCAACCAGACAGAATAACCAAATAAAAAAGGAAAAAAGAAAAGGAAAGACATAGGCCCATACCAAAAATCATAAAGAGAAAATTAAACAATCTACAATACAGTATCAATTAAAAAAAAAAAAAACCCATAAAGCACGAACCTTTAATAACCTCTCCTTTCTTGAGATCAACCGTATAAATCACTTCGTTGATCCCAATTTTCTGCTCCATCAAACAAAAAAATAAAAGTCAATCGTCTCAATAATGGTCCACGAAGAATGTCGGAATTCCAAAAATGAAGCAAGAGAGTCGTATTGGAAGACTGGGTTAGCAGTGCCTTAGGTGCAATATTGAACTGGTAGACGAGGTTGATCTTCTTCCTGAGTTTCATACCCTCGTCGGTCTCGAGGAACCGCTTCAGCAAATCCAAGATGGAGTCGGACTTGAGCTCTACAGCCATTGCCGCCGACTGCTTCCTTGCGCTTGATAATGGTTAGTTTAGGCCGGTTTTGGGTCGGGTTGGGATTGAGGGGCCTTTTGCTGTGTTGTGGGGGATTTTAATGGCGTTCTATAGAAGGCAGTTGAGAGGATGACAACCCAGCACGCATTGAGGCTTTCTATATTTGGTGTGTTGTCGTGTTAGAATTAGAGACCGTCTGCTAGGTACAACCGACAAGATTTTGAAAGAATAAAAAATTATAAAAATTGTTCCAATTTTCCTTTTTTAAATTATAATACCATAAAAATTTATTAGATTCATATAAATATCTTTTTCAATTAATGGTATAAAAAGTATAAAATTGAAAATTTGGTATAATATATTAATATTAATTATATCACTACATTATATTTGAAATTTTCTAATTATTATAACGTTAAGGCTTCTTTTATGGCATCAATAATTTTTAATTTAATTCTCATTTTTATTATATGAGAGAATTTTTCTTATTATTTTCAATTAAGCCTATGAAATTTAGCATTTAAACATCTTTTATTTTATTTTATTAATTAAATTTCTAATTAAGTGATAAATACAATTACCAATATATTGAAAGTATTTTTATTTTAGTAAGATTTATATTTAAATAATTAATTTATGAGAAATAATTGTTTGTCAATTGCAAATAATGGTTGACTAATAATAATTACAAACAAGTAGATAGATGGTAGGAAAATAAAATCCTCGTCATATAAATAAATGATAAATTAAACTTTTTCTACATTTTATATTTATCTTTAATTTTTTTATGTGATCACTATGATTTTTATTTTTCTTTTGGCCTAACTAGTTATAAACTTTAATCAAATAGATTAAAAAATAAAGATAAAATATATTTAGTGGCTAAAACCAATTCTCCATCCTAAATTATTTTTTTTAATATTCATTATTTTTATATAATGTTACAATTTTTGATTTTTTGACTAATTAGTCCTAACTTTATATATATATATATATATATACTTTAAGGATATCTAACGATTAAGATTTTTATAAAGTAAATAAATAAATATAACATTAAAAAATAATTATAAAGGTGAAAATATAATTTTTCATTAAGAGCAATAATGTCAAAAAGTATATAGATACAATGTCCAAAATTTTTAAAATTTGAAAAAGGCATATATTTAAGACTATAATCTTTTATGAAATTAAATTTGATTAGAGGAAATAAGTATCTTTGGACATAAATTCCAGACTTGACAAAGCAAGACAAATTTTGGTTTAGACCTAAAGGATTGTAAAATATGAAATATTAGGCCTTATTCTTAAGTTCAGCTAAATAAGAGTCTAAAGGTATATAGTAAGAGTATCTAAAACAATGTTATTTCAATGTAAGGGCTCTAGTTTCTAAGTATCAAAACAACACCATTTTGAACATGGTATATACACACCTCAAAAAAAGAAACCTTAGTAATTGCCCTCTCTACTCTATCCCTTTCTCATTTTTAGCTCTTTATCACTTCTCTTTATCTCCTTTTCACAAAAAAAAAAAAACATCAAAATCATTCAAACCCTCTATATATTCAAATGAAATCTCAATCTTGACTTAATCTCACTTTGCATTCTAGTGGGATCATGAGGTTTCTGTGTTAGATTAAAAGGTTTATGGCTTAATTTGAAAATCTAAAGTACTAATTCGACTAAATCCAGAAAAGCCACATCTTCGTCCCTTTTACAGAAGCTTAATTTGAAAATCTACATTTTACAACCATGTGGCACTTAACTCATTTTCTATGTCCTTCACAGAAGCTAAGTTAGCCTTTTCTTACCTTAAGTGGTGAAGAAAGAGTGAAGCACAATGAAAAATGCAAGAAGGAGTAATTAAAGAATGAAAGTATTATGTTATTTAAAAAAAGTACATGTGCTTTTAAATAACTTTTAATGCCTTAGATGAATGTGCATTCCCTTTATATATACAACTCCAGCCTCTCATTAGATAGTAATGATCAATCTAATCTAACAGCTACACTCAAGTCTTTAAAGAGTTTTACAAATATCTACAATTCTATGTACATTAAGTAAATTCTACAATCTTAGTAACTTCTTTATCCTTCAAGATTTTGCTAAGGTCTTTTAGAATCTTATAAGGCATACTCCCTCACCTAACTCTTTGACGCCCTCATCAAGTCCTCATAGTCTTAAAGCTATTGTTAGAATTGCCAAAGGTCTTCATTTGTTTCCCATGGTACTTCTCTCTCAAGCAACCCTTTCCATTTAATTAAATATTAAGTGTTTAGTGGTGTACCACGTTTTCAATCAATTCACTTACCAAACACCTCACCAATCTCTTTATCATAAGACTTCACCACAATTAGTGGAGTCCTAATCGAGACTTTATAACTTAAGTCTTCTTTATCTTTTTGAAATGGCTTGAGCATACTTGCAAGAAAGACTAAGTAGATTTTCAAGTTCTTAGGCAAGTCTGCTTCTAAGTAACCTTACTAACCTTTCTTATAATCGAATATAGCCCTTTACATTTCATTATTAGTCTTTTGTGGACAGAATGAAAAGCCTTAAATTTTTAGGGTAAAATCTTAACCATTACCTTATCACAACAACAAACTTAACTTATTGTCTCCTGTCGTCCACCCACTTCTTTATCTTCTTGGTTGACTTGTCAAGGTAGAAACATGTTATGTTTACTTGCTTCTTTCATGACTCAATTGTCTTTGAGGCTCTTGGACTTTTGATCGATGAGTCCACATCCATAATGTGTAGTATTAAAGGTTATTGCCCAGTCACTAATTTCAAAGGACCTTTCCCCATTGCCTCACTTTTTTGTAAGCTATAAGAAAGCTGAGCCATGCCTAGGAGATTCACCTAATCTTGCTAATTGGTACTTACAAAGTGCCTAAGATAACACTCCAAAAGAGTATTTGCCTTTTCAATTTAATCATTAGTCTAAAGATGAAAACTTGTGGAGAAATGTAGCTTGGTCCTCATAAGCTTAACCAACTTGTCCCATAATTTGCCAATGAAGTAAGGGTCATGATCAATTATAATATGGTGCGGTTACCCCTAATACTTCACTCTGTTATTAAAGAATGGTCTTATTACCTCTTTGACCATATAGTTAATTGGGGCAAGGATAAAAGTCTTATACTTTAAAAATCAATCAATAACCACCACGATTAACATTAACTCTTCTGACTTAGGTAATGCCTAGATGAAATCCATACTGATAGTCTCCCAAGGTCTTTGAAGTGTTAATAAGAGTTCTAGTAAGCTAACAAGTAGTTTGTGATCAACCTTGTCATGTTAGCAAACAAGGCTGGTCCTTTCATATGTCTCGACCTTATCTCTCAGTTAAGACCAATAACAAGTCACTTTCAATAACACTTGCATCTTCTTCATGCTTGGGTAACCAACCCATTTAGTTACATGGCACTTTTTAACAAGGGAGCACCTTATATTGCTTTATCTGGGCATATATAATGACCTACCTTGGTGTGGATTAGGCCATCCTCAACCCAAAAACTTTTAATCTTCCTCTCAGCAGTAAGGCTAACAATTTATCTAGGCATAAGGTTATGCTTGAGCCCTTCTCAGATTATGTCTTTAATATCCCCTTTTGCTTAAGTAATGGCTACCAATTTTGCTTTATGATTTAGAACATCAATAACCACATTGGTTGCCTGACTTATACTTTAACATATAGTCAAAGTCAGCCAAATAGTCCTACCACCTATATTGCTTTAGAGTCAACTTCTTTTGGATTTAAAAGTAACTAGTGATTATATTATCTATCTTAATCATAAGTTGCAAGCCCAACAAATAGTCACACCAAGTGCAAAAATAATGTACAATGGCAATCATCTCCTTTTCTTACATCGTGTATCTCTACTTAGTGTCATTTAGCTTTCTATTCTCATAAGTCATAAGATGCCCCTCTTGCATTATAACCCTTCCAATGACAAAATCAGAGGCATCAATGTAGATCTTGAATATCTTTGTGAAGTCAGGGAGAACAAGGATAAGCTATTTGCTTATCGTGGCTTTCAACCCTTCAAAGGTCATTTGCTGTCAAGTAGTCCAATCCTATAACTAGTTTTCCTTTAGCAAGTCAATTAAAGTAGTTGTATGAGTTAAGTATCCTTTGATGAACTGCCTATAATAATTGGTTAGGATAAAGAATAATTACAACATGGATACATTCTTTAGCAATTCTCATTCTTTGATGGCTCATACCTTTTCTTCATCCATTCAAATTTGTTTGTTTCTTACCATATAGTCAAGGAAATACACCTCTTATACCACAAAAATGTACTCTTCTTCTTGATATAAAGCTCATTTTTTCATAAAAGTCTGAACATAGTTTATAGGTGGTTTACATGGTCTTTAAAAGTCTTACAGTGGATAAAAATGTCGTTTAGGTAAACTACTACAAACTAGTCTTAAAATGGCTAGAATATCCAATTCATGAGTGTAAAGATGGTGGTAAGGGCGTTAGTTAGCCTAAAGGGCATTACCAACCACTTAAAAAAGCCATAATGGGTAACACAAATAGTTTTCAACTCATCCCCTTCATCAAAATAGACTTGATAGTATCCCGACCACAACTCTACCTTTATAATCCACTTATCTCATCCCAATCTATCAAACAAGTCGGGAATAAGAATAAAAGGGTATTTGTTCTTTCCCCTAATCTTATTAAGCATAATGAACCATCATGTTTCCTCTAGAACAAGACTAAGACATTATAGGGAGCCTTTAAAGGTCGAAACTAACTTACATTAAGTAAACTGGTCAATTACTTCCTCAACTCTTCAAGCTCAACCAACAACATGCGATAAAAGGTCATAGTGGGTGGCTTAGACCCCAGTTTTAACTCTATCTTATGATTTACCTCCCTCATTGGTGAACGTCATTTAGGCAACTTGAAAGACATCACATCCTTATTCTCTTTAAGAATGTCTCTAATCTTTTGAGGTATATATACCTCTTGAGGGCTAAAAGGGTCATCAATCACCATCATTGCTAAGTAGGTGATTTTCCCTTACTTAAAGTCCTTCACTGCTGGTATTACTAATAAGTTCTTCTCATAATTTATCTTTAAAATGGAAAGAACCATACATAAGGCCTCCTTTTAAGCACACATCTAAAGTTTAAGTATGGCATAGAAACAACTTATACCTTGCAAAGGAAGTTTATACTAAGCATAATCTTTAAATCATCCATATGTGCCACCAAGAAGTCGACCACTCCTTTCCATGGATCAAGGCTCATTTGCACACCTTAAGCAACATCATTTAGGGGCTTGGTACTGGCATTGATAGTCTTGAGCCAACCCCTACCATTGGTCATATTTAGACCAAATCATTTGGCTTTCTCCTTAATAATGAAATAACAGGAGGTGCCCATATCAATAATAACTTAGGTGTGCTACCCATTGATTTGTACATCTACAAACATTAGCTATTTACCTCTAGTTGCTTGGAGCTTTTTTTTAGCCTTAAGAGCATTAAGCAATTATAGAGAGCTAATCTACCCTATCGACCTATCGGCTAATTATGCCTCACGTTACTTAACCATGGTTACCAATAAATTAAGTTTTGGACAATTTTTCATAATGTATAGCCCCTTATACATGAAACACCCTCCTTCAGTTATAGTAGAAGACTTTTTCTTCCCCTCATAGTCCTTCTGAGTGAAAAATTTGTGGCTGCCCTTACTTTTGTCCCTTTCTCCCCAACTTTTAATGAAGTTATCCTTTAAACTCTTAGCCTCAAAAGGCTTGCCTATTTGGTAATCAATGAGAGACTCTATAATTGTAATGGCCTTATTAACATCTTTCACCCCATATCATTTTACCTTTTGCTTAGCCTAATTTTGGAGTCCATCCACGAAGTAAAATAATGAGTCCTCTACTCCTAAACTAAAGATTTCATTAATAACATTATGAAGTCCCTAACATAGTTGTGAATAGAAGACTTATATTTCAGCTCCCTCAATTGCTTATATGCCCATAAACCACATTCTTAAGGTAGAACCCTCTCTTAAGTTCCCTTTTGAAGTCCTCCCATATAACTATGGTGCAAAAGCTTTTTTGAATATTTATATGCTTCTTACACCACCATAGGGTTGCAATGTTAGCAAGGTAAAAGTTCATTATTTACTTAGTCTTGTTCTTTAGCCATCTTAAGATACTCGAAATACCTCTCCATCTATCAAAGGAAATTCTTTACCTTTTAAGCATCTCTCTTGCCCAAGAATTCCTTAGGTTTAAGAGTCTTCACCCTATGAGCTCTCCTTAAACCACTATCATTAGCCACGACTCTCTTACACATGGCTACATTTTAGCACATCTCTTTTAAAAAGGCCTCTAAAGAAGCCACTTGATTTTGAAGACTTGTTCACCCTTGTGACACCTGTTACTATTAGAAAAAGACTTTTGAATGTTCCCTCTAACTTTGTCAAGCTCCTCCAACATGTGAGACTTCAAAATCTTAAAGTTGTACTTGATGCACTCAATACTCATGCTTATCTTAACTATCACCTATTCAAAGATATTAGCCCTCTCCTTTAAAGTGGTAAGATCTATGGTTGTACAAGTCTTGATATGACCACACTCCATACGTCCTCTCTCCATTTATTGATGCTTCATCACTACATTCTTCTTTATAATGCTCGACATTCTACTAATTAGCCTAAATCTAATACCACCTATCATAAGATCATTATCTTCTCCCTAAAAAGCAACCTATTAGAGTGTAAAATACTCATATTTATAAGACCCAAGATCTCCCTCTTCCTATCTAATATGAGATTCTGTCACATTCTCCCCCACTAAACCTAACGATGTCCTCGTCATAAACCAAGCCCTTCTACTTACTCCCCTCACTTAGAGCACTTGGTAGTGGACATAAAAGTCAAGTCAAGTGGGCTCTAATACCAACTATCATGGAGCCATTACTTTTTTCCCAAAAAGTAACTTATTAAGATGTACAGCACCCATATTTATAAGGCCTAAGATCCCCCTCTTCCTATCCAATGTGGGATTCTATTACATTCTCCTCTACCGAATCTAGCGACATCCTCGTAGAAGTTACAACCATGCCTTTTATAACTATGTATCAAGCCTAAGATCCCTTCTTCCTATTAAGCTTATGTCACATTCAATATATTCTTAAGTAACTTTAACCACATTATTAATAACATAGTGGCTAATGACTATATATCCTTTTCTTATAAGGAAATTCTCCTTAAGGGATAAAGCCACTTTAAAGCACTGCATATCTCAATTGTGTCATGGTTGTAGCATGCCCTAAGTACTTCTTAATAATGATCCATTATTAGATATCCTACCCATAAGGGCTCTAATTTAACTGTCAATTAATATTGTTATTATAACCCTAAGCTACAGGATTTTCAGGACGTTTAATGGCATTAGTTGGGAAGTCATAAGTAAGACCATATACTTTCAATTTGTAGTTTCAAGTCATAAATATCAAGATTAAATATAGTTGCTTGTTATGTTATCCTTAAATTCATTCAATTGTTGCAATTCCTTTTACCTTGAATCAAAAGGTGAAGTTCATTATAAGCAATATATTAATTGAAATCAAGGTATAATTCGACCTATTGGTTTCAAAACCCCTAAAAATGCCTTATGTTAGGGTAGCAAAGGAAGCATTGGCATGCATTTTTTTCTCTTTCAAAATTGCAAATGTAACTCCTTGGATAAAGGATTCTTCTCTTATAATACTATTCCATCCATTTAAAATATTATTAAAAACAACAAAAATAATAATGAGAAATGGCTATTATTTAAGTAAAGGAATTGATAAGCAACTTTAAGATATCACAAACAATTCTAGACTTTGTCAAGCCAGGATTTAATTAGCAAGTAATGAAGATAATGATGAGAAATGGCTACAATCCCAATACAAAGCATCAAGTAATAAGGGTTACTTAGGAATTGGCTACAATCATTATCATTACAAATTTTCTCTAACAAAAAAGTCTTTGTATCAAACACATGATCCTATTAATAAGCTTCTATTTCCCTTGATTAATTGTTTCAATAACATAAGGTTCAATAACCAAATTAAGGATAAGGGTGATGATGTAACTAAGATCACCATAAATTTCACTACATTTGCAATTCATATGATCTTTGGAGAAAAAAAGGATCCCTATCTAATTCCACTAGTCTAGCTTTATAACTGCACTAAGCATATTAACAACTTATAAGCTTAAGAGATTCCTTTACCGTTTGACAATGAAATGAATTACTAGCACAAGAAATGTCAATGAGCTTTTAACAAAATCAAACATTACCTCTTTAATCCTATAATTTCAATACCTTTAGCTCTAAGCAAATCATTCATATTGTATATAATTGTCAAGAATTAATGTATAGATTATATTTTAGTCCAACATAACGAGAATGGAAGAAAAAATCATATATTAGCTAAAAAAATCCATTGTTCATATTATTCAAATCACTTAGTCAAACTAACCTAGTAGACTAGGTTAATGTTTTCAATTATTTTTTAAAAGTTTTTCTTTTATAAGTTAAAAAAAATTCAATTTTTTATTAATTTTTCTTTCATGAATTAAGTTAAACTAAAAAGAAAAAAGAGAAGAAAGGAGGAAATTTTAGTAACTAGTGGTGGCCTAACCAGTAACTAGTGGATGATGACTATAATGATCAATTAATAATAAAATTTTGGCACCAATTAATAGAAAATTTCAAACTGTCAATTAATATATGTTTGTATGACCTATTATTTTTTAAGTTCAAATAAAACAAAACACACTTATATTAATATGAATATTGTACTTACACAAACCAGAAAAGGTAACTAACTTTGTACTTTTTTCTCACTTGTGAGCTACAATGGAAATGTCGAAAAGTAGAAGAGAAAGGATGCTTCAAAAAGAGAAAAAAAAAAAAAAAGAGGCAAGACATGGTGAGATGGGTATATCCACCTAAAATAAGAAAATTGTTAAAACTAAGAAACACTGTATTAAGGAAATATGATAGGTAATACTTGGTTATAAATACAGCCCATCACTTAGGCTAGCCTATAATTTATTAGGTTTAGGTTATTTTTAACAAGATAAATAGTAAAAATAAACAACTAGAGAATATAATTGTAAACAGCACAAAATGTAACTTACTAGAAAATGAAATGCGAGCAACATGACTGCTTAAAATTAAGTGGCGGGAATATCAAGCACAAATTTGAAGGATTAGGAATATTGACTTGTAACACAACAAAGGAGAGGTAAATATAAGGGAAAGTAAATATAACATTAAGAAATTAATAATAAGGATGTTAAATAGAGAAGGTAGATAAAAGATCACTAAAAAGTAGATGTGAAGTAATTAAAAGTGCGAGGAATTAAGTGGATGCTGGAAAATGAAGTGAGTAACTTGGTAGAAATGAAAAATCAAGAACTAAGAATAACAAATGCAAAGTAAATTAAATGCGAGAAATTGAATAGAAAAAACATAAAATGAAATAGATGCCTTGTTGAAAAGAAGGATAAGGAAATAGAATAATAAATGCAAAACAAATAAGGTGCAAGAAATTAAATAAAAAAGCATGAGATATAAATAAACGAAATAATTACTTATATGGAATGAAATGAATAAATAATAATTGAAACAAAATGTGCATGAAATGTAAATTTCTTTTATTTTAACTGAATGGTTAATTATTTATGTATTGATGGGTCAATTAGAGTTCATAGCTTACATGGTTGTCATAGTTTTGTCATTATCCTCGTCCATCTATGCTTTTGGAGTGGAATATAAAAAGAGATAAATTATATAGAATAAAAATAGAAATTTTTGAGATTAATATTCATTACTTCTATTCCAACACTTTCATTTCTTTCGAGTCTCGAACTCTAATCACTCTTGTTGTCTTTTTTTTTTTTTTTTTTTTTTGTTTCCGCTGTGGGTGCCTTTCGGTATCTCTCGTTCTGCTGCCTTAAGAGTGCCCCCCCCATTTATGGTAAAATCTTTGCCTACTTTTGATTGGCTTGTAAAGCTTTGCGTGCTGCCGATTAGTTTGCCATTGTCTTTTTTTGATTTGTGTGATAGCTTTGGTGATTTCCGACCAGTGTAGTTACTTGTGATCCATGGAGTTCGGGTCCGGGGGATGAAGGACGTCCTTCCAGAAGATGGACAGCCAAGTTGGGCTATTGAGAAGAGAGAGAGACTTTGAAGCTCGAAGGCCTGCTGGAACTCTACTTCTGTTGTCTTGCTTGGACTAGAGCTTGAAGAAACTTGGGCTTCTGGACGCCCCACTTTGTACCTTGAACTGCTTTTTACTGTACGATAATGCCTTAAAACATTTTTCCAAACACCAAAAAGATAAAAAGATAACAAAAAAAGAAAAAATCATTCTTTTACTTTTTATTCTTTTTCTTCATTTTTCTCCTCCTCCTCCAATTTTTATCCCGGAAAGGCTTTAGTGGAACTCTTTTAAATTTTTGATAGAGAAAAGATGGGGGCCGGAGTAAACCTGATCCGGGGCGGACCTATTCCAATTCTCATGTCGAACCGTCGGTTAGGTTCGGAGGAAAGGAATAAAATCGGAACACTGCTGTGCCAGGAAAAGTTTGACATATAATAATAATAATAAATGTTTGGATAGGGTAGGATAGGATATGAAGAAGCAAATCTACTTTAAAAAAAAAAAAAAAACAAAAGGCCGAAACAGTGGATATGGGGTGTCGTGTCGTCTTCTCATTCGAAATTTCGAAGCCTCGCCGGACATAGCAAAATGGCCAAAGATCCCAACTCCATTTTCCCCCAAGAGGTAAACCTTCGATTCTTTTTCGTTTTCTTTTATTTCCAAGGAATCTTTGAAGACTGAAAAGGGGTTTCTTTCTTTTTTTTTTTTTCTGGGGTCCCATTATTTGCCTGAATTGCTGCGATATGAACATGGACTGCGCCCAGCAAGCCGTAACTGTCATTGCATTACGTAGCATGATATTCTTTATAGACTGATTCTGAGGTTTGACATCTCTCGGTGCATGTCGTTAATTAGATTACACTGATACTGTCAAAGCCGAGGTAATGGAGTGAGAGATAACGAGTAAGGAATATTTGGAAGTGTAGTCTTTGTCAATTGCTGTTGGGATGCAAAGAATAAGTCGTTCCTTTTGAGGAGAATTGATAAAGAGAGAAAGTCTGCTTTATTGTGGCGGCTCCCCTCTCCTCGTTGCTATGCAAAAGCACAACTTCTTTCATTCCAATGCCACTTTCGGCCATGCAACGAATTCTACTGTCCAACTTGGTTTCAGAATTGCTTGCAAAGCTCCAGGCACACGTCTTCTTCTAAGTAATCTGAAATTGTGTCTCGTTAAGGCAAAATTTCCAGTCATATCGAAAGCTGTGTGCTTTGATGTTTTGAAAGACAGCAAAAGGTTATGTTTCTCTGGAATAGTTAAATGTGCGGTGGATGAAAATTCAGGTGATTTGTCTGAAGAAGAAGAAGAAGAAGAAGAAGAAGAAGAAGAAGACGATGTTTGTCCTGTGGATTGTGTCAGAGAATTTAAGACTAACGAGGAATTCTCCAGAATTCTTGAAAAATCCAAGGAAACTGGTTCTTTAGTGGTGGTCGACTTTTATCGCACTTCTTGTGGAAGTTGCAGGTATATAGAACAGGGTTTGGCCAAACTGTGCAAGCTATCTGGTGATCAAGAGGCTGCAGTAATCTTCTTAAAGCATAATGTGAGTGTGTTTTGAATGCAGAATCTGTCTGACTCTTTGTTGCAGATCAGTCTTAGGCATAAGGTTGTCCAAGTTCTTTTGTGTCTACCCATGAAACGGAAAGACTAATTTGAAATTTCTGTTCGTGATGAAGTTCACAGATTAATGTTTAACTTACTTGATGTGGTATAGGAGCCACCCCCCATTTCGGTTTGGTTCTAGAACCACCCGTACAGGTTCTACAGGCAAAGGAGAACCGAACCAAAATATGGCTAGGTAGTTCAATTTTGATTGCAATTTTAAGCCCGTTTAGATTCTAGTTTCAGATGCTGTCCACTTCTGGTTTCTGTCCTAGTTTTTACGACCTACCTTTTCATTTATTTTATTTGAAAAATAAAATGTAAAATGACCATTTTGGCTTTTTTTGGTTTTTAAAATTTTTATGAATTTAAAAGTTTGGTTTTGGATTCTAATTTTAAGAAGGTTGGTGGAAAATTTATGAGATAGACTCGTCATGTAACTTATAATCCAATCCAATGAACTTTTTAATTTAAAAAAAAAAAAAAGTTATGGTTATAGCTTGGGTTTTGTAGGGGACAATAATAGTTGGATCACCCCACTAATGCTTCCTCTAACCAGCCGTGGAACCTGTTCCGATCCAGTTCTGGACCATTCTGGTTTGGTCCAGTTCTAACTGGAACCCTGGCCACCCCTACTTAGTAAGAAGGCTGGATATGGTTGTGGTCATCTAATGGACACTTAAATTTTGCAATCAAACACACTAACTGAAATTGGCAGAAACTTGAATAATCACCATACAACAATGAAGGGTGTTTATATAGCGGTTGTAAGATGACTTTCTAGTGATCCTGCTTTTGAGTTTCACATTCTCCAAGGCAGGGTCAATGCTAATTGCGGTTTATTTTGTTAGCTGTTTTAATATGCAGGTCTCTTGTCAATGAATGCAGAAATTTGGCTGCTAAGAGCATGAGAATCTGACCATGTTATTTTCTGCAGGTAATTGATGAATATGATGAGCAATCTGAGGTTGCTGAACGATTGAGAATCAAGGTAATATGTTGTTTTTGTCATGTATTGGTTTAGTTCACTATGAAGCGTCAGATAAGTAGAGTCTCAAAGTTGATCGAGAAGCAAAAATATAAGCAGAGTAGAAAGTACGGTATAAAATATATCTCTGTTCCATGTATTTGTTTTCCTGATATTTGATAAACTCATGTTGGTTTGTTGGTTATATTAACATAAGGTAAGCCTCAACTGATGCAGACAGTCCCTCTCTTCCACTTTTACAAAGATGGAGTCTTGATGGAAGCATTTGCTACCAGAGACAAAGAAAGGATCACTGCAGCCATTGGTAAGTATGCAAACACTGAATTGGTAGACACATAAACTCATCTGGTTATGTGTCAACCAAGTAGTCTGGTGGCTTCTTGATGTATACTTTCTTGCCAGATTCCTCAAGGCTTCACTTTAAGATTCACACTTCCCCATTCTCCATTCTTCATACTTTTTTTGAATTTTCGTCATTAAAAATCCAGTAATGTTTTTTGACAAAGACCATTCTCTTCCATGCCATTTGATTCTGGGAAAGGTCATATGTAAGTGGGTCCAGTAATGTCTTCTGTAAAAGTAAACAGAGAGTCCAATAGGACTCTGCCAGACTTTTGGGTGTTTTTCAATAGAGGTACAGTTGACATTTAATTCTAAAATATCGAGTTTCTGCACTTTTTGAGCAAATTCATTAGCTTTATCAAATGCTGGTTAATTTTCTTCCATATAAATGGTCTTATCTTTGTATAAATATGATGTAATGCAGCATACATGATTCGAAGTATGGTTGTGAAATATGTTGCCTGCCTTGGTTTGGTGTTGAACGTTTAGTCACTAAATAAACAAGAATGAGGGTGCCTTGACCCTGGTGATAATAATACCAGCTGGGAATTTTGTTTCTGCACAATTAAACTGCACGGGCATGCTGCATGCCCTTTTTCTTTTTTAAATAATTAGCCTATTAACTATTTGCTCCAAACACTGTGGTTGTGCCATGTATAACTGTATTTTTGTTATATTTACATTCAAAAATGTGCTAGATGCACATAAAAAATCATGCTCCAAGCTCAACTTTTCGGAGTTTTGACAGACAGATGATGAGAAGATGGTTATACGTAGTTAGAAACTAAGGCCGTCTGTGGATTGCCATCGAAATGTTTAAGATGCAGACTGGGAGGCTTAATCATCGCTCTAAGAACTAAGAAGCAGTTAGAACTCAGATGGCAAATCTACATGAAAGAAAATTCATTCAGCTTTAACCAGGGCCAGATGGGAAGGCAGAATTAGACTGCTAAAATTACTGAAAGAACTACGTTACATACCACCGGGCGACAAAAATATGCAGGCAGGTTGCAGGAAAAGTGTGTTTGAGTCCGGTTTCATGCTTAAACTACAGTTGCATCTGTTTCTTGTCTATTACTGCCGAAAAAAAAAAAACAAACAGAAACAAAAACCATGATAAGCAAAGCCCGTAGGATCGGCCTTCACATGTTCACCGGACCTTGTCTGTCATTTTGCATATCAATTAAAAACCGAACTAGCAAACACAATAAGAATATGTATGCAATCAACTGGAACCACGGCTTGAAGCCCTAAACCAGAACAAGCCGAATGTGGACACGTCTTGATGTGTCAGACATGCAAAATTTATACAGCAGGAAAAAAATCATAGGGATTGGCCCAGGACAAGGTCCCTCAATTTATGCAAGATATCATCATAACAGGAAACGTTGAGTGAAGCACAAAATAAAGTACCAAAGGGCAATGAAGACCTGGTAGCCACATCTTGCCGTTAGAAGGGTCCATGCTAGCGATTACAATCATAATGAGCAAAAGTTTGTGCTCTTTAGTGGGTGCTATCCAGCCGGGGAGGCCACTCCTTTCTGTGTGAGTCAATCACAGACTACCAAATGGCTATATGGTAGACTCTGGGAGAAGCCTCCATAGGATGGGCATGACCGGTCGCTCTCTGTTAGACAGACACATTGTGTAGCGGAAAACGTGATAGTACTTTACAATGTAGTGGGGTGCATTTCGTCCAACAAAATGGAGAAAAGATAAAGTGGGGTTGCATGCATGCCGATGATGATTTTTGTCAATCACAAAATCCGGGGGCTGAAATGCACCTACGAATTTTACATGTTTGCTAGAACCGGATCAATTAGATGATACAGGTTATTCTGATTTCTTTTTTTTTTTTTTAATACAGGTTAAAATTGCAATGGGATTGATGATGAGACGGTACAAGTATAAATTAAGGCAAGGGATGCCATCCCGAATAAATCTTAGCAGGGCATGCCAAACAGTACAAATGAGAATTCCAGTGAAAAATGAAATATAATAATTCTAAAAAGGATAGGTGAATTTGGATGGTAAATGGCGTCTCAACTTCTTATCATTAATGTAGAGCGTCCACCCTAGGTATTAGCTAGATTCTTTCCAAAATCTGGCCGGAAGTCCGTGCAGTGGCACTGGAAACGGGCTGTGCTGAACCCCACTTTGAGATCCTACTACCTCCCACCTACAAGCACAATGGAAACCAGGGTCAATAATAGATTCAGCAAATCCTACCAATATTGGAAAGAGAATCTTTTAGCTGTTTCTGCGGACTCAAACTCGTGAACACCTAATTACAAAGTAATAATCTTTTTGTTCCATTAAAACTTACCCTTTACCATAAAAGGAATGATTACCGTGGTTTGATTGTTAATTTCTTTGTCTTTGTGAGCTAATAACTGAAAAATTGTTATTTCCGGTGGAGCTTATTCATAATGCAACGTATGAGAAAAAGTCCCATCGTTCTTGCGGAACCTATACGCATTTACATCAATTTTCTTTTGACGTCATATTAAATCCCCCTAAAAATGCAAGTCTTTTGTAGTTAACCTTAAGATCCGCACAACGGTATATTGGCAATAATAACGTTCTTGTAAACTAATTGGCTTTAAGGGGTTAGGACTAATGGCACTGAAACGTAGTTTTGATGGCAAAACGCACTAGGTTGGACACATGGGTTAGTATGTTAATAAAAAAGGCAGAGAATCTATGCATTACGAGAGAGAGAGAGAGAGAGAGAGAGAGAGAGAGGGGGGGGGGGAGAGAGAGACCATGCAAAGAATCGCCAAGTGTAACGAAAAAAAATATATATTGACAAAATAATACCTGAACTCGGTAACAAGATGGTGGATCATAATTAGCATCTCCAGCTTGGCAAGCTCATTTCCAGGACAAGCATGCACTCCAGTGCCAAATGGCATGAACGTATTGGGTTTTGGTGCAACCTATATACGCATCAAGTAAAAAGGGTATGACGACTATATATATATATATATATATATAGGGATCAATAACGACCATCTAAAACATGTAATTCTTGCTAGGTTACAATGCTGACTCAAACCTCAAATCTGGAGGGATCCAATTCTTGTGGATTATTAAAATATTCTGGATTGTGATGAATGTTTCTGAACAAAGGCATCACCTTCCAACCTTTTGGAATCAGGTACCCTGCCACACATTTTTTAGTGTCAGATATTTTCTATAAACGTCCATTTCAATAAATCATTGGTACTTGGAAAATTTTAACAGGTGGCACTTGGGCATTAGATTAAGTTTGAAACTTGTGACCAAAAAATTCAAGATTCATTCCCCCCCTTCTCCAATCGAAAGAGATGGAAAAAACAAAAAAAGAAAAAAAACAAAAGACACAAACAAAAGAAAAAGGCAAAAATGATCAGCTTGCCCAATATTATTGAACTTTTATCGTCCCCTCTTGAGTAAGATAGCAAAAGCTAAGAGTATTGCATTCCCATAGGTTTTTTTGTGCCCTAGCAAACATGCCCTAAGGATTGTAGCTATTCACAGTCAATGTGCTTCACATTGACAAACACGTTTGAAAAGTTTGCCCTTATACGCTTAAACCAAAGAAACCTTTGTGTTATTCCCCTTACCCTTGTACTCCACATCCGTTACTGCTTCCCTAAAAAGGAAAGATATGATGCTTGCCATTCTCAAACTCTCCAAAACGACCTGCAACTCCAGAGCTTCCATTGGTGAGCAACCCGCAAAGCAAAATCCCGGTTAGAAAATAAATGCAATTAGGAGATTCTAATTGGCCATAATCCATGTTATGTTTCTCGTAATTGAGAATGTTAGAAAGATGCCATGTTCATCCATGCACTAAATACCTTGTAAGTGAATGGCATGTTCCTAGTTTGACTCCAAGTCAGTGGTTGACTACAACCAACATTCAATTGGTGAATTTCCTTCTGTTCAGCCTGTAGAAAGGAAAATTTAATATGTAATTGTAACTGAAGGTAATATGTTGCCAATAATTCATCACAATTAATGTAACCGATGTGCCGTTGGCATAACGATTTTGAAGATAGAGACAATTAATGTAACTGAAACCGCCTTGTTTAAGAGTTTGCCCATATTTTGACTTGTGCTAATTGAGGCTACAATCGGCCGAGCTGAGTTTTCATATGCTTAAATTAACCCATTCGAAAATGAAATTCAGTGTTACTGTAGTTTACTTAACGAATTGAGTTAAGTCTAATCTTGTTCATTTAAAATTCGCTCGAGTCAAACGTTTATTGAACCAAGCATGAGTGCTCTTTATGATCAACTTGTTTAACTTTATAACATGAACATAGATAATTAGCATTCCAAAGACCTATTATATATTATAAATAGAATAAACATGATAAATAATACATACTTTAATAAAATTTATCAATTAAAAATAAATGTGTCTAATTTCAAACTATAACAATAAATATATAATATCTAATTTAAAAACGAGTTTATGAAGCTAACTTTAATAATACATCAAATGAGTTTTTTAATGATTTGCAAACAAATTTTAAACAAATTGTCTGTGAGGTCTTGTTTAAATTTAATTCGTTTATTGAAAATAAGCTTTGAAATTAGGCATGAATTTGCTTAGTTAATTAATGAATGAGCCACTTCGCGGTAGCTCTTATTGGGTTGAGCTATCGAGTCCTTGGAGAAAGTATCAACTCGTTTGGGGTCCTAGTTCTAGGTGGTACCTTTACAGCTTCTAGAAGTCTGGGGTTGTCGTGGAGGTACTTGATGATCCATGTCATAGCACTTGCTGTGGTGTCCTGAGCAGCAAAAAGCACTCCTATAATGTTGTCCCCGATTTGATCGTCTGCCAGAGCTTCTCCTTTTTCATCCTTCGAGTTCAGCAGGAAACCTAAGAGATCGTCGTCAGTTAGTCTCTGCTCTTTTCTTTCGCAGATAATCTCACCGAGAATCTTACTCAGCCTCCTTCTTGCCTGGAGAGGAGAGGAAGATAGGAAAAGTGAATTATAATTGCCCAATTCGTGAGTGGGTCATGGTTGAACAATTTTTAAATGTGCATACCATCATTGCTTTTCTGTAAGGAGTTCCAGGGAGGCCAATTGGAAAGGAATTGTAGCCTTTATCGACCATGGCGTAGTTCTTTTTTAATTCTTCCCTATAGTTGGCTTCTAAATGGCCAAAAATTGCCAGTATACCTACCTCAAAAGAAAGCTGCAGCCAGATGTGAATGGACAGATTTATTAGGCATTTAGGCTCATTTTGGACATGATAAGAAACAAAAGACATAAAAAGCTAAGTAATTTACTACTCCGATTAAGAAAATTAGGCACTATAGGCAGGACGCAACAAACTTTTAGACTAGAAAAGTAGTAAAAAAATGTTTTTGATTCAGGCATGTTTGTTTTAAACCTTGGTTATGAGCACATTGAACTAAACAAAACAAACGAACCTTTTTCATTTCATGAAAAGTGTTTAGAACACGGCCACATTCCCATGAGTTCAAAGTGGAGACTGCCGTGGCTGAAATGTCAGCAACCACCTTTCGAATTGCATCAAGAGACAAGGAGGATTGAACCAGCTTCCTTAGGCGAATATGGTAACCTCCTTGGTGAAAAAAGAGGGCCGATGTACCGATTAATTGTTCTTTGCTTCTGGGGTACGTTGGTTTGAACAAGCAGGCTTCAGTTACTAGCACAAACCGAGCAGCCTCGGGGCTAGCCAGCATAACACAAGGACAACCAAGAATATGGGTCTTGAAGATTTCTCCATACCTATAGCACCATAATCCATGAAAAAAAAAAAAGAAAAAAAGCCATTCAATTTCATGCGAAAAAGAATTGCTCAAAACCTATGTGCTAAAAACATTAAAATAAAAAATAAAAAATAATTATAGAGAGAGAGAGAGAGAGAGAGAGAGAAGAATTTACATGGTGCAAAACACAAAGAGATTTATGGCAGAAAGATTAACCTCTTCTCTTTGGATGCAAAGAAGACATTTGGGTCTTGTGAGTAAAGTTGAAGAGTCTCTCCAATATAAGGCCAACCCATTGAACCAGGCGGGAGATTAACGCGTCTGTGTAAATCTTTCTTACCTCTTCGTCCCACGATGCATGACAACAGCAGACTAAGGAGAAAAATGAGAACATAAACAAGAATATGATCACAACCCATATCTGTCCCTCACGCTTTCTGTTTGCCTTGCTGCCTGTGAGGTGGTGCTAAGAGCCAGAGTCGTAGTAAAGTGCAGGGATCCGGTTTGGATGAACTTTGACAGTGAGACAGGAGCAGCCAGTCCATTTATATGGGGGAAAGTTCTCTAATACACGGGCGAGTGAGAGAAACGGGGGCTGGGTTGTGGGGTCGGGGGGGAGAGCAGAGAGAGAAAGAGACAGAGAGAATCTGATGATGTGTAGCTGGGTAGGCCTTACCTACCTTTATTATTATTATTATTATTAATTTTAATATATCTATATATATATAGCATGAATAAATAATTAGAGTAAAAAATATATCATGTTATATTATGTACATTAATATTTTTTTTTACACAGATGTTTGCACATTTTTCTTCAAATGTGTATATATTATAAGGTAACTGCTTGTATATTATATTTTTTAAAAAAATTAATTAAGTTAAATTTATTATCCTCATTCTAATATTCTTTGATTAAATATTACCAAAAAAAATTAATTTGTCACAAAATATTATACTGATTGAAGCAAAGTGAACAACTTAGAATCAATTAACAAAATATTATAAAAATAATATTTTTTGAAGAATTGTAAAATTAGTTTTTAATATTTAGCATTATTGAAAAAGTTCAAGTTCAGCAAATCAAACCCTTACGTTGAATTGTTAGGAACATTTGGCACGTAAGTGTAATAAGCTATATATTTATGTTATTTGCATTCTCTTCAGGATTATTATGGACTGTAAATGGGGGTTACGATTTTATTTTATTTTTATTTATTTATGGGGAAATTGACATCCGACTCCAAGCTTGAAATCCGCCGCGCGATAGACGATATGACGTTATCTCCTTGAAATATATTTTTATAAAAATTCAATTTAATTGACAAAAACAAAATAAATAAATGCCGTCCACATGGACCAATAAAAACGAACATATAGAACAGTCAGAAGAGCTGACTTTTCCCTAAATTTCACGTACGTTTTATTTTATTTTGTATATCTTATTAATTTTCATGTTTATCGTATAGTTTTTTTTTTTAAAGAAATATTTTAATGCTAATGACGTGTCTGTGGGCTCATGTGTTTATCCAAAAGAATAAGGGCTTAGCAGCCATCATTGAGTTTCCAACTTTTAAGATTTTTTTTTTTTTTTGGGGATAAAAACTTACCTTTTTTTCACGTTGAAATCTACGGCCGTCGTCGGGAGATCAGAGTCCCCAACTTGCGCAACAAAGCCACGCTCCTCAAGAAGCCCCTGTGTCCTTCAACTCCACCTACTTTACCGACATGTCGTAGCCACCTTCCACACGATCAAATGCACTTTCTCCCCTAATTACACCCACATATCTGGTGAATTAAGCATCCTTTTATATATATATATATATATATATTAGGGAGAGAGCCACAGAAAAAAGGAATTAATTTTTTTTTTTTAAATTATTGTTACGATAAAATATTTCTTTTTCACCATAAATTTGAAGCCATTTAAGTGTTTTTGGTGGCGTGCTAATTGATCCCACAACAACATCTATCTATGAAGGGTACATTGAAAAGATATTAATTCAAACTTGAGGATTGATTTAAATATTAAGAAGGAGTAACTTTCGATCGAAAAATTGTTATACGTGGAGGGTCATTTTCTTTCTCTTTTTTTTTTTTTTGACTTTTTTCGTCCCAAAAAAAAAGAAAAAAAGAAAAGGAAAAAAATTAGGTATAGACGCATTGTTTAATGATTTTATTGACATCATTTTACCTACAAGAAAGGCAATTGCAGAAGCATGTAATGCCTTTTCTTGTTTGGAAAAAAAAAAAAAAGATTCTTATGATAGTCTAATTGTTACAAATGACTAAGTAAACATACTTCATCAAAAAAAAAAAAAAAAAAAAAGAAAGAAAAGGTCATTATAAGACCATCAAGTTTTACGTGTGAAGAGCATTGTTCTACAAAATAAATAAATTTATTAGGGTCTTTTAACGAGTCTCGTCCTTGAATTTGCATACATTGCATTCTAAGACTATGCATTCGTTATTAATCGATAACCAAATGTTTTTTTTTATTACATCCTTCTAATTTATTAAAATCTTCATCTTCTAGAACTTTTTTATCTATACCTTTCATGCAGCTTTTCTTTTTTTTTTTTTTTTTTTTTTTGTTATTCAAATAGTTTAACTTTTAATATTGGCTCGTCATTTTCACTAGTGAACGAACATTGTGAAAGCAAAATTCTAACAATGAGAACATTATTTTATATCATTGAAAAGAACAACATATCCTTCCTTTAGCATTGTACTTCCACTTAAAAACTTTTAATAAATGTGGATTACATAGTGTTCACAAAAGGTAATATGAATCAGTCAGTTAATTTTGTCAAATATGTAAAGTGACATGACAGGATTATAATATAGTTTAACGTGAGACTTATATACAATCTATTTAATAAGCATGCTGTATGTTTATTATGGTATTTACCTAAACAAGTACATGAATTATAATGATAAGTTTCAAGTCTGATTCATTATGATAATGTAAGAACGGATTCTGTCCCACCTTGGCCCATCTGTATGCCTAATATTTGAATGACAACGATAATAATTGATAACAATACTTACTAATTGTCTAAAAGTCAAACCCAACATATTGTTTTATTAACAACTCTTTGTTTTTTTTTTTTCTCTTCTTCTTCTTTTTCTTTTATGGGGTGGGAGAGCACGTTTCATCAATAATAATACATAGGGCAAAAGACATCCATGCGCAACCCTCACTTACCAAAACATTTTGAATGAAAAAATCATTAACACCAAAGCTGGTTACTTTAGATTAAGGCGGAATTCCCCATGTAAGGTAATAAGGGCATTTTTTTACTCAATATGAAACAAAGCTCAAGATTATTATTTTTTTTTTATAGCAAAACACGTAATATTCATTCACACTTAAAATCTCTATTTTTGAGGTTTATAATTCTAATTTTAAGAAGGAGATATAGAATTTATATGAATGAAAAGAGTAGTATATAGCTCAATGGCCTTCCAATGAAACCAAATAAAAATTGATGCAGTGAAAAAGCGTAATTAAAAATAGGAAATCAATGGTAATAATTGAATTCCAAAAAACAAAAGGCACAAGTAAATTTCAGAGAAAAATTCTCAATTAGGTTAAAGTATATGATATTCTCCCCTTCACCAAAAAACCCTAGAATATATGTAATTTATAAAATTTAACTAAAATTATGAAGAAGCCCTTTTTACCAAGAAACCCTAATTTTAACTAAAATTACAAAGAAGCCCTTCGGCTTGGACCCAGCTTTGAAGCCCTTCGCAACTTCTTATCCTTTTATCGCTTGTCCATGTATTCCTTGGTTATCGGGTCCACATCATTCTCTCCCACCAGAGAAGAACTCGACCTCGAGTTCTCTTCAGGATATAAAGGCGTATCATCTGGATGAAAAAGAGATAAATCAGCTACATTGAATGTCTTGGAAATGTTCATATCATCAGAAAGTTGGACAATATAAGCATTGTCGTTGATTTTACGCACAACTTCATAAGGACCATACTTCTTTGGCTGTAATTTACTATACTTGCCCACAGGAACACGTTCCTTCCTCAGGTACACCATCACCTAATCACCAACCTCAAACAGTTTCTCCTTATTGTGTCTATCAGCAGTTGCCTTGTATTTCGCATTCGCCCTCTCAATTTTCCTTTTTACCTCTTCAGTGATAGCTTGGCACTGCTCTGCTATGTTTTAGCTACTATGCTAACCTCTACCCCCTTGGGTAACTTCAACAAATCCAGGGCATGTTGTGGCGTTTTGGTGTAGACCACTGAAAAGGGTGATCTCTTAATAGTTCTATGAACGTAACTATTATAGGCAAATTCAGCTTGGGCCAATGCTTGATCCCACTGTCTTGGCTTTTCACCACAGATGCTCCTGATCAGATTTCCCAGTGTTCTGTTGGTCACTTCGGTCTGCCCATCAGTCTGTGGATGAGCTGTGCTAAAGTTTAACGAAGAATCAAACAGGAACCACAACGTCTTCCAAAAGTGACTAAGAAACTTGTTATCCCTATCAGAAGTAATGGACCTTGGAACACCATATAAGCGCACCATTTCTTTGAAAAACAACCTGACAATGGATTGTGCATCTACAATTTTTCTACATGGAATAAAATGAGCCATCTTAGAAAACCTATCAACAACAACAAACACAAAGTCAACAACTCGTTGGGTACGAGGTAAACCCAAGACAAAATCCATCGACAAGTCTTCCCAGATGTTCTCAGGTACTGGTAATGGAGTATATAACCCAGTGTTCTGAGATTGCCTTTTGGAAGTTTGACAGATGTAGCATCTCTCTACAGTCTTACCAACATCCCTTCTCAGTCGAGGCCAGAAATACCTCTCTATCACAACAGTTAAGGTCTTATCTCGACCCAAATGTCCTACTAAACCTCCCCCATATAGGTTTCTAATCAACTTCTCCCTTAAAAAGGACTCAAGAATGCACAATTGATTTCCCTTCATTAAATACCCCTCATGAATATGATCATCATCACAAGGCTCCTTAATAGTACACTTCCTCTAGATCTCCTTGAAATCACCATCATCTTTATACAACTATTTTATTCTTTTAAAGCCCACAACCTCAGCACTTAAGGTGAATAGCAAATCAGCCCTTTTATTTAAAGGGTCAGCCACTTTGTTTTGTACACCAAATTTATGCATTAACTTGAAAGGAAACCTCTGTAAGAATTTAATCCACCTAGCATACATATCCTTACTTATCTTGGTCTGACCACTCAGATGTTTTAATGCGACATAGTCTGAGTATAGAATGAATTCCTTTCCTACCAAATATTATTCCCATACTCTTAAAGTTCTCACAACAGTATAGAACTCTTTATCATAAGTCGACCAATTCCTCCTGGCCTTATACAACTTCTTATTATAGAACGCTATTGGTCTCTTCTCTTGTAATAACACTGCATAAATCCCTACCCCACTAGTATCACAGTCAACATCGAATAACTTATCAAAATCAGGTAATGCCAATAAAGGAGCCTTACATAACCTTTCCTTTAGATTCACAAAGCTTGTGTCAGCCTCTTCACCCCATTGAAATTTCCCTTTCTTCAGACACTCAGTCAATAGAGCAGTAATTGTACTGAAATGTCTTATAAATCGCTTATAAAAACTGGCCAATCCTAGGAAACTCCTCAACTCAGTAACAACTTTAGGAGTAGGCCATTCCCTGATTGCCTTCACCTTTTCATCATCCACCATGATACACTCATTACTAACCACAAACCCTAGAATAATAATTGCCTTGACATGAAGACACACTTTTCAAATTAGCAAATAATTTATTCTCCCTCAACGCAACCAAGGCATACCTCAAGTGTTTAATATGCTCCTCTTTCGACTTACTAAATACCAGTATATCATCAAAATATACTACTACAAAACGACCATTAAAGAGTTTTAATACATGATTCATCACATGCATGAAGGTACTGGGCGCATTGTTGAGGCCAAATGGCATTACCAGCCATTCATACAACTCCTATTTGGTTTTGAATACTGTCTTCACTCATCCCCAGGCTGAATTCTAATTTGATGGTAGCCACTCCTCAAATCAATTTTGGAAAATACCTTAGCCCCGCTCAATCTATCTAACATGTTATCCAATTGTGGTATAAGAAATTTGCATCCGATGGTGATCTTGTTGATGGCCCTGCTATCAACACATATTCTCCAGCTCCTATCTTTCTTAGGTGTCAATAAAGCTGGTACAGCACAAGGACTCATGTTGTCTTGAATAAACCCCTTGTCCAATAACTTTTGGACCTTCTCCTACAAGACCTCAGTTTTCTTAGGACTCATCCTATAGTGTGATAAATTTAGAAGACTTGCTCCAAGTACCAAGTCTATTTGATGCTGGATATCCCTTAGGGGTGGTAATCCTTTAGGTAGGTCGTCAGGAACCATATCTCTATACTCCTCCAACACTCCCTTAACTGCTTCAAGGACCTCTTCACTCACATCTTCATCCCCAACTATCATATTCTTAACAATGAACGCATGAGCCACCTTTGACTCTTTCAAATCCTCAACCATCTCTTTCTCTGACTGGGCAATAGTCAAGAAAGAGTGTCCCTCTATCCTGCGGGTTCTAAAGTGACCCTCTAACTTCAAAGGTAACAAGGTATACTTCACACCCTTCTTTTCTAGCTTATAAACATTTTCTTTACCTGCATGTTGGGCATTCACATCGAACTGCCAAGGTCTCCCGAATAGTAGATGACATGCATCCATGTCAACAATATCACAGAAGATTTCATTTCGATACTTCCCTATAGAAAATGGCACCTTGTACCTCTCTTTCACCTCAATCTTCTCGGCTGCCTTAATCTACCCAATAGTGTATGGGTATGGATGTTTTTCGACAGGCAACTGTAACTACTTAATTACTTCTCTCCCGATGATGTTTTCATAACTCCTATTGTCTACAATTAAGTCAAACACCTTTCCCTCAATCGTATACCTGGTACAGAACAACTGATGTTGTTGGGTATTTGTCTCCTATTTAGGTGCTAACATCATCCGCCTAATCACATAAGTTGGCTCCACTTCACCATGCTCCTCCTCATCATATTCATCCTCTCCATCAGGGTCACAACACACCTCTTCTTCATCATCCCTATCTATAATATGAACACTTCTCCTACTAGGACACTCATTAGATCTATGAACAGGCTGATTACAACGATAGCACTTACCCAAAATTGGTCTGACATACGGGTTATTTTGCTTTTGAACTCCCTTAGACTCCATAGGCCTCTTCCCTTCAGCCCTATTATCCCTTTTGACATTATCTTCGCCAAATTTACTCGACACATTTTTATTCTTCTTAACCCCCACCTTACTGACACTAGCAATATCACTCACAAACCCTTTTCTTCCACTTGCATATCTAGTGCTCTGCTCCTGCAACATTAACTCAGCTCGAAGAGCCATATTTTTCGCCTAATTCAAATTTCTCAGGACCGCAACTCCTATTTTGTCCTTGATTTGCAACTTCAACCTGTCCACATATCGTGTAACCTGTTGACCCTCACTCTCTCTCAAGTCATTCCGTTCCGCCAACCTCATAAACTCCGCGGTATACTCATGAACAAATCTTGGCCCTTGGCGACATCGTTGATACTGCTGGAACAGTATCTGCTTATAATCTCGAGGTAAGAAATCGCGTTGTAGTAGTTGTTTCATACCGAACCATGTTCTCACCGGATGTCTCCCTTCTCTCTATCTCCTGGTTTGTAGCCTCTCCCACTAGGTAGAGGCTTCACCCTTCAATCTGCAGGCCACCAATCTAACCCGACAATCTTCTGGTATCTCCATGTAGTCAAAGAACCTATCAATGTCTGCTAACCAATCTAGGAACTTCTCAATGTTAAGATTACCATTAAAACATGGAATATCAACCTTCAAATGATAATCACCTCCATCTCCTTAATCATACCTATAGTAGTAATTCCTTCAATACCCACATCACCACCCTGTCTCTATGGTTGCCCTGCTCCATATATAAACTCATCCTCTTCAACAGATTCATTATCCGAGATTTGCGCAATCCTATTAACAGCTCTGGGTTTGTTAATTGGATTAACATACCCATCTCTTGCCTTAGGCCTATTACCGCTAATATTTATGGAGTCAAAGCGGTCAATCAAATCTTCAAAACGTTGTTCTAAGCGTTGGATTCTTTGATCTAAAGCATTGAACTCTGCTCTAGGAACCCATTGATCGGCCCCTTGAACTCCCGTATCCTAAACACCGTCAAGAACACGACTGCCATCAACACCTTGATTGACTGGCATCTTTGCTGGAAATTGCCTGGCTCTGATACCAATTTGACGCAGCGAGAAAGCGTAATTAACAATAGGAAATCAATGGCAACAATTGAATTTCAAAGAACAAAAGGTACAAGCAAATTTCAGAAAAAAGTTCTTAATTAGGTTAAAGTCTATGATGTTTTCTCCCTCACCAAAAAACCCTAAAATATATATATAGTTCATAAAATTTAACTACAATTACGAAAAAGCCCTTTTTACCAAGAAACCCTAATTTTAACTAAAATTATGAAGAAACCCTTCGGCTTGGACTCGACTTTAAAGCCCTTCGCAACTTCTTATCCTTTTCTCGCTTGTCCATGTACTACTCGGTTATTAGGTCCACATCAAAAATAAATCTATTTGACTTTCTAGTATATTTATGGGTTCTTGACAGTGTTCATATGTTTGTTTTTCTGCAATTATAATCTCTTTTAATTATTGTATGATAAATATCATCTATTTGAATTGAATTGTAATTCTATATTAGAAAAATCTTCTCTATTTATTAATTCTTGATGTAGAGTTTCACCCTTTCAATATTTTCTAGGGTTGAAGCTCTATTTTCTATACGCCATTCTTACTTGCTTAGATTATTTATTAATTGTGCAAGTTCTCTATGGCTCAAGATCTAGTACCTTTAAGAAAATAAGTAGTAATGTTAACCGTAGAATTTTTTTAACTACTTTTTTAGAAAGAAATAATTATTAAATTTGCTTTATCTTCACCTCCCCCCCCCCCTTTTTTTTTTGTTGTATATAATTTGGATGTATTTTTTTTCTATATATATGGGACACGTTTATACAATATTATCAAAATAACTAGAGCTTAAAAGCACGTCCTTGGATCACTAGCAATTCACTGTGGGATTTGAAGTTTGTAAGCCGAATTTCGGACCATGTTAGAACACACAACACTTTGTTCCAACCCATGATCTGTAAGCAAGCTTGGGCCCCCACGAAACTCACAGTTCTTTGCAGGCCTTCCTAAGTTTCATTTAGCCTTGCCAGCATTCAGAAATTCTGAAGAACAACAACGTCAAAACCACAGGGTACCATTCTGTCGTAAGCATTACTACGGCTGATGAGACAGGCATTTAACATACATACCGAAAACCTTGACTTAACCGGCTTGCTCATTCGGTCCCTGTTTTTTTCTCCAATAACGGTCTGAATACAGCTCAGGCACCGTGGCAAGGATTTCTAAACAAAAAGACGCCACACCCTGGAATCATGGGATGCCTAGGCATAGCAGTGTGAAGATAAAAAGTGTAGGCAAATGCAGATTGCATGTTGATTAGCAGAGTTTTTGGGAGCAATGTAGAGAAGCAAAAGGGAGGGATGAGCAGGAAGAGGAGAGAGTAGAGGGTGTAAGCTCACCAAACAAACTCTGAAACCCGTCAAGTAATAAGTGATAACTGCAGCTTACCTCAAAACAGAGATTAAACTTTGTTACCGATGTATAATTACTCTTTCATCCGTCCACATACAGTGTGTGGTAGGGCAAATCCAACCACGAATGGCACAAATTGAAATCAAGAAATTATAGTATTAAGCTCGATGACAAAGGGCCGGTGAAAGGTAAAGAATGCCTAATGTGTAAAGCGAGACAATATGAGCCTCGAATAAAAGATCAATGGGCTGGGCAGCATGCAAAACCAAAAACTTCCCCGAGGCGTGCTGGGACAGTTCGTTTGATTTCCAGCAGCTTTATCAACAGAAGCTCAACCAGCATTAGTTCTAGTTGAATCATAAGATAAGTATTTATGCCTTCTGACCATAAGAGTTCTCAAGGACTGGGACCCCTGGTCCATAAATCATTTGACAGCGCTCACTGAATGAACTAACCAATTTGGATGCTACCTCTTTGAAAAACATAGACGCCACCTGTCAACAAAAGCCATTGCTACAATTAGGGTGTTACATCGGATAAAGTTTAGTTAACATGATAGTGGACACCTGAGCAGAAACAGAATGTGGTGTATGAAGAAATTAATCATTTAGTATGTAACTTTCCAGTATATCATATACCATCTATTTATGGTGGCAGGATTGAAAGTAGTCGCAACTAAAAGCCACCTTAGCCTACCCTAACTTTGAGGAATTCATCTTCACGCTACCTTGGATTTGACTTCCATGTATCTTTCAAAGTATTTACTACAGCAATTTGAACAACATCAAGTTTCTTGTCTATTTTGAAGCACCATAAAGATGGGGTTCAGATTTACAACCTGTTTTAGGCTCTTGTTGGTTGGGGGGAAGTTCTTTTTTACAATTTTTTTGAAGGTAGAATGCTGGATGTGCTTGATAGTGATTGATCATAATGGGACCAGGAGAGAAACTATTGACAAAAGGTTGTTCATCAAATTTCATAGGTCAAAAACTAACAACCGAATTCAGAAATGCCAAGGGTTTATCCAAGAGGCAAGGTGGAATAATACCTTGATGCATATTAGCATATGGGCTGTTAAGCTCCAAATTAAGAGGAAATCATTCATATTTATCATTTTTGATAAGCATTCAAATGAGTTTAAACCATGATATCCATTCCCTAACATTCAAAGCATCAGGGTACATGAAAAGTGATTCCAATCCAGCATGGCCCATAATTGCAGTTTTGCATTGGATAACACCCTCAAAATACACTTAGAAACAGGGACCCTTTGATATCAGAGGGACAGGAACAATGTACCTAGGCCTAGTCATAAAATTGGAACTTATTTGCACCTATGAAGAATCAGTAGAAGTGCCATACTATTTTTCTAATGCACATGCAATTTTATTTGGCAAAATTTTGACTTAGTAATAATCTCAAAGACTCAAACTTGGGCAGTAACATTGTAAAATTAGTACCTTTGCAAAACTGAAATGCATGGGTTAAATTCACAAGAATATGCTCCTCTCAAATTACAAATCTTGAAAAACACAACTGTTACCTGTCTGTAAAGTGGGGACTGAAACTTAAAATCCACCAAAAAATAAATGTTGCAAGAGCCAGGAACTGGTCCTGGGCTGAATTCCCAAATGTTTATCAGATGGTCAAAAAGGGAACTCTCCATTGCAGTTGTCTAGAAATAAGCACAATAAATAATGATGTTAACAACTATATTGACAGAACTCATATGGACTTAAATAACAACAAATGTTATCAAATGATTAGCCAAAGAAAAAATGAATTCCTATGCAGTTACCCACACTTCCAATATATCAATCAAAAAGCAGGCCAAAAAATACTCAGCAGTTTCTAGTCTTGATCAATGCACATTATAGAAACTGCTACTCAAGCACATTAATTAAAAGCTGCTGCTGCTCAACTTCTAAGCTAGAACTTAAAAGTCCATGTTGAACCAAAAAAGTAGTTCATTTTGCCTACATTCATATGCGTCCAGATACAAAATGATTCACATAAAAGGCATATTCCAACTGTTGCAAAATGGGTCAAGTTGTTGTATTTTTTTCAATCTGCATTTTTAAATGTCTCACTCTCACTTCCTTCATGATGGGACTAATAATACCCCAGCAAAAATTCCATTTTTGTTATATTCTAACCAATCACAAATGCCAATACAGAGACTTAAAATATGAATGACCAGAAGGCTATAGATCCCCAGTTTACCATTTTTTGATTATAAAAAGGCATCCTCCTTAACCCGCACTGAACAGAATTGATTTAAGAGTGAGCTACATGGTTTCAAATATGCATCTAGGTTCAACTCATGAAGCTCAGATATCCAAACATGAAGCACAGAAAGGGGATACCTTTATGGACTTAGGCCTGTCCAATTCTACATGAGAAATATAGCTCTCAACCAAAAACTTGAAACCAATCTCAAGCTCCGCATCAAAAGATCCATCTGGATCGTGTCTGAGAATCTCAGACCGCTGACACCATGGGACAAATCCATCATACAAGTCAACGGCTGCAACCACATCAAACAACTGCTCCGGAGAATATCTGAATGCCACGCCACAATTTTATATCAGACCAAGTAAATCCTCAACGCGCCGCCCCTCCCCGAAAAAAAAGAAAAAATTACCCCAGAACGCGCCTCTCTTCGTAAACCTTGGATAAAACACCGCCTTCTTCTCCATCTCCGCAACCAAGAAAGCGTCTGTTTTGAACAGCATTTGGGTGATCACAAAAGCTGCCTAATGCGACAGTCGAATCCTTGTGGCCAACAATTACTTGATCGATGGACCGGGTGGCCACACCGGCAAAGCCACTCAGGCATCGAATCTGATCGAATTTACGACGCCCATGGTCACCGACGGACCTTGTGGCTTTGGCACCGCTTGTACGCGTCATTAGGGACCGGATGGCCCTCGAAGTGGACACGAATGGCGGCATTTGCAAATATTAGCGATTCTGGAACCCAACTTAAAATTAAAAAAAAAAAAAAGAAGGAAAGAATCGGGAGCACAGGTAAGAGCAGGACGGAAAGATAAAATGGGGAAATCGAAACCCTAAGAAACAATCAAAGAAGTAGATAAAAAGAAGAGAGGAAGACGTGCCTTAATGAATTCAAAGACCTGCAAGAGATGACGATACAAATAAAGCGATGTTACGAGGAAAGGGCGCCAATTGGAGGGTTCCACAAGGAAGAAGGTGGAAGCCGTATGGGTTTTTCTTCTGTTCAATTTTGAATTGAATTTCGGCCCTTTGAATTGAAATGTATGCTAACGTCACTCATTCTTCTTTTTTCTGCTCTCTCTTTTTTTTTTTCACTCAAGAAAGGGCAGCACCAGATTTTTTTGTTGCTTTCTTTTGCGCTTCATGTTTTTACTGGAAAGGACATAAGGAAACCAAAAACATAATTGTATAAAAAAAAAAAAAAAAAAAAAGGGAGAGTGGAGAGAAAAGGCGTTGAGGAAGGATTCGCATTTGTTAATTTTTTTAGTTAGGGGAAATGGAACACTTGGCTTAGTTTGTGTTTGTAAATGGGATTCTTGACTTTGGCCTTTTAGCTTTCATTCATTGACATTAAGCTCGATGCCAATTAAATTAAATATATTTTTTTATAAAAAAATAAAATTATTAGATAAATAAGTAAAGTAATAAAAAAATCTTGCTTTTATTCTAATGTCAACATATCTAAAACTATTTTAAAAAAAATTGAATTCTTTAGCATTACCATTTTTCTTGTCAAATGATCATTTAAATAAATTTTAATATTATTTAATTTTATTTTTTATATAATTTAAGTAATTTAAATTTAATTAATCTATCTAATTTTTTTTTTTATAAAATTTAGCTTGAAAGCATCCAACTTAAAAGTTTAATGGGTGATCGAATATATTTAATTTCACATTATTTAAATTCTAATTTTCTTATTAAGTAATTTTAAATTTTATATTTATTAATATTAAAAGTAAATATAAAAATATATATTCAAATTTAATATTATTCAAATAATAAATCTTTTTCTTAAAGAAATTAAATGAAACAACAAATTTTTAATTTAAATCCATAAAAAAACAATAAATATTCTTATCATACACCTATACTTACTTTCAATGCATAAGAGCTTGTTTGAACTTATGTTAAAGAGTTTTTTTAAAATTAATTAACATAAGTGGCCTATGTTATTTAAAATATAACCCAAAATAAAAGGTTTAATATGATGGTCAGTTAGGCATAATGATAATTTGGATCATTGGATTTAAAATCCTTCCATTCTCCCAATTAAGAATAACTGTTACAGGAAGAGGACTATCTTTCCATTTAAGATAATTGTTACAGAAAAGGGAGGATCTTCCTATTTAAAGTAACGGTTACAGGAAAGGAATAATATGTATATATATATATATATGCTATTACGGACTTTTCCTGTTCTTAACCATCAAAGAGAAAACGTAAGGAAAAGAAAGGGAAGAGTAGGAGAAAAGGGAAAAACATTCAGGAACAAAAGAAAGGGAGGATTCTCATTTTCGCTACGGGACATTAACACAATGGACAACAATATGTTGATTTCATTATAATTTTATTGCTAGTATTCGAATAAAGAAAAGATCCTACATTAAAGAAATAAGAATTTCATAAAAAAAAATTCTAAAAAAGTTCCAACAAATTGGTATCAGAGCGGGTCTGCGAATATTGCAATTTGTTTTCTTTTATTTATTTGCGCCGTACAGTATTTTATTTTATTTATTTGCGTATAATGGACAACACGAGGCTCAAAACAAATATTTTTGGTTTCTTTCTATTTGCTGCGTTTAACGAATAACAACGACCGCCGGCATTGAAAGGAGAAACGTCAACCATGGAGGATTTACACCGCCAAAACGGCCAGTGTCGAAAGGAAAAAGGAAAGCCGGCACGAGGACTGTACGCCGCCAGACCCGAACGGATCTGGGTATGGCAGATCAGCCTCACCGTGAAGGCTGTGCTTCCGGGTACAGCTGCCGACCCGAACAGATTTGGGTATGGCTGAGGTTCTGGGAACCGCCGGAGACACGGATCAAGTGTGGATCCGGTGAAAGCTGTGCTTCCGGGCACGGTCAGAGACCCGAATCGATCCGGGTATGAAGGGATGGCTTATGTTTCCGTTATCTGTGGGAGACCCGAATTGGTCTGGGTTTTCTCCTGGGAATGGCCGGAGACACAAATCGGTCTGGTCTGGCGGGTACCGCGGAACCCGGTCGCTTGTGGGGTGTGCGCCGGTCACTGGATTGTGCGACGCGGGCTTGCCGGTATAGGGTGTGCGCCGGTCGCTGTATTGTGCGATAGGGCTTGCCGGTGTGGGACATGTGCCGGCTGCTGAACTCTGTGCCACAGGGTTCCATCGACCCATCAGGGGCAATGCTTGGAGGCAGCACGTGGGCAACGCCCGCAGTACGATGGTGTTGCCACCGTGGGTCCCTGGTCGGAGGCAGCATGTGGGCTGTGTCGCCCGCAGTACGGTGGTGCTGTGGGTCCTCGACTGGCGATGGAGAAGAAATTTTCCGAATGGATGCCGCCATGTAAGGGGACCGGTTACTAAAACAATACGTCGACGCGGACGGTGTTTACTCCCATATAAAGGATAATTTAAATCTTCATAATTGAAGATTTTTTAAAAATTTATTGAGATCACATCAATATGAATCAAATATTGAAAGCTTGTTAGTCACCAAAGTGGCCTGACTTGAAAGGATTTGAATAATTGATTATGAATTTCAAATTGTTCATTTTTGGATGCTAATAAAATGTTTTGAAATGAACAATTGTGGTTATTAATTATGAAGTTAGGAGATTATCCAAAGATGGATCATTGCTTGTAATTAATGACACTAAAAGGGGTTAATTAATATACTGGGTAAACGTGATTGTATATCCAAAGATGACATTCATGTTAACTCTAGTATGATTAATTGATCTATTAAAGTATATTTAAATTAGCATCATTATTGATTAAAGTTATGTATTTGAGGATCACTCAAAGGTGAATTGAAATACATGATTAAAGTTTGTAGTGTATCTAAATCCATTTAGGTTTACTCAAAGCATTAAAGTGTCAATTGGATCATGTTTGCAACTTCCAGTAATGTATTCGCCTTAGGCAATTCAATGATCAAATTCAATGGGCTAAACTATGCAGAATGGTCTGAGCATATTCAGTTTTATTTAGGTGTTTTGGGCTTGGACTTAGCAGTCATTTCGGATGAAAAGCCTGCAGCCATTACTGGGACTAGTACAGAATCTGATAAGTCTCTTCATGAGGCTTGGGTACGGTCTAATAGGCTGAGTTTGAATTTGATATGGATGACGATAGCTGAAAATGTAAAGCCATCGATGCCTAAGATGAAAAATGTGAAGGAATTTATAATGAGAATTAAGGAATACTCTTAATCAGATATAGCTGATAAATCCATCGTAGGAACCCTAATGAGTGAGCTGACGACCAAGAAATTTGATTGGTCACAGCCCATTCATGATCATGTGACTAGTATGGCTAATTTAACAGCAAAGTTGAAAACAATGGGCATGGATGTGAGTGATTCATTTTTTGGTTCAATTCATCATCAACTCACTGCCTCCTGAATTTGGCCAGTTCCAAGTGAATTATAACACTATTAAAGAGAAATGGAACTTTCAGGAAATTAAGGCCATGTTAGTTCAGGAGGAAGAGAGATTAAAGAAGATGAAGGATCACTCCATTCACCTCATCGTTCATAACGATGCTAGTGGTAGCAAGTCTAAACCACATAAAAAAAATAAGAAGGATAAAGCCTCTATAAAAGTTACTGGAGGTCAGATCCAAAAGGATCAAAAATGCTTCTTCTGTAATAAGATGGGTCACTTCAAGAAAGATTGCCCAAAAAGAAAGGTTGGTTTGAAAAGAAAGGTATGTACTATATATCAGTATGTTTTGAATCAAATATAATTGAAGTGCCCAATAATACTTGGTGGTTAGACTCTGGAGCTATTATTCATGTGTCACATATTATGTAGGAATTCCTTTCAATCCAACTCATAACAGGAACTGAGAAGTTCCTTTATATGGGAAATAGAATGAAGGTACGAATAGAAGGAATTGGGACGTACAGATTGATCTTGGACACTAAGTGTTATCTGGATCTAGAAAAGTGTCTTTATGTTCCTAAATGTGCTAGAAATTTAGTTTCTGTTGCAAAGTTGAATGAAGAAGGATTTAACCTTAAGATTGGAAATGGTGCATTTTCATTGTATAGACATTCGTATTATTATGGATTTGGTACTTTGATTGATGATTTGTACCATTTTAATCTTGATGCTATATATGTTGATTCCCTATTTCTTGTTGAGCATAGTATAGGTAATAAACGCAATGTGCATGATGATAGTTCTACTTTCTTGTGGCATCAAAGATTGGGTCATATATCCAAAGAAAGGATATTGAGGTTGGTGAAAGGTGATGTCCTGCCTCAATTGGATTTTACAAATTGGGATGTATGTGTTGACTATATAAAAGGGAAACAAACAAGACATACATCAAAGAACCTAGCCATGAGAAGTAATGAGCCTTTAGAATTGATACACACTGATATTTGTGGCCCATTTGATATCCCAACATAGGGTGGTGAGAAATATTTCATCACATTTATAGATGACTACTCATGGTATTGTTACTTATATCTACTGCATGAAAAGTCTCAGTCAGTAAACACCCTAGAGGTGTTTATTAATGAAGTGGAAAGGCAGTTAGATAGAAAAGTAAAAGTAATTAAGTCAGACAAGGGTGGTGAATATTATGGAAAATTCAATGAAAGTGGACAATGTTCTGGTCTATTTGCAAAACTTCTTGAAAGTCGAGGCATATGTGCACATTACACAATGCCTGGTACACCACAACAGAATGGTGTAGCGGAAAGGCGGAATCGCACACTTATGGATATGGTTAGGAGCATGTTAAGTTACAGTACTGTACCTTTATCCTTGTGGATGCATGCATTAAGGACTGTTGCATATCTGCTGAACAGGGTTCCTAATAAGGCTGTCCCTAAGACTCTTTGCGAGTTATGGACAGGAAGGAAACCCAGTTTGAGACACCTTCATATTTAGGGTTGTTCAGCAGAAGTAAGGATATATAATCCACATGAAGGAAAGCTTGATGCAAGAACCATTAGTGGTTACTTCATTGGCTATCCTGAAAAGTCGAAAGGGTATAGATTCTATTGTCCTAACCATAGTACTAGAATAGTTGAGTCTGGTAATGCTCGGTTCATTGAAAATGGCCAATTTAGTGGGAGTGGGGAATCACGAAAGGTGGATATTAAAGAATTACAAAATGAAAGATCCACAATGAGTACTCCTACTTAGGTTGGTATCCCCACGCAGTGTTTCTACTCAAATTGTTATTCCTTATGTTGCATCACAGTCACGTGACATGCAAGGACAATAAATTGATACTCGAAACATGCAAAGTGAACGCATAAGAGATAAACCAAGTGACAATGTTCAATTTACAAATGAACAAGTGATACTACAAGAAATGACATTACGAAGGTCTATAAGACAGAAAAGGCTAGCTGTTTTGAATGATTATGTGGTTTACTCACTTGAGCATGAATCAGAATTAAGCATTGATAAAGATCCAGTCTCATTTAAACAAGCCATGGAATGTAATGATTCTGAAAGGTGGTTCAATGCCATGAAGGAAGAGATGAAATCGATGGATGTAAACCAAGTTTAGGAACTAGTAGAGTTACCTGAAGGATCAAAACGAGTTGGTTGTATGTGGGTCTTCAAGACCAAGCAAAGTTCGAAAGGTAACATCAAAAGGTATAAGGCCAAACTTGTTGCCAAAGGTTTCACTCAAAGGGATCGTATTAACTATAAAGAGACTTTCTCTCCATTCTCTAAGAAAGACTCCTTAAGAATTATTATGGCTTTGGTGGCTCATAATGATCTAGAGCTTCACCAAATGGATGTAAAGACCACCTTTCTGAATGGTGACTTAAAAGAGGAAGTGTATATGGACCAACCTGAAGGTTTCATCACCACCGGGCAAGAAAATTTGGTATGTAAATTAAAGAAATCGATATATGGACTGAAACAAGCCTTTCGACAATGGTATATTAAGTTCAATAATACCATTACGTCATACGGTTTTGTAGAGAACACCGTTGATCGGTGTATCTATATGAAGGTCAGTGGGAGCAAGTTCATTATATTAGTCCTATATGTCGATGATATTCTTTTGGCTGTTAATAACATAGGTTTGTTACATGATGTCAAGAAATTTCTCTCTGAAACTTTTGAAATGAAAGATATGAATGAGGCATCCTATGTTATAGGAATAGAGATATTCCGTGATAGATCACAAGGATTGTTAGGGTTATCTCAAAAAGGATATATCGATAAAGTATTAGAGAGATTTATAATGAAAAATTGCTCAACAGGAATAGTTTCAATTCAAAAAAGGGTCAAGTTCAGTGAATTGCAATGTCTGAAGAATGATTTGGAACGGAAAACGATGGAGTCAATTCCCTATGCATCACTGGTTGGAAGCCTGATGTATGTGCAAACATGTACTCGGCCAGACATCAGTTTCGCAGTTGGAATGTTTGACCGATATCAAAGTAATCCTGGAATAGATCATTGGAAAGCCGGAAAGAAAGTACTTAGGTACTTACAAGGCACCAAAGATTATATGCTTACTTATAAAAGATCAAGTCATCTTAAAGTAGTAGGCTACTCAGATTCAGATTATGCTGGATGTGTAGACTCGAGGAAATCTACATTTGGTTACATGTTTCTCCTAGCTAAAGGAGCAGTTTCTTGGAAAAGTGGGAAGTAGTCTATTATTGTTACTTCCACTATGGAGGCTGAATTTGTAGCATGCTTTGAGGCTACTGTTTATGCATTATAGTTGCGGAATTTTATCTTAAGGCTTGGTTTGGTCGACAGTATAGAAAAGCCGTTAAGAATTTATTGTGATAATTCCGCAGTAGTTTTCTTCTCTAAGAATGATAGGTATTCTAAAGGTGCGAAACATATGGATTTGAAATACCTATCTGTTAAAGAAGAAATGCAAAACCATAGAGTGTCCATTGAGCATATTGGCACTGATTTGATAATAGCAAACCCGTTAACTAAAGGTTTGCCACCGAAAACATTTATTGGACATGTTGATCGGATGGACGTTTTGGACAGGTCCTCATTCTCGTGAAAGCCAATATTTTAGGATGTTCATATCATTGTGACACTCGTGAATTCAATTAAGGTTATGGTTTTGCTTGTGCTTTGTTATCTCTGTTTAGTTGTATACAATTATAGTTTATGGGATAACTAATAGCATATATGGGAATGACAATTTAAAGTTTCAATGTTCCTTAGTAAGGTTATTATGAATTATGATGATTATGTGATACATGGAAGGAATCATGTCGCTAAAAGATGTGTGATCGCCATGATCCAATCATTTTAATTCAATCAAGTATTGTGATTTGATGATCTTTAAGGATTGTGCGCATTTATTTGTTATTGATTCATCAATTCATAACATGGGCCAAATGGGAGATTGTTAAATTAATTAACATAAGTGGCCCATGTTATTTAAAGTATAACTCAAAATAAAATGCCTAACATGATGGTCGGTTAGGCATAACGGTAATTTAGGTCATCGGGTTTAAAATCTCTCCGCTCTCCCTATTAAGAATAACCGTTACAGGAAGAAGAGTATCTTCCCATTTAAGATAACTGTTACAAAAAGGAAGGATCTTTCTATTTAAGGTAACGGTTACAGGAAAGGAATAATGTGTATATATATATATATATATATATATATATATATATATATATATGCTATTATGGACTTTTCCTGTTCTCAACCATCAGAGAGAAAACGTAAGGAAAAGAAAGGGAAAAACGTTCAGGAACAAAAGAAAGGGAGGATTCTTATCTTCGCTACGGGACATCAGCATAATGGACAACGGTATGTTGATTTCATTACAGTTTTATTGCTAGTATTCGCATAAAGAAAAGATCCTGCATTAAAGAAATAAGAATTTCATAAAGAGAAATTCTAGAAAAGTTCCAACAGTCTTGACATTGTATCAAGAAAAACAACAGTAGATATAACCTATTAACGTCATTCAAACTTTTTCCCAATAGGTTGGGTTGATTGTGCTCGATTGCTATTCAATGCAAAATAAAAGAATAGGATAAAACAACTTTAATCAAATTCTCAGTCTATTCTCAGTCGTTAATTTTCTAAAAAAATAAAAACCATAAATCAAATTCTCAAGTTGTTTAGAATTGGAAATCAACAAGCACAATTTTTCAGAATTACCCACGCAAGAAACCAACGTTGTTTGCTTGTACAACCACAATTAGGAGGAATCATTGGAAGCATTCACAATAAGAGGAAGAACCCATAGTTAAAACCCAACAAAAAGAAGGAGATCACAATCAAAAAGATGAATGTGCATTTTGTCATGAGAAGAGACATTGGAAAAAGGATTGTCCAAAGATAAGGGCAAGGGTAAGAACATTTCTGATGCATATATGGCTAAACATGAAGAAGAAAACGTTACATTGATTAGTATGTCATCCACTTTTGGAGTTTATTAATGGATTTTGGATTCGGGTTGTACCTACTATATGTGTTTATACAAGGAATGGTTCTTTAACTTCGAAGAGTTAGATGATGAAGTTGTATACATAGGAAATGATAACTAATGCAAGACAATAGGAGTAGGTTCAATACGATTGAAAAATAATGATGGATCATATAGAATACTGATGAAGGTAAGATATGTCCCAGATTTGAGGGAGAACTTCATCTCTTTAGGAGCTTTGGAATCTAAAGGCTGTAGAATATCAATGCATGATGGAGCTTTGAAGGTTGTATCTAACACTTTGGTTGTGATAAGTAGTATAAGGAAAAATAACTTGTATTGTTATAATGGGAGAATTGTTATTAGATCAGTTGCTACAATTTCTGATAAAAACTAAGATTTAGAAGCTATCAAGTTATAGCATACGAAGACGGATCATCTAAGAGAAAAGACTTTAAACAGTTTAATGAACAAAGGTTTATTGAAAGGAGCAAAGGTTTATGATTTTGATTTTTATGAGCATTGCATTTTCAGAAAGTAAACAAGAGTAAAGTTTGAAGCAACGGTACACAATATTAAAGGTATCCTAGACTACATTCATTCAGATGTGTGGGGACCTAGAAAGATAACATCCTTTGAAGGTAAACATTACTTTGTTACTTTTGTTGATAATTTTTCTAAAAGGGTATAAGTGTATACTATGAAGAACAAAAATGACATGTTAAATGTTTTCCTTAATTGGAAAAATATGGTTTATACTCAAATTGGAAAGAAGATCAAACACCTCATAACAAATAATGGAGGTGAATTTTGGAGTGACCTCTTTAAAAGAGTTTGTCAAAAAGTTGGTATTGTACGTTATTATATTGTCAGGCATACACTACAATAGAATGGGGTGGTAGAACGCATGAATCATACTTTGTTAGAGAAAATTTGTTGCATATTGTCAAATTTAGGATTAAGTAAGGAGTAATGGGTTGAAGCAATAACTTATGCATGTCATCTCATTAATTGTTTACCATTTACTACTATTGGTGGTAAAATTCCTTTAGATGTATGGTTTGGAAAACTTATAGGAGATTATGATTCTTTGCATATATTTGAATGCACTGCTTATTATCATATGAAAAAATCTAAGTTGGATCTGAGGGTAAAAAAGACTATTTTTGTAGGGATGTCTTCTGAAGTTAAAGGATATTGATTGAAGTGTTCAGATTCAAATAAGATCATATTTAGTAGAGATGTTATTTTTTATGAGGCTGCAATACTGGAAAAGAAAACAAATGACAGGGTGGAGTCCACCTTAAAGCAGGTGAAGTTTAGTCGGGAGCAGGTGGAGTTTTACAAACATGAAACATCTATTCAAAAGCTGGTTATAAATTTAGAAAGAGTTTTTGAAGATACTTAGGAGGAGATAGTTATTCCATAACAATAAGAGTCTATTGTAGTAAATAGGCCAAGGTGTGAGGCAAAACGACTTGTCCGTTTTATTGATATGGTAGCTTATGCACTTCTAGTTGAGGATGGAAGCATTTCATCCACACATGGTAAAACAATTCAGTGCGTTGATATTAATAAGTGGAAGGAAGCTATGAGTGATGAGATGAAATCTCTTTAGTTAGCTCAACTACCCAAGAATAAAAGACCAAGGTGGTGACGACGGTCAAGTTCACTTATTGTTTGAACTTGATCAACATTAAAGAAATTTGATCTAGCTCACTTAAGGCCATATTATTTTGAATAATTCATCAAGGTGGAGATTGTTGGTAGGCTCATCAGTGTCTTAGGGAGAGTCACACACTAAAAAATTATATTGAATGTGTGTGGATTATGACCTATAAAAAAAATCTTTGTGTAATAAATTTAAGTGTGGCCAGGATATACAAATTAAGCCTATTAAATATATTTGTCTTACAATTTATTTTTCCATTCTTTTAAACTTATTTTATACTTATTTTATTTTTTTTCCATTCTTTTAAACTTATTTTATACTTATTTTAAAACTTTACAATAGTAGCTTATAGACGTAAGCAATTAAGATAAACCACATAATTCTAGTGTATTCTCTTTTTTATTTCTCCTTTATTTACTTTATTACATTTAATTTATTAGTTAGCATCAGATGATTGTATTTACTTTATTTAAGTTTCTGTTACCCAATAGTTTGCTCATACAGCCAAACTCAAAACAACCACAGATCACAACTTGCACCTCAAACTCTATTATTGCACGCATATTCCGGTCATCTGATGCTTTTGAAATACTCATTTTTAGACAAACATGTATGGAACTCTACGGATTAAAATATTAGTAGCCCATAGCTACAGAGCTGTCTTCTTCCACCTTGACTTTCGCAGGCAACAAACGGATGGCTGAGAGGTTCTTTCTTTGCAGACCTTGCCCCCAGAATGAAACCGGAAGCCAGGATGCTAACAAAGTTGATCAAATTTGATATGGTCCTCAAATCTCCTCAGGGCTTACAGAAATAGGGACACAATCCATTCATGTTTACTAAACCCTGCTTGCCAGTGCGAAGTCTTTATCTAGCTGTGGAAATGAGCTACTTGCCAGGATCATCTGCCGTGGGGTGCTTCTCACATGGAACAACCTGTAATAGCATTTCAGTGACAAGGAATCAAAGGCTACAACGGCAATGCCATAACCTCAGGTAGTCCTGTAAAAGGATGTTGATTAGGTGATGCTACCTGATCACTACCTGAAGCTACAACCATCAGCGTTTTCATCCTCTTCGGGCTGCGGGTACTTGTCTTTCCAACTTTAACATCTTCATCCACAAAGTTCTGATCTGACACCTCTACAACAATAAGAAATGCAGAATATATTAAAAGCCAATGATCACACATTTTTGCAATTTTTTTCCTCTAGCAGTAGCACTAGAAGCATCTTCGGGAGCCGTCAATCATGACGGCGGGTAAAATGGCTGACGCACCAAACAAAAACATTGGACTCAGAACATTCATTTGAGCATGCTTTTAAGACATTATAGTCACTTTATTGTAGACTTATCTTTAGGCTCATACTATACGGCTGACTGGTTTAAATCAGGCACAATACCTGTTCGAGCACAACAACATTTTGTGTAATATACATACTTCACCTCATATTTTGCAGAAATAAATAAAAGATACAGGAGAGGTGTCAGTCTGTCACCATATTCGAGGCAATTAAACTACTCATATAATTTGGTGAAGATAGACTACAGTGTAAACATTTGTAGTTACTCTAAATCGCAGCGTGCCATGGTAGAAAAGTGCGAAATTGCAGGAGGTAAGTACTATTAGAAATCAATGATTGGGGTATCAACCAAGAGAAACCAGCATGATCCACAATATAGGATAAAGTTCCATTTGCAAAAGCTGCAAAGCAAAGCAGAAACAAGATTGTGGAGGACATGCCAAAATCTTAATTGACAGCACCTGTATTGCCGTCAACCATATCGTGATGATACGAGTGACTGTGGAAATGATGAGAATGCTTGAAATTGCTTGTTGATCCACAAGAAGTTGCCTTCTTCCCTCTTCGATTGATTACATGAGTTTGGGTTGCAGCAGCTTCTTGAATGGTGGAAGACGGTATCACCTGGGGTTTCCTCGCAGATATAAAATGCTGGATCCATGGACTACTCAAAAGGCCACGGGTTTCATTTCCCACATTCCGCTGCGAATCGGGCCTCTTCTGAAAATTTACTTTCTGCCGGACACCATGTCGAAGAACCTTAAACTGGAATAAATCTAAAATGAGATAACAACTGACCAAAAAATAGGACGACAACGGTACATTCACCAAAAAATTGCATATACCCTACCGACCAAAGCAAGCCAAAAAAAGAGTTACAGGTTTCAACCTGGCCAGAAGAAGTACAACTGTCATGGTTGACTTGTTGGGGAAACTTTGGATCTGAAACTTCCTTCCGCGAGTTCCCACCAAGGAGATCCACTGAATTATATAATTGGTCCACAAATGACGCTTCCATTGATTTAAGGTAAAGACTGTGCTTCTCATCCGTCCATTCCGTTGACGTCCCCTTCGTCTCCGGCGAATCCTGCGTAATAATTGCTAAAAATGTTATTTTTTTAAAATTAAAAAAAAATTGAAAAAGTATCTAGTCTTTCATATTGCTTCACAGTATACAGCAATAAGGATAACCTCATCCTAAGAACAACAGGAAAACCACCACAAAGGTGAATAACAATCGAAAGTCTTTTCTTCTTCTTCTTCTTCTTCTTTATTTTTTTATGAATAAAACCCTCCAAAAATATATATATCTATAATAATAATAATAATAATAATAATAATAACAAAAAAGATAAATACGAATGTAGGCTACCCGTCGGGCTAACTCGTGTGACTCCTCCACAGTTGGCCCGGATGCCTGCGAGCTCACCGTCCGGGTCTTACTTCTTCTCCGGCAACCATCCATTAGATATTTAATCCTTTCAGTGAACAAATTTAAATGGGTTTATGTGCCAGATTTCATAAAAGAGAAAGGCGGAGAAGGAGAAGAAAGAAACCAAAGTATAAAACCATTTTAATGATACATTGAAAATGGTATGTGCCAGTTCAAGCGGCTTTTACACGTGTCGTGGGGCCACCAGCTACCACGTCATCGCAGAGATGCAGATATTTTCTTCCGGGGTTGGGGGAGTATCGAAAATATCTCTTGTCGCGACTTGACTGTTAAGATTACGTGGCGGCGCACTTTCTTATCCAAGCCACTGTTCGATTTTTTTTTTTTCCCGCGCTTTATCACTTTGTGGCATCTTTTGTATCTTAATTCTTTTTTGATATATAAATACCATTTCCTTGAAAAAGAAAAAAAGAAAAAAAACCATTTCTCAATTTGTGAGTGCGTATGTTCATTTTTTTATTAGAATTTTTTTTTTCTTCTTTTGGGGGCTGGCTTGAAGTGCTGTGCTGTTGTCAGCTCAATTTGCTGCTAATAGGGTATCTTAAGGTAAATCTCCAAATCTATTTCAAGAGTCTCGGAAATGCAAGAGCATTTATGGCTTGAGTCCCTTATTAAAGAAATTCTTACTCCTTGTATTTTTATTTTTTATTTTGAAATTTTTTAACTTACTCAAAAATGGAGTCAAAATAGATTTTTCCCGTCATATATTATTGGTCCATTCTCCCTCCTTGGTCTTTTTGCTCCGCCCCATGTCTCTTAGCAAACAAACATTTGATTCTGACGGTTGCAGTTCATGTTATCCCCGAAATTAGATCAATAGATTAATAGACTCGAGTAAGGTTCGTTTCCCAACGAAGAACCTTTTTTTTTTTCCCTCTCTTATGGTAGGAGAGAAAGAAAAAATTGTGAAATAATATTACCGTCACTGTTACGAGAAATGAATTTAGCTTTTGATAGACGAGAAATTCCAAAGGATAATTAGAAATCAAGAGTAGCTCTCGATGCAGGGGATGTTTCTAAAATTAAAAAAGAAAAATGAACAAAAAAGGGTATTTTCACGAGTTCTTGTCATAAGCAACAACGTTATCTGCGGCACCGTCCAACATCAGCCGAGAACCGATTCTTCAGCGAGAATCCACAGCAGTTCAAGTCCGCCAAAAAGAACATATATTTTCCGCAATGAAAGCATCTCCATACAACAGCTTGCGGATAGAATATATGAGCAGGGTCTGAATAATGAAAGCAATGCAATGAAAAATCCTGCATACTGCATACTTGTGATTGTGACCAATATAAGTCAAGAGAAAAAAAAAAGAAAAGAAAAATCCCGAATGGCAAATAGACAGAACAAAACAGATGTGGCAAGTTTGGTTCATATCCTGTTATGCTGATGCAATTGGCGCTCGGTCAAAGCCAACGATGGTAAGGTATCCCTCCCACGCCAAGGAACCTTCGAAAAAAAAAAAAAACGAGGTATAAATACTTATTTTGAGGCAGAGAAAAAGTGAGAGAGATTGCTCACCTAAAAGAGAGAAAAAGAAAAAAAGAGTAAGGAAAAATGAGAGAAATTGTCCAGTCAAAAGAAAAAAAAAAAGAGAAAATAAAGGAAGAGAAAAAAAATATTTTTTAATTTTATATTTAGAAAGAATATCAGTGTTCGATCAGCTTAAAACTTAAATGGTTGATAGAAGGTATTTAGTTCCTATTTTTAAATAGTGAAAATTGGGTTTCGAGTAATGTAAGTCTTGCTTCTCTTCAATTTTCGTAGGTTTATTTTCTGAGTAATTTTTTGAATTGGTCAACCGTGTAATCGGACGATTGTTTGTGGTCCGATCGAGCTGATTTTTGGTCAGTAGTTGAAAGACACATAGATCTTCTTTGTGGACGGTTGGATTGCGTTTCTGTAAACTACAAGGACAGGTTTTCCATTCGAACCGAAACCTCTCAATTCTAGTAACTTTCTGCTCTTTTATCTGTGGCAGAATTGGTAAACCATATGAATGATTATTGACCCGTGGTCTGATTAAGTTGAAATTTGGACAGTTGGTAGGGAACATCTGAGGGTTCATCTTGAACGGTTGGATTACTGTCTTGAGGTCTACTTGTTGAGTTATAGTTGACAGCATGTAGTTGGCCTATCTTGCTTAACTCATTAGTCTCTCGTTCAATTCAAATTGAATTTTGTTCAATTTGTTTGATGTAATTGAGGTTGTGCACCTCTATTGTACTCACTTGATTATAGTGGAGTTTACCGCTGGTTAGGAGTATTCGTGGTTTTTCCCCTTTTTTGTTTTGAAGGGGTTTTCCATGTAAAATTAGTGTGTTCTCTTGTGTGGTTTATTTGCATTGCCATTTTTGTTATTCAATCATCTCCTCATAGGTTCAAGCAAATGGGAGAAGTTTCTTAGGCTACTTATACTCCGTTGCGCCCCTTCTCCCATCAAAGTGGTATCAGAGCAAGATTGTGTTTCTGACTTGTTTGAATGATGAAGTTGAATGTGAATAAAATGTTTTGTTTGAATGACACAAATTATCATATATGGAGGAGTAAAATGAAAGACCTCTTATTTGTAAAGAAAATGCATTTGCCAGTATTTGTTGTTACTAAACCCGAGTCAAAGATTGATGAGGAATGAGAGTTTGAGCATTAGTAGGCTTGTGGCTTTATACGACAATTTGTTAATGATAATGTTTACAATCACATATGTAATGAGACACATGCACAGATTTTATAAAGCAAACTTGAGACATTATATGCTTCAAAGTCTGGTAATAACAAGTTGTTCTTGTTAAAGAAAATGATGTATTTGAGATATAATGAAGGGAGTTTAGTTGCTGACCATTTAAATGAGTTTTAGGGTCTCATTGATCAATTATCAGGCATGGGCATTAAGTTTGATGATGAAGTTCTCAGGTTATGGTTACTTGCTACCTTACTTGATTCTTGGGAGACTTTTCGAATGTCTTTCGCTAATTCTGCCTCCGGTGGTGTTTTTATTAGTGGAGCTTGTAAAGGGTAGTGTGTTGAATGAGGAGATGAGAAGGAAATCTTAGGGTTCATCATCATTATCATCCAAATCAAAGGTTTTAATTACTGAAAATAGGGGGAGAAGTCAAGAAAAAGGAAATGGTAAAAATGGTAGAAGTAAGAGTCGAAGCAAGTCACGATTTAAGTACAAGAATGTCCAGTGTCATTATTACGGGAAGATGGGTCACATTCAGAAAAAATGTTATAAGTGGAAGAGAGAAAATAAAGATGACAGTGATAAGCACAATAAAAGGTATAATGATAATAATCGTGCTGTTACTACATCAACTTCTAGTATTGGTGACCTTATTGTTGTTTCTGATGAAAATGTGATTAATCTAACATCTCATGATACTGATTGGGTGATAGACAGTGGTGCCTCCCTTCATGTTACTTCACGTAAGGAATTCTTTTCTATATATACACTTGGTAATCATGAGGTGTTGATAATGGGTAATAATGGCTTAGCAGAAGTCATTGGTATTGGTAATGTTTGTTTAAAAACTAATAGTGGAGCATAGCTGATCTTGAAGGATGTCAGATATGTCCCAGATATCCAATTGAATTTGATTTTAACAGGAAAACTTGATGATAAGGGCTTTTGCAGTATCTTCAATGTTAGTCAATGGAAACTTACTAGAGGCTCTTTAGTTGTGGCGCGAGGTAAGAAATGTTCCAATTTGTATTTTATGCCAGCTTCTATTGTTAGAGATGTTGTGAATGCAGTGGAGAATGAGAATTTGATTGATTTATGGCATAAACGATTTAGCCATATGAGTGAAAAAGGGATGAATTGTTTGACGAGGAAAAACCAATTTTCAAGCATGAAGAGTGTAGCTTTAAAGAAGTGTCCTTATTATTTGGCTGGAAAATATAACAGAGTCACATTTAAAAGTCACCTTCCTTTTAGGAAATCAGAGTTGCTTGAGTTGGTGCATTCTGATGTGTGTGGTACTTTGAAGGTATGCTCACTAGGTGGTGCTAGTTATTTTGTGACTTTTATTGATGATCATTCGAGGAAACTTTGAGTTTATGCTTTAAAGAGTAAAGATTAAGTGTTTGATGTATTTAAACAATTTCATTCCTTTGTTGAGAGACAGACTGGTAAGAAGCTGAAATGTGTCCGCACTGATAATAGTGGTGAGTATAGTGGTCTATTTGATGAATACTGTAGAAAGTATGAGATCAGACATCAGAGGACACCACAGTTAAATGGTTTAACAGAAAGGATGAACAAAACGTTGATTGAAAAGTGATCAAATGTTTTCTCTCAGATGCAAAATTACCTAAATCCTTTTGGGGTGAAGCCTTGAATACAGTAACACATGTAATTAATCTGTCTCCTAGTGTTCCGTTACAAGGTGATGTTCCAGACAAAGTTTGGTTTGGTAAGGAAGTCTCTTCTGACCATTTACGAGTCTTTGGCTATAAGGTTTTTGTTTATGTCCCTAAAGATGAAAGAGGGAAGTTAGATGTGAAGACTCGGCAGTGTATCTTTCTTGGTTATGGTGAAGATGATTTCGGGTACCTTTTATATGATCTGGTTGAGAAAAAACTTGTCAAAAGCAGAAATATTGTATTCTTCGAAGATCAGAACTTTGAAGATATTAAGAAGTCAGCTACTCAGACTAATGATAACCTTGTTGGTATTGATCCAATTCCTCAGGTACCTGTAGATGATTCACGTACTACTGAACATGACATCCAAGAATATGATGAGAATGTTCAGCAGGATCATCATGTACAAGGTGCAGGTGATCTCAATACTCCTACAGAAGATTATTCAACCTCACCTCTACTTGCTTTTCAGCTACGAAGGTCTAACAGAATTTCAGAACCTTCTACTCGGTACTCTCCTGATGAGTTTGTGTTATTAACTGATAGAGGAGAACTTGAGTGTTATGAAGAAGCAGCTAAAGAGTTAATTTAGATGAAAAGATTCATGAAGGAGATTGGTTTTGAGCAATCAAAGTATGTGTTGTATTGTGATAGCTAGAGTGCAATCCATCTTGGTCAGAATTCGACTTTTCATGTTATATCAAAGCATATTGATGTGCGGTATCATTGGATACGCGATGCTCTTGATTTTAAACAATTAGCACTTGAAAAGATTCATACGGACGATAATGCTGCTGATATGTTAACAAAGGTATTACCAAGAAGAAAGTTTGAATTGTGTTGTTTATTGGTTGGGATGGTCAACACCTCTACGTAGTCAGGAGGGGGAGAATTGTTAGGTATCCCTCCAACGTGGAGGGAACCTTTGAAAAAAAAAAGGTTGATTTAATGAGGTAATACCTCATTAAGATTAGATTTTGAGATAGAGAGAAAGTGAGAGAGGCTACTTGGCCGAAAGAGAGGAAAAGAAAAAAAGAGTGAGAGAAAATGAGAGAGGCTGTCCGGCCGAAAGAGAGAAAAAGAAAAAAAAAGAGAAAACGAAGGAAGAGAAACCAAAAAGGTAGTATTCTTTGATCTTACGTTTGGAAAGGATATCGGTGTCCGATCAACTTAAAACTTGGATGGTTGATAGAGGGCATTTGGTTCCTATTTCGAAACGGTGGAGATTGAGTTTTGAGCACTGTAAGTCCTGCTTCTCTTCAGTTTTCATAGGTCTATTCTTTGGGCAATTTTCTGTGTGTAGAATTGGTCAACCATGTAATCAGAAGATTGTTTGTGGTCCGATCGAGCTGATTTTTGGTTAGTAGTTGGAGAACACATAGATCTTCTTTGTGGACGGTTGGATTGCGTTTCTGTGAACTACAAATGCAGGTTTTCCATTCGAACCGAAGCCTCTCAATTCTGATAACTCTCTACTCTCTCATCTGTGGCAGAATTGGTAAATTATATGAATGATTATTGACCCGTGGTCTGATTGAGCTGAAATTTGGACAGCTAGTAGGGGACATCTGGAGGTTCATCTTGAATGGTTGGATTACTGCCTTAAAGTCTATTTGTTGAGTTGTAATTGGCCTGTCTTGTTTGCTTAACTCATTAGTCTTTCGTTCAATTCAAATTAAATTTTGTTCAATTTGTTTGATGTAATTGAGGTTGTGTACCTCTATTATACTCACTTGATTATAATTCTGTATTTTTTTTTTTTTATTTTGAAGGGAGTTTTTTACATAAAATTAATGTATTTTCTTATGTAAATTATTTATATTATCATTTTTATTATTTAATTATCTCCTTGTAAGTAAACAGAGTATAATTTTTTGAGCTACTTATATTTCGCTGCGTCTTTTCTCCCGTCAACCCACAAAATAAAGAATGGATACTTTTTGGCGGCTGCCTTTGGATGAATGCGGCTTGTTCTTGGGCTAAGAGCGAAGAGAGAGGAGCATCGTGATAAAACTCGTAAACTGATGCAGATGGCTATGCTGGGGAACAAACATGCCCTTTGGAAGCCTTCGAACTCGTAGATTAATATTAATGGCTATGTCAAAAAACAGTAACGTTAGTTCCCCCCAAAAATAAAAATTTGTTAAGGTACAACGTAGCCTGTCACGTGACAGTGACATGTTTCCAGCCACAAGCACAATCTACTAAGAAATGGGAATTCAATCAGAGAGGAACATAATTGTACCTAAAAAAATGAAACTTCAAATGGAGCCTTTTGGAGATCTGTTTGATTTAATGTCTGCGCCTGAAATCACATGCAAAAAGTCAATGACACGAGCTCCATAATTATATTTTGCATGCAGAGAGGCTATGCTTGTCTTCGTGTACTTGCATTTACAATTTGTAGGTGCAGAAGAGTAGTAGTAGTACAGCCCACAAAAAGTGTCAATTTTTTTTTTTCTTTTGGGAAAACAAGGCAGATGGTTAAGCAAATTTTATGTAATCAAATGATACGCGGTAGTACAGTACAAAGGATATAGAAATATTTATCTAGTCTATGGTGCTTCGAGAAACACAATCGGAAAATTTCTTACGCCGTAAAATTAATCATACATAGGGCAAGCCGGAATTTGGGCAACCATTGCCTCGAATTTCTCTTGTTTACAGAGATTTCTGTCTGAACTTCTGAGAGTTCTGCCCGCACTTCTATCAGTGTTTGAGTTTTCATACATTAATCCTGGTCATGTTATTTTCAAAAATTATTGGACTTAGGAGCATGTAGCACGCGATAAGTTCAATTTTGGGGTTGATAAATTTCAAAAAAAAAAAAAAAGTCTCAGTTACTAATTATAAAATCATCGAAAGAAAGCTAGGACCCCCTAAAATTGTGCATGGTTAAGTCAAAAGTCAAAAGATTTAGTTGCTCAAAATGGCCGTTAAGTACATAAGTGGTGCCGACGTGTCAAAAAACATCTAATCTAGTCAGCTTTTTCTTTTGACCTAGAAAAACTTTTCCCACCTTCCCATAACTCTCTCTCTCTCTCTTGGCGCACAATCTCTCTTGCCGACTCACGACGCACCCCCTTCTTCTCTGTCGATCCACACCCCCCCCCCCCGGCGCCGGGGGTCCCTCTCTCGGCGGCTGTCAAACCCCTAACCCCAGTAAAATTAGATCACAAAATCCACCAAAATAAAAGAGAGCGGGGGGATAAATTGAACTCATGTTTTATTAGAAACAGAAGATATTGAAAGAAATTAAGGAGGAGAAAGAACCCGTTTTCTTTTTTGGTAGTGAATCCAAGGCATGCTACTGCAACAAACCCACACCGTTGAAGAGGTCATAGACAGACATGAATCTAGGGAGGCAATTCAAGGCATGCGCTTTATTTTTGGTAAGATTAGCTTTCAAATTTCAAATTATAGCTTCAATGTATGCCATATCAACTTGATAATTGTATGACATTATACTGGGCAGAGACAGGAAGCATGTAATTTCTTTCCTTTTTTTTTTTTTCCTGAGTGAGTTGATCCACCAATTTGCGCAAGAGCATGACGAATTATACTGGGGCTGCCCACGAGAGCCATAAGCGACGAGAATGCAATTCATGGAGAACTAAAGAGAGCTGAGTGCTTCATGTTGTTGCCGATTTTGACATGCGTGTAGATGAAGGTGGCGCAGGAGCAAATGTTAGTCGCGGAAAGGTGGAAATTTGTCGTGTTCATGGTGGGCAGTAGATGTATGGGTTTGGTTCAGTGGTGGTTTTTTGGTCTCATGGAATCTCTGTAAAAGGCCAACATAAATTGAAACTGGATGTTGGCATTAAGTTCAGCAACCAGATGAAGATCCTTAAATTATCTATATATTCCATTTCAATGTCATGGGTTTTATCCAAATCCGTTCAAGTGATTTAAAGGTGTGTTAAATTCATGTTTAAAAAATTTCACGAGATACGGACTGCTGGTTAGGTTCATGCTATATTTGTGAAAACGGGCAAAGATATTGTAATACATCAACTCCAGTATCGAATATGTGACGTGATAGAGGACATACGTGTTATGAATTTGGGTTGAAATTTTGGCGAATGGATGTTGAAGATAGACTGAAGGGTGAACAAACAGAGGAACCTAGCAAGAAGTTTCAGCAGCCATTGATGTATTTTGATCGACCGTCATATGCATGTCACAGCAACAACGGAGTAACACCATTAGCTTCCATTAGCTCTACTGTTAAGAACTAATAAAACGGTTTGTTTTGTAGAAAACAAATAAAGGGCTTGGGACTGGGTGAGTTAGCAGTTGCCCACGTGCTATATATTGTATAAATGGGTTGTTACTGTAACCGAAAGGGGCGTAACAGAAAATAACAAAATTTCTCTCATTTTCTTTCTTTTTCTTCTCCTTCTTCTTTGAATATTTTCTCCAAGATTCTCTCTATCCTACCTTCTTCTTCCAATCTTGCGTCTTACAAATCTAAGCCGTAACAAAGTGGTATTAGAGTAGTTGAGACAAGGGCACAGAAACTAGTGAGGAAGACCAAAATTGCAACCAAAGTTGAAGCAACCATGGTAGGGGAAAAAATGGAAGCAGTCAAGAAGCTGGAAGAGCAATTCACTTCCTTGAAGAAGGACAATGCAATCCTGCGACAGTTAGTGGAGGCTCTCATCCAAAAGGTTACTGTCATCATAAAACTGGGTAAGTATGACAAACCTGACCTTAGCAATTCAGTGCCTAGGTTTGTAGGAGAGACTGGGGTTCCAATAAACTAGTATAGACTTTTACCTTTGCCTAAGGAGTTCTTAGGAAAAGGAAATGGAGTAGAAAGGGGTAAGAGCAGTCGGACAGTGGGGGAACCTACCTTGAAACCTAGGGTAACCCTTCTATATTTTGAAGGGGTAAATCCTAAGGACTGGGTTACTAAATGCAATAGGTATTTCAAATTATATAATGTAGCTAATGAAGATAAGGTGGATTTGGCTAGTATGTACCTAAGTGAGTAAGTTGAAATTTGATTTAAAGGATGGTTAGTAGAGTAAGAAGAGGTGAAATGGAAGAAGTTTGTTGAAGATCTATGTGCTTGGTTTGGACCTAGTAGGTATGCGAATGTGATACAAGATTTTAATAAATTTTCTCAAATGGGGTTTTTAAGGGAATATTGAGATAAGTTTAGGGAATTGAAGGGTCTTATGAAGCAGGCAAACTTCTCTCTCACAGAAATATATTTCATTTCCAGTTACATTAGTGGGTTAAGTGATCCCATTAAGGTTGCCATGAAAATGTGGGAGTGAAGATCTCTTAGTCATGTATACGAGCTTTCAAGGCTCTAAGAGGAAATGGTGTAAAGTTTGGGAAAAGTGAGTGAGCTAGCTGCTAGGGGTAGAACATGGACAAGTTTTGGCAATATAATAGGGAAGGTTACCAATCAGCTGGAAGACAAAAAGTTAGGAGGATGTAGGAAGTTGGCTAATACAGGTATTCCAACCCAGACACTAGAAATTTCCTCCAAAGGTGTTAACCAAAGCAGTTGGGATCAATATCTAAAAGAGGGCACAGATGGGGGAAGAAGAAATAGCTTCTATTGGAATTGTGGAGATAGATATTTTCCAAGCCATTAGTGTAACAAGAGGACTCAATTGAATGTCCTAGAAGGGGGGAGGAGGATAAGGAGGACCGGTGGGAGGATGAGCTAAAGGAAGAACCATAGGAGGTGGAACCAAGAGAGGTTGAAGCCTATGAATCCCTATCAATATATGCTTTAACAGGGTAAAAGGGGCTTAATACCATACAAGTGAAAGGGAAGGTGGGAAATAGGAACCTAATGATCTTGATAAACTTAGGGAGCATATATAGTTTTCTTAATGTGCCTTTGGTCAAATGCTTGCCTTGCTCTTTGTTACCCACTTACCTTTTATTAGTTACAATAGGAGATGGCCGTAAAGTCAAAAGTAGGGAGAAAATAAGCAACTTTGAATGGAAAATGCAAGGTTATAGTTTTAAGGCAGACCTTAGTGATGAGGACCTTCTTAGGTCTTATACTGAGAGGGAGAGGGGGTGAATCAGTGTGAGATATTCATTTTTTACAAATATGTCCAGATTAACCTCTGTGACTTGTTAGAGTCAATGATCCAATTTTTATCTTGCTTCTTTATGTGAGAGCGGTCGTATAGATATCAATCAAACATGAGTACCAAAAAACACACAGAGATTTTTACGTGGTTCACCTATAATGTGTGAGCTACATCTACGGTGTGATAAGATCACACCTAAATTACATAATCCACTTTTGTTATCAAGGGATACAGTTAATGTTGTGGAAGGATCACTCCTTAACCATTTACAATGATCTTCCAATCAAAAAGTTGATTTCCCAATCACTCAATGGATTGATCTCCTAATCACTCCAAGGGTCTCTTACCCTTTTTTAAGAAGTTTATCAAAAATTTTGTGGCTAATACTTTCCTGAGAAGGATCACTTAATATGCACAGGCTGCTAATGCAGAACATGGATCTTCTTTTTCCTTTGTTGCCACCTTTTCCTTGTTGTAGTCACTGATTTCTCCTTATTGTAATTACTACCTTTTCTTTGCTGCAATTGCTGCCTTGTCCTTACTGCAATTGCTTCCTTCTTTTCGATTTGCCACTGCACACCTTCTCTCTTGGTGTGGTTAATTGGTTGCCGCTACACACCTCTCCTTGGTGTGGTTAATTGGCTGCTATTACATACCTCTCCTTAGTATAGTTGATTGGTTACTGTTGCACACCTCTCCTTGGTGTGGTTGATTGGTTGTTGCCACTATCTCCCTTTTTAGTGGCTGCTACACCTTCTCCTTTAGGTGGCTATAACACCTTCTCCTTCGGGTAGCTGCTGCACCTTCTCCTTTAGGTGGCTGTTGCACCTTCTCCTTCATGTGGTTGTTGCACCTTTTTCTCCCTTTGGTGTGGCTACCGACTCTTGCAACTCTTTTCTCCCTTTGGTGTGGCTGTTGGTTTCTGTAACTCTTTTCTCCCTTTGGTGTGGCTATCGACTGTTGTAACTCTTTCTCCCTTTAATGTGGCTACCAGTTGTTGTAACTCTTTCTCCTTTTGGTATGATTGCCGACTGCTGTAACTCCTCCTTTTGATGTGGCTACTGGCTGCTGCAACTCCTCATTTGGTTGGTATGACTGCTTCTTTCTTTGGTAGCTATTATTACTCCTTGGCCAGTTACACTATTTGTCGTTCTCCCTTATTTTTCTGCAGTACACATATCTTTTGAAAGATGCATGGATGTATTTATAAGCCTTGAGTTTTAAAATTGCCTAATCATCAACGATTAGCATTGATTCCTAAGGGTTGCCCTACAATCAATCGTCAGATTTGATTCCTAAAATTTAATGTTAATGGTCAATATTGACTTTATAAAATTTAGGGTTAATGGTTAAGGGTTAACAGTTAACCTTGACTCCTAAAATTTAAGGTTAACAGTTAATATTGATTCATTGACTTTAAAGTTGACTTGTCATCAATGGTTTCAATTAACGACCTTTCTGCATCTCAACAACATTCAAAACATTAAATCAATAAGAACAACTATTTAAGATGCTGTTGACAACAAATCCAACTATAGCCATCGAAGATGGGCTTAACAATCTTCCCATTTGGATTTGTTGGCAACACATTAAATCCAACAATCAGCAATATACTCCTCTAGAAACATGTATCTCCTTTTTTGCATGTGGGCATGATTCTAATTTTGAAACAAACTCCCCTTTTCTTCTGCTTTTTCCCCTTAACAATTTCTCCCCTTTTATTTTTCAAGCTACTCCTTTTTTTAATCAGTATATACTCTCTTTGGATTTATGTAAAATATCTCCCTCTTTGACAACAAATCCAAAAAATAATGAAAAAGGGAAAGGGAGAGGGGTAGAGGCATACCTTAGCCTCAAGGGGGTGGCTGAATATATAAGATCAGTCTTAACTTCTGGAACATTTCTTTTGATAGAGGTTTGGTGAATACATCTATTGAACTTATCTTTGATGGCTAATGTTGGATTTGTTGTCAATAGCATCTCACATTGTTGTTCATGTTGATTTGATGTTTTGAATGTCATTGAGATGCATAGAAATCGTTGGACAAAATCGTTGATGGTAGGTCAACCCTGAAGTCAATGAGTCAATATTGACCGTTGACCCTTAACTATTGATCCTAAATTTTAGGAAATCAATGTTGACAATTGACCTTAAATTTTAGGAATCAAATTTGGCTGTTGATTGTAGGGCAACCTTTGGGAATCAATGCTGATCATTGATGAATGTGCAACCTTAATCTTAAGGCTCTATAAATACCTCAATGTATATTGCAAGACAATGTATATGCTGTAGATTTTTTAATAGAGAACGACAAACCTAAAGACAGCTACAAGGAGAGGTGAACAACAAGAAAAGTTGAAGCCAACGAGTGTAGCAACTGGCCACACTAAGGAGAGGTGCAGTAGCCGATCATACCAATGAGAGGTGAAGCAGTTAGCCATACTAAGAAAAATAGTAGTAGAAAAACCAAACCAAAGGAAAGAAGTAGTTGGAAAACTAAACCAACCAAGAAGGGTACAACAGCTGGCTAAGGAGGAGGTGATAACAACCACTAAAGAAGGAGGCAACCATACAAACCAAAAGAGGAGTTGAAGCAACTAGCAGCCACACCAAAGGGAGAACAAGGTGTAGCAGTTGGTAGCCATACCAAACTAGTAGAGGAGACATGTAGTAGCCACACCAAGGAGAGAAAAACATGCAGCAGCTGCCCTAAGGAGAGAAAGACGTGCAACAACCACCAAAGAGGGAGATTACAGCAGCAAGGCAGTAAGTAATAGCAGCAAGGGCAGACAGTAAACTGAGGAGAAACCAGCTGTTTGCAGGTAACACCAACGGAAGCTTGTAACAACTAACAATAGCTCGTAATAACCAGTAAGCAATCCTAGGGATTGCAGTGTGTCCGACAGGCAATCCTAACAATTGCAGCACATCTAGCAATTTGCAATAGGCGTAATACTAGCAGCAATCAACAACACCAGTTGCAGCCTATAATTTTGACAATTGCAGCAAGTCTAGCAGGCTATACTAGAAATTGTAGTACTAGTAACAAGTCCAGCAAGAAAAATCAGCAACTGTAGATTGTAGGAGCAGCAGCAAGCTACAACAGAACGTATAGGTAGCATAGTAGCCTAGCAGGCAGCGATAGTAGTTTGTGCATGTGTAGGCAGCGACAGTAGAACACGCAGGTAGCAACAACAGAACACGCAGGCAGTAATAGTAGCTTGTGCACATATATAGGTAGCGACAGCAGAACGTGTAAACAGCGATAGCAAAACGTGCTAGTAGCAATAACAGCGATAGCAGCACGTGTAGGCAGCAATTGTAGTAGGTCCGGTAGCTTATAGCAACAGAAGAGAAAACGTGCCTTGCAGCAGGTCCGACAACAAGTCCAACAACTTGGAGTAACAGAGGAGAAAATGTACCCTGTTAGTAGGTAAGGTAGCACTGGCAACAGAGGAAGAGAACTTGCCAAGGCTGAAGGAGGTAGCAGGAGGAGAGAACCTGCTGAGGCAGCACCGGCAATAGAGGAGAGAACCTGCAGAGGCAGTAGGTGAGGCAACATCGGCAGTAGGGGGAGAGAACCTACAGTGGAGATAACCGACAGTGGAGAGAACCTGCAGAGGAGAAAACCTGCAGCAGAGATAACCTGCAACGGAGATAACCTATAGAGAAGAGACCAGTAATGCTTGAGCAAAGACTAGCAGTGAGGAAAGAGAAGATCAGTTTTCTACAACAGTAACCTGTGCACATTGAGTGATTTATCTCAGGGAAGTTATTATCATAAATTGTTTATGTATTTTGTGAAAAGGGTGGGATATCCTTGGAGTGATCAGGAAATTATCTCATCTAGTGATCGGGAGATCATCACAAATGATTAAAGAGTGATCCTTTAACATGTGGTTAAGGAGTGATCCTTCCATGGCCAAACTGTATCCCTTGATAACAAGAGTGGATTATGTGATTTAAGAGTAATCTTATCACACCATGGATGTAGCTCACACATTGTGGGTGAACTACGTAAAAATTGCTTTGTGTTCTTGTATGCTTGCGTTTGATTGATATCCGTATGACTATTCTCATATAAAGAAGAAAGATAAAAATTGGATCATTAGCTTTAATAAGTCATAGAGGTTAAATCTAGAAAGATTTATAAAAAGTGAACATCTCACACTGATTCACCCTTTTCCTCTTTCTGTGTGAGACCCAAAAAGGTCCTCATTAAGTGGTATCAGAGCCTGGTTCCTTTGTTGATCCAATTTGCTTGCTTTGATCTGATGTTGTTTGTTGCTGTTGTGAATTTTTATCTTTATTAATGATTGATATCATAGACAACATGAATAGTGTTAACAATAAGGGCATCCCTACTTTTGATGGACAGAATTATCAGTTATGGAAGAATAGAATGCTCTTATATTTGATGTCACTTGGTCTTGATGTGTTTAAGTCTGCTGTTAGGGGCTTCATCTTTGTCGTTGAAGGTGATGCTATGATGCTTGCTGATAAGAAGAATTTAGAGTGTGATGAAAAGACATGAAATGCCTTATATGCCTCCTTATCAGACAAAGAATTCACCAAAGTAATAAGGTGTAACACAGCAAAACAAATTTGGGACAAACTGAAGAATATTTACGAAGGAGACAAGGCTGTGAAGGAAGCTAAGCTACAAATCTGAAGGAGCAGATTTGAAGGCATAAAGATATAGAATGATGAGTCTATGGATGCCTTTTTCACAAGAGTCAATGAAATTGTGTGCTCCATCAGAGGCTATGGAGAGGAAATCAACAATGCTACTATGTTAAGGAAAATACTTAAAACCTTACCAGAAGCTTACAATGCCAAAGTCTCTTCCATAGAAGATAGAGATTTGGATAGGCTACCTTTAGATGACTTACACAGCATATTGATGGCTTATGAAATGAGAATAGCCCCAATGAAGAAAGAAAAGAAGTCTAAGGTAGAGAAGGAGTTGGCCTTTAAGACAATGAAGAAATTTACAATTAAAGACTAAAAAGAAGAATTTAACAGTAGCTCAGAAGAAGGTAGTGATCCTCAAGTGAATAAAGTTTTGGCATACATCACCAACAATATGAGGAAAGGAAAATGGAAGTACAAGGGAAAATTACCTTTGAAATGCTTTAGCTGTGGAGCAATTGGGCACTTTGCCATGAACTGCCTAAAGAGAAGAGAAACAAATAGTGATGATGATGATGAGCCGGTCCTATGAGGAGAACAAAGAAATCTAACTATTCTAAAGCTAGAAATTCAAGAGCTAAAGGCAAAAAGCAATTCTTTAGATTTAAAAGAAGAAATTATTTAAGCAAGCTAGATGAAGAAGATTCTGAAGAAGAAGTTGATGATGATTTTGATGATGATGTTGTAAGGAATGTGATGGTTGCTTAAATAGATGTTGAACAAGAATCTTTAAGTGATAAGGAATTAATTTAAAGTGGAATTGGATGAGTTGGTGCAGCAACTTGAGAATGAATTTAGAGTTTGTTTGTATAAAAATAGCAAGATGAAAAAAGACGTAAAGCATCTTAAGAAGCTGTATAAAAATTTTGCTATTGATGAATCTTATCTCCAGGTGAAAGAAAAAGAGTTTGAAGCAAAAGAGAAGGAGTACTTGAAGAGAATTGAGGAGCTGATTGTGCTTAAGGCACAGTAAGGCAAGATATACAAAGATCTTGACATTAAGGTGATTGCACAAGAGTAAGAGGTGCTAATTTTGTAAGCCAAGCTCCACAAGGCTGAGTTTGAACTGAAGAAGCATGAAGAAAGCTTTATGCAGGCCATAAAAGTGAGATGAGAGTTGTCTTCAACAAATGCCATCAAGGAGGATGTTCCCAAAAAATTAGATAAATTAGATGAGTGTCTAAGTAAACGAAGACCTTATTCCATGGGGAAGAAAGGCCTTAGCTATATTAAAAAGCCAAATGAGAAGGTAATAGAGAAGAAGAAAATTGTGTTTGTGCTTGAAGCAAGCACAATTATGTTATAGAGAAGAGAAACCAACCCAAGCTAAAATAGGTTAGGAAAGATATGGTGAAAACTCCCATCCAAAGTAGACAAGTTGTCAAAGATGGAGAGAAGGTTGCCTCAACAGTTGTTAAAGATAAGAGACATGAACTTGGTAAAATAAGAAAATCTAGGTTCGAAGGATTTTGTTAGAATTGTGGTAAGTATGGGTACAAGACTAATGTATGTTGGAGTAATGGGTACATAATGAAGAGGAATGTGAGGCAAGAGTCTGGGAGGAGACTCTATTAAGAAAGGAGATAGTCTTTGGTGAAAAGAAGCTATATTCCATTAAGGAACAAATTTGAGTTGTTAGGAAAAGTCTGTGGAAGATGTGAAAGGGTTAGACATACTGTTGATGATTGCTTAACATTGCTACCTAGTCAAAGGGTGCAAAGTAGAACACCTATACATGCTTTTATATTCAGCTAAAGAAGAAGAAGATGAAGGGAAATGTCTATGGTTGTGGAAGTAGCTTTAAAAGCTTCCAAAAAAGTGTTGTTCCCACAATCTTGTATAGGTTGTAATTGTTGTCAACTAGGTTTAAGTGTGCAAGAAAGTAAAGCCATATAGAAGGGCAAAAAGGTAAAAGCCACATAGAGGGGCAAGAACGTAAAAGCCACATGGAAGGGCAAGACAGTAAATTTGCCCTATTAGGGTTTCATGGAGGAGTATATAAAGGCCAACATAAAAGAGTGAACAGTGTAGCCATCGTCAGAAAAGAGGAGAGGTCAGTAAATTGAGCAAATCGAAGAAATCTGGTGGTAAGAGAGAGAAATCCGGTTGGACAGCAAGTGAAAGAGAAAGCACGACACGACAAGAGAGAGAAATGGGTCGATGGTAAAACATAGTGGACGATCGACGGAAAAACAGATAGGAACGGCCGAAGAGGGGTTGGACGGAAAGGATTAACCACCACATGAAGAACCACCACACGAAGAGCCACCACCATAAACGGTGAGATAGATCCGCTGGACGGTGAGATAGATCTGGCTGGATGGTGAGAGAGATCCGGTTGAACGAAGACAGAGAAACCATCGGCAGAACATGAGAGAAAGAGAGAAAAATTGAGATAGCCGTTGGAAGAGAGAGAAAAGAGGTATACGACCAGAACAGAGGAGTCGATGGGAAGGAAAGAAAAAGGAACCCGACGGCCAACTAAGTGAGCATGACAAAACATACCACCGGCGGAAAGAGAGAGAAATCAGATGGCCAAACAGGGAAGGAGAGAAAAACCCGTTACGACCAGAATAGAGGGGTGGACGGTCGATGAACAGTGACCAGCAGAAAAGGGAGAAAATCTGATATGGCTAAAGGAGGTGTGAAACAGACAAGGGCAAACTAGAAACGGACAGGTGAGCCGTGAAACAGTGAGATCGTGGGGTAAGGAGACGGGTGAGACCGTGAGATGGTGAAAGCAAGAATTGTGTAAGACAACGTAGAGAAGGAATTTGGCGAAGCATAAAAAAGAACTCAACGTATTTCCAGATTTCTTCAAGAGAGGTTAGAGAGCATTGCGGTGAACTTCTAAGCGGCAGTGGAGCAGCCTTTCAATTCAACAGAGGTAGGACAAGCTAGAAGAAGGGTAGACACAGTAAGTGACACTCTTTGTATTGTGCTTGTTTAGTAATTACAATAGTGAAAGGAGTAAAGGATTAAGACATCTATTGTAACTGGAATTCTTAAGTATAGTGGATAGTCTCGATAAGGGAGAGTCCCTACCACCGTGGATGTATGTCACGTTGACGGAACCACGTAAATCTCGTATGTCTTTAATTTGTTTTACGTTCTGTGTTTTGAATTGAGTTGTGAACGCAGCTAAAGTATCAGCCAACCCATAACCTAACGAAGACCTAAACAAGAATATCCGAATTGTCTATTAGGCAAGGTGTCTGAAAGGTGACTTTGGGGACTATTGTGATTAGTAGGTAGCAATAGATCTACCTTAATCGAATTTGAGAAAGAGTTCACTTTTAAGAAGAGGTTGAAGTTGTTCACTTACTTGCGAATTGCGAATTGTGGTGATACTGATTCACCCCCCCTCTCAGTATCACAAACTAGTAGATCCTAGGGAGAAGTCGGGAACTTCAATTGGTGAGTAGAGATCTCAATTCTATGTCTCTGCATGATCTTCAGTGCAATCTCATTGCATATGAGATAAGGATAAAGTCAGCTGAAAGCTTTGCAACAATGAAGGTATCAAAGGAGGTAGCTTTCAAAGCTATGAAGCACTTGAAGATAAAAGAAGAGGAAGAATCATCCAGTGAGGATGATGATGATGATGATGAGGAAGAAAGTGAAGGTGAAGTGTTGGCATACTTCACATGGAAGTTCAAAAAGGGGTCTAAGAAGGGAAAAAGACAATTGTCCTTGAGATGTTATCGGTGTGGGCAGATTGGACACTTTGTTTCTCAGTGCAAAGTGAAACTTGGTGATGAAGATGAGGATGGTGATGATGAGCTGAATTCAAAATGGAGAAAACTTCATTCAAATCAAAGAAGTCCAGCAAGAAGACTACCAATCCACAGAAGAAGAAGAGAGGCTCATTCAAGAGTTATGTGTGTTAGATAAAAGAAGCTGATGAGGAGGAAGATGAAGAATCATCAGATGAGCATGTCTTTATGGCATCAGCTCAAGGTGGTAGTTCAACCTCTGAAGAGGAAGAGGAGGTTGATGAAGAAGAACCAGATCTTGAAGTTGAGTTGGAAGCAGCTTCAAAGGAGATAATCAGAAGGGGCAGAACCATAAAAAGGTTGGAGGCTCACATAAAACAAATTGAAGTAAAGTCTGAGGAAGCTGAAAGTCAAAAGGATGAAATAAGGGCTGAACATATTGACTTGAAGAGAAGATTTGAAGAACAGATCAAAATATGTGAAGACCTTACAATAGAGCTTGACTTAAGGACTTCAACAATTGAAGAAATGGAGATAGAGTTGCTAAGACTTTAGCAACAACTCAATAAGAGTGAGGAGAACTTGCAGAAGTTTGAAGTGGTAGGAGAAACAAGCTCTGCAAGAGAAAAGAAGAATGAGACTTTGCCACAGAAGTTGAAAGAGAAGGCTGTGACTTAGGTGAAGATAACTGAAGAAGAGAAGACAGTTATCAAACCAAAGCCAGGGCTGAAAAGGATGTATGTGGTTAAAGATCAGCAGCCCATAGCTGCTACGTCTCAGGAAGAAAAGAAAGTCAGCTAGTCAAGGGCAATGGCTGAACAGAAGGAGGAGAAGAAGGTGGCTGAAATGAAAGCCATACAAGCAAAGAAGCCAGTAACTTTACCTACACAGCAAGTAATGAACAGAAGAAAACAAGCTGTGAGTAGACCCAAGAAGAGGCAGTTTCAAGGTCACTGTCTTTATTATGGAGTTTGGGGTCATAAGGCGAATAACTGCTGGTGGAGAAGGCTAGTATACGTCTCCAACTTAAGAAGATCCGATGTTGCATACAGGGGGAGACAGTACAAAATTCAGAAGAGAACACCTGTAAAAAGCGAGGACACACTAACGAGGATTGTTGGTGGAAGCACAAACCAGTAGCTTCAAAGAACAAGTTTGCTATATTGGCAGACTTGGAACAGTGTGAAAGGTGTGGGCAGGATGGCCATAATGCCAAGAGATACATGACACTTCTTCCTAAGCAAGAGAAGGCACTTAATGGCACAGTGAAAACAAGCGGTCCAGTCAAAGTTGAGAAAAAGGATAAAGCTATCTTCTAGCCAGTTCAAAAGAAGGAATATAGAGCAAAAAGGGAGGTGGCTAATATAGCTGAAATTGCACTAAAGGCTGATTACAAGGATAAGTAGTGGATCCTTGATAGTGGATGCACTTCACACATGACAGGAGATAAGAGTAAATTATCAAAGCTAAACAAGTCAAGAGAAGACAGAGTCAATTTTGGCAATGATGATTTACTTAACATCAGTGGTTAGGGGTCAGCAAATATTGGAAAAGGAAAGCTGAAAGATGTTCTACATGTTGAAGGACTTAGATATAATCTAGCATCTGTCAGCTAACTATGCAACAACGACCACAAATTGATATTCACAAAAACAGGTTGCCAAGTAAAGAGTAAAGAAGGCAATACTGTTGTTGCCAGGAAGAGAACAGTTGGAAATTTGTACGTGATTGATGAGGACAAGACAAACAGTTGTCTACTTACAAAGGAAGAAGAAAATCAACTCTGGCATAGGAGGCTGGGACACTTATCACAGAAGAACATGAGAAAGCTGACCACTACTTATACAATCAAAGACATTCTCGACCTCAGGAGAGACAGAGAGTATGTTTGCTTAGCATGCTTTAAAGGAAAACATGCCAAAAAGCAGAACAAGACCAAAGAGTTCAGTTTTGAAGCAGTGCTTAACATTATGCATACTGATTTGTGTGGACCGATGAGGACAAAAGGGTTGAAAGGTGAGAGGTACTTCATTTTGTTTGTTGATGATTATTTGAGAAGGACCTGCCTCATGCACCTCAAACACAAGTCAAAAGTTTTGAATTGCTTCAAGAGATATAGAAGATTGGTTGAAAATGAGAGTGGAAGGAAGATCAAAGTATTGAGGTCAGATTAAGGCACTGAATTTACAAATAAAGCTTTTGAAGATTATCTTGAGAAGCATGGAATTCATCATCAAATGGTAGCAGCAAGAACGCCTCAACAGAACGGAGTGGTAGAGAGGAAAAATAGAGCTGTGGTTGAAATGGCGAGAACTCTACTGCTGGAATCCAAGCTTCACATAAGATTTTGGACAGAAGTAACATTTACAGCCGTGTATCTACTAAACAAAGTATTACTAAGGCCTAATACTAATAAGACTTCATATGAGTTATGGAGTGGGAAGAAGACAACAGCCAAGTATCTTAGAGTCTTTGGCAGCCTATGTTTTGTGAAGAACAAGGAGCAAAACTTGGGAAAATTCAACGTTAGGTTTGATGAAGGCATCTTTGTGGGATACTCAGAAAAGACAAAAGGTTATAGAGTTTTCCTGCATAAGTTAGGAAAAGTGATCACTTCCAGTGATGTGAGAATAGATGAGAACTGGAAAACAATGCAGAATGGAGAAGTTGAGGACAATGAAGAAGATGACTTCAATGTAGATGAAGAATCAGACTAACCTAAAGAAAAGGAACAAGAAGTAAGTTCAGACTCAGAGAAGAGTGAGTCTGAAGATGAAGAAAGAGATCCTCTTGCAACTAAGACGGTGCAAGGAAGAAGGACAAAGAAAACATAGACCAGTGCTCATCAAGGAGATCAGATCATAGGTGACCCATCAGTAGGAGTTACAACAAGAAGAAGAATTGTGGGAGCTACTGCTTTACTCTCACAAGTTGAACCTAAATCTGTTGAAAAGGCTATTCAAGACAAAGCCTGGGTCAAAGCTATCAATGAAGAGCTGGATCAAATTGAGAAGAATGATACACGGGAGCTGGTTCCAAGACCCACTAATAAGAATGTCATAGGAACAAAATGGATGTTTAGGAATAAACACAATGAAGATGGCAAGGTGGTGAGGAATAAGGCTAGGTTGGTTTTGCAAAGGCTACACTCAGATAGAAGGGGTAGATGTTGATGAAACTTTTGCACCAGTAGCAAGGTTAGAAACTATCAGAATGTTCTTAGCTTTGGTAGCACACAAGAGGTATAAAGTCTATCAGATGGATGTGACATCTGCCTTTTTGAATGGGCTCTTGAAAGAAAAAGTGTATATTGAACAACTCGATGGAGTACAAATCAGTGAGGATGAGACACATGTGTGCAAGCTTAAGAAAGCCTTGTACGGTCTTAAGCAAGCTCCAAGAGTATGGCACAATAGGCTGGATGTGTACTTGAGAAGGTTGAACTTCAGAAGAGGAACAGTTGATAATAACTTGTATGTGTTCAACTCAGAGAAAGGCCAGCTAATAACCATAGTATATGTAGATGACATCTTTGGAGGGGATCACTTTGAGCTATGCCAAGATTTTGCACAGAAGATGAATGAGGAATTTGAGATGTCATTGATTGGAGAAATGACGTACTTTCTTGGATTACAGATAAAGTAGTGTGAAGAAGGTATCTTTATTTCTCAGACGAAATATGCCAAAGAGATGCTGAAAAGGTTTGGCATAGAGGATAGCAGACCTGTCAGTACCCTTATGACAATAGGTTGTAAGTTAACAAAAGATCAAGAGAGAAGGAGTACAAGCCCTACAGAGTACAAGAAGATGATAGGGAGCCTTCTGTACCTTACAGCATTAAGGCCTGATCTTATGCAAGCTGTGTGCGCTACCAGCAAATTCCAAGCTAATCCTAAGGAGTCTCATGTGTTGGCAGTGAAAAGAATCCTAAGGTACCTCAAAGGAACACTGGAAATGGGTTTGTGGTATCCAGCCATGGATTCTATTAAACTACAAGCATACACTGATGTATACTGGGCAGGAAGTATAGATGATAAAAAATCAACCAGCGGCTGCAACTTTTACTTGGGTTCAAAGTGTGTTGCATGGTTAAGTAGAAAGCAAAACAGTGTTGTTTTGAGCACAGTTGATGCTGAGTATATGGCTGCTTGTGCAGTATGTACACAGGTGATATGGATGCTAAGACAATTGGTAGACTTGGGTGTTGAAGTGAAGTTACCAGTGAGTGTACTTTGTGATAATCAAAATGTTATTGATCTCAGCAAGAATCCGGTTCAACATTCGAGGAGCAAGTATATTGACATCCGATATCACTTCATCAAAGATCAAGTGGAATAGGGTACAATTCAGTTGGAGTATTTGGCACTAAAGATCAAATTTCAGATATTCTAACTAAACCTCTGTTCACAGAGCTATTTGAAAAGCACAGATTGAGTCTATCTATGCAAATGCCTCATCAAGCCTGAAGTTTAGGTGAATCCTCCATCTCTACTTTGCAAGTTTTTCAGATTTGTAATTGGTTGGCAAAGGGGGAGAGAAGCAACAGTGCAGGGGGAGCTGTTAAGAAAGGGGGAGTGCATAGTTAGGGGGAGTTGAAACTGCTGTATAGTGGTTTTTGTTATGAGTGTTGCCAATAATTACAAAGGGGGAGATTGTTGTTCCCACAGCCTTGTATAGGTTGTAATTGTTGTCAATTAAGTTTAAGTGTGCAAGAAAGTAAAGCCATATGGAAGGGCAAGAAGGTAAAAGCCACATAGAGGGGCAAGAACGTAAAAGCCACATAGAAGGGTAAGATAGTAAATTCGCCCTATTAGGGTTTCATGGAGGAGTATATAAAGGCCAACATAAGAGAGTGAACAGTGTAGTCGTTGTCAGAAAAGAGGAGAGGTCGCCAAATTGAGCAAATCGGAGAAATCCGGCGGTAAGAGAGAGAAATTCAGCTGGATAGCAAGTAAGAGAGAAAGCACGACACGATAAGAGAGAGAAACGGGTCGATGGCAAAACAGAGAAACAATCGATGGAAAAACAGACAGGAACGACCAAAGAGGGGTGGACGAAGAGAGAGAGACCGTCGGCAGATCAGGGGAAAAAGAGAAAGAACTAGAGACGACTTAAGAAGGGCTGGATGGAAAGGAGTAACCACCACACGAAGAGCCACCACCGTAAACGGTGAGAGAGATCTAGTTGAACGAAGAGAGAGAAACGATCGGTAAAACACAAGAGAAAGAGAGAAAAATTAAGACAGCCATTAAAAGAGGGAGAAAAGAGGTATACGGCTAGAATAGAGGAGTCAACGGGAAGGAGAGAAAAAGGAACCCGACGGCTAACCAAGTGAGCACGGCAAAACACACCACCGGCAGAAGGAGAGAGAAACTCGACGGCCAAAGAGGTAGGGAGAGAAAAACCCGTTACAGCCAGAACAAAGGGGTGGACGGTCGATGAACAGTGACCAGAAGAAAAGGGAGAAAATCTAATACGGGCAAAGGAGGTGTGAAACGGACAAGGGTAAACCAGAAATTTTTGTGAGACAACGTAGAGAAGAAATTCGGCAAAGCATCGGAAAGAACTCAACGTATTTCCAGATTTCTTAAAGAGAGGTTAAAGAGCGTTGCGGTGAACTTTTAAGCGGCAATGGAGCAACTTTTCAATTCAATAGAGGCAGGACAAGCAGAAGAAGGGTAGACACAGTAAGTGACACTCTTTGTATTGTACTTGCTTAGTAATTGCAATAGTGAAAGGAGCAGAGGATTAAGACATCCATTGTAACTGAAATTCTCAAGTATAGTGGATAGTCTCAGTAAAGGAGAGTCCCTACCACCGTAGATGTACGTCACGTTGACGGAACCACGTAAATCTCGTGTGTCCTTAATTTGCTTTACGTTCTGTGTTTTAAATTGAGTTGTGAACGCAGCTAAAGTATCAGCCAACCCATAACCTAACGAAGACCTAAACAAGAACATATGAATTGTCTATTAGGCAAGGTGTCTGAAAGGTGACTTTGGGGACTATTGTGATTAGTAGGTAGCAATAGATCTACTTTAGTCGAGTTTGAGAAAGAGTTTGCTTTTAAGAAGAGGTTGAAGTTGTTCACTTACCTGTGAATTGCGAATTGTAGTGATACTGTTTCACCCCCCTTCTTAGTGTCACAAACTAATAGATCCTAGGGAGAAGTCGGGAACTTCAAAATGAAAAGTCATGGATCCTGGATAGTGGTTGCGCTTCACATATGATAGGAGACTCCAAGATGTTGAAAGGAGTAGCAAAATATGATGAAGGGTAAGTCAAATTTGGCAATGATGGTACTTTAAAGATTCAAGGTATCAGTGTTATTGAAATTGGTGTAGAAAAACTGAAATCAAAAGAAGTGCTTTATGTTAAAGGGCTAAAACACAATCTTATCAGTGTTAGCTAGCTTTGTGATGATGGACATGAAGTTACTTTTAGCAAGAGTGACTGCAAAGTAAAAAGATTAAGTGGTGCTACTGTCTTACTAAGGGTGAAAGAACAAATGACAACTTATACCAAGTTTTTATAAGCAAAAACACATGCTACATGAGCACTAAAGATGAGAATTTGTTGTGACATAGAAGATTGGTACATCTTGGACAAAAGAGGCTGAACTTAAGTATTCAGCCACCCCTTTAAGGTTGAGGTATCCTTGAACCCCTATCCCTTTCCCTTTTTTATTATTCTTTAGATTTGTTATCAAAGGGGGAGATATTTTGCATAAATCCAAAAAGAGTATATAATGATTAAAAGGGGGAATAGCTTGATATATAAAGAGGGAGAAATTGTCAAGGGGGAGAAGCAGAAAAAAAAAAGAGTTAAAAATTGTTCCTAGTTAAGGGAGATGCGTGTTTCAGGGGGAGCTGTGAATGTCAAAGGTTGTTATATATATCCCCCTAAATGTTGGGTTTAATATGTTGCTAACAAATCCAAAGGGGGAAATTGTTGAGCTCATTTTTTATGGCTAATGTTGGATTTGTTGTTAACAACATCTCACATTATTGTTTGTGTTGATTTGATATTGTGAATGTCGTTGAGATGCATAGAAGTCATTGGGAAAAACTGTTGATGACAGGTTAACCTTGAAGTCAATGAGTCAATATTGATTGTTGACCTTAAATTTTAGGGGTTAAAGCTGACTGTTGACCCTTGACCATTGATCCTAAATTTTAAGAAGTCAATGTTGACCATTAACCCTAAATTTTATGAATCAAATCTGTCCGTTGATTGTAGGGCAATCTTTGGGAATCAATGCTAACTGTTGATGAGTGTGCAACCCTAATCTCAAGGCTTTATAAATACCTCCATGTATCTTGCAAGACAATGTGTGTGCTGTAGATTTTTTAAAAGAGAATGGCAAACCTAAAGGCAGTCACAAGAAGAGGTAAATGGTAAGGAGAGTTGCAGCCAAAAAGTGCAGTAGTTGGCCACACCAAGGAGAGGTGAAGTAGCTAGTCACACTAAGGAGAGGTAAAGCAGCTGGCCACACCAAGAAGAAGGTGCAATAGCCAGCTACACCAAGAAGAAGGTGTAACAGCTAGCCACACCAAGGAGAGTAGCAGTTGGAAAACCAAACCAATCAAGAAAGGTATAGTAAGTGGCTAAAGAGGAGGTGATAGCAACCATCAAAGAAGAAGGTAGCCATACCAATCAATGGAGTTAAAGTAACTGGTAGCCACACCAAAAGGAGAAGAAGGCAGCCTTACTAAAGGGAGAACAAGGTGTAGCAGTCGGCAGCCACCCCAAACTAGCAGAGGAGACGTACAACAGCCATACCGAGGAGGAGAAAAACGTGCAGCAGCCACCCTAAGGAAAGAAGGACGAGCAGTAGCCAAGAAAGAGGGAGATTGCAGTAGCATGGTAGCAAGCAATAGTAACAAGGGTAGTAGCAAATTGAGGAGAAACCAGCTGCTTATAGGCAATACCAGGGGAAGCGTGTAATAACCAACAGCAACTTGCAACAACTAGCAACAACCTGCTATACCAGCAGCATCCCATAACAACTAGCAGGCGATCCCATTGATTGCAACACCGGTTACAGCTTGTAATCCTAGTAATTGCAGCAAGTCCAATAGGTTATATTAGAAATTGTAGCGCTGGTAGCAAGTCCAACAAGCAAAACCAGCAATTGTAGATTGCAAGAGCAGTAGTAAGTTACAAGAGAACATGCAAGCAGCACAATAGCCCGTGTAGGCAGTGATAGTAGTCTATGCACGTTCTGATTTTTTTACTTGATTCTTGGGCGTGCTTCTGCTGCTGGGAAGCCTCCTGAGGTGCTGCTGGTGTTGGTATACCCTCTTGGACGTGCAGGAATGTGTTGTTAGTGCTGGTATACCCTCCTGGACCTGCAAGGACGTCTGTTGCTACTGGTATACCCTTTTGGACGCGCAAGGACATGCTGTTGGTGTTGGTATATGCTTCTGGACTTGCTGCAGTTGCTGGGAAGTCTCTTGGATGTGATGTTGCCATTGGGAAGTCTCCTAGATGTGCTATTGCTGCTCGGAAGCCTTCTGGATGTGCTGCTACTACTAAGAAGTCTCCTAGACGTGCTGCTATTGCTGGGAAGCCTCCTGGATGTGCTACTGGTACAGGGCAGTCTCCTGGATATGCTGCTGCTACTAAGAAGCCTCCTGGATGTGTTGCTGCTGCTAGGAAGTCTTTTGGACGTGTTGCTGCTCTTTTCTTGATTGGTTGCCTTGTCTTCTTTCGTTAGTGGCTGTTGCACTCTCCTTGGCTGGTTGCGTTGCCTTCTTTCCTTGTTGGCTACTGTACTTTCCTTAGCTGGCTGCCTTGCCTTCTTTCTTCCTTTCTTTGGCCGGTTGCACCTTGCTTGGTGGTTGCCTCCTTTTTGCCATTTACCTCTCTTTTTCCTTAGGTTTGCCGCTCACCTTTCTCTTTGGCTGACTCTCTTAATTTTCTGCATCATACACCCTTCTTGTAAGACGCATAAGGGCATTTATAGAGCCTTGAGATTAAGGTTATATGATTATCAACAATCATCATTAATTCCCATATGTTTCCCTATAATCAATGGCCGGATTTGATTCCTAAAATTTGAGGTTAATGGTCAATGTTGACTCTTTAACGACAAGGTTGACTTGTCATCATCGGTTTCTTCCAATGACCTCACTACATCTCAACAGCATTCATAATATCAAATCAACACATATAACTGTGTGAGATGGTGTTGACAACAAATGCAACATTAGCCATCAAAGATGGGCTCAACAAACTTTATGTCCATCATCATAAAGTTGGCTAATACTGATAAAATTGTGTTTTAGCCCTTCAACATAAAACACTTTCTTTGATTTCAACTTTTTTGCACTAATTTTAGTAGCACCAACACCTTTAATTTTTAAGGCACCATCATTGTCAAATCTAACTAACCCTCTATCATATTTTGCTACTCCTTTCAACATCTTAGAGTCTCTTATCATATGTGAAGAGCAGTCACTATCAAGGATCTATGACTTTTTTTTTCTTGGAAGCTTTTAAGGTTACTTCCACAACCATAGTCATTTCTCTTCTTATTCTTCTTTTTTGGCCGAATTTAGGAGCATATATAGGTGTTCTCCTTTGTACTCCTTGACCGGGCAGCAATGTTTGGCCAAATGTAGGAGTACGTATAAGTGTTCTCCTTTGCACTTTTTGACCGGGCAACAATGTCAAGCAATCATTAGCAGTGTGTTTAGCCTTTTCACATCTTGCACAGATTTCTCCTAACAAATTAAATTTGTTTCTCACCAAGATTTCTTTGTTGACATTACCATTATTGATGAACCTTATATTTATGATCAAGTTATTAAGGATGGCACATTAGAAAGCAATAAGAAATTGTTGCTTTAAAAGAAAATTAGATTTGGAGCCCAAAAGAATTACCTATAAGAAAACATGCTATAAATTCTAAATAGGTTTATAAAGTTAAGTATAAGTCTAACAACACTATAAAGCATTTAAGGCATGTTTGGTTATTAAAGGTTATAGTTAGATTAAAGATATGGACTATCATGAGGCCTTTACACTTCTTGTTAAATTGCTAACAATTCATAACCTTTTTGTTATTATAGTTGTTAGAAATTAGGACATTTATCAACTTGAAGTAAATAATGCTTTTCTTTATAGGGATTTTCTTGATAAAATTTATATGTGGTTCTAGCAAGGTTTTGCTCGAATAGGTGAGAAGCAAGTTTGTGGGCCCTATAAATCTTTATATGACCATAAATAAGTCTTATGACAATGGTTTCCATAAATTCACTAAAACTTTGACAAAAATAAGGTATGAGTAATCTAATGCTAATTATTCTCTTTTTACAATTATTTACGAAACCAAATTCAATATCTCACTTTTATGTTGATGATTTAGTCATTACTACAAATGATCTTGCTTAGATACACCATTTGAAATAGTATTTGCATAATCAACTTCACATTATGGATCTTGGTTGTCTTAAATATTCCCTTGGTATTAAGGTTATCCTTAATGTTAATGACATTGCTTTTAGTCAACTTATATATATCTTGCATTTGTTGGAAGAAGTTGGTATCCTCGATTATAAGTCTTATGATTTTCCCTTAGATCAAAAGCTTAGGTTATCTACAATTGATGGCTTTCCTTTATCTAATCCAATCCAATATAGTCAATTAATGGGTCATTTATTATATTTAACAATTACCAATCTTGACATTTGTTATAGTTTGCAAGAATTTTCTTAATGTACATAGGACCTTATTAACCACGTCTTGATAGTGCCATGTGATTGGTTCCTTACATTAAGAAGTTCCTTGGTTAAGGCAGTCGATTTTAATTTTAATTGGGTTATTTGCCTAAACATTTGGTTTTAGTGAGCTAGTTTGGTTTCATGTTTTATTATCTAATTTAGGCATTCCTCTCACTTAAACCATGTAATTATATTATGAAAATAACACTAATTTATACATTATCGCTAATATAATGTTTTATAAGCTCACTAGTATATTAAGATTGATTGTCATTTCATTCGTGAGCATAAATTTTATTTAGTCCTTTCACTTAAAATTACTAGGCAATCCTATATTAATAACTAAGATTCTATATTAATTACAAGGTTTATTGTTCTTCAATAAATTTTTTTGTATAAATGTTTGATGTGCTCTAGTTGGATATAAATTTTCATATAGTTTACTTTTAAAGTAGTGTTATTATTTCTACTTAAGTTCAAATTTATTCAAAATTTACATATTTTTACTTTCTTTTGTGAAAGAGGAATAAAGTGAATATTTAGAATTAATTTGAGCTATAAACATGAAAAATTATTGATGAAGGAATGAAAGGAAAAATAATAGGAATAAAGATGATAAGTCTCTTTCTAATTTAGAGATTTACTTGAAGGAGAATCTTATCCCAATTAAAAAACCAAATTTATTAAGGATTTTATTGCATTATTGATTAAACATTATTTAATATTTTAAGCATATCTTTCATTATACATATCCAAACTAATTGATTCTTGTAGCCAAAAAACGTTAAGAGATAAAGTTACAATTTTATGGCAAAAGTTTGATTCAATTTCTAAAAGGCATATGTTAGAGTTAGAAGTTATGAGTCAAAATTGTTTAAGAGTTAATTGGGAATAGAAAGCTCTAATTAATAAGAGAGATTATTATAATAAAAAAAAGAAAAAAAAAATACACGACTAGATAGAAAAGAAAAGAGTACCATTAAAGGAAGAGCAATGTAAAGAGATTAAAAGAAGAAAAGTGATGACATCTTTATTGGGGCAATCCTTAGAGCTGTTTTATCATTCAATTGTCTCAAAACTCTTTTTATTTTTAATGTTTAGTTTTATTTTTATTATTTTTAATATGAAGCAATATTTTAAGTTAGTGATATAGTGTAACCTAATTATGGTTATGTAGCTTTCTTTGCTTTTATGTTATTCAAATATTTTCTTTTCATCACAAGTTTATGTTATTATACTTAATATTTTTAAAAATCAAATCACTTTTTAAATTAATTTGATATATATGGTTGAGACCAAAAGAAAGTTTTGTGTATTAGATTAAATAACACACTTTAATAATGAAATGAAATATATAAATGTATAAATATGATTTTAGCAATAGTGAAGGGTGGATTCTAGAAGGATCTATTTAAGAAAGAGTTTTTCACAAAACTTATTGTTTTATTTATTTATTTAAATTTAAATAAATATATAATTGGTTAATAGGTAAAGATAGATGTAATATTACTTAAAAAAGAGTATTAAATAGCATAAGAAATTTTGTTGTCCCATGAATAGATCCATTTCTTTATAGCAATTTAGCTAGAAATCTATATTATGATGGTGTGATTAATTAATGCTCTAATGCCTTTAAAACCCTAGTATCTTTTTTTCTCAATTACTCTATTCATTTAGTATTTAATTGTTCTCTTTAGATACAAAAATCAAATTGTCCTTCCATTACCTTTCATTACTAATTGCTTGTTATCATTCATTATTGCAGCACCAAACCATCAACTTTGCCATCATTGATCATTACTCTCCCTACTCAGCCTACCCATGCATTATTATCTCACTAAAGCCTGTCTTTTTTGCCACTGGTAGCCACACAAAAGAGCAAAAAAATAGAAACAAAATTTAGGGGCTTAATTACAAAATAATATAATACAAAGGTACCATAGTAAAAATAACAATAGTTTAAGGATCAGATCGTAAAATCAAAATATATAGGAGCTAGATTATAAATAGCAAAAGGATTGGGGCTAAGTCAAAAAAAAACTTAGCAATAAACTTGTAAAATCATGAATTTTAATATGAATAACACAATTCCAATTTCAATTCCTATTTTAGATGAAAAAAATTACAACCAATGATATGTGTAAATAAAAGTTTTGCTTGATTACAACTTGTTAAAGCACTATAAACTATGAAATTATGGAACTTGTTATAGATGCAATAGAATTACAAAGAGCTCTTTATCAAAAGTTACAAAAGAAAGATAATAGGGTATTATATTTCATCCATCAAAGGATGAATGATGAAATTTTTGAGAAAATTGCAAATGCAACTTTGTTAAAGCTGACATGCATGAGATATTTTGACAATATCATTCTAAGGTACAAATAAAGTTAAAAAGGTGGAATGTTAAATCTTATAACATTAATTTGAGCTTTCGTAGATGAAAGTTTCATAAACTATTTAATTTATATAAGTAGAATTTTTGCTTTGATTAATCAAATGAGAATTTATGGAGAATAATTGAATTATTAGGTAAAAGTTGAAAAAATCTTGCAAACACTCATACCATAATATGAGCATATCATGATTACAATAAAAGAAGTGCATAATTTGTCGCAGATGTTAGTTGATACATTAATGAGTATGTTATAAGCTCATGAATAGCAAATAAATAAGAATCACATTAAAAAGCTAGTAACATTTCAAAGTCAGAATCTTACCAAAAATAATCAAAATAATTAATTAAAGTAGAAGCAAGGTTCTTCTAGTGATAAAAGATGAGAATGTAGTGGGAACTATTACAATAATGAGGCTAAGGAGCTTATTATAATAATTATAGAGATGAGGATAATTAATACAATGACCAAAGGAAATTAGACCAAAAGTATAGAGGTCAAGGTCGAAGTTAAGGAAAAGGTTATGGTAAAGGAAGGTATGACAAATCCAATATTAAGTATTACTTATGTCATAAGCGTGGCTATTATATAAATGAGTATAGGTATAAAGAGAACAATAAGATAGCACATTATGTACAAAAGGGAGATGTAGATGATGGAAATTAAGCCCTTACGATAATTACTATTATTAATGAAATGCCAAATTATAATACATGGTTTTTTAATACTAGGTATACCAATCACATGTGTGGAAAGAAGGAGCTTTTTGTTGACTTTGATGAGTCAATCCATTCCACAATCAAGTTTGCTAATGATAGAAGCTTACCAATTATGGGAAAAGGGCAAATTCTTAATAAGTTAAAGAATATAGATCATAACTACATCTCAGATGTATTTTATGCACCAGATATAAAAAAGTAACTTACTCAACTTAAGCCAATTATTTAAAAAGAAGTATAACATACAATTACATGATAATTAGCTCTCAATTATTAATGAGAGAGGTATACTTATTCTTAAATCCCTTTTAACAAAGAAACAAATATTTTGAATTGTTATTCTAACTAATCTTTATACTTGTCTTAGTGTCATTGTAAAAGATGAGTCTTAATTATAACATTTTCATTTTGGTCATCTAAATTTTTGCAGTTTGAAGCTATTTGCACAAGAAAATATAATGATAGGCTTACCTAGAATACATCATCTTAATTAGATTTGTGAAGCTTGTATTTTTGCAAAACAGAGCCGTTAGCCTTTTGTGACAAGGAATTGGCGTGCAAGGCAATCGTTCCTACTAATCCATTTTGATGTTTGTGGCCTGATAAGTGTTCCATCAAAAGGCAATAATAGGTATTTTATTTTCTTGATTAATGATTTTAGAATTAAAACATTGGTTTACTACATGCAAAGAAAGTCTAAAGTATTTGATTGCTTTAAGAAATTTAAGGTATATATTGAAAAATAAAGAGGATACTATATTAAAATTTTGAGAATTAATAGAGATGTTGAGTATATCTCTAATGAGTTTAAAGAGTATTGTGAAACATAAGGAATAAAGGACGAAGTGACAATTTCCTACACTTCATAGCATAATAGAGTTAATGAAAGGAAAAATAGATCAATCATGAAAATGGTGAGAAGCTTGTTTGATAAAGACTTTCTTAGGTCTTACATTGAGAGAAGGAATGAGTGAATCAATGTGAGATGTTTACTTTTTACAAATTTGTCTAGATTAAAACTTTGTGACTTATGAAAGTCTATGATTTAGTTTTATCTTGCTTTTTTTATGTGAGGTTGGTTGTATGAATATCTAGCAAGTACAAGCACTCGAGAACACAAAATTTTTATGTGGTTCACCCACAATTTGTGAGCTACATCCATAATGTGATAGGATTACTCCTAAATCACACGATCCACTCCTGCAATCAAGGGATACAAATGATGTTGTGGAAAGATCTCTTCTTAACCACTGTGGAAGGATCACTCTTTAACTATTTACAATGATCTCTTAATTACCCCAAGGGTCTCCCACCCTTTTTCAAAGAAGTTCATAAAAAGATTATAACAAAAACTCCCCTGAGAAAGATCTCTATATGTGCACAAGATGCTGTTGAAGAAAATTGATCTTCTCCTTCCTCATTACAGGTCTTTGCTCAAGCTTTCTGCCGTTCTCTCCTTTTTCATTGCCGGTCTCTCCTTGTTTACTACCAGTTTCACAGCTTTCTCTTTTTTGTGCTCCTTGCTCTCTCTCTGCTATGTTTTACAGCTCTCTTTTTGCCTCTGCTGGTTTCAACTTTCTACCTCTGCCAGGTTTCTTTTTGCCTTTGCAAGATTTTTCTTTTGCCTTTATTAGGTTCCTGTTTTGCCTCTGTTAGGTCTCTCTCTACCTCTGCCGCGTTTCTTTTTGCCTTTCCAGGTTTCTCTTTTGCCTTTGCTGGGTTTCTCTCTGCCTCTGCCTCTGTAGTGTTTCTCTCCTACTTCTGACAGGTTTCTCTCTTACCTCTACAGAGTTTCTCTCTTGCCTCTAGCAAGTTTCTCTTCTGCCTTTACCGGGTTTCTCTCCTGCCATTGTAAGGTTTCTCTCCTGCCTCTGTTGGGTTTCTTTTCTCTGCAGGTTCTCAACTCTCTGCCAATTCTCTCCTTTGCGGGTCCTTTCCTCTATAAGTTCTCAACTCTCTATCGGTTCTCACCTCTATAGGTTCTCAACTCTCTACCGATTCTTTCCTTTTTCTTTTTGTTTCTACAATTAGAGGCTTTTTCTTTTCTGCTGTTAGAGGCTTTTTCTTTTCTACCATTGGAGCCTTTTTCTTTTCTGTTGTTAAAGGCTATTTGTCATTCCCCTCTTTTCTGCTCAACTTTATTTATTCTTTTGGTGGCTGCATGGGTATTTATATGCCTTAAGTTTAGAATTGTCCTACAATCAATGACCAACATTAATTCCTAAGGATTGTCCTACAATCAATGGTTAGCATTGATTCCTTGAATTTAGGGTCAACAGTCAGCATTGACTTTTTAAATTTAAGATCAATAGTTAACATTAACTAATGATCTCTTTACTTCTTAAGCTCCTTTTCCTTATTCACAATGCTTTTAGGAATATTCTTGATGGACACAAATTACACCTACGGGTAGGCCATAACCTACATTGCAAGATCATCAACTAATTCCTTAAACTTTTCACTCCTACTGACAAAATTAGTCTCACAATTGACCTCTATCAACACCCTAATGCGAGAGTCATGTATAAAAGAACCAATCCTTCTTTCAGTTACAAGTCGGCTAGATTTCTTATTAGTGGTCGAAAGATACTGCACTTATTTAACAGGTGCAGTAGTGACTATTATTGTTGGTGGCTTCTTAGCAATTTCCTTGGCTTCTGCCTTACCAGGCTACTCATTAGCTAGTGTTACTGCTGGTTTTGCAGTAGTTTGGGCTATTACCTCAATAGCTTCCTTAACCCTTAAATAAATCAGCTGTCAACACTTTGTAAATGCAACAAACACATCTCAAAGATACACATAACATCAAATTAACAAGGACAAATATATAAGATGTTGTTGACAACAAATCCAACATTAGCCATTAAAGATAGGCTTAACAATCTCCCCTTTAAGATTTATTAGCAATGTATTAAATCCATAAATCAATAATTAAGTACGAGCAGCAATGTCAGTAAAAGGAATAGCTCCCCCTGAAACATACATCTCCCTTTTTTTATGTTGGCAAGATACCAATTGAAAACAACCTCAATTTTTAACTCCTTTTTTTTTTTTTCTGTTTTTCCCTTTTAACAATTTCTCCCCCTTAATTTGATTTTTCCTTTTGGATTTATTTATCAAGCTACTCCCCCTTTTGATTAGCATATACTCTTTTTGGATTTATACAAAATATCTCCTCTTTTGACAACAAATCTAAAGAATAATGGAAGAAGAAAGGGGAAGGGATGTTAAAAGCATACCTCAGCCTCTAGGGGGTGGCTGAACACATAAATTTAGCCTTAACTTCTAGAACATCTCTCTTAATAGGGCTTTGGTGAATATATCTGAATGAATGAGCTCCAATGGCTTCTTTGTTTGAATCTCCAAATTTTTATGAGTAACATTTACTATCTTCCTTTTTTGACAAGTGCTGCAAATGGTATTTATTTCTCTTCTCAGCTTAGGTATATCTTTCATAGCTTTATTTTTAAACAATTTGTTTAGCCCCTTTTGTCTAAGATGTCCTAATCTCTTATGCTATAACAAATTCTCATCTTTGGTACTCATGTAGCATGTGTTTTTACTGCTGAAAACTTGGTATAAGTTTCCATTTGTTCTTTCTCCCTTTGTAAGAACAGCACTATCATTTAATCTTTTTACTGTGCAGCCACTCATGTTAAAAGTAACTTCATGCCCATCATCACAATATTGGCTAACATTGATTAGATTGTGTTTTGGCCCTTTAACACAAATCACTTTCTCTGATTTCAGCTTTTCTATACCAATTTCAGCAGCACCAACACCTTTAATTTTCAAAGCACCATCATTGCCAATTATGATTAACCCTTCATTATATTTTTCTACTTCTTTCAATACCTTGGATCTCTTGTAATGTGTGAAGAGTAGCCACTATCAAAGATTTATGTCTTTTCTTTCTTGAAAGCTTTTAAGGTTACTTCTATAACCATTGCCATTTTCCTTCCTCTTTTTTTTTTTGGCCGAACATAGGAGCATATGTAGGTGTTCTCCTTTGCATTCTTTGACCCAACAATAATGTCAAACATTCCTCAGCAGTATGTCAAGTCTTTTCATATCTTTCACAGATTTATTCCAGTATATCAAATCTGTTTCTTAATGGAATTTAACTTGTTTTCACTTGAGGCTATCTCTTTTCTTGATAGAGTCTCCTTTTAGACTTTTGCCTCACATTCCTTTTTATTATAGGCTCATTACTTAAATACACACTAGCCTTATGCCCATACTTATTACAACACCATCAAAATCCCTTAAATCCGAATTTTCTTCTTTCAACAAGTTCATATCTCCTATCTTCAGCACCTATTGTGGCAACCTTCTTTCCGTCTTTGATAACCTATCTCCTTTGGATAAGAGTTTTCATCACATCTTTCCTAACCCATTTTAGCTTAGGTTGATTTCTCTTATCCATAACATCAACTTTTTGTAACTTTATCTTTTCTTTGTGTTTGCTTTCAAGAACAAGTACAATTTTCTTCTTCTTTTCTACCCTCTCATTTGGCTTTTCAATATAGCCAAGTCACTTCCCTATGGAATGAGGTCTTTGTTTACTTAGACACTTATCCAACTTTTGGTAGCATCCTCTTTGATAGCATTTGCTAAAAAGGACTCTCCTCTTACTTCCATGGCTTATATAAAGCTCTTTCTATACTTCTTCAATTCAGATTTAGCCTTGTGAAACTTAGCTTGCAAATTCAGCACTTCTTGCTCTTGTGCAATCACCTTAGTACCAAGATCTTTGTGTATTTTCTCTTGTTTTGCCTCAAGTACATTTAACTCTTCAATTCTTTTTAAGTACTCCTTCTTTTTTGCTTCAAACTCCTTTTCTTTCACTTGGAGATCAAATTTATCAACATCAAAATTTTTAATCAACTTTTTGAAATTCTTTATCTCCTTTTCTAGCTTGTTGTTTTTGTGCAAACAAGCTCTTAATTCATTCTCAAGTTGTTGCACTATCTCTTTCTCTTTCTTTTTAGTTAATTCCTTATCACTTGAGGATTTTTTTCATTATTTACCTTTATAACTAGCACATTTTCTGCAACATCATCATTTGAATCACCATTAGTTTCTTCTTCAAAATTTTTTTCATCCAGCTTGCTCAAGAAATTTTTTCTTTTGGATCTAAAGAATTTCTTTTTCCTTTTGGCACTTGAATTCTTAGATTTAGAATAGCTAGATTTCATTGTTCTCCCTCTTGGGGTGGACTCATCATCATCATCGTTATTTGCTTCTTTTCTCTTTGGGTAGTCTACTACAAAGTGTCCAATGGCTCCATAATTAAAGTACTTTAAGGGCAATTTTGCCTTGTACTTCCCTTTTCTTTTCCTAATATTTTTGGTAATATATGTCATGACTTTATCAAATTTGGCATCATCATCTTCTAATTTAGAGCTATTGTTGGATTCTTTTTCTTGTTCTTTAATCTTTAACTTCTTCATTGCCTTGAAGGTCAACTACTTCTTTGCCTTAGGCTTTTTTTCTTTCTTCATTAGGGCTATTCACATCTCATAAGCCACCAATATGTTGTGTAAATCATCCAGGAGCAACCTATCTAAATCTCTATCTTCTATGAAGGAAACTTTGGCATTTAAAACTTATGGTAAGGTTCTAAGTATCTTTCTTACCACAATAGCATCATTGATCTCCTTTCTATAGCCTTTAATGGAGCATACAATTTCATTTACTCTTATAAAGAAGGCAGCCACCAATTCATCATTCAAATCTTTATATCTTCAAATATGCTCCTCCAGATTTGTTGCTTGGCTTCCTTCATAACCTTGTGTCCTTCATAAATATTCTTTAATTTATCCAAAATTTGTTTGGCTGTATTGCACCCTATCACATTGGTGAATTCTTTGTCTGATAAAGAGGTATATAAGGCATTTTTAACCTTTTCATCATACTCTAAATTCTTCTTATTAGTAGGTGTTATAGCAATACCTTTAGTAGTAAGAGTGAGGCCACTAATAGCAGATTCGAACACATCCAAACCAAGTGACAGCAGATATGGGACTATTCTATTATTCTATTATTGATAATTTTGTCCATCAAACGTAAGAATACCCTTGCTATTAATAGTGTTTATGCTCTTCACGATATTAACTAACAATAGATGTAAAGATTCTTAGCAACAGCAAAAAACTTTCAAATCAAAACAGGCAAAATGGATCAATAGAGGAACCCAAGGCTCTAATACTAATTGATAAAGACCTTCTTGGGTCTCACACTGAGAGAGGGAGGTGGTGAATCAATGTGAGATGTTTACTTTTTACAAATCTGTCCAGATTAAACCTTTATGACCTATTAAAGTCTATGATCCAGTTTTATCTTACTTCTTTATATGAGGATGGTTGTATGAATATCTAGCAAGTACAAGCACCTGAGAATACACAGAATTTTTATGTGTGAAGTTCCCGACTTCTCCCTAGGATCTATTAGTTTGTGATACTGAGAGGGGGGTGAATCAGTATCACCACAATTTGCAATTCGTAGGTAAGTGAACAACTTCAACCTCTTCTTAAAAGCAAACTTTTTCTCAGACTCGACTAAGGTAGATCTATTGCTACCTACTAATCACAATAGTCCCCAAAGTCACCTTTCAAACACCTTGCCTAATAGACAATACGGATGTTCTTGTTTAGGTCTTCGTTAGGTTATGAGTTTGCTGATACTTTAGCTGCGTTCACAACTCAATTCAAAGCACAGAATGTAAAGCAAATTAAGGACACACGAGATTTACGTGGTTCCGTCAACGTGACGTACATCCACGGTGGTAGGGACTCTCCCTCTACCGAGACTATCCACTATACTTGTGAATACAGGTTACAATGGATGTCTTTAATTCTCTGCTCCTTTCAATATTGCAATTACTAAGCAAATACAATACAAAGAGTGTCACTTACTGTGTCTACTCTTCTTCTAGCTTGTCTTGCCTCTGTTGAATTGAAAGGCTGCTCCACTGCCGCTTATAAGTTCACCGCAACGCTCTCTAACCTCTCTTGAAGAAGTCTGGAAATACGTTGAGTTCAATGCTTCGCCGAATTTCTACGTTGTTTCACACAACTCCTGCTTTCACCGTCTTACGGTCTCACCCGTCTCCTTGTCTCACGATTTCACTGTTTCACGGCTCGCCTGTCCGTTTCTCTCTCTCTTGCTGTCCAGCCGGATTTCTCTCTCCTACCGTCGGATTTCTCTCTCTTCACCGGATTTCACTTTTCCGTTCACCGTCAGGTTTCTCTCTCTTCCCACGTCTAGCCGCCAGATCTCTCTCACTTGTTACCGATTTGGTCTTGTCTCACCCGTTCCAGCTTAGATCTGGTCTCCATTCCCGATCTATTCTCGTTTCTCTCTCTTGCCGCGTCGTTCCCTTGCCGACCGACGATGTTTTCTCTCTCTCGACGCAACTGTTCACAGCGGTACTGTTCACGAAGTTACTATTCACGAAGGCTTCTGTTCACTCGATTCGTCTGTCGGCTGCTCTCTTCGTCCTCGCCGGTGGTGTTCTCTTTGGTTGGTCGATTGTCTAGGTTTTTCTGAATGCTCAATATTGCCGACGCCTTATTCTTTGTCTTCCAAGACCATTATATACTCTACTCCATAAAACCCTAACAGGGCTTACGCGGTGAATTTACTTTCTTACCCTTCCACGTGGCTTCACTTTCTTGCACACTTAAACCTAGTTGACAACAATTACAACCCATACAAGGCTGTGGGAACAACAATGTGGTTCACCCATAATATGCGAGCTACATCCACGGTGTGATAGGATCACTCCTAAATCATATGATCCACTCTTGTAATCAAGGGATATAGATGATGTTGTGGAAGGATCTCGCCTTAACTACGATGGAAGGATTACTCTTTAACCATTTACAATGATCTCCTGATCACCTCGAGGGTTTTCCACCCTTTTTAAAAGAAGTTCATAAAAGGATTATAACAAAATCTCCCCTGAGAAAAATCTGTCCATATGCACAGGCTGTTGTTATAGAAAATTGATCTTCTCTTTCCTTATTGCCAGTCTCTGCTTAAGCTTTCTACCATTCTCTCCTTCTTCACTGTCGATCTCTACTTAAGCTTTGCTGGTCTCTCCTTCTTCACTACTAGTTTTACAACTTTCTCTTTGTCATGCTCTCTATTCTCTCTCTACCATATTTCACAGCTCTCTTTTTGCCTCTACTGGTTCTGAACTCTCAACCTCTTAGACTTTTTGCCAATTCTAAACTCTCTACCTCTATCCGTCTCAACTTTTTGCTTTTGCCAGGTTTCTCTCTGCCTCTGTCGAGTTTCTCTATGCCTCTACTGAGTTTCTCTCTGCTTTTGCTGGGTTTCTCTCTTACCACTATCGGGTTTCTTTCTTACTACTGCTGGGTTTTTTTCCTTTTTAGGTTCTTAACTCTCTGTCGATTCTCTCCTATGTAGGTTCTTTCCTCTACAATTTTTCTCCTCTGCAGGTTCTTTATTCTCTATCGATTCTCTCCTCTTTCTTTCTATTTCTGCAGTTAAAGGCTTTTTCTTTCGATCCTGTGGGTAGGCTCTTTGTCATTCCCCTCTTTTTTATTCAGCTACATCTATTCTTTTAGAGGCTGCATGGGTATTTATATACCTTAAGTTTAGGATTACCCTACAATCAACGACCAACATTAATTCCCAAAGATTACCCTACAATCAATGGTCAATATTGATTCCTTGAATTTAGGGTCAACGATCAATATTGATTTCTTCAATTTAAGGTCAACAATTAACATTGACTAATGATCTCTCTGCATCTCAAGCTCCTTTTCCATGTTCATAATGCTTTCAGGAATATCCTTGATTGATACAAATTGCACCTGTGGGTAGGCCAAAACCTGTATTGCCAGATCATCAACCAGTTCCTTGAACTTTTCACTCTTACTGACAAAATCAGTCTCATAATTGACCTCTATTAACACCCTAATGCGAGAGTCATGTATATAGGAAACAATCCTTTCTTCAACTATAAGTCGACTGGATTTCTTGTTGGTAATTGAAAGACACCGCTGTTGTTTAAAAAGTGCAGTAGTGACTATTACTGTTGGTGGCTTATGAGCAATTTCCTTAGCTTCTGCCTTAACAGGCTGCTCATTGGTTGGTGCTACTACCGGTTTTGCAATAGTTTGGGCTGCTACCTCAACAGCTTCCTTAACCCTTGAATAAATCAACTGTTAACACATTGTAAATGCAGCAAACACATCTCATAGGCACTCGCAACATCAAATCAATAAGGATAAATATATAAGATGCTGTTGACAACAAATCCAACATTAACCATCAAATATAGGCTCAACATTGTTGAAGGACAAGGGACTTTTCAATCCATTTTGGGTAGAATCTATTTTGTATTTTATTTACTTGTTAAACAAATCTCTAATCACAAGTATTCAGAATGTCACTCCTAAAGAAACATGAAGCAGTTTTAAGCCTAGTGTAAAGAATCTTAATGCCTTTGGTTTTATTGCTTATGCTTATGTTCTTACAAAAACAAAGATAAAGCTAGATGATTAAGATGTGAAGACAATCTTCATTGGTTACATAAAAAAAATATAAGTTATTTAATTTTATGACAAAGAAGGTGATTATGATTAGAAATATGACTTTTGCTAAATATAAAGTTTGGAAATTTGATATTTAGGAGTAGAATAACTCATAAAAACACCTAGTTATTATTGTAGGAGAGGAGGAAACTTAAGTTATAGTCCCTAATGCAAATAGAGATGTTTAACCTATTGTTATACAAAAGTTTACACTATAAGCTCTATAAGATAATGAAAGAGTACAGAGAAACTGCCAATAATCAATTAGATTACAAAATTATGAAGTGATCCCTGATAATGCTAATAATGGGGATTTGGTGTACTATGCCATGTTTATATAATATAAACTATGTCATTTGATGAGGCAATTCAAGATACAAAGGAGGTAAAAACCACGAATGAAGAAATTAAAGCAATTGATATGAATAATATATAAGAGCTTACTATTATTCCATAAGGTCAAAAAGCTATTGATATGGAGTGGGTCTTTAAGACTAAAAATAAGTCAAATAGAGAAGTATAGAGGTATAAAGCAAGATTAGTTGCAAAAAGATTTGAGCAACAACTTGGCCATGACTACTATAAGGCATTCCCCTTTGTTGCTCAAATGGAGAGTATTAGACTTATAATTGCTTTGGATATATAAAATCATTGGAAAATCCATCAAATGGATGTGAAGTAAGCTTTTTTCAATGGTCCTCTTGAAAATAAAAGTATTTATGAAGCAACCATTTGCTTTTGTAAAGAAAAGAAGTGAAGAGAAGGTTTATAAGTTAAAGAAAGCACTGTATGGTTTAAAACAAGTGCTTAAAGTATGGAACATGCAAGTTGTCAAAAGGATTATGTGATATATAAAAGGAACTCATGATTATAGCCTACTTCATTCTTCATTTAAAAATTATGTTCTTTTAAGTTATTCTAAATGTGATTGGGGAGAAGATGAAGATCATTATAGAAGTATTTATAGATATTGTTTCAACTTTGGAATATGTTGTTCCCACAGCCTTGTATGGGTTGTAATTGTTGTCAACTAGGTTTAAGTGTGCAAGATAAAGTCAGCCATAGAGGAGAGTAGAGATCTCAATTCTATGTCTCTGCATGATCTCCAGTGCAATCTCATTGCATATGAGATGAGGATAAAGTCAGTTGAAAGCTCTGCAACAACGAAGGTATCAAAAGAGGCAGCTTTCAAAGTTATGAAGTACTTGAAGATAAAAGAAGAGGAAGAATCATCCAGTGAGGATGATGAAGATGATGATGAGAAAGAAAGTGAAGGTGAAGTATTGGCTTACTTCACAAGGAAATTCAAAAAGGGGTCTAAGAAGGGAAAAGGACAATTGTCCTTAAGATGTTATCGTTGTGGGTAGACTGGACACTTTGCTTCTCAGTGCAAAGTGAAACTTGATGATGAAGATGATGATGATGAGCAGAATTCAAGATGGAGAAGATCATCATTCAAATCAAAGAAGTCCAGTAAAAAGATTGCTAACCCACAGAGGAAAAAGAGAGGCTCATTCAAGAGTTATATGAGTCACACAAAAGAAGCTGATGAGGAGGAAGATAAAGACTTATCAGATGAGCATGTCTTTATGGCATTAGCTCAAGGTGGTAGTCTAACCTCTGAAGAGGAAGAGGAGGTTGATGAAGAAGAAATAGATCTTGAAGCTGAGCTGGAAGCAGCTTCAAAAGAGATAATCAGAAGGGGTAGAACCATAAGAAGGTTAGAGGCCCATATAAAACAAGTTGAAGCAAAGTTTGAAGAAGCAGAAAGTCAAAAGGATGAAATAAGGGCTGAACATATTGACTTAAAGGGAAGATTTGAAGAACAGATCAAAATATGTGAAGACCTTACAATAGAGCTTGGCTCAAGGACTTCAACGATTGAAGAAATGGAGATAGAGTTGTTGAGACTTCAGCAATAACTCAAAAAGAGTGAGGAGAACTTACAGAAGTTTGAAGTGGTAGGAGAAACAAGGTCTGTAAGAAAAAAGAAGAATGACACTTTGTCACAGAAGTTGAAAGAGGAGGCTACAACTTAGGTGAAGATAACTGAAGAAAAGAAGACAGTTATCAAACTAAAGCCAGGGCCAAAAAGGATGTATGTGGTTAAAGAGTAGCAGCCCATAGCTGCTACGTCTCAAAAAGAAAAGGAAGTCAGCCAGCCAAGGACAATGGCTGAATAGAAGAAGGAGAAGAAGGTAGCTGAAATGAAAGCCACACAAGCAAAGAAGCCAGTAACTTTGCCTACACAGCAAGTAATGAACAGAAGAAAACAAGTTGTGAGTAGACCCAAGAAGAGGCAGTTTTAAGGTTACTGTCTTTATTGTAGAGTTTAGGGTCATAAGGCGAGTAACTGTTGGTGGAGAAAGCCAGTATATGTCTCCAACTTGAGAAGATACGATGCTGCATACAGGGGGAGACAATACAAAATTCAAAGGAGAACACCTGTCGTGAGTTCTTGCACATACTGTAAGAAGTAAGGACACACTGATAAGGAGTATTGGTGGAAGCCCAAACCAGTGGTTTCAAAGAACAAATTTGCTATATTGGCAGACTTGGAACAGTGTGAAAAGTGCGGGAAAGATGGCTATAATGCCAAGAGATGTATGACACTTCTCCCTAAGCAAGAGAAGGCACTCAATGGCATAGTAAAAACAAGCGATGCAGTCAAAGCTGAGAAAAAGGAGAAAGCTATCTTCCAGCCAGTTCAAAAGAAAGAATATAGAGCAAAAAGGGAGGTGGCTAATATAGCTGAAATTGCACTAAAGGCTGACTACAAGGATCAGCAATGGATCCTTGACAGTGGATGCACTTCGCACATGACGGGAGACAAGAGTAAATTATCAAAACTAAACAAATCAAGAGAAGGCAGAGTCAAGTTTGGCAATGATGATTCACTCAATATTAGTGGTCAAGGATCAGTAAATATTAGAAAGGGAAAGCTAAAAGATGTTATGCACGTTGAAGGACTCAGATATAATCTAGCATCTGTCAGTAAACTATGCAATGAAGACTACAAAGTGATATTCACAAAAACAGGTTGTCAGGTAAAGAGTAAAGAAGACAATATTGTTGCAGCCAGGAAGAGAATAGTTGGAAATTTATATGTGATTGATGAGGACAAGACAAGCAGCTGTTTACTCACCAAAGAAGAAGAAAATCAACTCTGGCATAGGAGGTTGGGACACTTATCACAGAAGAACATGAGGAAGTTGACCACTACTTATGCAATCAGAGACATTCCCAACCTCAGGAGAGAGAGAGAGTATGTTTGCTCAGCATGCTCTAAAGGAAAACATGCCAAAAAGCAGTACAAGACCAAAGAGTTCAGTTCTGAAGCAGTGCTTGACATTATGTATACTGATTTGTGTGGACCGATAAGGAAAAAAGGGTTGAAAGGTTGTTGTTCCCACAGCCTTGTATGGGTTGTAATTGTTGTCAACTAGGTTTACGTGTGCAAGAAAGTAAAGCCACATGGAAGGGCAAAAAGGTAAAACCACACGGAAGGGTAAGAACGTAAAACCACTGCGTAAGCCTTATTAAGGTTTCATTGAGTAGAGTATATAATGGTCTTAGAAGACAAAGAACAGTGAGTTGGCAATATTGAGCATTTAATAAAACCTAGACAACCGACTAACCAAAGAGAACACCAAACCCTACACAGAAGAACACCACCTGCAAAAGAAAAGAGTATTTGGAATTGAATAGTATTGTCGGAAGTGAACAGTACCATCGTGAACAGTAACGCCAAAAGTAGGGGTGAAGAACAACAAACAAAGGTCGAGATACGGCCAAATCGGAGTTGTCGTCGGGGGGAAGGAGAGAAACCCGTGAGGAACGACACACCACCAGCACACCAACGATCTGCAAGGAGACAGCACGGTAGAAAGAGAAACAGATGGTCAGAAAAACAGAGAAACGGGTCGATGGGAGAGAAAAACCGGTTACGGCTAGACGGGGCTGGACGGTAGGACGAAGAAAAGCAGACCGGCGGAAGAAGAAACCAGACAGCCATAGAAGAGAGAGATACCGACGACAACAAAGAACAACCGTCGAGAGAGAGAGAAAGAGGAGACGGCAGGAACAGAGGAGTCGATACGGCCAAAATCAGATCCAATTGGACAGTGAGATAGATCCAGCTAGACAGTGAGAGAGATCCGACTGAACAAAGAGAGAGAAACCACTGGCAGAATTGAAGACGGACGAAGAGAGAGAAATCCGGCTGGACAGCAAGAGAGAGAGAAATGGACAGGCGAGCCGTGAGACAGTGAGATCGTGAGACAAGGAGACGGGTGAGACAGTAAGACGATGAAAGCAGAAATTGTGTGATACAACGTAGAGAAGGAATTCAGCGAAGCATTAAACTCAACATATTTCCAGACTTTTTCAAGAGAGGTTAAAGAGCGTTGCGGTGAACTTCTAAGCAATAGTGGAGCAGCCTTTCAATTTAACAGAGGCAAGACAAGCTAGAAGAAGGGTAGACACAGTAAGTGACACTTTTTGTATTGTACTTGTTTAGTAATTGCAATAGTGAAAGGAGCAAAGAATTAAAGACATCCATTGTAACCTATATTCACAAGTATAGTGGATAGTCTCGATAGAGGGAGAGTCCCTACCACCGTGGATGTATGTCACGTTGATGGAATCACGTAAATCTCGTGTGTCCTTAATTTGCTTTACGTTCTGTGCCTTATGCACCTCAAACACAAATCAGAAGTTTTGAATTGCTTCAAGAGATACAGAAGATTGGCTGAAAATGAGAGTGGAAGGAAGATCAAAGTATTGAGGTCAAATCAAAGCACTGGATTTACAAATAAAGCTTTTGAAGATTATCTTGAGAAGCATGGAATTCATCATCAAATGGCAGTAGCAAGAACACCTTAATAGAACGGGGTGGTAGAGAGGAAAAATAGTGCTATGGTTGAAATGGCGAGAACTCTACTGCTAAAATCCAAGTTTCACACAAGATTTTGGATAAAAGCAACATTTACAGCCATGCATTTACTAAACAAAGTATTACTAAGGCCTAATACTGATAAGACTCCATATGAGCTATGGAGTGGGAAGAAGACAACAACCAAGTATCTCAGAGTCTTTGGCAGCCCATGTTTTGTGAATAACAAGGTGCAAAACTTGGGAAAATTCAACGCTAAGTCTGATGAAGGCATCTTTGTGGGATACTCAGAAAAGACAAAAGGTTACAGAGTTTTCCTGTATAAATTGGGAAAAGTGATCACTTCTAGTGATATGATAATAGATAAGAACTGGAAAACAATGCAGAATGGAGAAGCTGAAGACAATGAAGAAGATGACTTCAATGTAGATGAAGAATCAGACCAACTTGAAGAAAAGGAACAAGAAGTAAGTTCAGACTCAGAGAAGAATGAGTCTGAAGATGAAGAAAGAGATCCTCTTGCAACTAAGACTGTGCAAGAAAGAAAGCCAAAAAAAAACGTGGACCAGTGCTCATCAAGGAGATCAAATCATAGGTGACCCATCAGTAGAAGTTACAACAAAAAGAAGAATTGTGGGAGCTACTGCTTTACTCTCACAAGTTGAACCTAAATCTGTTGAAGAGGCTACATAAGATCTAATTAAATCTCTGTCCACAGAGCTATTTGAAAAGCACAGATTAAGTCTATCTGTGCAAATGCCTCCTCAAGCTTGAAAATCAGGTGAATCCTCAATCTCTACTTTGCGAGTTTTTCAAATTTGTAATTGGTTGGCAAAGGAGGAGAGAAGCAACAGTGCAGGGGGAGCAGTTAAAAAAGGGGGAGTGCATATTTAGGGGGAGTTAAAACTATTGTATAGTGGCTTTTGTTATGAGTGTTGCCAACAATTACAAAAGGGAAGATTGTTGTTCTCACAGCCTTGTATAGGTTGTAATTGTTGTCAACTAGGTTTAAGTGTGCAAGAAAGTAAAGCCATATAGAAGGGCAAGAAAGTAAATTCGCCGCGTAAGGGCAAGAACGCAAATCCGCCATGTAAACCCTATTAGGGTTTTATGGATGAGAGTATATAAAGACCTTGGAAAACAAAACTAGGGTAAGGCCAACACAATTGAATACACGGTAAAAAGAAGAGAAGTTAGCAATTGAGCAAAACGGACAGCAACCCTAGAGCATCTATTCGGCCAACCAAAAGTGAGTGCTGGCCAAAAATGAAGAGGGAGAAAACACTTGGAAGAGAGAGAAAAAAGCCGTCGACGGGAAGAGAGAGAAAATGAAGTAGTTGTCGGACGAAGGAGAGAAAAAAAGGGAGAAGAGGAGAGGTCGGCTGTCGGAAATAGGAGAGGTCAACGACCGAGCTAAACGAAGAACAAGAGCCCATTGAGAGAGAGAAAGAGAGACGACGGCAAAAAATCAGAAAAGAGGAGATGATGGCCAAAAATTAGAAAAGGGGAGCGATGGCAGAACGTCACGGAAGAGAGAGAATCGTCAAAAAGGGACCGTTGGCAGAAAAGAGACAGAAACTCGTGCGTGACAACAGACCACTGGCACACTAATGGTCGGCGAGGAAACGACACGGTAAGAGAGAGAAACGGGTAAGACGAGACCAGATCAGGAACCAGGGAGACCAGATCCAAACTGGAATGGGTGAGATGAGACCAGATCGAGAACGGGTGAGACCAGATCCGAGCTGAAACGGGTGGACGAAGAGAGAGAAATCCGGCTAGACAGCAAGAGAGAGAGAAACAGACAGTGAGATCGTGAGACAAAGAGACGGGTGAGACCGTGAGATGGTGAAAGCAGGAGTTGTGTGAGACAACATAGAGAAGGAATTCGGCGAAGCATTGAAAGAACTCACCGTATTTCTAGATTTCTTCAAGAGAGGTTAGAGAGCGTTGCGGTGAACTTCTAAGTGGCAGTGGAGTAGCCTTTCAATTCAACAGATGCAAGACAAGCTAGAAGAAGGGTAGACACAGTAAGTGACACTCTTTGTATTGTACTTGCTTAGTAATTGCAATATTGAAAGGAGCAGAGAATTAAGACATCCATTGTAACTGAAATTCTCAAGTATAGTGGATAGTCTCGATAAAGGAGAGTCCCTACCACCGTGGATGTACGTCACGTTGACGAAACCACGTAAATCTCATATGTCCTTAATTTGCTTTACGTTCTATATTTTGAATTGAGTTGTGAACATAGCTAAAGTTTCAGCCAACCCATAACCTAACGAAGACCTAAACAAGAACATCCGAATTGTCTATTAGGCAAGGTGTCTGAAAGGTGACTTTAGGGACTATTGTGATTAGTAGGTAGCAATAGATCTAACTTAGTCGAGTCTGAAAAAGAGTTTGCTTTTAAGAAGAGGTTGAAGTTGTTCACTTACCTGCGAATTGCGAATTGTGGTGATACTAATTCACCCCCCATCTCAGTATCACAAACTAGTAGATCCTAGGGAGAAGTCAGGAACTTCATAATGACTACTTATTTGTAGTCATTCAAGATACAGTTGATTATTACATTTTCAACTTATTAAGTAAAGTATGTAGTTATAGCTTTAAGTGCTTGTCAAGCTATTTGGTTGCATAATTTGTTGAATGAGATCTATGTTCCAATTTAAGGTCTTACGAAAATATTTATTGATAATGTTTTTGTAATCAATTTAGTTAAACATCCATACACATGGAAAGATTAAACATATTGATACTCGCTTTCATTTTCTAAAAGATCAAATTCATAAAAAGATGACGAAATTGATATATCGAAAGTTTAAAGATCAAGTAGCTGACATTCACACAAAACCATTGAAGCATGAAGTATTGATCAAACTAAAGCAGATGTTAGGATTAAGAGTATTGCCAAATCAAAATTAAGGGGCATGTTGTTGTTAATCTAAGTTAAAAGAGAATTAGAATTATAGTAAAAGTTAGTTTAATTGAATCCAATTTAAGTTTTACTATTCGAGTAGATCTAGGTATTTGTTATTATATAAGGATATGTAGTTTAAGTTATTGTATGTATTTTTGAATTATTGTATGGCATTTTATCAGATTAATAAAATATAAAGTGTTTATATAATCGTCCAACACAATCCTGTTATTTCCTCTCTTTATATCTACTATTAAGAGCATTACTTTATATACCATCCATACCCACTAATAGATTTCAACCTATTTATGTCCTTTGAACTTTTTTCCTAGTTATGCTACTAATAGCTATGTTATCTAATGGCTATGTTAATAGATTTTCATTTTGTCTTATCTCCCACTGTATTAGAGGCATCTTAGTTATGCTTTTAACTACATAAGGAAGATTGTAGAACTTAAGAATTAGGTTAACAAGCCAATAGATAAGAGAGAGAATTTGCAAAATTTTGTTGATGAAGTTAAAAGGAGAAGGGATAAGATCTAGCCTAAAATTGAAAAGTTGCTAACTAATGTGGAGAATGCCATTAAAAAGGCTAGAGAGCTTACAAAAGGTAAAGAATAAGAGACAAAGAAGAGGTGTTTAGCAACTTGAAGACATATTATCAACTTAGCAAGAAAGCAACCAAGCAAGCTTTTGCTATTTAAGGTTTAAAGCATAAAGGCAACTTTGATACAAGTCCCAATATGTTGTTCCATCATATATAGTTCCCTTATCTATTCATAATTTTGAGGGCTTGTCTTTAAAAGCTTCCATTTATAAAGAAGTTATGGATGTATTAGGAAATCCCAATGTTAACATAGTAGGTATCTATAGCATCAACAGCACAAGTAAGACCACTTTGGTGAAGCATGTCCACTAGTAAGCAATCAAAGGGAATTCGTTCAATATTATGGCTATGGTTACTTTTACTAAAAAGGTAGATCTTGAAAAGATTCAAGGGAAGATTGTGGATGAGTTGGGTAGATGGAAGAGCAAATTAACTTCATCAAAGGTTTATAAGGTGTTTAGTAGTTTGGACAATCTTTAGGGAAATTTTGAATTGGACAATTTAAACATTTTGTTAACCTATAAGCAATGGGTTAGTAATAGAGGAGTTATGTTTATAATTGATTGTCTTAAACTTAGTTCTTAATTAGAACCAACTAAACAATAATAATAATAATAAAAATGATCATAAGGGATGCAAAATATTATTGACCTCAAGAAATCAAGTTTTATTAACCTCTAATATAAGAGTGCTAAAAGAGTATATGTTTGATGTCTTACTAAAAAAGCAGTAATAAACTATATTTGAGAGGACAATGGCTGGCCTGAAAATCCAAGATTGCATTCTATAGTAACTAAAATGGCCAAGAAGTATGCAAGTTTTCCTTTTTAACTTGTTACTGTGACAAGTTTTTTGAAGAATAAGGTGTTTGAAATATGATAGATATTTTGAACTGACTTTTTACATATGATGATGTTCTAGATTTAAGTTATGATCATTTAGGTGTGAAGAAGTCAAATCATTTTCTTACTTTGTGGTCTATTTATAGATCCTAATATTTTGATTCTAGACTTATTAAGCTATAATATAGGTATGGGTTTGCTCAAATCCATAAACACAATGAAAAATGCTAGAAATAGTGTTGAGCTCATCTTTGATAACTAATGTTGGATTTGTTGTCAACACCATCTTACATAAGTTATATGTGTTGACTTGATGTTATGAATGTTGTTGGGATGCACAGAGATCATTGGGCAAAACCATTGATGGTAGGTTAACCCTGAAGTCGATGAGTTAATATTGACTGTCAACCTTAAATTTTAGGAGTTAAGGTTGACCGTTGACCATTGACCTTAAATTTTAGAAATCAAATATGGTCGTTGATTGTAGGGCAACTTTTGGGAATCAATGCTAGCCGTTGATGAGTATGCAACCTTAATCTTAAGGCTCTATAAACAACCCCATATATCTTACAAGACAAGTGCGTGTGCTGTAGAAATTTGAGAGAGTCGGCCAAAGGAGAGAGAACTGCAAACCTAAAGGTAGCCACAAAGAGAGAGGCAACCACCAAAAAAAGAAAGTGACTGACCAAGGCAAAGGAGGCAACCACCAAGGAAAGTGCAACAGCAGCCAACCAAGAGAGTTATAGCTAAGGAGAGGTACAGCTGGCCAAGAAAGGTACAGTCAAGGATAGGTGCAGCTGGCCAAAAGAGGTGTAGCACCAAAGAGAGGTGCAGTTGGCCAAAGAAAAGGTGGCAGCAACCAACAAAGAAGGAGGCAGCCACACCAACCAAAGGAGAAGTTATAGTAGCCGGTAGCCACACCTAACGAAGAAAGAGACAGCCCTACCAAATGGAGAACAAGGTGTAGTAGCCGATAGCCACACCAAACCAACAAAGAAAAACATGCAACAGCCACACCAAGGTGAGAAAAATGTGCAGCAACCACACCAAGGAGAGAAAAATGTGAAGTAGCCACACTAAAAAGAGGAGAAGAATATGTAGTAACCATACTAAACCAGAGGAGAACATACAGTAACCAACAACCAGTAGCCATACCAAACCAGAGACAAGGGTGTGCAATAGTCATACTAAACCAGAGAAGAAGGCGTGCAGTAGCCACACCAAACTAGAGAAGAAGATGTGCAGCAGCCACATTAAAGAAAGAAGAAGGTAGCAGCTGGTTAAACCCATAGAAGGAGAGAATTACAGCAGCAAGGGTAGCACAACCAATAAAGGTTGCATAAACAATAAGTACAGCTCCAGTAACAAGTGTAGGCAGACCAGCAGCAGCCTACAACACCAGCAGCAGCCTGTAATACCAGCTATTACAACACCAGCAGTAAGTCCAAGAGGCAATACCAGCTATTGCAGTACCAACAGCAAGTCTTGCAGGTAATACCATTAGTTGTAACGCCAGCAACAAGTCCAGGAGACAATACTAGCAATTGTAATACCAACAACAAGTCCAGTAGGCAATACCAGCAATTACAGTGTCAGTAGCAAGTCCAACAGGTAATACTAGCAGTTGTAGCGCCAGCAGCAAGTCCAAGAGGCAATACCAATAATTGTAGCGCTAGCAGTAAGTCCAACAAGCAATACCAGTAATTGTAGTGCTAGTAACAAGTCCAACAAGCAAGAGTAGCACGTGCAGGCAGCGATACTAAAACGTGCAGGTAGCAATACCAACAAGCACAACAAGCAATAAGCATAACCAGCAACATGTCCTGACAGTAAGGCAAAAAATACAACCAACAGTAGGAGGAGAAAACTTGTCCCGACAGCAAGTCCAGCAACTTACAGCAGCAGAGGAGAAAACGTGCCCTAGTTGCAGGTTTAGCAGCTTGCAGTAGTAGAGGAGAAAATGTGCCCAGCAACAAGTCTACAGCTTACAGTAGTAGAGGAGGAAACGTGTCCTAACAGTAAGTCTGGCAGCTTGTAGCAAGAGAGGAGAAATCATGCCCTGGTAGCAGGGTAGGCAGCTTGCAATAGTAGAGGAGAAATGTGCCCAACAGCAAGTCTATAAGCTTGCAACAATAGAGGAGAAAATGTGCCCCGACAGCAAGTCCGACAACTTACAGCAATAGAGGAGAAAACGTGTCCCAACAGCAAGTCTGGTAACTTGCAGTAACAGAGGAGAAATCATGCCCCAGTAAGAAGGCAAGCAGCACTGGCAGTAGAGGAAAAGAACCTACCAAGGTAGCAGGTGAGGCAACACACCAAGGCAGTAGGTGAGGCAACACCAGTAGCAGGGAAAAGAACCTACCAAGGCAGAAGTAGGTAGCACTGGCAACAAAGGAGAAAACTTGCCAAGACTAAAGGAGGCAACATAAGAAGCAGGGGGAGAGAACTCGCAACAGAGAAACCTACAACGGAAATAACCTAGAAAGAAGAAACTAGCAAAGCTTGAGCAAAGATCGGTAGTGAAGAAGGAGATGATCTAAGTTATGCACTAGCAGTCTGTGTACATTGAGTGATCTTTCTCTAGAAAAGTTTTTATTACAAACCTTTTGATAAACTTGTTGAAAAAGGGTGGGATACCCTTGGAGTGATCGAGAGATCAGTCCTTTAAGTGATCAAGAGATCATTTTAAGTGGTTAAGGAGTGATTCTCCCATAAGTAGTTAAGGAGTGATCCTTCCATAATATAACTATATCCTTTGATAACAAGAGTGAATTGTGTGATTTAGGAGTGATCCTATCACGCTGTGGACGTAACTCACACATTATGGGTGAACCATGTAAAAATTACCATGTGTTCTTAGGTGCTAACATTTGATTGATATCCGTATGGTCGCTCTCACTTAAAGAAGAAAGATAAAAATTAGATCATTGGCTTTAACAAGTCACAAAGGTTAAATTTGGAAAGATTTATAAAAAGTAAGCATCTCATACTTATTCACCCCTCTTTCCCTCTTAGTGTAAGACCTAAGAAGGTCCTTATCAAATAAAATCCATAAATTGATTGATTAAAGACCTCAAAGCCTCATATATACTGTTAGATAGTGAAATGCATGTGTATGTTAAAATCTATGATATTTTCAAAAATTGCTCTCAATTACATCTAGAGCTTAAATTTTCAATAAACATAATGTTTTACTAAAGGAATGTCAAAGTGTGGATATCAAAAGCTTCACTAGAATTTTTTGTAGAAGATTGTGATGTTTCTGAGTTCCTTATAAGGTTATAATGCCTATAAATAGAGTTATTTCACTTATCTGCAAGAGATCACTCCTTAGAGATCGTATATTCATTTTTTAAAGGGATAACAAAGCTCTAAGTCTTAAATTTCACAAGAATATGTTTCTTCTCTGATAAGGACCTTCTTGGGTCTCATTCTAAAAGGTGGAAGGGGTGAATCAATGTGAGATTTTTACTTTTTACAAATCTGTCAAAATTAAAACTCTATAATTTGTTAAAGTCTATGATCCATTTTTATCTTACTTCTTTATGTGGAATGATCGTATAGATATCAAGCAAGCGCAAGCACTAGAGAACACACAAAATTTTTATGTGGTTCACCTACAATGTGTGAGTTACGTCTATAGTGTGATAGGATCACTCCTAGATCACATGATCCATTCTTGTTATCAAAAGATATAACTAATATTGTGGAAAGATCACTCCTTAACCACTTACAATGATCTTCTGATCACCCCAAGAGTTTCCCACCCTTTTTCAAAGAAGTTCATGAAAAATTTATGACAAAAAATTTCCTGAGAAAGATCTCTCTATGTGCACATGCTATTGTGGCAACAAATTGATTTTCTCCTTTCTCTCTGCTATTCTCTCCTTCCTCATTGCCAGTCTTTGCCTTTTGCACTGTCGGTCTCTACCTTCTGCACTGTTGGTCACAGCTTCCTAATGTTGTCTCCTTTTTCCCTTTTGTTTCTACCGCTCATAGCTTCTTACTGTTTATTGTTTTCTGCTATGTCGCTGCCTATTGTTTTTTGCTGTATCACTGCTTGTTGTTTTCTGCTATGACACTGCCTATTTTTTTTTTCTATTATGTCGTTTTTTCCTTCTCCAGGTTTGCTCCTTTACAGGTTCTCTTCTTTGCAAATTCTGCTCAAGTTTTTCTACTATTATCTCTCTTTTCTTTCTTTTTTGTTTCTACCACTCATAGCTTCCTACTTATAGTCTTCTCCTCTATAGATTCCCTCCTCTCTAGATTCCTCCTTCTACCTTTGCAAGTTTCTCATTCTGCCTCTATAGGTTCCTCCTTTTGCAGGTTCTCTCCTCCTTCCTTTATAGGTTCCTCCTTCTACATGTTCTCTTCTCTACTACTAGTTCTTTCTTTTCTCTATAGGTTCCTTCTCTTTCTGTAGCTCACCCTATTGGTTATGCTCTTTACAAGTTTTCTATTGCTGCAGTTCTCTATATAGCATTCTGCCGCTCTCTATTTTTCTTTCACTGTCGTGCCTTCTCTCATGTTCTACAACTAATCCTTTCTTAATAGCCATGTATATTTATAAGTCTTGAGTTTAGGGTTTCCTTATCATCAACAATTAGCATTGATTCTTTGAATTTAGGATTAACAGTCAACATTGACTCCTAGAATTTAGGGTCAACGGTCAGCATTGACTTCTACAATTTATGGTCAATGGTTAACAATACCAATATGGTATGCATCCGCACAGCCACCTTAAGGTCAATATTCTAGTTGTCTCTAGACAATGTAGCACCACAGACTCAACGCTTTCTTTGCTTTCTTTCCATCCTTTGTTTTCTTGATTCTTTCCTTAATTTCTTGGAGAGCAGCTTTCCTAGCAGCATCATGAACTTTTGGCTTTTTAGTTCTCCTCTTCTCAATAACCTCAAAGCTGGCATCCACAATGGACCTAGAGTATGGCTTCTTGGTAGTACATTGCCTTTTCCTTGCAACCCCCTGAGCAATGTCCTTCTTATGTTGCTTTCTATACATAGCCATTCATGTAACCTTTGATGGCTTCAACCTGTTATGGAAGACCTCTTGCATTTTAAATTGGCAAAAAGGAACACCTTAGAATTTGAACAAATGAATCAAAAAGACATATTAAAAGAGTTATATCTATTAAATTTAAAAGAT